>OX465275.1:167061295-167686295 GCA_949987645.1 Tachina grossa
AACATTTGCTTGTATATATATAAATAGTTTGCTAAAAAGTATTGCATACTTTTAGGATGTAAAAATTAAATATTATTTATCACAAAATTACAATAATAAATAAATTTATTGTTTTGATAAAGGGTTTAAAAAAATGGAAATTGTTATTAAAAAATATTTATTAAATAAATTTAATGAATAAATAAAATTTAATATTTATTTAATTATAATAAAAAATAATAGCACGACATTTATTATATTTTGTAAAAAAATAGTTTAAAAATCTCTATTGCAAAAAAGGAAATTAGGGACAACCAAATTAAAAATATCTATTGAAAATTAAACTAGAACTTAAATTGAAATTCTGATAAACAGAAATTCCGATTGCCAAAAATTTGGAAAAATTGCGATTCAAATATAATATTTTCTGTTAATTTAATTCGAACTTCATTTGTTTCTATATTTTATGATTTGGTTCGTATCGCTTTGTAAGCCAAATTACAATATTTTCTGTTTTTAAAACTAATAAAAATGGCTACAAATATGTAAAATTTACCCACAGAGATGAACGATTTTGACACCCTATGGCTCGTTATGAATTGTCACAGTATGTCAAAAAAACTATATATATATAAGTAATGACGTAGCTTGAATCTTTAAAGCATTTTGGAAACTTTTTTGATCTGATTTGCTTCTCTAGGCCTCCTATTGAAAAATGAAAATATATTCATACAAATAATTTTATAAAAAAATGCTTACCCCCATATTCACAAAATTTTAAAAGAATTTGAAATGTATTTTTAACCCCCGACTAAAAAAATGGGTGTTATAAGTTTGTAGTGTGCGTCTGTGTGTATCTGTGTATCTGTGTGTCTGTCCGTGTCCACGTACAGGCCAAACGGCTGGACCGATTTTCATTTAGTTCTTTCTGTTTGAAAGATGACTTGATCGAAAGGGTTCTTAGCTATGTTTGAAGAAAATCGGTCCAGCCGTTTAGAATTTTTGTTATATTTCAAATTTTCCATACAAAATTTTCCTAAAATGAATTTCAAATTCGTTTTATTTTTTTTATAAATATGGGGGTTAATGTATATTATGTAATACTTGTATTAAAATTAAGAATATTGTAAAAATTTTAAGTTTGAGAAAAATCGAAGGAAGGATAAGCCAGTCGTCCTACTATTAATATCAGTTTTAAAACTTAAATTTTTTCTAAAATTATGAGCAGAATGCAATAAGAATTTATAAAAACTTGCAAATTTATACACTGAAGCTTATTGTTAAATTTCATTACTATCCTTGCGAGGAGAAAATACTCTCCCATGTATCCTTTATTTGGAATATTGAATTTTAGCTACAATTACTTTTGCTTTTACGTTTAAAAATACTCAAAGAAAATATTCTCTATATCAGATTCATGTAAATTTTTTTTAACTATTTCTTGCCATACATGCATATGTATACGAGTTCCCTAATGATTTTTATAGCAATCGAGCCAAGGTCATACGTGCCTTGCATATGTCCTTTATATTAAAAGGACAAACTGTAAGAAAACTTGTTACTATTTCTTAACTACATAGCTGAGCTAATATAATCCGTACAAGGACATTCAAATCTGCCATGTGTCCTTAATATTAAAAATAATTTTTTTTTCGCAATTATAATAAAATTTTAGCAAAATTTGTCTTAATATTCCTAAAGCTAGATATTTAAGGCTAAGAGATGAATTTATTGTCAATCGGTGTAAAAGCAAATGAACTTTAGGGAAAAGGTCTTGCACGCTTCCCATATGTCCTTAATATTAAAAATTATAATTTGAGTACACTCATTATTAACTTGCGGTATAATGTTGTATCATTTTTCTTCTCAAAATATAGTTAAGCCTTCGAATGAATTTAAGACCAAGGATATGAGTATTTACCATATGTCCTTTATAGTAAAAAAAAATTTTAGCTTTAATTATTCCGCGAAAACTTGTAACTATTTCTAAAATATCACACTTAATTTTTTTGTTAAATTTTATTCTAATCGGGAAAATATCCTGCTTGTCTCCTTTATATCCTTTATCTTAAATATTATAATTTAAGTAAAATTTTTAACAACTTGCGGTAAAATAAATACTTTAAAATTGTTCTTCTTAAAATTTAGTTCATCTTTTGGATATATTTTACTCCAAGGATATATGTACTTCCCACATGTCCTTTATAGTAAAAATTAAATTATTTGTATAATTATAATAAAAATGCAGTGAAAGCTTATAACTTTTGCTAAAACCTTACATTAAAATTTTTGTGAACAATTTTGTGGCAATTGAAACAAGGAGAAGCGTACCTGCCGTATGTCCTTAATTTTGAAAAATGGCGTTTTAACTAGTAATTATGCAACCAAAACTTTTAACTACTTCTAAAACATCAGACTTAAATTCTCTGTTAAATTTTATTGCTAGCGGTAAAAGGTCCTGTTTGCCTCCCTTGTATCCTTAATTTTGAAAATTATATTTTAACTAAAGATGAAGCTTGGCAATTTTTTATAAGCATAATTAATGTGTAGTAGCAATATATTTTATTTTAATAATTTAAGGGTACTTAAAAATATATATGAATACTTAAGTTATTAATGATTATATTTATGGCACATTAATTTAACAGACTTTTTTTTTGTATTTTGCAATAAAGTTTTATAGATAATCTTTTTAAATTGATTGTAATAAAAATTATAAGATCGTGATATTTCAATTATGCAGGCTGTACTTAATCGGGAGAGTATGTTTAGTTTGTTGAGCCACAGCGATACGTTTAATGTCTTTTAATAAAAAAAAGAAAAGAAAATCTCAGCAAATCTATTTTCAAATGAAGTTTTGGAATTAAAATAAAAATAACCCAGCAAAAAATTTGATGGCAAAGTAATGAGTTAAATTGCTAATAAAAATATGAATAACATATTTCACGCTACTTCCAACTTTGGTGTTTCAACTCATTACCTTAACATGGTAAAGCCAATGAAGGCAAATGCTTACAACCCTGGATTACAAGTAATAACTTTCAAATGCCAATCCTAAGAAGTTATTGAAACGTAATGAAAATATCAAACGCCAACTGACAATTTGAACTCGCGCTTATTGGATTGAAGGCAAATGTTGTATTCAATTGGCTATCGCACACTAAAGGTGGAATCATACGTGCCATAACCACAACTATAGAAAACAGCCGTTAGAACCAAACTAATGGACAACACTGTATTTGATTACAGGTGACTGGCCATAACGCCATAGCCATTACCATAGAAACCAATTGAATTATGGTATGGTTATGGCTATAGCACGTCTAATTGCACCTTGAAAATGTATTTTCACGAACATATAAAAATTAAAAAAAAAAAATGCATGTCTTCGTCAGGGTTTGATCATGGAACTATCTGTATGATAAGCATACGCTCTACTGCTGCACCACACAAGAAATAATTTTTTTTTTACCTTTCAGTCGTTAGATAACTTCTGTAAAGTAATGCAGACGGTAAGTACAATTCATTACTAATGCTTTGCTGGGAATAAATATATTTAACATATAATGATTCATGAGTATGAGAAATAAATTCAGCAAGAAATTATTCGAACAGTCAGCTGAGGTTTGAAACTTTTTAGGCTAAAATTTTAGAACAAAATTTTTTCATCTTACTGTGATTCAACTAAAACCGAAACTGAATTATTACATACATAACTCACTTACATATATCGAGCCATAACCGCCAAAAAATCTTAACCGATACATTTTTGGGCTTCGTTTTTTTTTGACGAAAATTGAATATTTACGTTCGCAAATGATCGATTTTGGTCAAAAAATTAAGTTCGAAACTTTTGTCGCTTAAGCTTTATTTGGCGTTTTTGGCACGATATACTAAAATCCTTTAATAAGTTTCAAGTATAGTTTGTAGCGAACTAAAAAGTCGTCTACTTCCTTCAACATTTGCTTTCATTTTTCATTCTCTTCTAGCACTTCAGTTGAATGATTTCATTTAATATTTTGCAAAGTTGTTCACTCATTTATTCATTGAATTTTCCTACTTTGCATAAACTTTGCATTACTCTGTGTAATTAAGTATCTGTGCATTGTTGTTGTCTAATCAAAACAACAACAACAACAATAGACGTTGAATTTAGTTAAATGTGTCATACTATGTTTTTTTACCCTTAAATCTCTATATCTTAATGATGATATTTATTTCGTTTTTATAACATTTTTACTTTGATTCACTACTTGTCTGAACATTTAATTATAATTTTCATTTGTATGCCGAATCTGTCAGTTTATTTTTAAGTTAACTCATTATAAAATTAAATTAAGCGTTGCAATTTTTCAAAGCAAAATTAGAATTAAAATCATATCATGTATTCAGCTTAGGGAGGAGTCCGTTTGTATTAATTTTTTATTTTTTTTTGACAGATAGACAGACTTACATATTAAAATGTGGCGAAAATGTATAACAATTTTTTAAACTACACAGCTTAGTTTTTCTTTGGGAGTATCATGACAATCGGTGAAAGGATATGCTGGCTACCTGAAATACATATATATTATATTCTTAATTTTAAGAATTAATATTACAAGCGAAATGCAGCAGCAATATATTTCTATATTTATAACGAAAACTTGTAACATTTTCTAAGACTACACAGTTAAATTATTTGAGAAATAGCATGATCATTAGTGAATGAATTTGACTACCAGCCATGTATGCTTAATATTGAAATTTTTATATATTTTTTTTTCAAAAATAACAATCAAATGCTAGAAAACGTATCCTAACTACTCCCAGAAATACATATATACGACTCCTGGAGAGTTTCATGTCAATTGGGGTGCACCTCTCACATGTCCTTTTTGTAAAATATCCTTAATATTGACAATTTTAACTTTTTAAAGAATTACAATACAATTCCAGTAAATGTATTCTAACAACTCCCAGAAATACATAAATAAGCCTCCTGAAGAATTTCATATGAATTGGAATAAGGATAGGTGCATCTTCACATGTCCTTTTTTTAAATTGTAATTTTAACACTAATTACTCAGCGAAAACTTGTAACTACTTGTAAAAAATTATAATTAAGTTTTCTGGTAAATTTTTTAACAATTGAAGAAAGGTCGTGATGTCCTCCTATATATATCCTTAATATTAACAGTTATATATTAGCAATAGTTATATTCCGATTTTAGTGAAAAGTTATATTTTAAGAAGAGTTATATGTATTTCAATTTCTTAAAATTTTTTAAGCTTTTGATGAATTTTAGAACAATTGGTTAATAGACACGTGCTCCTTCCATACATCCTTTATAGTCAAAACTTATTTTTAGCGATATTTATAAAAAAATGCAGCTAATAAACTGGCAAATGTTTCTAAAAATTTAAATTTGTGATATATGGAAAGTTTTGTTGTTATCGGTGCAAGGACATTCCTGCCTCCCACATATCCTTTTTAGTAAAAATAAAATTTTGGCCATCATTATACAGCGAAAACTTGTAACTATTTTAAAACGTCATAATTAAGTTTTTTGATATATTTTCCTATAATCAGAGAGGGGTCCTGCTGGCCTCATATATATCCTTAATATTAAAATTTCTATTTTTGCTATAGTTATGTGTATTCCAATTACAGCGAAATATTTTACAAATATATTTTTTAAAGGGTTTAAACTCTCTTATGAATTTTACAGCAATTAGTGTAAGGACGTGCATTCCTTTCATATGTCCTTTATGGTCAAAATTTAATTTCACCGATATTTATGAGACATATACTGGCAAATGTTTCTAAAAATGTGTAGTTAGGATTTCTGGAAAATTTTGTTATAATCGGTGCAAGGACACTAATCCCTCCCACAAGTCCTTTGTAGTAAAAATTAAATTTTTGGTAAAATTATACAGCAAAAGTTTGAAATTATTTGTAAAATGACATAATTAAATTTTCAGGTGAAATTTCTTAAAATCGATGAGATGTCCTGCTGCTGCCTGCTATATATTCTTTAATATAGAAAGAAATATTTAAAATTTTTTTTTGCAATATTTATAAGAGAAATGCAGCTAAAAGTGATAAATAATTCTAAAAATTGTATTAAGGATTTCTCGAAAATTTTGTTGTAATCGGTGCAAGGACATGCTTACATCTAATATATCCATAATTTTAAATATTGTATCTTAGACGCTGTTAAATATTTCGAAAATTATACTTTAACTGTTTATTTTTTGGGAATTCCATTTTAATCGATGCAAGGATATGTCTGCTTCGTATATGTATATTCTTTATTTTAAAATTTAAATGTCAACAACAATTCATCTGAAAGTTGGTAATTATTTTAAGCATTTATTCTGCTGCAGGGAATATTTACGACATGTAAATTTTTAGTTTAATTGATGTCATAAACGCCACTTCCTATTTCACCATTTTTATTGTTTTAAATAAAAAGTATGCACATTTTAAAACATTCCATCCCTTTTTTTACTTTTAGTATTCATAAAAAATAGAATATTTAAACTAAAACTCATTGCAAATCATTTTCTATATAATATATTCAAGATATGACACTCCCCTAATAAAAATTATTTACATGGAAATGCTTTTGCAAAAATACAGTAAAACCATACTATAACGAATATTAAATTGGCCAGTTCATGGTTCATAGCGATTTTTTTCAGTTTCATTAATATTATTCTGTATTTTTTTTAGGGTTCCGTGCACCAAAGGTGAACGGACTTGAAATTCGGATAGAGTATGTAGAACTTTGGTGGGTACCACAACAAATGAGAGTTAAAATGTAAATGATGTTTCAAAACGAGCAACGAAAAATGTTAAAATCCTATATAATATACATACTTACAAATATATCTATATATTGTTACGTTTTTCTCTCTATAAAAACGCTTTTCCGTAGATCCGAAGATTTGCAAATGAATACAAGAGCCGAGTGTAGTAATTAGGGTTAAGAATGATACAAGTTTTATTTACAAATACACTTAAACTAAATTACTCAAGAGCTTAAATACACTAATACAACTTAAACTAATAAATTACACACAGATATTCACAACTGGTTACCACTACGCCTTCTTCGCTGTAGTTTACGCACGTTTCTTAGCTGGCTGCGCAAGTAATCACGTGACACCTCTTTGTCTACTGCTCGTCACTTACGAGACTCACTCTGCCGTCACTCACAGTTGATACACCAATACCTCTTTGTCTGCTGCTCGTCACACACGGCACTCACTCTGCCGACACTTACAGTTGATACACCAATAAAGACGCACTGGCTTTACTTACACCCTTACACACGTCTATTCGCTGCGCTGTTCCCTTTACTCCAGTCGACATGATAGACTCCACAATAATCTCAATTCCACGACAGACTTTGCTGTCACTATAGACTGTCCTATAGTTTCTCTTTTACTCCAACTCTTGTGTAAAGCACAGACTGCTCTTAACTATCAACTCACCACTGTATCGCAGATTATTATTAATTCACAACTTAAATATCAACTGACTAACGAGTTCTTAACTTCACTACTTTCTGATTAGCACTAACTATAACTGTTCGCGACTGACTTACAACTGCAACTAACTAACTCATTGGATGCGTCACCTCTTTTTATATTTCACACAAATTCCACTAGAAGTTTCAAGCAATGTCTAGACGATCATTATCATCTTATATGCTGCCTAATTAAGTTCATGTGGTAACTATGTACATACATGTGTATATGCATACGTGTGTACATCATTAACTAAGCAATACACGGTGGTTGTTTATCTTTTGCTTTTCGTTTGAATTAGCATGTATGTATGTGTGTAAATATGTGAATCTTCTTAATAATCAGACGCTTTTTGTTGTTGTTGCTTTTGCTTGTTTACGTTTAATCAAGCTAGGCATGCTTATTTAGTTGTTGGCTACTATTCTAGACTATTCTTTGCTTTGACCCTGTAGGAATATTTTCGCGTAGCACTTACATTAACCCTGTTGGAATATTTTTGTGTAATGCTGCTTAAACCTGTCGACGGCTATTTTCGTAACAATATACATACATACAGACACTTGAAATTTTTTAAAGTTAGCGTATTTTTTACAATGTATTTACAACAATTAACACTAAAATTAAAAAAAATTAAATTAAAGGGTGTTCTATCAGTTAATGTAATTTTGACTATGTAATTTTGACAACTTGCTGTATCTTGGAAATCCTAAGAGGCAAACTCTTGAAATTTTCAAAAACGGTAAAATTAAAATATTCCAAAATTATAAAATCGTCAAACTGAAAAAAATTTAAAAAATCGCCAAAAAGAAAAAAGCGCCATATTAAAAAAAATTCTAAGACTAATATAAATCGCCAAAATTAAAAAAATCGCCAAAACAAAAAAATCGCCAAAATGAAAAAAAAATCGTCAAAAAAATCGCCAAAACCGCAAAAAACGCCAAAACTAAAAAAATATTGTATTAAAAAAACGCTCAAAGCCGAAAAGATCCCAAAAACGAAAAAATGCTAAAACTATATAAGGTTAGAGTTTCTATGCGTGAAAAAAATTCCGGAAATTCCCGGGAATTATTTTTTTTACAAGTCCTGGGAAAATTTCAACGGGAATTTAATATTTACGTTTTTGGAATTTGATTTTTTACATTGCTGTTCGTTGTTTTATTACTTAAATTACAATTTTGTAACGAGGTAACTCCAACGTTACAGCGTTACGAAATATTTTCAACCTAAAAACTCTTTATAGGAAATAGTATCTAGATTGGCAGATGTAGATGGAATTTCCATCCATGCTATAACTGAAAGCATATGAATTTATTTGTTTTTGTTTTATTTTTGAAACATTGTTATTCTAAAATGAAAGAATGAAGTTGTTTTGTTTTTAACCCCCCGTTGCCACATGCAAGTGCAAGTGAAAAAAACTCAATACACTCACATTTTTTTACTAACACAGTCACACTTTTGCCACTCGCGAGTCAGCTTGCAATGAAATTTTGAAGCAAGTAAATTTTCACACTTGTCGCAAGTAAACTGACAAAACGAAAAACAGTGTTGCCGAGTAGAGAGTTATTTCATTAATTTGGTTAGTATTATAGCTGATTTTTTGTAGATATAAAAAGGATATTAAGAAATGGCATAGACTAATTTTAGAGCTAAGTTTGAACATAAATTTCATGTTTTAATAAAAGAAATATATTAACAATGCAATTAAAGTTCAATATTGACTTCTTGGCAACACCGCACTAAAAGTTGAAGCAACGCTGTTATCCAAAACTTTACTTGTTGACGACATTTTAACTTGCACTGTGCTGTGTAGCCACTCAAAATATTGTTGTGTTTTTTACATTTCTCCTGATTTTCGTTAGTAATACATATACACTACTTGCAAGTAACTACTGGCATGTGACAACGGGGGGTAATTTAAATGTTGTATGTTTTTTTTTTATAAAGTTATATTTTTTATTGAGGCCATTTAATTAAAGTCATTTGGTTTTGAAATTCCCGGGAATTGGAAAAGTCCGGGAAATTAGAAACCCTAGCTAAAGTTTATATAGTATTGCATATCTAGTGTCCGTACGGAACTCTTCGTGCACGAGTCAAAGTTCCACTTTATTGAATTTTTTAACTATATATCAGCTTTTATATATTTTTATTTCAGGTACACAGAAAAAAGCTTTCCCTAATTAACACCTTTAATTATTTGAGTCAATTAAACTTTTGTTTAAAAAGTTAATACTATATATTAAAAGTTTAATTAATAATGTTATTGTGGGCTGTTCACATATTATGTAGGAAGTTTTTATTAAAAAATTTTGTAAAAAGCTTTTCTATTGTGGGGGATTAAAAACTCCCAAAATAGCGTAACGTAATATGTGTATGGCCCGAGAGTCAATTAAGCTTTTGATCAAAAATTTTATTAAGCAAAAATGTGTTGTCATAATTTAAATTAAAATTTTTAATAGATTATTTTATTTTATTTTTAATTAAAGGTATTAATAGTAAAAAATATTTTCCGTGTTAGTTCTGTGCTGAAGGTTGTATTTCATATGTTGAATTTTGGTCAAAGTATTATAGTGTCTGTTATACGGAGTGATGACTGTAATTTGTTATTTCACTTTGCTGTAATATCTTCTAAATAGATTAAATTGAATTGTTGCAAAATGTAAACACCTGTAATTACTCGTATCTGTAAGAGGATTCTAAACATATTCCCACGATTGTAATAATAAAACACTAGAGTTATGTGTGAAGAAATTTAATTTATTATACAGACATCAATTTAACAATTGAATACAACTGCATGGAAATGGGGTGATGTAAGTTGACAATATGCTGTTAAAGGAGAAAAGGTGAAAATATTTTAAATCTATCAAATGAGATCAAGAAGGACGAGAAAGTAAAAAAAATGATTGAAAGGACTTCAAAACATGTTGCTTGAAAAAAATGCTATAATCTTCGGAATTGTCCCCTAAGATCATATAATAAAATGCTTAATTTATATGCACCCAGTAAAAAAAATGGAAGTCATTCTGAAGGAATCACATTTTCATTGCTTCCAAAAAATCGATATTTTTAATTTGCCGATAGTTAGCAGAAAACCAAGTAAAAGTTTATTTTAATCACACAAAACCTTGTAGTTTTTCCATAGTTTTAGTAAATACTCATCAAAATGTTCAAAAAATCGATTTTTTGAAAGAAATTTATGAACTAATTTTGGCCTAATATTTAGAAGTTATTTGCTTAAATTTACATGAAAACACTGTTTAGCGCTTAAATTCGTATAAAAAGAAACGAATTGTTAAAATATGTAACTTTTTAAAATTGTTCCTAGATGAAAATATTACCATAGAACACAAAAACGGAAATTTTTCTTAAAATCGCTTCTAATTCGGTGACTAGGCATCGAATCGAAAGAGAACTTCTTGCAATGACAACCCTATGTAAAAATCATTAGATCGGATCGAAATTTGAACTACTTCCAGACTGCAAACTCTACATTTTCATGACTTCTTTGGAGTGTCTTTTTTTACTGGGCAGTAGTGGTTCCGAATGATTCGGAAATGTTTTAGGCTTAATTAAGATTCAAGAACAAAGTAAAATTTCGAAATAACCCAAGCAATCAATATGCAAATAACCTCTATAAATTGAATTTGCATAAATTTTTGTGACCATTTCTTGATATAGGTAATTTCCCACAATTATAAAATTTATTTATAAATTAATTCTCAACTAAATGACTTTACATATACCCGCATTTAAAATGCAATTTTCTATATACATATATGAAACTTTAAGTGGGATTTTCCCTCCTTCATTTCAATTTAAATTGGGTCAATATCTTGCCTTAACAATATTTTATAAATTTGGCTTAAAAAACACATAAAAATTCTCCAACAGATGTGTGTAATTTGATTATTTGTAATATATTTAAATCTTAATGCCATGCATCACGCACTTTGTGTCAGTTGTTTTAATATGCCAATTTTCTGTCACTTCATGCGATCTTTGGCTAAAAAGCTAAATTTCTGGCATATGGTCTTGAGACATAAAGCCCGCATTTCAAGTGATTTGTTGTACAAACATGTGTTCGTCTAAGTGATAGTAAAACAAAAGCGTTAATAAGTTGAGGTTTAATGTCTATGTTTATTTGCTTACTTGTACTTGTTGTATTCCATGTGTAAATTTTATGATGATTTTGATTGTTGTTTTTATCTTTTGTTGGCAAATTGTTGCTTGTAGTTATTTGTTCACACAAGCCTGGGTCAACAAAGTGTGTAAGAAATTACCTAAAAAAAAAATAATTTTTCATTTCAAATCAAAAGTCAAACATGAGCTTAGGTTTTTTGTCACGGTTGTAAAGTTGTAGAAATATATAAAAATTTAAACGATTTGAGGCAGTATTTTATTAATTAAGTCATATGTTAGATTAATTGCTGCGGTAAGCTATTTTACTTAAAGGAAGTTATAAAAATTCGAAATGCAGGAGCTAGGACAGTTTCAGTTTTGCAAGGGATTTTATTCTCATTCCATTGAAGGTTTGATTTCTTAAGAAATTATAACAATCAATAGCTTGTAGATAACTTAACATCAGTTTTTTAGTCATACACTGTATTGATTTAAGTATGATAGCATTCTCATTGGGTTTATAGTAAAATTTATGTAAATATTTCTTAGTCGGTTAAGTCGGACAGTTAATATATTGATTCATAAGCTACAACTGCTGAGAGAATTGTATTTTTCGTGGAGGAATATTAAATAATTTTTTATGTGAAACGTTTACGTTGATTGAGCTTCATATAAGATTTGAAATTTTTAACCGACTTCAAAAAAAGTAGGAGGTTATCCATTCGCCTTATTTTTTTTTTTTTGAAATTTTTACCCTATAGCTCGGTTCATATTGGACCGATTGTAAAAATTCTTTTATTTTCTGAGAGGGTATAGCTTTCCATTGGTCCCATTTAAAAGTAAAAATTGACGGGGACACGCCCACTATATTTTTAAATATGATTTTATGATATTCTACTTATTTGATTGCTGCGAGCCTAGCAAACACCTTTGGCTCTTGTAAATACACAATTTGAAAGTTGAAAAAATGGGCGGGGTAACGCTCATTCAAATTTAATTTAATAAGTCGGGTTTTTGGGAGAATTATTTTTTGTTCATTATTTTTTTACATCCCATAAAAAATAACATTCTTTGACACAAATATTAAGAATAATTTATATATATATATATATATATATATACATATATATATATATATATATTAGTTCCCGTAGTTCCTATCAGGAGCATAGGGCCATAACAAATTGGTTCCATTTTGATTTTCCCGATGCCAAAGATTTTATTTCGTTCCAGCTTTTGTTTTGTCTGGCAGCTTCCAGCTCGATTTGGCGACGCCAGGTGTGTGATGGTCTGCCTCTTCTTCGGCTATCTTGTGGGTTCCATTCTATAGCGTTCCTTGTGATATCGTCACTGTGCTTTCGCAAAGTGTGTCCTATCCATAGCCATTTTCTTTTCAATATTTCAACATTTATGGGATTCTGACTGGTTTCGTTCCATAATCTTACATTAGATATAGTAACTGGCCAAAAATATTTTTAATATTCTTCGCAAACAACGATTTATAAAAACTTGGAGTGAGTTAAGGTCTCTTTGGAAGCTGCATTCCAGGATTCGCAACCATAGAGAAGCGTGGATTTTATGCATGAGTTGAATATGTTCAACTTGGTTCTCCTTGAGATATGCGCAAATCGCCATATTGGGTTAAGCCGGCCAAATGCTTGCTTGCCATATTTAGTTCGATTTTGAACATCATCACCAGATCCAGTAGTCAGTAAACTGCCGAGATAGCAAAACGTTGACACATTTTCAAGTTCTAGGTGGTTTATCGTAAACGGTACGTTATTGGAGGCATTTATTCTCATTACCTTGGTTTTGGTAATGTTTACTTTTAGACCAGCTCTAGCTGCTTCGGCCTGAACTGCGTTAAGTTTAGCATGCATGTCATTATGATTGTGCGATAAGAGATCTTCTAGTCTACTATTGAGTCCCCATGTTATTCCCCTCTGCGTTTGGGAAGCTTTTTTCATTATATTGTCTAGGACAATATTGAAGAGGAGGGGTGACTGCACACAACCTTGTCTTACTCCGGTTATGGGATAGGGTATCAAAGGCTTTTTCAAAATCAATGAAAACCAAATAAAGCGGAGATCTCCATTCAACAGATTGCTCAATGATGATGCGAATGCTGTTAACATGATCTATGCATGATTTTCGTGGGCGAAAGCCAGCCTGCTCGTTACGAAGAAGCGGGTCGATTGCGGTTGTTAGCCTCTTATTTATAATTTGGGAGATAATCTTGTTTGCCATGTTGATTAGGGTGATTCCACGCCAGTTTTTACATTGTGACAGGTCGCCCTTTTTGGGTATGTTGATAATGAGCCCTTCTTTTATTTCATCACATAGTGTGTTAGTTGACCAAAAGTGTTCGATAGCATACACAGAAAAAAATATCATCGAAATGCAACCAACAAAAGAAATTGTCAACATTTAATTCAAAAATTAACAATCATCATTGTTGATATAACAAATTTAAATTTTTGTAGTCAATTGAATTACTCAACAAAATTATTTGTTAAATTATATCATAATGGAATGCGCACATGTAGAAGAAACAAGAAATCATATGTTGTGTGTATTCATCATTTGCGTATTTAATAAAGTATTGCTCTTTAGCTGAGAGGTAAGTGAGTCAGTTTATTAGTGTTGATGTTGCCGGTTCAACTCCGCCCAAAGACGTTTAGTGCGTTTCGCAGACAAGCAAAAAACCGTTTCGAGGATTGTGATTGTGTATAAAAAGCTTGTTAATATAACAATTATGATACAGAAATTCAACAATTCACATTGTTAATATAACATTAACTTTAATTGAAATAACTTTGAAATCTAGCAAAAATAAATGTTGAAAAAAAAAATAAATTTCTACAAATTATTTGTTGATATATTTAATTGAAAATATTTTTAAGATTTTCCTTCAACTTACAATTTCGTAGAAATTTCAAGAAAATCGTTGTAGGTTCAAAATCAATTAATTATTTAATTGATATAACAAAAAAATTAATTGTATTTACAAATCATTTTTTTCTGTGTAGTTCATAATCTTAGCACCAACTTCGGGAGATGCTTTAAGCAGTTCGGGCGGTATATTGTCCGGCCCAGGGGCCTTGTTGCTTTTCAAACATTTTATGGCATCAATGATTTCAGTAATATCAGGGGGTGCGGTGGATATATCATCTCTGACGTTGTGGTATTCGCAGTCACATAGGTTGTTGGCAGTGTTTGGAGTGGTTGCTAATATAGATGCATAATGTTCCACCCATGCAAACATTTGGTCTTTTTTGGAAGTAATTAATTCTCCAGTAGATGATTTAAGAGGTCTGCCAGTGATAAACGTTCTTTGGGTAAGTGTTTTAGTTATTTTGTAAAGATCTTTCGTTCTACATGTAGCGGCTGCTGTTTCAGTTTGTCTCGCCAGATCGTTGACCCATTTGCGATTATCTTGTCGTGAACTTTGTTTGACTCTTTTGTCAAGGGTGTTATAGATTGAGCGGAGTCTTGATTTATCGTTGAGGGTCTTTGCTGCACTTAAAAGCCCTTTAACATCTTTTTTTTCGTTTATAAGATTACATGTATTGTCGGAAATCCATTGTTGTCTTCTTGTTTCTTTATGGCCTATGTGTTTGTTTATTGGCAGCGTCTATGAAACAATTTTTAATCAATGACCAGTTATTCACTGTGTTAGAGAGGTTATGTAAAGAAGCGTTGAGGGATTCGATAAATTTGTTCTTAGTTGGAGGATTCAATAATAGTAATATTTTCGTTGAGCTTTATCATCTTTTTTGATGGCCGCAACTTTCAGACGGATGGTACCAACTACCAAGTGGTGATCACTGGCGCAATCGGCGCCACGCTTATTACGTACATCCAATAGTGAACCTCTCCATTTCCTGCTAATAGCAATGTGGTCAATAAGAATAATTTGTATTAGAACTGTTTTCGGATAACCAGCTCTGGATGTTAATGGCTAATTGAAATAATATTTTATTAAGTAATATGATAGGCTTTCAGTGTCTTGAGCAAGCCTTTTAAATTCATGCTAAGGGAAATTACTGATTTTACCCTAATTTTTGAAAATAGAATTTTCATTTTATTGCGATGTTTTGTATGTGTGAACGTGTGTATGTCTGTATGTCCATATATGTAAACATCTTATATCTGATTTGATCTTATCAAATCAACGGAACGGAAACGAAATAAGAAATAGATTGTTCGAATAAATTACCAACAATTATTCAGATAACCGATTATAGATTTTTGCAAAGTTTGCTCCCTTGCAGTTTTTAGCTTTCAAACAATTCAATAATAATAATATATATCTACTTATTTAATAACTGCGTAATAATTATTCCAGAAAACATACAAAAATCTTGCAAATCACTTAAAATTCAGAAATCAAATAATTGGAATACTGATAAGCGATTACTCGAGTAATCTTTTCTAATTTTTTTTTAATTATTAACACATTTCGCAACATAATGTTTAAAATTAAATTTCAAAATAAAATAAGAAATAATTATTCACACTTATTACAGTTCTCAAAATCGACGTCACGTCAATAAAATTCTCGCAGGAATTCGTCTACTCGCTCTCGAGAACAATTTTATGCTATTGACAGTCTATTCCTGTTACCAGTAGCAGTTATTTATTTCCGACAAGCCTCAACTTTTTGGTATTGTATTGATGTGACATCAATGTTGGCAACTGGAATAAGGGTGATTGCCTTAAACTATAACGATTACTCGAATAAACTATTGAAACAAAGTTTTAGGTTTCACTTTTTACTGGATTTTTGATATTTCAAAAATGATTAAACGAATAACCAGGTAACCGCTATTCGAGTAACTGATTCTAAATGTTTTTAAAATAAAAAAATTTTTTTGTTGCAGCTTAGATTTTTTTTACTGAATAATCTTGCAGCTGCGTTATGATTGCTTATAGTATCCGATTAAAAATTTTAATTTTTTTGTTTATTTTTTAACAGTATTTGAGTTTGGAGTTTTCAAACTGAGCTAAAAAATCGAAAATTAACTAATCGTACGGCTGGTTAACGATTACTCGAGTAATCGTTCTTGATGGTTAATATTTAACTTAGAAACAAAAAATTATTAATTGTCGATAAGTCGATTGCGTTTTATTATTGTTTTCAATATAAATATGAAAACGAAATCGACTTGTCAAGAAGCAGTTAAACTAGAAAGATTATTCGAGTAACCTTTTGCAAAAAAAAACGATTCTGTGGCAATAAGGAAAAAGTGCTAAAGTCATATTTTACTGTTTTGCAGGAGAGCACTTTTAAGCGTTCAAGTAAATTTTCCGAAATTTATTTCTTTTACAATTAAATTGGGAAATTCTCTGTTAAGCTTTATTTTTTTAAGCAAACATCGTTCTACACGCTATAAGTAATATATTTAACTTGAAATATACCAAAGTATAACCTAACTTAAGCTATTATTCCAAATGAGTTTATAAGTCTAAAAAAGTTAAGTCTCAAGTCATAGTGCTGTAACTTCCTGAAAAATCACAAAAATTAATTGAGATTTTGACCAGAGTTCCTTGCGAATATGCAGATTTTAAAGGTAGTATTAACTTAAAATCAGCTTATCTCGACTTAAGCATTTCTTTCTTTTTGCCACAGAATTTACAAATTAATTATTGCATTAAAGGATGATTAAAAAATGTTTTAAGCTTCATTGCTGCGAAGACGGTTTTAATTCTTGGTTTTTAAAACATAACGCTATATAAATAAGAAATCGATTAATCGAATAACCGGGTAATGGACATTAGAGTATTTGATTAGAAATTTGAAAAAGTTTGTTTCTTTTAAAACAGCATGTTGCAGTTTTCGTATTTGAAATAACACATCCAGAAATAAAATAATCGTATACCAGAGCAATGATTACTCGATTAACCGATTCAAAGAGTTGAAATTTTTTATTTATTTTTGAGCAGTATTGGAGTTTTGAGTTATCACCTTAAGCTGATTAACGATTAATCGAGTAATCGGCCATGAGATTTTGAGATTTTTTACTTTACATCACAGTGGCATGAAATATCCACTAGATGTGGTAATGCCATTCATTTCATAAAATCTTTCTTCCTATTCTTACATAGTAGACTCTTATTCTTAACTAAAACTATAAAAAAATAATAATCGATTATGAGTAATAGAAAATTATTGTTTAAATAACCGTTTAAAAGATTTTGAAATTAATTTGAAATTTATTTGGTGGTGGTTCAGCGTTGTCTATATGCATTTCATTGTTGCTGTAACAAATCATCAGTACACCTCAACCAAACATTTAGATGATTTGTTCCAGCAACAATGAAATGCATATGGACAACGCTGAACCACCAGCAAATTAATTTCAAATTAAAATAAACTTCTGACAATATGTCGAATAATAAATTTCTTCTTACATTTTGAAATTATTTTATCTTTTTATATAATTTTGTATATCCGAGCTTTCTACTTTAACTATTTACAATAACAGAAAACTACTCATTGAAACGCTGAATAACAAATAATCGAGTAACCATTCGTAAAATTTAAAAAATTTTACTTCCTTAATAATACAACCGCAAGCACAAAGGTGCATCGATTAGTCGATTAGTTTGTAGAACGTGTTGTGGGTAACGATTAATCGAGTAACCATTCATAAAATTTTTAAAGTTTTATTTCTTTAATGACACAATTCCGACTACAAAGCTGAATCGATTAATCTGTTAGACGTAGAACGTGTAATGGGTAACGATTAATTGAGTAACCAATTATAACATTTTTAAAATTTTATTTCTTTAATAACACAACCACAAGCACAAAGGTGAATCGATTATTCGATTAGTCGTAAAACATGTAATAGGTAACGATTAATCGAGTAACCGATTAAATTTTTTAGTTTTATTTTCTTTCACAACATTATATGGGCTTACTGGCTTATTGTTTAAACATTTATTCGTGTACTATTTTTCCCTATGCTCAATATGAGCTAAATTAATTGTTTAGTATACCTTTATTCTATAAATTAACTTTTCAATTGTTAATGCATGTTTATTTTTTGTTAACATGCTTACTGGCGGTTTGTAAATATGTGTGTATGTATATATGTATTTATGACTATTTTCTACTATCAGTATAGTGCTAATTTTGATTATCTCATAGGTACACATACCATACGTATCGTATACAACAACACAAACTCTTTTTTTTTTTAATGCATATTTACAGCGAAATATGTAGATATATTATTTTCTTGTGTGACTTAAAAGTAAAATCACACAAAGTAATACTTTTTAGTACTTATTGTATTTTAAATTTTACTTTTTTTCTCTCAATAGACGTTACATATTTGAATTTTTTGTTTTTGTGTGATTATTTATGATTTGTTAATGTTGTTTGTGTTTGTATGTTTGTTTAAACAGAAAAGAAGACAATGAAATTTTTATTCTTATAGAAAATTTTTTCAAATATCGTAAGTTGTTAGTAGTAACTTAGACGCGTTGCAATACGGTTAAGCTTTTAAATTTAAGAAAAAAAAATTTCTATTAAATCATTATGTTATCTTAAAGGAAAAAAAATCGTGAGAAGCTTAAACTTTAATATTGATAGAAGTATTGAACTTGAACTTGAATTATTAAATTAATAAAATTAAGTTTAAGAATAAAAATTAATAAATAATAATTATAATTTATGAGTGCATCAATATAATAAAAATTTTAAAAATTAAAGTAAAAAAAAATAAATAAAATTTTATTATTAAAATTTATTACAAAATTTGAAGAAAGCTATTGCTCAAAAAGTGTGTCAACGAAAGTGTTTATTTTTTGATCTTTAAATTAACAAGTGCCATCTATCTAACAAATAAATCCCTTGTTTAACAAAATAATTTTTTTACCAAAAAAAATTGCTTGTGAAATTATTGTGTGTTTGTTAAACTGTGAAGGTTATAAAATGCATCATTGTTGAGAAAATATTTTGGTTTTTTACTCGTAAGTTAATAAAAGCTACATTTAAGAATTAAAAGAAAATTATTTTTAAGGTTTTTAATTTTTTACAGAAAAATTTAAATTCTTGCATGAACAATTGAAAAGTTTAATTTATTTAAAACAAAAGAAATGTTCAAGAAATATTTAAAAATCTTATTGTGCTTGATGTGCTGCCTTTACAAGCCAGTCACATCCAAGGCAAAAGCCAAGGCCCAACTAGATTTGCCGCCACTAACAAATCCTTCGCCACAGCCCCAAGTCTACTACAATGGCTATACAGCCACAACACCTGCCCAAAATTTCGCTGATGGTGACAGATCTCAACGTTTTGGGCCACCATATATGGAGGATCAAAATACAGATGATGGATCAGATGATTTTAGGGTGAGTAGTGTTAATAAGCTAATAAATTCAGTGAAAAGCGACTTTGACTCGCACTTGAAAGGCTCCGTACGGACACTACATATCGTTGGTTTAAAAAAGAAATGCCCTAACTCAAATAATTGTAACTTTACAGGAGAAGGTAAAAACCTAATAGAAACTGTAAAATTCAATATGTAACTTTTTTGTACAACTGCCTGGTACATTTGTTATTTTTTACATTATTGCCATACATTTTTGAGACGAGATGTATTTGTATGAAATGTATTGGAATCACTGAAAAACTCAATTTCTTAAAAAAATACGACTTAGGGCCTTTCTATTTGATACCATCGATATGTAATATTATACGAATTTTAGCCGATATAATCGAATATCTTACCTAATGGGGAATTTTTTTCTTTTTAAATTTCAAGTACTCGGTAAACTTGTTTTGGTATTTTGGCGATTTTTTGCGATTTTTTTTGGCGATTTTTTGTTTTTTCGGTTTTTGGTGATGTCTTTCGCTTGTTTTTTTTAGCTTCAACGATTTTTTTTTAATTTTGGCGTTTTTTTCGTTTTGCCGATTTTTTTTCGAATTTTGGTGATTTATTTTAATTTTTATGGCGTTTTATTTCTTTGGGTGTTTTTTTGTTTTGACGAATTTTTGATGATTTTTTCGGATATTTTTTAGTTTTAGGGATTTTTTTAGCTATGGTGGTTTTTTTCTTTTGCTGCATTTTTTGTCGATTTTTTGCGAGTTTGGCGATTTTTTTAACTTTGGCTTTATTTTGTTTTAACGTTTTTTTTGTTTTGCCGATTTTTTTCGAATTTTGGTGATTTTTTTTTAATTTTTGTGGCGTTGTATTTGTTTTGGCGTTTTTTTTTTGTTTTAACGCTTTTTTCGGATTTTGTTTTTTTTTTTTGGATATCTTTTAGTTTTAGCGGTTTATTTTTTGTTTTGATGATTTTTTGCCGATTTTGTTTTCGGGCTTTGGCGATGTTTTTAGTTCAAGCGATGTTTTATTTTTGGCAATTTTTTCGGTTTTTGGTGATTTTTATCACTTGTTTTTTTAAGTCTTGGCGATTTGTTTAGTTTTAGGTATCTTTTCATTATTGGCGACTTTTTTCGCTTTTTGGCAGTTCCTTAGTTTTTCTTGACGACTTTCTTACTTCTGGTGATTTTTTTTTGCATTTTAGCTATTTATTTTATTTTTGATGATATTTTTCATATAAGCGTTTTTTTTTCATTTTGGCTCATTTTGGCGATTTTTCGCTTCGGTATTTTTTAGTTTTGGGATTTTTTAGTTTTAGCGTTTTTGAAAATTTCCACAGCTCGCCTCTTACGGTTTCCAAGATGTAGCAAGTTTTCAAAATTACATTAACTGATAGAATACTCTTTAGTTTTATTTTTTTAAATTTCAGTGTTAATTGCTATAGTCTTTGCATAAAAATACACTAACTTTGAAAATTTCAAGTGTCTATATATAATTGTATGTATATATATTACATAGGATTTTAAAATTTTTCGTTGCTTGTTTTGGAACACCCTTTAGCTTTTAACTGTCATATATTTCTTGTTGTAGGTTTTACATACCTTGTCAAAAATTCAACCCCATAGCTCTTACGGTTCTCGAGAAAACAGCCTGTAACAGACAGACGGACAGACGTACGGATGAACAGCGTAGCGAAAACAATAGGGTTCCTTTTTTACCTTTGGTGTACGGAGCCCTAAAAATTAATAACTTGCCTTGTTCACTGTATTCCTTTATCAGTTTATTGTGGAAATTAAATTTTTAATTTTTAATTTTTGATCTTGAATTTTTTTCAGTACGGCCAAACTTATGATGAACGCATGCGTTATGGTTTTCGCTCAATGCCTTATCAGCCATACAATACGAGCTTTGGCCTGGACTCTCCTTTTAGCGATAAGAATATCAACTACAATTACAATCAAGAACAGCTCAACCAAAATACCTACAACGATCGCTATGGCAACAACTACAATCCACAGCAGCAGCCACAATTGCCACAGCAGGAGCGACCACCCTCCCAACCTCCTTTAATCAATAGAAATCTTTATGATTATGCCAATAATAACTTAAACGATGGCAATCCGCCACCACCAGCCAATACTTTTCCCTCCTCCACTTACAATCCCAATAATCCGAACAATTTCTTTCCAAATCAAGCAAATGGATTTCAAAACTCCTTCGATGACAATCGAGATCGTTTCAATCTAAACGATCGTTATGGCGAGCGTCAACCTTTCCAGCAGGATCGTCGCTATCAAATCGAATTGGAAAAATTGCGCAATTTATTGGTGGAAACTGATCAGAAGAGTGCACAGGAGTGTTCTGCGAATGTAGCAGCTCAGTGGAATTTTGAAACGAATGTTAATCAATTCACACAAACAGAAGCGGTGAGTCAAATAATTTGAAAGCCTTAGAAAATAAATGATCATAATGTTTATTAAATATGAACGGTAATCGTAATGATTTTTAATTATAGAGGGTGGAGTTTTCTTTACACAAATATGTATTTTAATTTAATTTCTTATTAATCATTAATAATTTGTTTTTTGTGGGATAGAAGTGAAAAATAAGTAAAAGTTTAATTTTTCAATTAACTAAAAATGAATCATTTTTATTTTTCAGTTTTTTTTTCTATTGTGTCATTCTATCAGTCTATCAGTTTATCAGTCTTTCCGTTTGCATGTTTAAAGATCAATTTGATTTTTTTTTTGCTTCAACTTTTTCCCATAATTATTTTGTTTTTGTTTGGCTTAACCACATGTACCAAGCCAACCTTCTTGAAATTATTACTTTTACAAACAAGTTCCCAGGCCTGAAGGCTATTTTTAATTTAGGGGTTGATTTCTTAATGGACATTTTTTAATCTTAACAATGTCAGAAAAATTTTGAACTTTTGTTTCTTCTTTCAAGGCATGCGAAAACACTGACCTTGTGTAAAATGTAAAAAAAAAGTCAGTTACAGCAGCAGTTGGAAAAAAATATGTCCAAAAATAAACTTAATTAAAAGTTTAATTGATGACAAAAGCAGACAATGTCATAAATATTATTACAAATATGATGGTAGTGGGGGTGGCCGATTCTCATGAAACTCGAAATGTAACTTTTTTTGTTCTAGAAGGTATATGTACCAAATTTGAAGACTTACATATGTATGCTGGGATAGGAAAAATTGTACGCCAACAAATCAATAAATTATTGAGAATTTTAAAACCACAAGAAACTTAAAAAACAATAAACAAAATTATTTAAAATGTATAGCCTACTCTTATGGACGCTAACGAAATATTAGGCCGTTATGTTTGATACACTAAAAGGGGCTTTAAGTACACAGAAAAAACTAATTTTCAATTTCAAACACAAAATTCTCTGAATCAAATATTAATTTTTTAAATCAAGGTCCTACAAAGAAATTTGTAAATTCAAATACAAAATTTTGTAATAATTTGTTTAAAAAAACCCCGATTTTTTCAATCAAAAAATTGTCTGATTCAATAAAAATTTTTTTATGAAAATAAAAAGCAAATAAAACAAATATATTGGAACAGAAATCTTCTCTTAACAATTTTGTTACAAATGTTACTTCATACTAATTGTATGAACTAGAATTTTTCACTTCATACTGTTTTATGAAAAACCAAATGTCTTTGGGATAAGTCGAACCTGCAATCTCTTGATTAATAAACTAACGTACTTACCACTCAGCTAAAGAGCAAATCGTTTTTGGATACGCAAATAATAAATACACGCAAAACATGATTTCTTTTGTTTCTTCTAATCTAAAAATAACTTTGTTGAGTAAAAAAACAAGCCACGATGTTTTTCGGCTTCTTGTCCGAATGCACACGAGCATTCAAAGAAAACAACAACATCAGCACATGACCACATTGACCAGGTGCAAGTCTAAAATAGTGCAAAACCGAATGACACAGTGCAAAAAAATTAAGTAAATAGATTTTTAACCCCCGACTAAAAAAGGGGTGTTATAAGTTTGTAGTGTGTGTCTGTGTGTCTGTTAATCTGTGTATCTGTGCATCTGTGTGTCTGTCTGTGTCCACGTGCAGGCCAAACGGCTGGACCGATTTTCATTTAGTTTTTTCTGTTTGAAAGAGAGGGTTCTTAGCTATGTTTGAAAAAAGTCGGTCCAGCCGTTTAGAAGATATAACATCTTTTCTGAAAAAAGTCGGGGGTTTTTTAAATTTTTAATTTTTGTTATTTTATTATCTTTTGGCAAGCTTTTTATTTTAAGTTGAAATATAAAAAGAGATAATTTTTTACTAATTCACAAATATCTAGGTAAATATGTACATACATATTTATATCGCTTAATTACTTCAACGAAAAATCATTGCCACCTTCCCCTTTAAATTGTGTAAAAATTTCATAAAATATTATTTAACCCAGGCGTTGGAGAACATTTTTTAATTTCATTTGTTTTTTTAAAATTTTTCACTTTTGCGGCTACTTAAGCGCTTAAGTGTGAAGAATCATTCCTAGGAAGTTTATATGTTATAGAAAGTTGTTCATTGCGATCTTAGGTATATTTTTGTAGCTAATTGTTTCCTTGAATTTTGAATTGTTTTCTACCTATGGACCTGAACAGGGGAAAAAGGTAAAAAAATCGTATTTTTTGAAATTTCATGCGATTTTGATCTTGAGGATGAAGTTTTTTTGATTATATATATGCAACTTTTCCTCAGAAAGTAAATCAGAATTCCGAACAGTTTGCAAGATATGATCCTCAGAAAATGCAAAAAAGACACCGAGACCCCAAATCTTTGGGGATTAATAACAAAAGTACATGGCTTGGGGCAAATTCGGGAGATACGGGTCTTTTTGATGTGTAAACATCTATACGCTAGGGGGTAAAAATCTTTTGACTTTGATTTCTTTGCTGAGATTTCTTTGCTGAGATTTCTTTGCATTGTCAAATCGGTGTAAGCTATGTATGAGTGTATTAGTGTTTGAAAGAAGCAATACCAAGCAGAGAAACAAGTCGACCTGCTCGAAGCCGACGGTGCGCCGCCGCCGGTTATTTTTCTGTATATTTCCGTACACCAAAGGTGAAAATGAACCGTAAGAGCTACGGACTTGAAATTTGGACACATTATGTGGACATTTGGCCACTACAACAACAAATACATGAGAGTTAAAAACTAAAGGGTGTTCCAAAACGAGCAACGAAAAATGTTAAAATCCCATGTAATATACATACAATTGTATGTACATATATACACTTGAAATTTTAAAAGTTTGTGTATTTTTATACAGACTACAACAATTAACACTAAATTTAAAAAATTTAAATCAATGGGTGTTCCATCAGTTAATGCAATTTTGACTTTGTAATTTTGACAACTTGCTGTATCTTGGAAACCGTAAGAGCAAAACTCTTGAAATTTTCAAAAACGGTAAAACTAAAAAATCAAAAAAAAATATAAAATCGCCAAATATAAAAAAATCGCCAAAAACAAAAAAAAAATCGCCAAAACGAAAAAAAGCACTAAATTAAAAAAAAAATTTCTAGGACTAAAATAAATCGCGAAAAACCGGAAAAATCGCCAAAATGAAAAAATCGCCAAAATTAAAAAATCGCCTAAATAAAAAAACCCCAAAAACAGAAAAAAATCGCCAAAATGAAAAAACCCAAAAAAACAGAAAAAGATCGCCAAAATGAAAAAATCGCCAAAATGAAAAAAAATTGCGAAAATTAAAAAAACCCCAAAAAGAGAAAAAAAGACGCCAAAACGAGAAAAAAGCGATAAAACTGAAAAAATCGTTTAAACTGAAAAAACTTAAAAAAGAAAGAAAGCAAAATTAAAAAAAAATTATCAAAACCGAATGTGCGCGAGTCAAAGTCGCACTTTACTGAATTTATTTTAATTGCAATGCGTACACAACAACAAGAACAGCAACAACTAAACGATGAACAACAGGAATTAAAAATTAAAAAGTAAAAGTAAAGGCATTTACTATAGATGAGCACTGCAGTACCACTAAAGTTTCAGTAAAAACAATAAAAAATTTTTAACAAGTAAATTTTTACTGATTACTAAAATTTTTTTCTACAATTTTTATAAATTGCCTAAATGATTTGTTATATGATGAGGTGCATTGAATTTTCAGTAATCAGTAATGCCCGTATTCATAATGAAATTCTACCAAGTGGTTAAATGTTTTTCATACAAAAGATTCAAAATATGAATAAAAAAACTTTGCCACTTGCTACAATTTTATTATGATTACGGCTCTACGATTTTACTGGTAATGCAAATTAAATTTCATTAGCAGTAAAAATTTACTGCATTTTTTTTAGTAATCAGTAAATTTACTGCTTATTGCAATTTTGAATGCAGTACATATACATATACTGCAGTGTGCCCATTTACTAACCAAATAAGTTTAATAAAACAAAAAACAACCAACAAATTCATAAGTATTTACAATATTGAAAGTTTTGATACTTTTAATTAATTAATTTAAAAAAAGATACTAAAGGCATAAGTACTTCCAACTTAAAAAAAAATTTCATTACTAGATGTTTACACATCTCCTCTGTGATCGGACTTACATTGCTTTTTTTTTGGTCTTTTATCCGTATAGTATTATATTTCCATGACTTAAAAAATTACACACGGAGTAGTTTTTAGGGGGAATCTTCTCAATATTTCTTATCAAGAGTGCTCAACATTCTATTATAACCTAATTTTTGATAATCTAGCTCAATGATTGTGCAAATTTTGGCTCTACTAAAATAAATTTAATTTTTCTGTATACAAAGTTTCTCGTTTTTATTGTGCACCAAAAATAACTAATTTCGTTAAAAAAATATCAACTTTTATGTAACTACACTTTAATTAAAATTAAAATTAGTTAAAAGTCCAAGCAAATATGAAAAGGAGCACCAAATGACATTTTGCAGATTTTTCATCCAATGAGGAAAGCATTGATTCAATTATTTTTGAAAGATCTTCAAAAAGTTCTAATCTTATATATGATATTAATACTCAATAACATTTGCGTTATAATATATACACTTGGAAGCACCGCTGAAAATCCTGAAGTTTAAATTGCCTTAAGTAACTGAGGTTAAAATGGAATCCAATATTTCTTAGCAAATCAACTAAATACTTTTAGTATAATTTGACGCTTATTACAAATTTTATTGATCTTAAATTTATGTAAGTCAATATTGTTTTGTTTTGGTATATGTATGTTTATAATAAACTTCGTTAGATACATTGGGATTTCACGCGAGTATGAAGTTTCGTTTGCAGAATTTTGTAGCATATATAACTCGATTTTGTCCTAGGTCATCTAATGCTGTTATTGCTTTTAAACACAGGAATATATATAAATGCCGTTAAAGTCAAATAGTGCAAAATTACACAAAAAATTTATGGTGCAAAAATAGTGCAAAGAATTTGAAATAGTACAAATTTTGCACTATTACACAGAAAGTGGCAACGCTGACGTTGAGTCAATCAACAAGCAAGGAAAACACCAACACACACAAATGAAATTAAATCAATGCTGCCCACAGAGAGAAAACCGAGAGTAATGTATAAGCGTATGTGCATTCATTTGTACAAAAAGCCGATTGATGTTCGGCACTCTGGCGCTTCTCTGGAAAGCAGTGAATTAAATGATACAGTTTTTTTTACATAAAACAAAATCGAAACAAATAATTTACTGGAACAGTAAAAATATTTACCGAAACTAAATTTTATTTCAAAACACACGTTTGTTTGAAACTTTTTTGCGAATAATTTTTTCTGTGTAGTGCGAAATTTAATTAAAGTACACAGAAAAAATTATACCCAAAAAATTTTTAAACAAATATTTGTTTGAAATCAAACTTAGTTTCAGTAAATATTCTGTACTGTTCCATTAAATTAATTTGTGCCAAAAAACTGTGTAGAGAAGAAACAGGCCACGACGTTTGTCGGCTACTTTTCGGCATTTACATGTATACAACACGATCAATCAAAATAAACAACAACAACCGCACAACAGCACGTTGTTCCTATCAACAAGCAAGATAATCACCAACACACTGAAATAACATTTTCTCTCAGCCGAACTCTGATTAATTTAAATTTTTACAAAATTTTTATTAGAATTTACAAAATTATTTGTAGGACCGCATTCAAATAAAATATTTACTGATTCAACGAATTTGGTTACTGAAAATGAAATTTAGTTTTTTCTGTGTAGTGTGAAATTTTTATAAAAAAAAACATAAAGCATTTGAAGGCAAAAAAAAGCAAAAATTTTCACATACTTATAAATTTATTTCCATATTCCAGCTCAACGCCCAGCAGCGCTATGTGGAGTTTCAACGTTTGGTATCTCAACAGTCACGACTTATAAATAAAGAACTTATTTACGATCGTAGATTATACCGACAACTTATGCTGCAATCGGAAGTGGGACCAAATGCTTTGCCGCTAGAGTCACTAGATAGAGTGAGTTAAATTGAAAAAAAAAAAAAAAATATATATATATTTATAATATTAATAAAATAATTATATCCTTCTTTGAAGTATAATCGCTTGATCAACGAAATGTTATACATCTACAATGCTGCTGGTATTTGTGCCTACCAGCAGCCCTTTGTGTGCAATTTACGTTATATACCCGATCTTAAAGAAATAATGGCCAAGTCTAAGGACTGGGATGAACTGCAGCATACTTGGCTAGAATATCATCGCAAGGCGGGCAGAGAAATGCGAGATGGTTACGAGCAGTTGGTGGATGTTATGAATGAAGTGGCTTTTGCTAATAGTAAGTTTTTAGTGAAATTTAAAAGAAGAAAAAAAGACAGGTTGTAAATTGTTGAATGTATTTCTAGATGTTACCAATGGCGGTGAATATTGGTATTTGGCTTATGAGTCTGGTAATTTCCGCCAGGATGTTGATATTGTATGGGAGCAAATACGTCCTTTGTATGAGGCCTTACATGCCTATGTACGCAGGCGCTTGCGCGAATATTATGGACCTGAGAGAATAAATCGCATTGCTCCCATACCTTCTCATATACTGGGCAATATGTATGCTCAATCCTGGTCGAATATTTTGGATATCATTATACCTTATCCGGGCAAAAAGCTAATAGATGTTACTCCCCGTATGCTGGAGCAGGGCTATACACCGCTTTTAATGTTTCAACTGGCTGAAGAGTTTTTCACCTCCATCAATATGTCGGCGGTGGGACCGGAATTCTATCAGAATTCCGTTATAGAGCAGCCCTTAGATCGCAGAGTGCTGTGTGAGCCTTCCGCTTGGGATTTTTGCAATAGACACGATTTTCGTGTTAAATTGTGTACGGATATCAATCAGAAGAGTCTGATAAGTGTGCATCATGAAATGACGCATATTCAGTATTTTTTGCAATACAGACATTTGCCGAAAGTATTTCGTAATGGTGCCAATCCAGGTAAGATTTTGGCAGTAAATAATATTGGAGAAGTGATCTTTTTTTTTAACAAAAATTTGTAATTTTTTAGCTTTTCATCAAGCTATAGGAGATGCCATAGGTTTGTCTGTGGCCACTCCCAAGCATTTTCAGACTCTAGGCTTATTGCAACGCTCGGTGGACGAAAGCAGTTACGATATTAATTATTTATTTACCATGGCCATAGATAAGGTGGCATTTCTGCCTTTTGCCTTGACTTTAGACAATTGGCGCTATGACATTTTCAGCGGAAATGCTAATAAACATCGCATGAATTGTCATTACTGGAATTTGAGGTGAGTTTATTAAATTACGCTGAATACAACAAAAACAAATAGAAGCTTTTTTACCACCCTTTAAGCATTTATCCCAAAATTGAAATGTTTTCTTTCGCCAGAATCAGTCTCATTATTATTACGAGTATTATTTTTTGTATGTAGTACAGTGTAATTTAGCTTAAATTAACGGCCTATCCGACAATATCACCAGAAATCGTTCGATCGAATACTTATGTATATTGAAAACAACAACAAATTTTCCAATGTTATTGTTGTTTGCAATGCAAGTTGTCGATCAAACGATTTCTGGTGACATCGTGGGACAGGCCGTAAGTATACATATCTGTTATAACTTTAATGATTTAAATTAAAATAACTGTTTCAAATAATTTATTATTTTTTTTATAGAGAAAAGTACAGCGGTATAAAACCACCGGTTTTACGCTCAGAAAAAGATTTTGATCCTGGTGCCAAATATCATGTTCCCGCCAATATTCCATACATCAAGTAAGTACTAACGTTCATTTAAAATTAAGTACTTTTGACTAAAAGTGCAAAATAAAATTATATTATTTATTATATGGCAATTTATTTCCTGTGGGGAAAAAAAAAACATTTTGATTGCCGCAATTTGCAAGCACTTGCATAATTTTGTTTTTGAAATGTACAGGAAATTTATGCATGTATTTTAAATAAAAATCTGACAAAATATGTGTAAATATACATAACATATTTAAATTATTTACTTGGTGATAAAGCTTTTTAAGCCAAAACTGGCTGATTATTAAAATTTTAATAAGCAAGTTTATAATTACAGTGAACTAAATCGAAATGTTTTTGCCACTATCACCAAAAAAAATTTTTTTTTATGTTTGTTTTACTGATAAGAAACTTGAATTACATGCTGTAGTTTGCATACAAGTAGTTTTTATTGGTAAACAATTTGCGCAATGTTTTTAATATTTGTAAAATGTTTTTTTTTTTTCTAAGTTAGAGAGTTCAACTCCCTTTGGAAACTGTTTGCACCAGAAATATTTAAAACAACGCGTATGTGCGATTGCTGTCTAAAGGCTGGGGCACAATGAATCCGTCATACGTTAAACTTCGCCTTTTTCAACTGACAGCTAAGTTGAAATACATGGTTTCTTATGAGGGCTGTTACATTCAGTACGTGTCCGTCAACGCAAAGTACAAAAACTGGTAAACTTTTAACTTTTTGCGGACGTTGAGTAGTTTGACAGGAATCGGTTGGTTTTTTTTGTTATGTTCTGAATTAGATTTTTTTGTTTTTGGCAGCAAAATAAAATTAAACAAAAGAAATAAACGAAATAAATAAAAAAATTTCAATTAAATAAATAAAATGGAGAATCAGCCTATTGAACCTGTTCAAATGCTTCCGTCAATAAAGTACTCATTGTGCCAACCTTCTCCGTCATTGCGATAATGTCAGTTGAAAAAGGCGAAGTATAACGAATGACGGATTCATTGTGCCCCGGCCTTAAAGCTTATATTAGAGGTGCCAACCATTTTGCCGCAGCCATAACCAAAACTCAGTTGGTTTGTAGTGTTATGACGAGTCACCTATAATCAAATACATTGTTGCCGTTTAGTTTGGTTCGAACAGCTGTTTAGTATGGTTATGGTTATGGCACGTCTAATTTTAGCTTAATTAAGGCTGGGGCACAATGAATCCGTCATGCGTTAAACTTTGCCTTTTTTAACTGACAGCTAAGTTGAAACACATGGTTTCTTATGAGGTCTGTTACATTCAGTAGGTGTCCGTCAATGCAAAGTACGAAATTTGCTCAACTTTCAACTTTTTGCGTACGTTGAGTAGTTTGACAGATATTGGTTGGTTTTTTTTTGGGTATGTTTTGATTAAGTTTTTTGTGTTTTGTGGCAGCTAAAATAAAATTAAACAAAAAAAAAAAATCGAAATAAATAAAAAAACGTTGAATTTAATAAATAATATGGAAAATTAACCTATTGAAGCTGTTGAAATGCTTCCGTCAATAAATTACTCATTGTGCCAACCTTTTCGTTAATGTCAGTTGAAAATGGCGAAGTTTAACGTATGACGGATTCATTGTGCCCCGGCCTTAAAGGCCAAAATTTATATGCACATGAGCGTAAGTGTTGTCAGCAGCTTAAGAAAAGAGAAGCTAATCGATTTAAAGGTTAGAAGAAGCTAAATTGATGAATGACAATAATATGTGAATAATATATTTGAAGTGTTTCATTTTGTGTCAAAGCTTATGTTAACAGGTTGAGAGGAAGAAAATGTTTTCATCTTAATAGGGTCTAATTAATTAGGTCTCTTTGTATTACCTACAGAAAAGAAATTTATATTTAGAAATAAAACGGAAAATTATGAAATGGAGAGAATTCTCATGTGGGCGTACTAAAATTCCTGCAGATAAAGTTCGATTGAATCATCTGCTGCTCCTGAGAAAGGAGATTTTGGATCCTTGAGATCAACCGCTGATAGTTTCAAAAGGCTATCGAAAACCTCCCTTCCTAAGGTGCTGATTTTCGGGTGCTAGACGGATACATAAGAGATAAATTATTGTCTCCTACCTGTTCTCATTTAAACAGCTCAAATAGTAGTTGTAATATAGGAGTCTTGCCCTAAGAATTATATCAGTGTTCGCGTAAAACTTTGTAAGTAGCAGTGAGGTTCTTCTCGTGTTGATGCATGGTCATAGTATTCTATTCTGTCTTCAACTCTTACACTACATCTTAAAAATATTCCTTGGCTATAAAATCGTAAGAGATTTTTTGATTCTGTGTTGTGGTGCGTTTACATTTAAGAAAAATATAATATTTTGGACAAAATCTAGTATTTTTTTTGGGTAGATTTCCCATATAAAACCAAATCTACTTCGCTACTAGATTTTGTCGACTTCTACTTAAAATCTAGTAGAACTTAATTATACAGCTATGTTTTTCTTTAATTGTACTAAAAAAGATACCGATATACTTAAAAGGTGTGTGAATTAGCTATATTGCAATTGTTTGATTGTAGTTTAGGAAGAATTTCAATCAATGGTTTTTCTCTTGGATTCAAAATATTGATAATCAATAAATTTTAATTGAAATCTGCTGAATTGTAGAATTAGGTGTAAATGTCCTATTACATAGAAATGAATAAACTAAATGGGATTTTTTTTTGGCAACACTGTTTTTGACAAATCAGCTATTTTCGTGGATTTTTTATATTTAACCATGAATCGACTTATGAACAACGCTTATTAAATTTTATTATCAAAATTCATGCTCGGTTAAGAAAGTGAACCTCGTACTTCTTCCATTTTATGGTCAGTTTGGGCGAACTTCTGAGGGGGCTATTCGTACCAAAATTATATTATTGAACATTAAACCAACAACACGCATATGTAGAATGCGGACAGAGGAAAATGTTGTAGCTGTATCCGCCAGTGTTGGGTGATGAACGTGGATTATCGATTCGGTGCCATTCGCAACAATTGGGAAATTGGGATAAATGTCACAGGGCACATAAAACAATGGCCCAAGTGAGAATCAAGTTTTGTGAACTAGTGCTGGGATACTATCGATAGTACTATCGATAATATCGATAGTCTTAAAATATCAAAAATATTGATAGGAAAAAATATCGATATCGATATTATTTAAAATGTAGTTTTGAAAACGTTAGGTGTTATAAAAAAATTTTAAATGACATCAGAACAATTCTTTAGAAACTGTCAACTAAAACAATTTCAATAAAGTGATAAAAAACTAAATGTAACTAACTGTATTTTATCTTTCTCAAGTACAAACATTGGGTCGATAGTAATATCGATAATATCGATAGAGAAATCTGAACTATCGATAGATATCGTTAGTAGAAAATATCGATAGTATCCCAGCACTACGGTAAACAGTTTATTTCACGTTTTGGGTCGGTAAATTTTGCGCCTATATCGTGCGATTTAACGCCTTTAGACTTTTTGTTGTGGGGCTATGTTAAGACTCATGTATATAGGAAAAAACCATCCATTGTGCAGTTGAGGCACAACAAAATATTAAAGAATTTATTCGTAAGACAACGGCCGATATGTTGACGAGACTATGCCACAATTGGAGCCATCGTATGAACCATTTCAGGCGTAGCCGCAGTGAACATTTACATGAAATAATCAGTAATAAGTAATAAGCCAAAATGACATTATTATTTAATTAATTCTTGAATAAGTCTATATGGCTTTATTACCAATGCAGTGTAATGCAGTTATGTAATTATATTTCAATTAGTTGAAAAATAATTCTAATTTGCCTACTTAAGTGAGCCGACGAAAATTTGGGCATAGTGTCAATCGTGTGATCCAAGCTTAAACATTGAATTATATAAATCGTTCCACCGGCTCAAATATAGATTTTATACATTTCTCTAAACTTTATGTGTTTTTTTTTATAAATCAAAAAAATAAAGCTCTTAAAAATCAACGTTTACAAAAAAAATTTTCGTTTTACATATTTTTTTAATGGCCTAATTTTGTAAAACTAAACGAATTTTCGTTTTCGTTTCTGGTTGGAGCGAAAGCAAAATTATTTTAAATTTTGTAAAACGCTACGTTGTTTTCGTTTCTTGTCAAAATATTATAATTGAAAAATATATTATTCATTATAAAAAGCTGAATATAAAAATATTTTCAAAGTCAAATTTCATTAAATTATGCAATATGCGCCAACGAAACAAGAAATTCTAAATCAGCGGCGTTAGTTAAGGGCCCATAAATACTTATTGGAATGTTTGTGAAACTTTGAAACGTTCAATATATCAATGCTGGAGTGAAATGTTAATGTATATATGTACATATATGGATATGTTTTTCATCATACACAAGGTCTCATATCAGTTCTAGGCAACCTGCTTACTTCGCAACATTTTTCCCCACATAAAGAAATAAAGAGATATCCGCTATTATCTGCTGTATGATAAAGGTAAAAATATTACACGCAGGTTGCATAGAAATAACATGATTATAAATTAATATACATATGTATGTAATATTGTGATAAGTATTGCGCCAAACAAAAACTTTATAAAAAAAATTATCTCACTACTTTTGATGGCCGAAAATTTGAATAGGAACTTGGCCTTTTTTCACACTGATATTTTTGTGAAGATCTAATCACTTTTTGTTTTCTTTAATAAAACATTACAAATTAAAGATTTCTAGTCTGTTATATTTCTATTAATGATAACGGCGCCAGCTTAAAAGGGCAAAGTTAAATAATATAATGGGTTAAAAAGAGATACATAATAGTATAACATCACGCTAAATTTTATGACCACGGCCCAGTCTCCCTGGTTTAACAATCGATGCTTTCGAATTTTTCTTGTTCGTAACTCACCTAGGCCTACTTGTGTAACAAAACATAGCTCTGTAGTTAAAGCTCAAGTGCTTCGTCAATTTGATGACTGTATCAGTGGTTAGTGTCAGTGAGTATGTCTTAAGAAATTCACTTTTTGCATCTCCATTTATCAGGAAACTTTCATTACACACTTTCAAACTTTGCATAAAATTTTATCATTTTACCATTGACAGGAACAAAGTAGTTATGAACACCCTCAAAGCGAATGTATGTGTAAATATAGGCACTACGTCCATAGGCCGAGCTGGCCTGGAGCTCTATCGTGCACCTAGATCAAAATCAGGCAAACGCATACATATATAAAACAAGTAAGAGTGCTATATTCGGCTGTGCCGAATCTTATATACTCTTTACCAAAGTGCGTTTATGTGGTATAGAGATATGTACATAAGCACATACATAAGGTATAAACACAAAGAAAAAAACAATTTGACCTAGTTACTTTTATGTATAAAAAAAATAAATTTTCAAACCCTAGAATCAGCATATTAGATTTTTCTGATTCCTTATATCAATATTAAAAAAAATATAAAAAGTGCGTTAAGGGAAAAAAGAAAAAAGGAAATTAAAAAAAAATTTTTTATTTAGTTACTTTAATATCCAGAAAAAAAGTTCAAAGTTTCCAGCTCTGAAGCTGTGGTTTTTATTTTTATAATTTTCTATACCAAACTTTTCTTTCCAAAACGTAAAATATATATAATTTATAAAGGAAAAGATAAAAATTAATTAGACTTAGTTACTTTTATATATCACAAAAAGTGTAAGTTTCCCAACCCTGAAATCATCTTTTTTGATTTTTCAGAATTCTTACAGCAATCTCTTTCTTTTAAGAATTTAAGATATGTTTAATTTATAGTAAAAAAGGAAAAAAAGTAAGTTACTTTTGTCCAAAAAAAGTTAAAGTTTTCCAACCCTTGAATCGTCTTTTTAATTTTTTAAATTTTTTATTTTGAAATACCAAAAATATTCGTACTGAAGTATAAAATAAGTTCATTTTATAAAAAAAAAATAAAAATTGGTTTTCGGTGGCTAATTTTTTATATCACAAAAAGTGTAGGTTTTCCAACCCTGAAATCATGCTTTTTAATTTTTCTGATTTCTTATACTAATCTCTTTCTTTTAAGAATATAAGATTTCTTTAATTTATAGAAAAAAAAAGAAAAATTTGCTTTAGTAAGTTACTTTTGTATAAAAAAAGGTAAAGTTTTCCAACCCTGGAAACGTGTTTTAAATTTTTTTAAATTGAAATACCAATTTTATTTGTACTATAGTATAAAATAAGTTTATTTATTTAAAAAAAATTAAAATTAGTTTTTTGTAGTTAATTTTTTTATATCACAAAAAGAATAAGTTTCCCAACCCTGGAATCTTCCTTGCTGATTTTTCTGATTTCTTACCCTAATCTCTTTCTTTTAAGAATATAAGATATTTTTAATTTATAGAGAAAAAGGAAAAATTTACTTTAGTAAGTTATTTTGTATAAAAAAAGTTAAGGTTTTCCAACCCTGGAAACGTCTTTCTAATTTTTTTAATTTTTTTTAGTTAGAAATACCAATTTTGTTCATACTGAAGTATAAAATAAATTTATTTAATAAAAAATTATTAAAAACTAGTTTTCGTTAGTTATTTTGTATGGCAAAATTAAGTTTAAGTCTCCCAGCTCTGAAACCATCTGCTAGATTTTGCTGATTTTCAATACCAATCTTATTTTGACCATTTCTGACACACCAGTCTAAGAACGAAGTCTCTAGCTTTTCTGGGAGCTTCGGAAAACCGATTTCACGTACAGACAGACGGACAGACGGTCAGACAGACAGACGGACGGACATTGCTTATTCGTCTTCCCTATGCATAAGGATCCAGAATATATATACTTAATGGCTCGCTTATTAATATTCTAGAAATTACAAGCGGAATGACAAACCTATATATGTATACCCTTTTACCATTTTTGGTAAAGGGTATAAAAAGAGAGTAAAATGCATGTTTGTACGAATGTGCGTGTAAAAAATATCATAACGAAGTAGCCACGGGCTACCTAGATACTAATTTACTCATTATTGCAGCAAAACAAATGCAATAATGCAGTTAAAACTTTTAAAACGAATACAATTTAATAAACGTTTTCATATGACATTTAAGTCGTTTGAAAACGTTTGAAACTGTTTTATAAAATACATTTATTTTACGTAAGATAGAATTTTCATTTTCAAATGTTTTACAAAATTCGAAATTAAAAACAAACCAAAAATTTCTGTTTGAAATGTTTCGTTCTGTTTTACAAAATTAGGCCGTAAATTAATTTTTGGAAACGAATTTTCGTTATTTTTCATACAACTTTTAAACGTTTAGAAACAATTTTTTTTTATTTCATTAAAATAAAGGGTGTCCCAACAAGAATTCAAGATTTAAATTTGGCACCATTCGAAGTGTCATTGTTTGACATTTGAACAATTGTTATTGTTTGCTAGTAGAAGGTACGAGGTTAGTAAAAATGAAGCGCTACACGAATGAACAACGCATTCTCATTGTAAAATTGTTTTACAAAAATGATGAAAGTTTTGCGGCTAGAGTTCGCAAATTTGCGATCAATTTGGAGTCACAATAATGCTCCAAAAGAGTCAACTGTAAAGACATTAATGGATAAATTTGCTGAAACTGGGTCTGTTAGTGATGTAAAGATAACAACGCGCCTTCGACCAGGTCGATCGACCGAAAATGTCGCAGCTGTACGTGATGATGTCGCTCAAACGCAGGTCAAGCGCAAACAGTCAATGGTGTTCGGTAGCGTGAAATGATAACCAGTTTTTTCGTGCCTAGAATTGAAGAAATAAATGTGGAGGGCATGTGGTTTCAACAAGACGGCGCCACATGTCATACAACCAGAGAAACAATTCAATTGCTACATCAGTCATTTCCCGGTCGTGTTGTTTCGCGTTTTGGAGACCAGAATTGGCCGCATAGACCGTGCGATTTAACACCATTAGACTTTTTTCTTTGGGGTTTTTTGAAGGCGATGGTTTACGCGAATAAGCCGACGACGACTCAAGCCTTAAAAGAGGAAATTGGACGCTGCATTAATGAAATACCGCAGCATTTATGCAAAACGGCCATTGAAAATTTCATTAAAAGATCGCGTGTGTGCCAGCAAAGCCGCGGCGGCCATCTGCCCGATTTGTTGTTCCAAACATAACCTTATTTTCTCTACTTTAAGATATAATAAAGTTTCACGATTTTTTTTTTAATATCTGTGTTTTATTTAAAATTTAAATCTTGCGTTCTTGTTGGGACACCCTTTAGTTATGAGTTTTTTTTTTGTTGTTGAATTTTTGTAAATAATGTCTTATATTTCCAACAAGTTCAGAAGCAGGTACAATCATGCTGTGCCCTAGCAGCTGCATTGTAATGTACAACAACAACAACACATATGAAATGTCGTAAAAATGATTTGTTGGTATTATTTATGAGCTACCTTATAAAATCAATTAATTTTTTTTTCGTTTTCCAATAAAATAAATTTGTCAATACGAAAATTCCATGCTACTGACAATTGGCAGCAATTTCCATTACAATAATAAAATAATAAGAAAAGGTCACATTGCACGCGTGTATGTATGTATATACTTGTACAAATGTATGTATGTATATATACATATATGTGCATTAGTGTCCTGCACAAGACTATTTATAAGACCTTTCAAGACATGAGAGATTTTTTCAAATGCTTTACTACAGCGAAATATTATAAAAGAATCGCTAAGCAACACTGTTGGCAATTAATTTTTTTCGGTGGTTTATCTTGCCAACAGTGTTGTTTAGCGATTCTTTTAGAATATTACGCTGTAGTAAAGCATTGGAAAAAATCTCTCGTCTTGAAGTCTTATAAATACTCTTGTGCAGGACACTAATATGCATAAATGTATTGAAGTAGGAATATCAAACTTCTTTTTGTATCAAAACTCTTCTGCTCCAACTTTTTATTCATCAATATATGTAGTTAAACGTCTTCATTTTATTGTATTTCAAGTGTCACATTTTTTTTTGTATTGTTTCGATTTCTATTATTTTCATTAAATAAATTATTGCAGTTTTATGTTAATTTTGCATTTATTGTCTTGCTTCAGTTGACAAACATCTGCATAAGGGGTATGTATTTTTCTTGGCGCTTTTGGTTGTTTTTCTTGGCTTGACATTACTTGCATATTTTTTTTATTGGGATTTCAAACTTATAGTCAATGACACTTTAAGGCGTGTAAATGCTTAGTTTAAAATAATATTAAAATGATGACTTTTATAAAACTTTTGAAAATATCTTAAATTTTTGTAGTCGCATTGACTCGTTTTTTCTTTCTTATCAGATGTTTTATATAAATGACTTAGTGAAGTAAATTATAATGATGGTAATGAATAAATTATTTATATTCAAAGAAAAATTTTTATGATCGATAAGTCGTTGTAAAAAATTTTTGCTTTTCAATAAAGACATCTTTAAAATTGTTATTATTTATATAAGTTTTGGAAGGCTTTTTATGCCGAGGCTATTTTCAAATTATTATTTGGTCATCAGTAATTGTGAGTCTATTTTGGACAATATCTAGGTTTTATTATGCCATCTAATTTACTTAAGTAACGGCCTCTACACTATCTCCGGAACAATATTTATTAAATTTTTAAATTTAATAAATTTTCTTACTTTAAACTTTTTTTAACAAATTATTTATGGCCTAATTTTGTAAATTTGTTTTTGTAATTCATATTTTTCCATTAAAAATTTTTCAGTGCTTAACGTTTTAGTTTTACAAAATTCGGACTTCCAATTTATATAAATATTTTCCACTATTCCTATCTGAGGTTTTCAAACTAAAAAAAAAATACGATAGCTAAAAAATTAAATTTTACAATCTGAAAAAAATTTACATAATTTCTTAAAACTTTCTTATTTTTAAAACTCTTGTAGCTTGTCTTCGTACTTTACATTTACAAGCAAAATATTAATATTTATCGTATATCTCAAAGCATTAATTTCATCGATATTTAAGCAGTAGCCAGCAAACTTTTTGAAAATGGCCTGTTAAAAAATATATTTATTTAAAAATTAAAAAATATTGCTCGAAAACTTTGTGTTTTCATTGGATGTCAAAACTGACATCGTGTATCATTTCAATATCATAAAAATAGTAATTTAAATAATAATAGTTTTTGATGGAATTCAAAATTTACTATCATAATATAAACAATGATTTCGTACTGAATAATCAAAACTTCAAGGTCATAAATTGGATTTAGTTGGACTAGTTTGGGCATTGTTTTACATTTTGTGCCCTGCTTAATTTGATTTAAATTGTTATATTGTTCCAAAAATTAATGCATTCAAAGACAAATGGCAAAAAAACAACACTGAGAGAAAATTGTACTTTGCTAATATATTTCAGAAAAAAAATAGGAATAAAAGTTCACTCGGGACATGGGATAGCAGCAGTGATGCCAATTTAGCCATTTTCTGGCTAAATTTAGCCATTTTTTATCCCATTTAGCCAGAAGAAAAGTGAGTTTAGCTATTAGCTATTTTTTTTTAGCCATTTTTATTTTAATCTAGCTATTTTTTAGCTATTTTTCCAAACATGAAATTTGTTTGTGATTTTTCACAAAAAATTTAAACTTGTTATTGTTTTCGCATTAATATCTATAAATCCCTGTTCAAACTTGCCATTTTTGTTGCAGCAGTCTAAAAGCGCTTATATGAAAGAGATGGCTCAATTGGTAACAATAAGATTTGTTACTGCTTTCTTATAATCGTTGCAAGGTGTTTATAAGTTGTCGGGTCTACACTGAAACCTCTCATAACGGAAATCTCCTATAACCGGACACCTCTAATAACCGGACAATTTTTGTAGATCCAACACGTTCATTAGTTTTTCCATACAAAATGCACTCCCATAACCGTACACTCTCATAAAAGCACAGAAGTGGTGAAACGTGGCAACAAGAGTTGCATTTAAATAATAGGTCTTTCGTTATTCAACTCTGATTCATATTTATATTAGTGTCAATGATATTGCTGGTTCCCTGGTTAACGCATATGTAAATACTGATTCGTTGGAGATGCAAAGAAACTGTTGTTTATATGAAGAAGTTGTTTGCTTAGCTGGTGTCCCAAAATGGCAGTGAAAAAATTGTTTTTATGAATTACAGAAAAAAAAATTATATTTTAAACGAGTTTGAAAAATGAAAATATTGGGTGTTTTTTATTGAGGTATAGAACTTTAAGTTGACATCACTTTTTAACTGGCGGCCATTTTGTCAGCTGTTAAGTGATTAATATTTAGTTTGGTTTGCCATTTTATCACAAACAGGTTGACAAAAGAACAACGCTTGCAAATCGTGCAAATTTATTTCGAAAATAATGGTTCAGTTCGCGAAGTTTACCGCAAGCTCCGTCCATTTTATGGTCGACATAATCGTCCATCAGAGCAATTAATTCGGTTAACCATGGATCGTTTTCGCACTACGTTTACTCTATGTGATAATACGCATCCGCAGAGACGTCGAACAGTGCGCACCGAAGAAACAATTGCCGCTGTAGAGCAAAGTTTTGAAGAGGACCCGAATGAATCGATTCGCCACCGTGCACAGCAATTGGAGCTTTGTCCATCAACTTTATGGAAGATTTTGCGCAAAGATCTTGGCTTGCGACCTTACAAGATCCAGCTTGTGCAAGAATTAAAGCCGCGAGACCATGCAATGCGTCGTGATTTTGGTGTATGGGCCGAAAATGAGACTGATCTCGATGCTGATTTTCATCGCAAAATTTTGTTCAGTGATGAGGCTCATTTTTGGTTGAATGGCTACGTCAACAAGCAAAATTGCCGCATTTGGAGTGAAGAGAATCCACATGAGACCCTTGAGACGCCATTACATCCACAAAAACTGACTGTTTGGTGTGCTCTATGGGCTGGTGGAGTCATTGGGCCATACTTCTTCCGAAATAATGCTGGAGAGTCAGTTACCGTTAATGGAGACCGGTATAGAGCCATGATAACCGAATATTTTGTTCCCGAATTGGATGGCATGAATGTGGATGAGTTGTGGTTCCAACAAGACGGCGCTACATGCCACACAGCGCACGTCACAATCGATTTATTGAAGGAAACATTCGATGAGCGCATAATTTCGCGGAATGGACCTGTCAATTGGCCACCAAGATCGTGTGATTTGACACCATTGGATTATTTTCTTTGGGGATATGTGAAGTCGCTCGTCTACGCCAACAAACCAGAAACGTTAGGGGACTTGGAAGCCAACATTCGTGGCGTTATTGCCAACATACGGCCCCATATGCTCGAAAAAGTGGTTGAAAATTGGACCTGTAGAATTGGCTTTATTCGAGCCAGCCGCGGCGGCCACATGCCCGAAATCATATTTAAACATTAATGGCATAAAATTATCCTTCCAATAAAGCCAAATTGATGGACATTAAAACGATTTTCTTGTGTTTTATTTCAATTCAAAGTTCTATACCTCTAAAAAAACACCAAAAACACAACAATTCATATTGCTACATTTCTTATACAAACTGCCTTTTCAAAGCATTTTTCTAGAGACAACTTTGTTCTATTCCAACAAATAAAATCATTGAAAGTTATTTGAAACCCAACAGCTGAAATTATACCAATCTAATTTCAAGAAGTCTACTCTTAAAATAGTTTTTCAACTACAATGAAATCCAAAAAATGTGTAAATCTCTCATAAGCGGATACCTCTAATAAACAGACAAAAACAGGGCGACCGTGAGTGTCCGGTTATGAGAGATTTCACTGTAATTGGTGGTTTATGATATCAATCAAACAAGGGTCATATTTGTTTTACACGAGTGAAAATATCCTGAAAAATAAAAGTTTAAATGAAAGTTTAAAAAATAGAAAGTTAATAATAAATTCAGTAAAGTGCGACTCTGACTCGCACACGAAGGGTTCCGTACGAACACTAGATATGTAATTTAATACAAACTTCATACTATATAATATATGGTTTAGGCATTTTTTTTTCGTTTTTGGGATCTTTTCGGTTTTTTTGTTTTGGCGGTTTTTGCGTTTTTTCGGTTTTTTTAAGTTTTGGATCTGTTTTTAGTTTTGACACTTTATTTTCTTGTTTTGGCGATTTTTTTCGGTTTTTGGCGTTTTTTCATTTTGGCGATTTTTTTTTATTTTTGGCGATTTTTTCATTTTTGCGATTTTTTTTACTTAAACTTTTTTTTAGTTTTGGCGATTTTTGGCTTTTTTTTCATTTTGGCGATTTTTTCTTTTTGTCGATTTTTTCGAATTTGGCGATTTATTTTAGTGTTATATTTTTTTTTATTTTGGCGATTTTTTTTCGTTTTGGCGATTTTTTTTTAATTTTTGGCGATTTTTGTTTGGTTTGGCGATTTTATAATTTTCGGTTTTTTTAGTTTTACCGTTTTTGAAAATTTCAAGTTTTTGGCGATTTTTTTAAGTTTTGGTTCCTTTTTTTAGTTTTGACACAATATTTTCTTGTTTTGGCGATTTTTTTCGGTTTCTGGCGTTTTTTCATTTTGGCGATTTTTTTATTTATGGCGATTTTTTTCATTTTTTGCGATTTTTTTTTATATAAATTTTTTTTTAGTTTTGGCGACATTTTCGCGTTTTGGCGATTTTTTCGATTTTTGGCGTTTTTGTTCATTTTGGCGTTTTTTTTTTATTTTGGCAATTTTTTTGAATTTGGCGATTTATTTTAGTGTTAGAATTTTTTTTCAATTTTGTCGATTTTTTTCGTTTTAGCGACTTTTTTTTAATTTTTGGCGATTTTTTTTTGGTTTGGCGATTTTATAATTTTCGGTTTTTTTAATTTTACCGTTTTTGAAAATTTCAAGTTTTTGGCGATTTTTTTAAGTTTTGGCTCCTTTTTTAGTTTTGACACTTTATTTTCATGTTTTGGCGATTTTTTTCGGTTTTTGGTGTTTTTACATTTAGCAGATTATCAAGAAATTATATGACACCCTTACGATTACAAATGTATATAACGCATAGCATATGTCAGTGAAAGATATTGTTCCAAACAAGAACTTGGTAAAAATTTTTACCTCACTGCTTTTGATGGCCGAAATTTTTGATAGGAACTTGGCCTTTTTTCACATTGATGTTTTTGTGAGGATCATCATTACATGTTGCCATGAGTTCGAGTAAATTTTAGTTTCGATATTTGAAAGCTGTTTGAATTTGAAGACAAGCATGTTACAAGAACATACATTTACTTTTATTATTTTAAAAAAAAATTTATATAATTCTTCTTTGGAAAAATAAAACTATTTAAAAAAAATTTTGTTTTAATTTTAATCCCATATTTTGAGAATTATTTTATTTCAACATCCATCTTTTCATCCATTTACTTTTAACTAAAATATAACAATTATTTGGTAAAGTATAGGTTTTCATATTCTAAAGAGTTTTCAATAAAGTTTTTTTTTTTAAATTTTTTTACTAACACCAAAGAATAAAAAAAAAATTAAGGTCAAAAAATTTTCAATACGAAAAAAAGTCTTTACCTTCAAACTCTTTGTAGCACATGAATTGTAATTATTAACTAAATTAAACTAAATAACTAATTGTTTAATTATTTGAATCATTCAACACAATCAGTTTAATCTCATTTTGAAATTTATAAGTCTTAGCATAGTTTCACACGATTATTGTTTTACTGGACAGCTCAGAGAAGATAACTTTGACAAAATCAACTTTTAAACTCTTTGTTTGTTGGTTTGTTTTGGAAGAGGAGGAGCTAAGGACGATTGTTGAAATGCCCTTGTAAAGAGAACCAAGTTCAAATGTTTACCACAGATGATCTCCGGATTCACTGTCAAGTTAAGTGGGTTTATATATTATATTAACTAATTATACAATTATTCTATAAAGTTGACATTTTCCTTAAAAAGTATTACATTCGCTATTTAGCCTAAAGTCTTACTAAAATTAAAATTTGTCTAAGGTTAGTTTTAAAAATCTTAGTTGAAAATAAGTTCGTTATTTGTTTCCGTGCCTTGAATTGAAGTTTTTGTTAGAGTTAGCAAGTTTTAATGGAAAGAAAAAAATTTTTAAAACCAAAAGAGATTTGTTAAGTCATATTTTACTAGTTGTCTGGGTGGAAGAGGCTATTATCACTTAGTTTTATGTTATCATTAAATCAATTTAATTGAATCATATCGTTAATCCGTTAATCGTCAGTTTTAATTAATTGTTTGTTCAATATTTGTCTTTACTAGTCGCATTCTATTTCATTTTGGTCTATTTCACTCTTTCTAAATATTCCACTCTCTTTCTCTCAATCTCCTTCTTTCTAAATCTCTTACTAACTATCACAAATGATGCTCTCTGTATCTCTCATTTATGCGAAATATCAGACTGACTCTTTAGTGATGCTGTAATGGAAGAAAAATAAAAGAGAAAGGAATACTTATGTTAGAATTCCAAATACTTAATGATATGAGTGTGAAAAATCATGTGTATGATCCACCTCTGATAATTCTCCATGGCCATGGCCTTCATGTTTATATTCCTCATGAGCCTGGAATTCTTCATGTTTATATTCCTCTACCGGTTTAAATCCTTCATCGTGTTGATATTCCTCTTTGTGCTCTAGGGGCTGAAAACCTTCTTCATGTTTAAATTCCTCTTCATGTTGCACTAGGGGTTGATGAAGTTCCTCATGGTGGGACTCCTCATGATGATGATGATGCTGCTGATGATAGTTGCCGTGCTGTTGTTCCTCATGATGATGCTGCTGCTCAAAATGAGCCTGTTGCGCTTGGTAATCTTCCTCATGTTGAGGCTCTTCATGATGATGTTCCTCATGCTTATCTTCCTCATGATGATGGTCTTCATGGTGAATTTTTGTGTAGTGAAATTGTGGTTCCTTGTAGATAAAATGCTTGTGATGGTATTCGGGCACATGTTGCTCAATATGTACGGGTACAGGCTTATCATAGGGCACTTTAACGGGATAGGGTACATGTTTTTCTACTTTAACTGGCACTTCCTTGACAACGGGGTAAGGAGCTGGTACGTGCACCTTAACCTCATAGGGCACTGGTTTTTCAACATGTACAGGCACTGGACGATCATAAGGAACATGTACGGGCACTGGTATTTTTTTAATAACTGGTACTGGCACGGGCTTTTCAACATGATAGGGAACCGGTTTGTCTACATGGTAAGGAACTGGTTTGTCATAGTGCACCTTAACAGGATAATGTTCAATCTTTTCCACCGGATAAGGCTTATCAACATGCACTTCAACTGCAATAGGAACATGAACTTTTCTTTCAACTGGATAAGGAGCAGGTACATGAACTTTGACGGGAACATGCACTTTCTTCTCAACTGGATACGGTTGTGGCACGTGTACTTTAACGGGCACTGGACGATCGTAGGGCACATGTACTGGATATGGTACCTTCTTTTCAACTGGATATGGAGCTGACACTTCATAGGGCACTTTAACAATTTCCTTAACTTCGTAGGGCACATGTTTTATAACTGGATAAGGCTTGGGCACTTTTACCTCATAAGGCACATGCACCTCTTTCTCAACGGGCACATGAACTACTTTCTCTACGGGATAAGGAACAGGTATTTTTTTGAAAATTGTTAAAGTTTTTTCCTCATGTAAAGGATAATGATGCTGATGGTGGTGGTAACTATCAAAGTGTTGATGATGGTAGTTACCAAATGAATGTAGCCCACGTTTTGGCTTGGAAGTTTCTTCTTCTTTAACTTCCTTTTCAGCTTCTTTTTTTTCGGGCTCAACTTTCTTTTCCTCAGCTCCAGCAGATTTCTTTTCATCTTCGGCTCGCGCTCTTGCGGTGGCTATAAAAAACACCAACGCGAGCACGCAAGTTGTTCGCTAAAAGAAAAAAAATACAGCATTAGTGTTAAATAAAACACTAAAAGCTTGGGCATGACAAAATTATGTTTCATGAAAATCTCACAAAAATTCGAATAACTAAATTAATTTAAAAAAAAACTTTTTGATATAAAATTAATTTTGATAAAAAAAACAAAAATAGTTTTTTGCAAAAATATTACTTTTATAATTTAAAGCAAATGTTCAATAAACAGAAACATTTGATAAAAGAAAATTTTGAAAATGTTGAATTTTGTAAAAATCATATTTTTACAAAAAACTTTATTTTGAAAAAAGTACTATTTGAAAAAAATTAAGTTTTAGGAAAAATATTTTTTTTAGATAAAAATAAATAAATTTAAAATATATTTTTAATAAAAATTTTCTTTGAAAAAAGTATTTTTGAAAACATTTCTTTTTGAGAAAATAATTTTTTTTTTAAAAATTACTTCTTGAAAAAAATCATTTTGAAAAAAGTACGTCTTAAAAATTAAGTTTTAAAAAAATGTTTGGAAAAAGATGTTAAAAAAAAAGTATTTTTGGAGAAACGTGTTTTTGAAAAAAAAAAATATTTATTGGGGAAAAATGCCTTTAAAAAAGTACAATACCGAATAAGTTTTTATTGAAAAAGAAACTTGTTGAAGAAATACCTCTTGAAAAAATTGCTTAAAAAGGTATCTTTTCCTTTCGAAAAAGGAAAATTACTTTTTTAAAAATTATATTTTTTTATTGTAAAAACAAGTTTTTGAAAAGTACCTTTTGAAAAAAATCACCTTTGAAAAAAGTACTTATTGAAAAAGGTATGAATTATTCTTAAAGAAACGAATTATAGAATAAATATTATTAAGAATGCATTTTGAAGAAAAAGTACTTTAAAAAAGGACTTTTTAAGAAAAGTACAATGCAAAAAAATTTTTTATAGAAAAAATATATTGTTCCAAAAATACCTTTTGAAAAAAAGTTCCTTTTCATAAAAAAGTATCTTTAGGTAAAATAGTACTTTTTGATAAAAAAGTACCCTGTGATAAAAAGTAAAAAAAGTTTGAAAAGCACCTTTCGAAAAGAGTACTTTTTAAAAACTTTTATTTTGAAAAAGTACTTTTCGAAAAAGTTAATTTTGAAAAAAGTACTTTTTAAAAATGCACTTTTGAAAAAATGTTATTTTGAAAAAAGTACTTTTTGAAACTATTTTTTTTCTGCAAAAACCCTTTGAAAAAAATTCTCTTTTGAAAAGAGCTTTTGGGAAAAGGAGTTTGGTGATAAAAAAATATATTTTGATATAAACAATGATGAATTGTAAAAAGTTCTTTTTGATAAAAAGTTTATTTTTAAATTGTACTTGTTTCAACAAAATAGTTTCTTGAAGCGCACTTTTTGAAAATATATTTTTTCACACAAATTTTTTCTTAAAATATATCGTGTCATAACTGTCAAAAAAGCTTAAGCGACATAATATTCGAACTTAATTTTATGACCAAAATCGATCATTAGCGATCGTAAACAATTGATTTTCGTAAAAAACGAACCGCAAAAAATATGCCGGTTAAGCTGTTTTGGTGGATATGTCAGGATATGTACGCTTGTTTTTCAAAACAGAAAAAACTTTGTAATTTCCTTTTCAGTGATATCAAATTTTATTCATTTGTAAACTTCAATTTTTCTTTATCAAAACACATTTTTTAAAGTATACTTTTTTTTTTCAAATTATTGTCTTTATATTCGATTGATCTTCACTGCAAATAATATATTTGCTTGTATCAATTTTTATTTCTCATTGTTGGTTATATTTGTTTAAGTTTGTTTGGTTTTTAATCAACGTTATTTTTTTCATTTTTGGTTAGTGCTTGACTTTACTCACCATCAACTGCATGGCTTTGGTTTTTTTTATTTATTATAAAGTTAAACTTTTATGTCACTGTCTAGGCTAACGAGTTGAAAAGTTAAGGTAAACCACAATATCCTTTTTTTATAGTTGCTGGCTATTGAAACACACAGGCACATGAAAATAAATAGGAAAAAAATATAAAACTTAGAAAATGAACTATTTTTTTTTGATATTAACTTATCACTTTTAAATTTAAACGTTATCTAATTACTTTTTACGTCCGAGCCGCACGCAAACAATAAGGAACGCACACGTAGTGTGTAGGAGAAGAAATATGAGGTACTTAGATTGCTATGCTTTGTATAGCTTAACGTTCAACGAATTAATGATATCGACTCAAACACGACCACTTACTTTTATACCAACTAACACAAAATTATTAACACAATATTAAAATCCGTACCATGAAAAATGTAAGACGAAAGTAAAGCAGCTCAAATTGCTTAAAACACATACAAAACAAACAAAAAATAACAACACACAACCCTACTGCTTGATTTCTGTGTGCTAAAAAAGTTTTCCACCAAACATGTACTTATTATCTCTTAAGTTATTTATAAAAAAAAAAATAAAATTATTATTACGAGTGCAGCCACACTCTTATTTAATCAGCAGCTCCTCTCATGCATATGTTGTAACCATGTAACTCCATGTACTCATCGTACATTCTCTTATTCAGAGTAGTAGTTAGTTGTTGTGGTTGTTTGGCTTGAATTTTTCTTGATTTGAATTTTATACTTCCGTTGGTCTGTTGGTTTCGTTGTTGGTTTGTTTTTTTTTTAATTTTCCATGAATACGAGTATTATAAAACAAAGTTTTTTTCCATAGCTTATTTAGGCATATTGTTTTACTTTTCCTTGGATAACTTTGGTTACGATCTGAATATTTTTCCAACAAAAGAGTTTAATTTTTTAGTAAATTATTATTTCTTAGTTCTTTGAGACTGCATGCAGTTGCTTTAAAGTGTTGCATTACATATTGCAACTTGAGAAGAGAGGTTGAGATTTTGTTACAAAAAGGTTTGTGTGTTGGTTGGTACTCGTAACTCGTTTCATCTGGCAATAGTTAATGATTAATGTAGAAACAGAATAAAGTCTGCAACTTCAGGAAAATCGCTGACATATTAATCAAGCCCATAATAACATCGACGGCAGTAACTTCAAATGCTCTCTAATTTTTGTTTTATTTTCTTTTGTGCTTATTTTTCATTGTAGTTTTGTTTACAAAATGTATGAAATTTGTTGAAAGTATGGTAACATTTTTGTGAGAATGAACATTGATATGTGAGAGTATAAGAAAAAAACGCTCTCAAAATAAAATAGATTCTATCTCACGACCGGTTTCTGCGGCTGTTTTTTTGTGTCAATTTGTATGGAAAATGTGTTGAAGCCGGTATTCTGTTTAATCATTTAAACTTAGAATCTATTTTATTTTGAGAGCGTTTTTTCTTATACTCTCACATATCAATGTTCATTCTCACAAAAATGTTACCATACTTTCAATAAATTTCATACATTTTGTAAACAAAACTGCAAAGAAAAATAAGCACAAAAGAAAATAAAACAAAAATTAGAGAGCATTTGAAGTTACTGCCGTCGATGTTATTATGGGCTTGATTAATTTGTCAGCGATTTTCCTGAAGTTGCAGACTTTATTCTGTTTCTACATTTATTCGACAATGAATTTTACCATTTCATTTCCTCAATGAAGCTGTTTTGCATAATCTTGATGGTTTGATGGAAAGGGAAGTTTTCCAGGAAAAATTTAATAAATTATTTAAGACATCATTAACATATATTTTAGAGTTAAGTTAGCATTCATGTAAATTGCTGCTTTACAGATAAACCATTGGGTGTTTTTGTTTAGCAGTTTCCATTGCAAAAGTACTTACATATATATTGTTTAAACTTTTTTTTAAAGTTATTCAAATAAACATTTAGATAAACTGTTTTCTAGTATTTTTCTCTTTCTTATATATAAAAAAAACATCATGTAAAACTGAGATATTAAATGATGCCTTGATTAACGTTGATACGAGTAAATGTGTTTGATGCTTCTCAAAACAAAAGACTTAAGAAGCAAACTTCTTTGTGCGGAGTGTGATAATATTAGATAATTTTTTGACATTTATCTTTTTTAATAAGAAGTACTATATTTAGTCAGTGACAGCGCTCATAATATTTTAGTAGAGCATATTTTGTAAAAAAGTTCATTTTTCACAAAAGTGAAATAAATTCTCACAATTTTTTACTTTTCCAATTTTCCTTAGATTTATTTATGAGAAGAATGTAAAAAAAATATTGGTATTTGCGGTGAAAAATATTTCTACTCTAATTTCAGTTTATTGAGTCGTTTTCTATTGTTTTTAATTAAATAATTTCTAAAGCATTAATGCGTTTATATATTGCAGCCGTAAGGATTTGCCCAGAAACGCAATAAATATTTTCTACTCTTTTGTGGACCTTATTATCTCATAATCTCATAATATAGTTGGGACTTCACATATTTTGGATGTTATTTTATACGCATTTATTTCATATTTTTGGATGAAATTTATTACATTACCAACATATGTATATTATTTTTTTTATTATGATTTCATTGGTTATTACTTCTTTATGACTTAACTTACCTGGGCTACCAAAACTACCTTTTCACAAAAAAGTATTTTTAATCAGAAGTGCCTTTTTACAAACAAATCGTACCTTTGAACTTATAGTACTATTTGGTAAAAATTAACTTTTAATAAAAAGTACCTCTTGGCTTATAGTACTATTTGGTAAAAAGTAAGTTTTAATAAAAATTACTTTTTGATATAAAATACCTTTTTATAAGAAGTAGATGTTGAAAAAAATACCTTTTGCAGAGTGGTTTTGCCTCTTCAGGAAAATTATTGTTTTCTTAAAATTATCGGCCCTTTGATTTAAAGCACCATTTAATGGAAAGTACTTTTTAGCAAAAAATATGTATTGATAAAAAGTACATTTTCGGGGCAAATAACTTTTTGATAAAACATATAAAGGAAAATACTTTTGATAATACCTAATTTGTTCTAGATTTTGATAAAAAGTACCTTCTGATTTAAAGAACCATTTGATAAGAAGTACCTACTGATTAAAAGTGCCATTTGATTAAAAGTACCTTCTGATTAAAAGTAACATTTGATAAAAAGTACCTTCTGATTAAAATTACCATGTGGTAAAAAGTGACTTCTGATTAAAAGTACCATTTGATAAAAAGTACCTTCTGATTAAAAGTACCATATTATAAAAAGTACCTTCTGATTAAAAGTACCATTTGATAAAAGTTACCTCCTGATGATTAAAAGTAACATTTGATAAATATTACCCTTGTGAGTAAGAATTACCTATTGCTAAGAAGTACTTTTTGGTGAAAAATACATTATGCTAAAAAGTACCTTTTCATAAAAAAACATGTAAAAAAATATCTCTTGATAAAAAAGTATTTTTAATAAAGAAATATTTATATTTTACTTTTAATAATGAAATACTTTTTTTATTTTTAATAAAAAAATTTTTTTTTTGTTAATTTTAATTATTATTGTTCGAACAGCATTTGTTTCAATATTTATGATTTGATCAGGCTAAAGTTCGTATGGCTTTGTAATCCAAATTACATGTGATACTTATTAATGAACAAATAACAGCAAAGTCAATAGTAAATATTCTGACAAACACGACAGAACAAACAGAACGGAACAAGCAGCTATTTTCGAAAGCCACTACACCTCCATCATCAGCGTTGTTTGTGTTTGGTCCGCTGTGTTATTTTAATAAAAAAATACTTTTTATAAAAATAGTAAGTTTTGTTAAAAAAGTACCGTTTGACAAAAAAGTACCGTTGATAAAAAAATACCCTTTGATAAAAAAAGTACCTATTTTAAAAATCACCTTCTGCCAAAAAAATACCGTTTGATAAAAAAGAACCGTTTATAAAAAAGTACCTTTTAATAAAAAAGTAGCTTTTGATAAAAAAGTACCTTTTAGTAAAAAAGTACCTTTTGATAAAAAATACCTTTTCATAAAAAAGTACCTTTTGATAAAAAAAAAGTTTCATAAAAAGTACCTTCCGATAAAAAAGTTCCTTTTGATAAAAGGTACCTCTTAAGAATAAAATATCTTTTGATAAAAAGTACCTTTATGTGTTTATTCATAATGAAAACGAAAACGATTTGATTTACATATTTCTATTGTTGTTGCAATAAAATTCAAATGAAAAAAACAGGCAGAAATTCTTCTTCGAAAACCTTATATAATTTTTTTTTAATTTATGTAATTATTGTATTGCATGTATCTAAAAATAATTTCCAATTTGTTACACTATTTTAAAATGCGCGCTCTTAAATCGTTATGTTTGACATACATGCCTTTGATGATCACGTTCTTGATTATATATCAAAATACATGTAACTGCTGTTCAAAAATTGCGTTGCTTATTAAAAACAGCCATAGTTTTTCTTAATTTTTTCTTTTATTTTTAGAAATGATTTTAACAAAAAAATTTTTTTCACAAAGAGTATTTCATGGCTGTGAGTAAAGTTTTTCACAAGCTTTATTTTTGCACACAAAACATTTCCTTCAAGCCAAATAATTGTTTTTTTTTCACTTTGCACGGTAAGGAATAAGGATGCGTAAACCCTTTCAAAGAAGGAATTAATTTTTTTCCATAAAATGATAATTAAATGTTTGATAATAATTTGTTTTCAATAGACAAATATTCACGTTATTTACTTGCGTTAAATCTTTATTAAATTGTTTTCAATCGCTGTGGCTAAATACAACTTCCGCAGTTATTATCATAACTCAAACTTTATATATTCAAATGCGCATTTTAAAATCCGTTATATCGAGGCTGTTTTTATCCATTAAAATTTTCAACATTATTATTACCAATTTATTTTCAATGAATTACAACATCATCATCAATTCATTGTATAGCAGGTCGTAAGGCAAGCGCGATTAATTTAAAACGCTATAAAAAGGTGAAAATCATTTCTTTGTCTTAATTGTTGTTTAGTATATTGAGTTTATAATGTTAATAAACAAAAAAATTAATGTATGCATTTATCAATATATTTCTTTAGAAATAAACATAAACTTTTTATTAAGTGGACTGTGGTGTTTTATGTGTAATTTTATACGAGTATCTTGGCGTTTTATATGTAATTTTATACCTAGCAAACATTAGGAGTTATAGCATTTGCAACACATTGAATTAAGTGGCAATCACCCATAAAACTATGAAGTCAAGCGCATAAATGATCAAACAGAACTATGGCATAAACACATTTCCATACAAATTGACACAAAAAAGCAAGCCCCGAAAGTAGTCGAGAGATAGAATCTATTTTATTTTGACACCATTTTTTCTTATGTTCTCACATATAAATAAATATTTTCTCAGAAATGCTACCATACTTTCAATAAATTTCATACATTTTGTATTTAAAACTACAAAGAAAAATAACCACAAAAGAAAATAAAACAAAAATGAGAGACCATTTGAAATTACTGTCGTAAATTTTATTATGGGCTTTGTTATTTAGACAGCGTTTTTCCCTGAAGTTACGGACTTATTCTGTTTGATCATTTTAACGCAACTGAGAGGTGGAGATAATCAGAAATTTTGACAGCTTTCAATGCAAGTCAATGTATATGGCTAATTAGTCCATTGGTGAAAGAGTAGTATTTCAGAATTTTTTTCCAACTTCAAATATTTTTTTAGTGTTACCTTACCTTTCTGCCATATAAGTTCGACCTTTGAATATATTTAGAGCACGGGCCTATTCATAAATGAATCACTGCGCTACAAATGAAACTTGAAGTGCCCTAAATTGCTTCACTAAAAAAAAAAAGATAACGCACAAATAAATGTCAAATATGATCTACAAACATGACTTCTACAAAAAAGAAAATATTATCCGCCAACTTGTATTGCATTTGGAATTAAAGTTTGCTCGCATAATGTACAGCAGTGATGCAGTTGCGAACAGGTCCTGTTTTGAAAAACACCCAAATTTCATTTTGCGAAGACTTAATACAGTTGAAGAAAAAGACAGAAAAATGAAGTAATCCTCTTTCTGTCTCCCAACTGAATTGATAGTTTGCAAAGTAAGCCCCCTTCTCTACAGATGTTTCTTTTAGTATATTAAATTGTTTGTTCTTTTATATTAACTGCTTCTTAAATCTTTGCTAAAATATATTTTATGAAACTTTCATTGATGTGTCATCTGAAGGAAAATACCTTCGGCTGCTGCTGCAGTGATCACTGTCACTATTTAATTTCACTACTACTGTTCTTATTAATACGAGTATTTCTCAAAATAACACAACTGCTACAAGCAAAATACTGCTAAGCTGTGATCACAATCACCACAGTTTAAAAGACCAACGATTTAGAAATCACGTTCACTAGGAACAACATTATTAAAAAATCACGGCATTGCTCATTTTTAAAGGGTAATACGGCATATTTTTTATGAATAACAGCTTATGTCCATTTTTATAAAATTAATGCTGTTTGAAAATGAGTGCGCGAAACTGTAGATTATATACTTTGTTTTTAATTTCCGTCCAGTAAGAGTAAAATTTTTGTGGTTTTTGTGTAAAACGTATTATGTACATTTTCATTTTAATTGCTTTTAAAATGAAATCCTCAATAACAAATTATTCGTACTCTAATTATGTATTTTGATTCTGTTCAGCTTAAAAGTAAATTTTTTAGAGGTTTTTAGGTAAAACCTCTTATGTCCATTTCGCAGAGTTTAATTATTCATTATCAAATTATGTTGATTCTGTTCACTGCATAGTTTACAAGTTGATATATGAGCTAGCGGATTTCTTTAATAACCGCATATGTCTATTTATGTAAACTGGTCATAAGTAAAACGCTTACTTCCAAAATTATTTTTATGCAGAAATATTTATAATAAGGAGTATTTGTTCACAGACTGTTTAAAAGTCTGTGATCTATTTTCGAGTTGTAATGTTTTGATGAATAATTGTGTGAGTCCATTTTTATCAATTATTTTGTTAATGTTACTAACTCGTTAGAAATTAATGATTTTTTCTTTTCAAATATTTTTAAAACAAAACATTTTTTTCAATTTTCATGAATAACCGCATATCGCCCATTTACTTCAATAACGCCATAACTCAAAAAATGTCACTTTTGAATTAATGATGCAGAATTGATTCTCATAGTTATTTGCATATTGTGTAAAAATTTCATATAAATATTTTGTACTCTTAAATATTAAAAGATAAATTAAATTTTCTATTTCCATTAAGTTGTGTGTAATTTCAGAACTTTGAACTCGTGCTCTGTAAAGTTTTTAAGTTATAACATTGTTGTAGTAAATGAGCGATATGTTTATTTTTCTATCATTTAATATTCCATATACGTTTTATTTTCAAATTATGAATTATGATTCTACCCAGTTATAGACATATCGTGCCATAACCGCAAAATAGCTTAAGCGACATAATATTCAACTTGAATTTTTTACCAAAAACGATCATTTGCGATCGTAAAAAGTCGATTTTCGTCTAAAAACCAAGTCCAAAAAATGTGTCGCTTAAGCTATTTTAGCGGTTATGGCTCGATATGACGTTTTTTTTGCTGCTTTTGTGAATAACCACATGTGTCCATTTTGTGTTAAGTTCAATTCTGTTTAAAAATGAATTAGTTATTCCTAAACTTATTAAACTCCATCCATAATTCAGTTTGAAGGCCAACATATTTATTTGAAGATGTTGCGAATAAGCTCATATGTGCCCTTAATTATGAAAGTGGTGTAAGTCATATGAATTTTTTCTTCGAAATATTAAATATAGCTTGAAAAGGCTTGAAATAATTGTTGATAAATATTAAATAAATTTATCTTAATCGAGACTAGTATAACTGTTCAAATATAATCTACTAAATAATTCGATCAAAGAAATATATGACTTAGACCACTTTCACAATTTTAAGAAATTCCAAATTAATGTTTCTAAATAAAGTTTTAAGGGAATAACTAACAGCCTGTTTGTGTAAGACTTTGGAGGCTTTACTGAATAATCGCGTAAGTCAATTTGTATAAATTTTAATACTGTTTAAAATTAATGATTAATTTTTAAGTGAAGCACTTATGTTAAATACTGCTTAAGATTCAGGCAATTATTTAAGGCATTTTGAAGCAAAACCGCTTATGTCACTTTTTTTAAATCTATTGTTAGAGTCAATAACTCTTTTAAAATAGGTGATTTATTGCCTATTCTCGTCAAAAGGTTATTTCTACTTTATTCAAGAGTATTTGCGCTTTCACAAGAAACCGCGTATGTCTATTTTTGTAAAAATTAAAATAAATATATTATTTTAGCTATTTAGTTATAAGCAATTGTTTTGAGGCTAACAATTATTTTACGGTTGTTATGAATAACCGGGTATGTCCAATTTTATAATAAATGCTTTTAATGCTAAAATAAAATTATATTTTACCCCTGTTTGTGTAAGAAGTTTGAGTTAGAAATTTTTGCGTTTTTGTAATAGATTAAAGGAAACTTTTACAACTTTTCTTTAATATATTACAGAAACGCCAAGACTTTTAACTCAAACGTCTTACACAAACAGGGGGTTAAATTGTGATTCTACCTGCTGTCAATTTCTCGATTTGAGTGTATTTTTTTGCTAAATGGTCTGTTTGATATAAAATTATTTTGAAATTATTAATTATTTATCAACTTTCATAAATAAATGCATATGCATATTCTCTTCGATTTCAAAATACATATTTATGCAAAATAGCTTTATTTTGAGGCCTTTTAGAGTTGTTGTGCAATCCAGTGAACTAATTTAATATATTATTTTTAATAAAATCAGTGCAACAGAATACACGAAAGTAGTTGTAACAACTTTAATAAGATATGTATCAGCGAATTAAAACACATTTTTTTACATAAATTTAAAAGCCGTTTTTTTTTTGTATAAAAATCAAGGTTTTTGTTTCTAGAACGAGCGAACGCTTTACATGTTTCCAATTTTGTGTGACTTTGTTTTTAGTTTAATGAAATAAAACTCTTTAAGATTTTTTATGTGTTTTTAATCTCAATTTCTTGAATCATTTATTTCAATATTATACATCCTTCTTCGTTTCATTATTCTCATTTTTGTTTTTGTTAACAAAAAATATTTGGTAAAAAAAATAGAAATTTTTATATATTAAAAGTTTCTGTACAGTTTTCTTTTCTTGTGTTCGTTTGGCTGTGAGTGTTGTAAAATTCGTTAAATATTTTCCAAAAATTATTAAACATTAATACAATACGGTGTGTTTTTATAAAATGATGATGATCAATAATAACATACATTTGATTTAAACATCTATTTAAAACAAAAAGACTATACATAAAACATTAATTATATAAAAAATATTTATATATTAGATAAGCTAATACATAGCTAAACTAAAAGCTAAAAAATAACACAAGAAATAAAATTTCATTTGAATTCCCTTGAGGAGTGGAAAGACAATTAATGAATCTCTTTTAAAATTATTAAGTAAAAATTTATATATATAGAATAAACACAAGTCTTACAAAATATCTAAGAGTTGGTTTTACAATATTTTATGAATACTGCATACGCATTAAGATCACTGGACGGAAATGAGGAGATAAACTACGTCGAAAATTAAACCATTTCAAATCTTTTCTTAACTTGTAACGGAGGAAGAGGAGGAGCTGTTACAGGCCCGTTGTTGTTGGCCCTAAAAAAAGAGAAGAAGGCGGATATTTTTTCCGTTGTTGTTGATCTGTCATATATGAGCCAGTTTTTTTTAATGTTAAGGTTATAAGCTATTTTAAGTGTGTTAAACGTGACATTATTAATTTTTTTTTTGGTTTTTTTGATTTTTTTTTGATTTTTTTATATACAATAAGAAATATTTAACATTTGCTATAAAAATTTATGGCTTAATAACTACAGCAATAAGACAATGAATGTGTATGATTATAACAATTAAATGAAATTTAATAAATTCATAATAAACTTATTGAAACTACTGCATGGTATTATGTAAATATATTTATGAACTTGATGCTATTGTCTGTCGAAATATTTTTTATTGTTTGTTAAAGGGTGTTTGCTTAAGAAGTGGATCGATTGATTTTTAATTTTTTCGTTTATCAGTTAGAGGTTGCAAGTTTTAACGAAAAGGAGAGCATTAATTGTTTTAGTGAAATTATTAATCGTGCTATTGTTAAGTGTTCTATATATATTATATATATGGGTATATAAATTTTAAACGCTTTTGGTAAGTATAAAATTAAGTTTTAAATTATTTAAAATCAATTAATTAATTCAATCACATCGTTAATCCGTTAAACGCAATCATTTATCAATTATCAATAACAATTAGTTCGTTTATCTCACTTTCTCTTACGATCACTATCTTTCTCACTCTCGCTTTTCGCCATCTCACACACTATCTTAGGGTCGGTCCGTCTTCTTTTTTTTATCTATAAACTCTTGAAATCTCTCAAAACTAAACACAAAATCACATGGAAGCTCTCTGAAGTTCTCTCTTTGTTTTCTTTTCTTTTTTGCATTTCTTTCTTTCATAACATTGCTACAAATGGGAGTTATCAGACGAATCTCTTTAGTGATGCTGTAATGAGAGAAGAAAAGAGAAAAAAAATTTACATTAGTAAAAAAATACTTAATAATGTCCATGATGGTAAGAATGGTAATCATGGCTATGATCCACCTCATGTTCCTCATGATGATATTCCTCATGATGGGAGATGGGTTCATGATGTGAAATGGGCTCGTGGTGGTGTTCCTCGATTTTCTTGTAGTAGAACTCTGGTTCCTTATAGCTAATGTGTTTCTCGTGATATTCAGGTACATGCTTTTCGATGTGCACAGCTACGGGCTTTTCTACGGGCACCTTGACGGGATAGGGTACATGTTTTTCCACTTTAACTGGGATTTCCTTGACAACGGGGTAAGGAGCTGGCACATGTACTTTAACTTCATAGGGCACTGGTTTTTCAACATGTACGGGCACGGGACGGTCATATGGAACATGAACGGGAACGGGTACTTTTTTAATAACTGGTACTGGCACGGGCTTCTCAACATGATAGGGCACTGGTTTGTCTACATGATAAGGCACTGGCTTGTCGACGTGCACTTTGACGGGATAGTGTACAACCTTTTCGACGGGGTATGGTTTGTCAACGTGCACATGTACTTTAACGGGTACGTGCACCTTCTTTTCGACTGGATATGGAGCGGGCACATGTACTTTGACTGGTACATGAACCTTCTTTTCAACTGGATATGGTGCTGGTACGTGTACTTTAACGGGCACTGGACGATCGTAGGGCACATGTACTGGATATGGGATCTTCTTTTCAACTGGATATGGAGCTGGCACTTCATAGGGCACTTTAACGATTTCCTTAACTTCATAAGGTACGTGCTTGACCACTGGATATGGTTTGGGCACTTTCACCTTATAAGGCACGTGCACCTGTTTCTCGACTGGTACGTGAACATGCTTCACCACCGGATATGGTTCGGGTACTTTTTTAATAATGGTTAAAGTTTTCTCCTCGTGTATGGGCAGTTGGTGATGGTGATGATAGTCTTCGTAGTGATGGAGGCCACGTTTTGTTTTGGTAGTCTCATCGTTGGCATCGGCTGATTTTTCAGCTTCAGCTGGCTTGGGTTCGACTTTTTTCTCCTCAGCTCCGGCAGCTTTCTTTTCTTCTTCGGCGCGCGCATATGTGGTGGCTACTAAAAGAACCACAGCGAGCAGGTATGCTGTTCGCTGTTGATAGTGAAAAGAAAAACAAATAAAGGAAATTTTTTTTTAAATGAATAAAATTTTTTTAAGAGAGAGGAAATTGTGCTGGTTTTTATAAAGCATAAAAAAAGAGTTTTTGCTAAGATATTTAGACAATAATAGGATTTTTAGATATTACTTTTTTTAAGGGAGCCATGATTTTTTGACGGGTAGACTTCTTTTATATGTTTGTTAAAGAAAAAAAACTTAAAAGCTTGTCTTAAAATATTATAATAGTTATTGGTTTAATTTAGTTTGTTTGATTTTTAGTTTATTGACGTTAAGTTTAACTTGGCGTTTAACTTTTTCTTTTCAGTTATTGTCTACAACAATTTCAGATTCTGTGTTTTTATCTAAATTTTATACGGCCTTAAGAAATAAGCTTAAATTATTTTTTTTTGTTTCTTTTATTTCCATTTAATGGTATACACGGAAAGTCAAGGCTGAGTTTTTGATTCAGCAATTGTATGTTTAGTTTTGGATATAAAAAATATTTTATGGTTTTTTGTTGGGGAAATAAAAAAATCTAAAACCTGCTTAAAAGGATTGATTAAATGATTTGAAAATCTAGAATATGTTTAGAAAGCTATTTTGTTGGTATTATTGTTAGAAAAAATTGTTAAATGCCAGCTAGCAAAGCTTTAGTTTAAGGCTGGCAATAAAAGCTTTTTGCAGAAAATTCTTTTAAGCGTCTTCTTTTCAAATTTTTATTTATTTTTTTTTTAAGAAGTTTTCTTGCGCAATGAAAATTTTTCAGCTTGCTATTATTATTTTTGTTTTTTTTCTTTTGCTTTTATTTATGTTGAGTTAAATGAGGTGTGGATTTTAGACGACTTGTTGATTGCTTTAACAAGTGTGGTAATAATGTCTTATGCAATAGAAATAACATTTTATTGTGTTGCTTTAATGCTTTACAAAAGACAAACTGAAAGTATTATGCATTTAAGGCAGCTGCTGCTCTTAAACGTTGTTTAATTTTAGTTTTAATTAAGGTTGTAATTATAGCTTGTAATAAACAAAAAAAAAAAAAAATTGGCATCCAAATTTGTTTGCTAGTTGAAAACAAAATATTGGTGTAATATTTTTAAATGAGCAGTTAGTTTTATTTAATTAAAATTTTTTGTAAATTAAAATATATTTCGGTGGGTGTTTTTTTGTTTTAAAAAATTTCGGAAAATAAAAATTTGTGGTTGTCTTGTTAATTATAGTCCCACGAACTAACTAAGAGCATTTATTTTACAATTAAAAAAAAAAAAAAAAAAAAATAGTAATAAAATAATTTTTTGAAATAGTCCTTTATATTATAACAATTTTAACAGTCTGTATTTAGGTGGTCCTTCGTACTTTAACATGTGCTTATGAGAAATTTTTGTATTAAAAATAAATTTAAAAAAAAAATGTATGCACTATGTAAATTTAATTATATACACCTGCTAACATGGTCCTTCGAATCGGTAATCGAAAAATTTATTATTTGATAGTAATATGTAAAGAGTGTTTGAGCAAAGGATTGCAATTGTAAATAAAAATATATTTCTATGGGTTTTTTTTTGCATAAAGACGCTTTTTGCTTTAAAATTTTTTAGAAAATACTGTCGAATACAATTTGTGTTTGTGTTGTTCATTATAGTCTTACAAATCGAGTGAGAGCAGAAATTTCAGAAGTTAAAAAAACTGTTGAGCGAAGCTTAGTAATCTTATTAAAGTATTTTATTAAAATGATTTTGAAATAGTCTTACAATAGTTTTAAAGCTTAAAGCTTTTTGTTTAGATGGTCATTCGAACTTAACGACATGTGAGAATTTTTTTATTAATAAACATTAAAAGAAAATATGTGTATAAGTATATCTGACAACCACTGCCTATATGGTCCTTCGAACAAATAATAGAAAGATCTAATATTTGGTACTAATACAGAGTATTTAAAAAAATTCAAGTTGATAACTTAAAAAAAAATGAGTAATGTAATTAATTCTGATAAGCTTAAAAAAATAAAAAATACAAAGCAAAACTAACAAACTAAACGATAATTTTTTTTAGATATAGTTTTCATACATTTGAGAAAATATTTTGTAAATAAAATTATTGAAACCATCTTCTTTTTTGTTGCATATATGACATTTACCCCCATTTCCATAAAATTTAAAATGAATTTGAAATGTATTTTATTTTAAAATTTTTCATAAAAAATTTTCTTAAAATGGATTTCAAATTCATTTAATTTTTTTATGTATATAGGGGTTAATACATAAATGGCAAAATAAGCTTCGTGTATAAAAGTTCTCATAGAAATGAGTTAAATTATTTCTTATAGTCATAAATGACAATATTTCTGTGGTGAGTTAGCTTAAATCCTTTTTTAAAATAGTTAAATTTTTTTTGTAAAATTGCTTAAATATTTTGTTACTTACAAGCTGGTCCTTCGAACCAAGAATTTTTCTTTGAAATTAGATTATATTTTTGTATCAGAAAAATGTGGTTCTTTAAACAATTCTTCTTTAACACAGTTTGTTATAAGAGAATATATACAAATATACAAGAAGCTTCTTAAAAAATTCTAAGTATTTTATTGCTGACAGAAAGGTCCTTTGAACTGAGCAATTTTGAGATATGCTTCTCAAGCTTATTTTATTAAGATATGGGTAATGACTTTGGGAGAAAGAAACTGATTCTTCTAAATTAAATTTTAAGTTTCTGAGAAAAAAGTCAATAATTTAAAAAAGAAAAAATTCCAAAAAAGAGAAGAAAATGTTATAAAGTAAGTTGTGTAATTTGTATCTTCAAGTTTTTAATTGATTTAATTTTTTGAGAATATTTTCGCCAATTATGAACCGTTTTCAAAATTTTTTCCCCAAAAATAGTTTTTTTATGTATTTAAAAATTGTTTTTCGAAATTGAAGATTTCTTTGCCTGAATATTTATAAGAATTTATAAAATATTTTAAATGACTTCAAATAGTTTTTTAAATTTTTTTTTCTCAATTTCGGAATTTAATGTTTAATGCTGTTTTTTTTTTTAAATAAATGTGCATATAGTTTTAGCTTAAAATATTATTTTTTATAAAATATGTCTCTTAGATTATGCACACAAACTTTCAATTTCTTTATCAAGTTTTTCAAGTTTTTCATCTAAATGTTTTTTTTTTGCTCAATCTTAAGTGAACTGTTAATTGGTAATTGCAAAATTAGTTCATATAAATTTTAAGTAGTGCAAATATTTTTGCAAACATTTCATAATTTTCACTGCTTTTAACATACAAATTTCCTTTAACCAGTTTCTTATTTCAAAACATATGCACACTTTTTGTTTTTGGACTACATGTCTTTAACAAATGTAAGTACTTCTTTTTTTGGTATTAAACTAGTTCAATAGTCTCCTTATTTCACTTTTTCGCACACTTTTTTTTTTTGGTTTTACTCACCATCAACTTCATGGTGTTGATTTATTTGAATTAAAACAAATGTTATATAATCCTCTGAACTAAAAGCTTTTGCTGCTGTTGAATTATTTTTTTCTTTGTTTAAAGAGTAATCCACAATATCCTTTATTTTTCAATATGGTACAGGCTATTTAAGTCAATCACAAAACACATGAAATTAAAAATAAGAAAAATATTTAAGAAAAAACTAAAGACTTAGAAAACAAACTTCTTTTACAAACAACAAAAAATGAATAATTAATTATATTGTTAATAAGAATTTCAAATTTACTTTTTATGTCCGAGCCGCACGTAAACGCAAGGAAACGCACACGTTTGTCTAAAAAAAAGGAAAAGCTGTGCTTAAGTGGCTATGTGGTGTATAGCTGCACAGTTAACGGTTAAATGATATCAACTCAATAACGAACAGTTACTTTTATACCAACTACCTGATACAGAAAACTAAAATAACCGTGCACTAGAGCTAACAAAACAAATGTTAAAAACAGCTTAGGTTGGTTCATTGAAACAAAAAAAAAAAAAAAAAAAAAAAGCAATGCACAAACAAACACACGCTTAGTAACCACTAAAACTAATAATAAAAAAATAAATAAATATATATAAAAAAAATAACAAACACATACATGCACTATATGGAAAATTAAACTATTATGTTTATGCGATTGTACTCGTAAGTTTTTGTGTAAAATTAAATGCATGAAAAGCTGAAAACAAGCTTTAACAAAATAGCAGCAAAACCAAAACTTAAAAAGTCCAACAACAACAAAACAAAATATTAAGAAATTGAAAATGCAAGTAACACAGGCCACTCTGCCAGCCAGGTAAACAGTCTGTCCTCCAGTCATTTAGTCAGGCAGGCCTTCTTGTACTAGAGTTTTTTCTTTTTTTGTAAAAATTATTAAAACAATAAATAAAAATATCTACCAACAATTCGTAGCTTTGATATTACAGTTTCGGCATCAGGCCATAAACCTCACATCCACATGCTTACACATACACTAACGCTATCAACACAATAATCGACATCATCATCATCATCATCACTATCATTACAATCCATATCATAATTATTATAACAATGAGGCACGTTGCAGGTATTTTTTTTTTTTTTTTTGGTAATATAGACTAAATCAAAGCATAACAGTACGAGGACAGTAATAGAAATATTTTGCAAAAATTATCTTTCTTATACCAACCTCATGGCGCAATATTTAGCTTTAGAAATAAATAAAAAAGCTTTTAAAATGATTTAGCCCTTTGCAACTACCAGACCTTTAGCATAGCCCTGAAATGTCACTCAGTTGTTACAACCAGTTTTCGAACCCACCTCGTATAATTTATAAAAATTGGCTCTAATTGTTGTTGCTTTTTAAGCCAACTTATTGCGCATACTACCTGTGTGTATAACCGTGCGTCCGTCCGTCCATCCATCCGTCTTAAAAGAGTGCGAACAAACTTTAGTTATAGCAACACTTTTGCTTTCATTATTGCATACAATCGCAGCCGTAGTTATGGTATGTGTTTTTTTGTAATTGAATTAAGAATAAGTTTTCTAACGTAATACGTACTAACGTAAGTGCAACAACATTAATGCCTGCTATATGCTTTGTGGCAACAATGAATGATTTCAGTTTTTTTTTTGTTATTTCACTTTGTTTTTATTCGCATAATTATTTTTATTGAATAATGATGATGACTGTGATTTGGTTTATTTTTGCAAAAGTTTAAACGAGATTCTTATCACTTAGATGAAGATTGTTATTGCAAACTGTTTTAAGGTTTCAGACTATGGGCTAAACGTATAAACATTTAGGAGCGAGGCTAGATTACGAGAAAAAAATATAATAAAAGTTAATACATAGATATTTTAAATAATGAATTTCTTTGGAATATTTTTTTTTGTTTTCAAAAACATTCTGTGATAAAATTGCTTTTTTCAAAAATAACACTTTCAAGAACTACCCTTTAGAGCTATGCTCTTTATGTCAGATAGAATAGTGATAGCGATAGTGATAGAATGTGAATTTTCGAAACAAAAATAATAGCCACTATTATACTTACAAGTTCATTTTTATACTGATTTCTCTGTTTAAATTGTTAAGTTTTCGTTTTCTTTATTTTTATCTGTTTGTAAAGAAAGAGATTTCAGGTGACTTACTAGTAAAACTTTAAAAAACAGATGTGCTAAGTTTGCAAATAATAATAAAATAAATAAACTTTACGCATATTAAATAAATAGTTTTAAGAGTACAAATAATTTTATTGCCTTGTTGTTTAACATATAAAGTTTATTTTACATAGCTAAGCAGCATAGCTCTAGCCAGATTTCCTAAGGCACTTCTCTTCTTTTTCTTACTTCTAAAAAAATTTATTTATTGATAAAATATCTTTCTTCAAAAGTACCTTTTGAAGGAAGCACATTTCTAAAAGAGTAACTGTTAAAAAGAATTACTTTTTAAAAAGTACTTTATTGAAAACAGTCCTTTTTGATAAAAGAAACTTTTGAAAAAAAACGAAATGTTGAAAAAAAATAGTACGTTTTGAAAAAAAGTACGTTTTGAAAAAAAGTACTTTTTGATAAAAAGTTCCTTTCGATAAAAAGCTGCTTTTGATAAAAAGTTAATTTTGATAAAAAGTACCTTTTGGTAAAAAGTACCTTTTGAAAAAATTACCCTTTGATAAGAAGTATATTTCTGTGTCACCAGAATTTTTTCGGTCGAGTACTTTGTATTGAAAACAACAAAAAATTTTCTAATTTTGTTAATGTTTGCAATACAAGCCTGACATCTGGACTGGCCTAAAACACACCTTTTGATATAATGTACCTTTTTGATCAAAAGTACCTTTCTGATCAAAATTATATTTTTAATCAAAAGTACCTTTTTGATCAAAAAGTACCTTTTTAATCAGAAGTACCTTTTGAATCAAAAGTACTTTTTTGATCAAAAGTACCTTTCTGATTAAAAGTACCTTTTTGATCAAAAGTACCTTTTGACAAGAAAAAGATTTTGTTGAAAAGTACCTTTTGATAAAAAGTACCTGTTGAACAACAAACTTTAAATAAAAATTACCTTTTGAAAAAGTATCTTTTTATAAAATTCCTTTTCCACCAAAATTAGCTTTTGATAAAAAAATATTCTGAAAAAGTAATTTTTGATGAAAAAAGTCGCTTTTGATAAGAAATACTTTTTTGTAAAAAGTTCTTTATGGTAAAAAGTACATTGTGGTAAAAAGTACCTTATAGTAAAAACTACCTAAGTATCTTAAAAGTATTTTTTCGTGAAAAATACTTTGTGGTAAAAGATACCCTCTGTCAAAATATTCCTTTGGTACTTTTTAAACTTTTTTGTATAAAGTACCTTTTGGTAAAAGTGTACATTTTAGCCAAAAAGTAGCTTTTGATAAAAAGTACCTTTTGTTTAAACAATCTTTTGGTAGCAAGTTCCTTTTGATAGAAAGTACTTTTTGATTAAAAGAAACATTTGATAAAAAGTGCTTTTAAAAAATTAATCTTTGGCTTGATAAAAAGTAATTGCGACAAAAAAGGCCTTTTGATAGAAAGCACTTCCTCCAAAGAGCTTGGTTAAAAGTGGTCGGCCGGCTTAAAAAGTACCTTGTTTTATTGAAAGAAGTAGAACATTTTTTTTATATTTAATACGGCTTGTTTAAAGAGTAAATTTTTCATGGATGTTTTTTCGAGTAAAGTTCAGAATACTTTATTTTCTTAAAACTATTAGTTTGGGTAAATATGGAATAATACTAGTATAAAAATGAATGCTGAAGATGGCACCTAGTCAAAACTTATGCATATAAACCAAAATTGACGTAGTATAAAGGAAAATATTTCCAAGCTAAAGAAAATCTCAATGAAAGAAAAGTACATCACTGAGTTTGGGTAAAACTACTTCAATTACTTAATAATAAAATCTTATAATTAGACATTTCTTCGTATATATATTAACTATTATAAAATTCCTTTAGGTACCCTTTTTAGTGGGTTAAATTTTGCCATACAATGTTTGATTTGTGTCTCAGTATAATTTGTATGTGCGTCTGCGCGCCATCAATTACGTTTCCCAACACCACGTAGTCTAAATATTTGTTATAAATTGGAACAACTTTTTTATTGCAATTTAAGTTTTGCTTTTGTTGTTGTTGCTGTATATTTTTTAGTTGTTCACTATCGTTAAAATGTTTTAAATGAGAATTAGGTTTTTAGGGTATAATCAAAGTAATTGAGATTTTTACAATATATTTTTATCGTAATTTCCACAAATTAGTCATGCCGTCTTACAAGCCAACAAAGTAGTTTCGTTTGCAAGAGTAATGACCTCGCTGTTTGAGATCAATTGGCGTTTTCATTTTTTTTTCAAAGAAGTACAAAAAAAAAACACAAACTTTGTTGTTTTAGTTTTAATAAAATTTTCATAATTTGATATTAATTTTTGATAGTGATTTAATGTGGTTTTATTAAATAATAATAAAAAAATTTAAGAATAAATTATTTGTTACTCGGACAGTTAAAGTTATTGAACGTAAGGTATAGGCTTGATGTTAATTTGCTGTTATGTTCTTAATTCATTTTTATGGTTTCTAAGCGTATAAAATATCAAAGTTGAGCGTCTAAGAAGCTCTGATTGCCTAGTGTGTTGTTGTAGGTCTTTGAAAAGTTAAGTTTCAGTATGGTTCTAGAAATAAGATAGAAGTTAGAAATAACTCGAAATAAATTATTTTTCAATTAAGGGCGTGTGACAAACGTTAGAAAAGTACTATTGTGAAAAAATATTTGCCTGTGGGGAAAAAATTTAATTTTTCTGCTGTGCCAAATGATATCTTTTTTGACAATGCAAAATTTTGACAAATTCGCCTTAGCATAGAAAGAAGCTGATGAAAAATTGCTGTGGCGGCAAAGCAAAAAATTTGACTACAAGCCGTCGACTACCATCAATTTGTTTAAAAGAAAATTTTTATATAAAACAATATTCTTGTAGCAAAAAATTATATAATATTATATAAATGATGCAAAATTTTTCACAAATTAAAAAGATAATGCATTTTTAACAGTCTAACTACATTTAAGAGACGTAAGAATGTATGTAAAAGGCGACGGCTCGAAGCGACGGCGGTGGTTTTGCCTTTTATGATACTATGCTTCTTATTTGCTAAATGTCAAAAAATTCTACTAGCCCTCAGGGCTAGTGAAATTTTATTCACCTCAGAAGTGTCAAAAATTTACTTACAGTAGTAAATACTTTGCTACCGTTTGGCACAGGCCCTAATAAACATTTGCACTTGTTTCCTAAGTCTTTTGTTTTAATGAGTTGAGAGTCGAGGAAAATTTTAAGTACTAGTAAAATTTTATATATTATATAAAAAAAATTGTTTAAACAGGATCTAAAAACTTATTTGAAATATTTTTATTATTGAGATATGTTTTCTAGTTGGCGTTTAAAAATATTAAAATATAGTTATATAGTTTTTTGTAAAATATTCTTCTTGGTGCTTGTAGAATTTAAAAGCTCTTATATTATTTTCTAGCATTTTTAAATACTTTCTTGTTTCGTAAACCAGTTTCTAGTATTTCCATACTCGTTGTCCACATGTTTTTGTCTTAAGTTTTTTGTTTTACTAACAATAATTGCAAGTATTACAACTTCTTAAATCTAGTCAAACTTTGGTTAATGAAATCTCTATAACTTCAGACTTTGAGTTATCAACTTAAAGCAATCAGTAGTGCGATTCACTAGCTTTTTGTTTAACGATAATCGCATCGTTAAAATAATCATAATGAAAATTTATCGAATTTGCTATTGAGCAACATTTTAAACGATATTCTTTGTAGGTGAACTTCAGCTGTGTCGTTAGTTAAGCAACAATAATTTATGTGCTGTTGATTTTATCGACAAAAATCAATAGAAAATATCAGCTGCGTACTATCGTTAAAAAGAAGTTACAAAATCACACAATCGTTATTGCAAACGACAAAATGTATAGAAAAAAATTATGATTGTCTGATCGTTAAAAGTTACTGAATCGCACTTCGGGTGACAGTCAAGTTAAATGTTTTTGCCTTAAGCCTTTGGTTTTAATAACCAAAATCTGCCAGCAGTAGCGTAATATTTATTTTATTCCCTTATATTTTCTTAATTAAAATCAAATGTCAGCTAATATCTTTCTCTAATGAAATTTTCAAAGCTTCAGCCTTTCGATTGTCAAGACAATCCCATAAAAATAACAGTCAATTTAAGGATCAGAATTTGCTTATATACAATATTTATTGTATTTTCGCTTTTTTGCTTGCTGTGATACTTTGTTAAATTTCCTTATAATTTATGTATGTCAATTTTCTTTGACTCTTTTTCCTATTCACTGGGTTACCTGGTGGCCTATTAAAGAAAATCGCTAAGCAAAAAGCAAAATGAGCGAAGAAAAGAAAAAATTATAAAATTACTTCATTCAAAAGCAAGTCTTTAGTGACCAACATCTATCTAATATGTAGAGTACGTAAGTGTATAAAAATAGTTAATGGTTTATTTATTTCTTGCATACGATAAAAAATAATAAAAATAATAATCGATGCACTGTCTAAGGCACAGTAACATACATAATAATCAACCATATGGATATTTGGATTGCCTTTCGCAGCAGTAACAGCAGCAGCAATCGCAGCGGCAGCAACAGCTAAAACATCAACCTCAATGTAAAACTGTGGTGGCAAAAAATGCTGACGAAGAAGTGGTGTTGCTAAACTTAAGAAAGTGCAATGAACGTTTGCTCTTACGTATGTTTCTTTAGTTTTGTTGCTGGCTGCTGTTGTTTTTACTTTTCTTTGCTTTTAAATACCAAAACCACATTCGAATGAGTTGTTGTTGTTGTTGTTAATTTTATTTTGTTTATATGAAAATTAGATTCGATTATTTTACAATATACTTTAGCGCCAAGTGTATTATGTTTGAATGTGCATATGGCGGTATGTGAGTGTTGTGGACTATGTGAACCATATCGCGAGATTACCAACAACAACAACAACAACAACAACAACAACAGCAGCAACTACACAACTGTTAAAAAATAAATAAATAAAATTTCTTCATAAATTATTTTTGATACTTTGATTTCTAGTACAATTAGTTAGTACGAGTACCAATATTATTTGTTGCAAGTACTATTACCAGCTTGTATGCATTCTATTGCTCACCATTTTCCTCACCATTCATATTTGTGGTGCTGAAAAAAAATTTTTCATTTCAATGCAACTTGCAAAATGTATTATGGCATAGTTAGGAAAACAAATTTAAGCAGTTTGTTAGCTTTTCTTTCGCATTATAATCGCTGGCACTATGGGGAGAAAATAACAAGTTTTTTCTGACTTGTAATATTTGCAATTTATTTTAATTTTTATTTTATTTTAAATGATAAGAAAAATTAAAATTTTTCGGTCGTTTGGTAAAAGTTTTATTTATACTTCGAGAACTTTTACTTTTTATGGCAACAAGTTTCACTCTTTTTAATATTTCTCTCATTTCTTTAAGTAACTTGCAATAGAAATACGGAAGACTTTTGTCTAATCGAGCACAGTGGGATGATCAAAATGATGTGAATTATAAAGTTTTTTAATTTTTTTTAATTACTTGGGGTCACACGTTCAATTTTGGATTTTCAATTCCTCTCAATTTGCAATACACTTACACTTTTATTTACTAACACAATCAAACTTTTTAAATTGAAAACTAAATTGCTTTCAAATTCACCTATCCATTTATGTGGCAATTTAATTTTCAATTTTTAACAGCTGGACACAGTACACTTTGCTGGAAGCTATAAATTTGAGTTGTTTCTTCGTCGGTGTGATTTCTAAAATGAAATTGACTATTAATCTGTGTCACAGCTTTCAATTTTAAGGAATTTTGACACACAGTATGTGTAATGAAATTGAAAGCGATTTATTGCACGTGTAGTTGCAGCGTTAGACTTAATTAAACCTAAGTTTTCTTTCAATAATTTTGTTACATAAATATTTTATTTTAATTACTTATATTTTTTTGAGAAGATTACTTTACAAAAAGATTTTATAAAAATAAAAATAAAAAACTTTTAAAGCAATGCAGTAAAGTGCGACTTTGACTTGCACACGATAGGTTCTATACGGACACTACATATTTAACACTATACGAACTTTAGCCTTAACGAAGTTTTTGGTTTTGATGACTTTTTTTATTTTGGTGCTTTTTCTAAGTTTTTGCAATTTATTTGTTTATGCTATTTTTCCTTGACTTTTTGGGTTTTTTTAAGTTTTAACGTTTTTTTTTCATTTTGGCGATTTTTTAAATTTTCCGTGATTTATTTTAGTTTAAGCGATTTTTTTTAAATTTGACGCTTTTTTGCGTTTTAACGATTTTAGTCGGTTTTTGGTGATTTATGTTATATTTTAATGCATTACAGAAAACCAATCAATGACTCATTGTTGATGATACAAAATATTTTATACGTTATTTGTTCGAATATTGCAATAAAACTGAAAATTTATTCGATTATAAAAAAAAAAAAATTATTCATTATATTTGAATTTAAATAAAGGCTTTTCTATAATTTGGAATTCACTAATAAAACTTATTTCTTTTTTAGCTATTCGAATTAAAACTAAATTTATTCGAATAAACGAGTTAAACTTAAAATTTATTCTATCAATCGAATATGTAACTTTTATTCATTCCATTTTTGCAATAAAAATTATTCCTCATTTACCCGTATAATCGAATTAAAATTACAATTTATTCGATTACACAAATTCTCGAAGCGATTAGCTTGTATGCGGAAAACACTACCCCTCACACACAGAGGCACTTCTTTTCGATGGTTAGTTTATCTCTCGCATAACAATCGTTCCTTTTATGTTTTGTTTTCATTAGTGATAATCGTTATTCGTTTACTTAAATAAATACATGATAATTATTCGTATATAATTTCTTATTTAATCGATTACTCTATTCAAAAAAGTCATTGTGAACTCGAATAATCGATTAAAGTCAGCATTTTTAATGACTATGCTAAAACAAAACTAAATTTTTATATAAAACAAGTAACTTAATTAATTAATTTTTTTATCGTTTATTCGAATAATTTTTTTTTAACTCGAATAATTAAAATTTTTTTTATTTTTATGGGTACATTTTTAGTTGCTGATAAATAAAATAGTATTTATTGAAATTTAAAAAGTCAGTTTTATTGGATTATTCGAACGAATAACGAATAATATGTTTTCCTTCTCATTAATAATAAGTTATTATTTTTTTTTTTAATTTCAATAAAGGCTATTTTAACAGCAATTAAAAATATACGAGTATAAGTTTTACTCGTTTCAATTATTTGATTAAAAAAATTTATTTGGATAAGCGAGTAAAAATGAGATTTGAGCTGATTTCATGTTTTTAATGAAATTTATTTTTTATCTGTCCGAATAATCGAATGAAAGCTAAGATTTATTCGATTACTCATAAAAATGTTTGATGCTTATATAAAAATCGTTCATTCCCTACTTCGATTTTTAGGTAGCCATTAGCCACTCGAATAATCGATTAATGTCAACATTATATTCGATTATTCTAACAGAAAATTAATATTACTAATAAAATGTTTGAAATATAATTCGGTAGTGGAAAGAAAAACCACAAAATTTTTACCCGATTAATCGAAGAAAATATATTTATTATATATTGTACATATATGTATTTTTATTTGAAAAATATTTTTTATTTTCTAAAAATTTATTATATCAAAATAAATTTTTTTTTTCACTATTTAATCGAATAATCGATTAAAATTTTAGATTTATTCGTTTAATTGGAAAAATTTACTGTCAGCATTTTAAGACTTTTTTCTTAATATATTATTGAAAAAAAAAAAATAAAAATATATATACATTATTGAATCGCATAATCGAATAAGAAACTAGAACTTATTCGATTACTTACCTAAAAATATCTTATTAATTTTTTATTATATGCTGTTAGCAAATATTTTTATGTGTTATTAGTATTAATATTTATTAGAGTACCCGAATGATTTTTTTACATAATTGTATTAGAACAATACTCAGCTTTCAGCTCTATACCCTTAACTCTGGTCCTGGTGCACTGAACCGATTGATAGATTGCACTCCGGGGAAAATTACATTAAAATTCCATTTTGAATTTAAGAAACGAAATAACGTTATAAGGATAATTATAATTACATTAAAATTTCCATTTTGAATTTAAGAAATGAAGTAAAATTGTTATTAGAAATTAAAGTTTGTATCTAAAGTCTTTCATTTTTACAAAAAATTTGCATGTGATAATTGTTTTTATGTTTATACATACATATATAAAATTTTAGCCCACTGTGCATAATGCAACACAATTTTATAATGCAAGCAATAGTAAATTTTCCTTTTATTTAAACAAAATTTTACACCTCAACTAATTGTATGAGGTTGGCAGGCAGTATTACTAAACAAGTCCAGTAAGACAACTTATATTACAAGATGACAACTCTAGTTATCTTCCTCGTTATTATGTCAATAGGTCTTTGGCATCATCACCACAAAATAAAACTTACAGTAACAGCATCACAATAACCGCTAGTGCTATCATAATTAATGCAAACACCACAGCCATCATCGGCGCTACCATAATGACAAGATTTAATCAACAAACAAAACTCATCTTGATCATCTAACGGCAATTTTATTGTTAAGCTTGGCTGGTTTCTTCGGTTACCGTTACAAGAAGGATGAGGAAATTTGTCTGTTAACATATTGCTGCTTGGTTGGTAAATAAGTGTGCGTGTGTGTGAGTGTGTGTGCTGTTTTTTTCTATAAGATTTCAATGATTGACTTTAAATTGTTGTAAGGCCTTCTTTAGCCTTAACAGATAAACTTACTGGTGAAAGAAATTTTTTTTGTCTTTTTTTTTTTTTTTGGTTTATTTTCTTTGATTTTTGCTTGTAACACTTTTGCTCTCAGTTGAGGCCAGTTTGAAAAATTATACCTTAACAAGCAAACATTGTTTGTAGACCGCATAAACGGTTTGTAATATAAAATAACAACACAACAAAAGAAGAAAAGAAGAAATGAAAAAAAAACAACATGTTGTTGTTAATCTGGTTGTAAAACAGCTGATTATGTCATTGCAAATATGAGCCACTGTATCATGGCTGATAGTGGTACAATTTGTATTTTTTTCTTTTATTTCATTTTATTTCTCCTGGTCGAGTGAGTTGAATAAAAACACATTTTTTTTCAAATACATTTTATGTTTTTATGGCATGGATTTAGTGATTGTGTGCAATTTTTATGCTTTAATATGGCTAACATTTAATTGTTTAGCCATAAAATGATCTATTAAAGCTGCTATAAATGAAATTGTACTTTATTATAGATAGAGCAATACTAACTTCCTTTGTAGGTAAAAAAATATAAGCTGAAATTGTTGGCTATTTTTTTTGATTAGAAAAGTAAATTAAAGTTAAGAGGGAGTAAAGTGTTATTATGTAAATGCAATAAGGAATCATTTATGCAGCTTTACAATTTTAACAGTTAAATAAAAAATACTGTTCCTCATATTCAAGCAAAAAAGAAATCACTCTTTCAATTGTTTCTCTATGAAAATATTGGATGTGCAAACGCAATTTTTTGCCATAGCTTAAAATTTGCTAACAAAGTATAAAAAATATTCAAAATCATTACATTTGGCAGATGTGCTCCAGTGCACAAACATTGTAACACCGCCGTCACCATCAAGATAAGACCTACAAACGAGACCATTCAACGCTCTTCAGTTAAGAAAAACCACAAAGACCATTAACAAGTCAACCACAGCCAATGAATTCAAAGTTATCTGTAGCATATTTGTAAATCATTTGGCCTAAAGTCATAAAAAAGCAAAAAAAAAAATTACAAAAAGACTCAATCAACACATTAATGTATAAATAAAAAATATGATATGATTGAGCAATATCTCGATATTAATTTACAGGGGCAAATAATAGACAATCAAATGTAACAATTGACAATGTGACAACAAAGTATTATTGAAAGAAGAAAAAAAAAATATACAAACACATGCTTGACATACACGTATGAATAGCATCCAAATTGTAAGCGTAAGTGACGTGTGGCGAGATGTGTTGCAATCGACTGTCATATTCAATGTTTATAAAGTGATATTAAAAATATTAAAATAAGAAATAAAGGGTGTCTCAAAACTGAAAGTAAAGGTCAAAATTAACTCAAAAAAATTATTTTTTATTTTTATATTTTTTGTTAAGCCATAATAATTTTTTTTTCAAGATACATTACTATGATTATTGGTTTGTGTGTAAGATGAGTTCGGTACAATTCTTAAATCTAAGATACGAGTTATGAGTTTATATCTGTAGCTTTGTAAATTATATGTCACATTATATGTAGTTCATGAGATATAATTCTCATTCAGTTGATGTAGAAATCAGCATAAACTATCATACGATGCACAGTGGTTTTTCAAGAAAAACTATTGTCATTAAAACGGTATTTTATGAAAACTTGTATAATTAAAAGTTGTAAGTAGATATAAACTTTCATAAATTATCAGTTTAGATGATTATTTTATACAATATAAGCTGAAGAAATGAAAATAACTCACACAAGAAATGAGTGATTTTCATATAAATTTTCTACTCAAGTCGACTGTCTTGATTGTAGAAACAGGAGATTAATTATGGTTACTCTAAAATATATTTCATACAAGTTGCATAAAAAATTAAAAAAAAAAAAAAAAAATCAAAAACCTAAATGCCATTGAAATCAAGTTGAATCCATAGTATGTGTATCCCTCAATTGTACATAATTTGTAGCAATTTTTTTTAATTGGTATTTCATGAATTTTTCAAACTGAATTGAGGTGAGTCTACCTCATATAAATAAGCCTTGATTGAAATTTTATTAGGGTTTCTTGGTAGATTTTTTTTAATTTACTTACACAATTATATGGGAAACTAACACCCTATTTTTTTTAAAAAATAAATCATCTTGTTAGTGTTTTTATGGGAATTGCTAAAATTTTTTTAACGCAATAATAATCCCAAATTATTATTTTACTTGTTAAGTAAAATAATCTTTTGTTAAAAATACATTAAAATTTATTATTGAGGGGTTTAGCTGGATCTTATGCGCATGTCACACGAAATTTTTTATCACCATGTTAAATAAATTTTGCCTTAAATTCATTGCCTTATTCAAGCTTCAAGTCTTCAAACACGCTGATAGGCTCATTGATTTAAATGTCTAACCTCAAATAACTCCACCGTAATTGATCTTAAAGTGCAAAATCTAATCACTGAAACTGTAAGAGATTACACAACTAAGAAGTAGTGCATGCTCTAATTGAATTGATGCATGAGTTGTATGACCCAAGACGTATATGAGTGTTGCTTGTGGGTTGAAAAAAGCTGTCAGACGTCATCTACATTCATATTACTCTATTGTTTTAGTCCATTAAAACAAACAAAATATGTAATTATAACGACATAAAAAATAATGAAAACAAAAACAACACTAATAAAGATAACAACTATTGTCTTTTACAATGACCATTTAAATTTTTATTAAAATACAACCGAGTTATTATAATAAATTTTTGTAATAATTGTAATTTGTTTAATAAATTTTAATAGCAACCTTGTACTGTAACAAAATAAAAGCAAAGTAGGATGAATAATTTAATTAGTTCAGGCATGTGTTGCTGAATGCATTATCATATCAAGGCTATTGAATAGTGGAAAAATATTATGTACATATTTCTTAGTTTAAATTTTTTTTAATAGATATCAGGTTTGTTAACTAAAGGTCAGGGAAAATCATCAATGCAAAGAAATTTCTTTTATTTAAAGATTTTATTTGAATTTTACTATGAATCGGCATCATAGTAGTAGAATTTTCTGTTCGGATTTTTTTTTATTAAAATAATTTTTTCAATAAAACATTCTTTTAATAATTTTTTAATAAAAAATTCTATGAATAATTTTTAAACCCCGGCCAAAAAAGGGGTCTTATAAGTTTGTAGTGTGTGTCTGTGTTTCTATGTGTGTCTGTACGAGTAATTGTACATACCAAAAGGCTGGACCGATTTTGATTTAGTTTTTTCTGTTTGAAAGGTGACTTTATCGAGAGACTTATTAACTATGTTTTAAGAAAAATGGTCCAGACGCTTAGAAGATATCACATCTTTTCTAGATATATTCGGGGGTTTTTAAAATTTTTAATTATTAAAGAAAATCCATTATTTGACATACTGTCAGAAGTGTACATAAAATAATTGAAATTTATTTGCTGGTAGTTTAGCATGTCTATATACGTATTTCATTGGCGTTTGAACCAAATCATCAGTAGACTTTAACCACAAATTTTAAACAGTCACAAACCTCTTACTTTATGCATAGACTTTCAAAAACTATATGAGAATTCATAAAACAATAATACTTTTGAAAATCACAAAAGAAAAAATAAGCTTAGTAGGCTTTGAAACTGATACAAAACCCAGCAAATAATTTATAGCCAGGTGAACTCATTTTATTTTTCTACATCCTTATACAATTAGAAATCCATTGGATAAGAATAAAAGTATTTACAAGGCTAAATGAAAAATAAAACATTAATCGAACTTTAAAGAAAATCCATTATTTGACATATTGTCAGAAGTGTACATAAAATAATTGAAATTTATTAAGGATGTAGAAAAATAAAATGAGTTCACCTGGATATAAATTATTTGCTGGGTTTTGTATCAGTTTCAAGGCCTACTAAGCTTATTTTTTCTTTTGTGATTTTCAAAAGTATTATTGTTTTATGAATTCTCATATAGTTTTTGAAAGTCTATGCATAAAGTAAGAAGTTTGTGACTGTTTAAAATTTGTGGTTAAAGTCTTCTGATGATTTGGTTCAAGCGCCAATGAAATACGTATATAGACATTCTAAACTACCAGCAAATAAATTTCAATTATTTTTAATTATTGTTATACAATAAAAAATTTTATCAATAATTTCTCAATAAAAATTTTTATTAATAATTAAAAAATTTTTTTCTTAATAAAATATTTTATTGTATTTTTCTTAATTGAGAAAGTATATTTCTTTTATTAACAATTTTATTAACAATATTAATTTAAATTTGTTACATGGAGGAAAAAAATTTTCACTAAAAGATTTCTTTCATTTAAAATTTGTCTATTGTTTTCGCTACGCTGTTCCTCTGTCTGTCCCAACGAAAAAAAAAAAAATCGACAAATACCGAAAGAATCACCAAAACTAAAAAAAACTCTATGACTAAAATAAATTACCAAAAAGCGGGAAAAAATCACCAACCGAAAAAACGCCAAAACTAAAAAACAGGTGTTTTACCAAAAAAAAAAAAACTAACGTTGTTTTAAAAAATTCAATAATATTTTAGTTAAATAGTTTTAAAATCGTTAAAACGAAAAAAAATTGCCAAAAACCGAAAAATCACCAAAATGAAAAAAGCACCGGAATTAAAAAATCTCGATGACTAAAATAAAAAGCCAAAAACAGAAAAAATCACCGAACGAAAAGAGGCCAAGACTAAAAACGCTTTAAAATCAAAAAATTGTGTTTCACAAAAAATTTCAATAATATTTATTATTAAATTTTTTTGACTATAAAATTAAAAGTATTTTTGTTATTTTTTCACCTTTTTCCTCAAAAAAATTTATTTTTCTGAATAATTATTTTCGTTAAAATTCGTCAAAATCAAAAAATGGCCAAAAACAGAAAAAAATCGCCAACTGAAAAAATCGCCAAATTTAAAAAAATCGAAAAAGGGGTTTTGCGTTAAAAAATATCAATATTTTTATTCAATAGTTGTGACTAAAAAATTAAAAGCATTTATTTTATTTTTTCACCCTTTTTAAAAAAAAATTTTTTTCAAAAATTATTGTTCTTAAAATATTTCCTTAACACGTTTTTTCAATGATTTTCCTATATAAAAAAGTTATATATACAAATATATATATATATATATATATATATATATATATATATATATATATATATATATATATATATATATATATATATATATATAATATCAAGAAAGTTACGCGGAAAATATAAAACGGGAAAAATTTGTGCTGTTGTTGTTTTTCTGTGTTTGATAAGATTGGTAAAAATATAGTTTGATATATACTCAGTTTCTTACTGGGTGCGAACGAGTCGCTTAAAAGTTATAGTAAGTAATAAATATGGGCATTTCCTGGAGTCACGAACGTACGTTCGTACGCTTTTCATGTACCAAAAATATAGAAAACAAAACGTTTGCAAACTTCTTTTTGTGATTTGATAGCATTTTGGAAGCTGTATGCTTAGTGCAAAAGATGAACTTCATCGAGCTTAAGTTCTCATATTGATAGTTATAAACATGTGGATACAAACGTACGCAAAATAGAAGTCAACTTTGGCTGACAGTAGTGAAATGTAAAAATCTGCGAAATGAAAAAAAAGTGATTGATTTATTTTAAAATTGTATATATTAATGTAGGTCCCTATCCAGTATTTACATAATAAAATATCTCTATTGGTTTTTGCTTAATTAGCTTAATTCCGGGTTGCGAACGTTCGGGTCGCGAACTTACGATTTTTCCACATGTTTTTTATTATTATTATCATCATGGCTTTTCTCATTTTCGAACATTTTTTTTTTGTTCTCCTTACACTTTTCTCTTCTTACTTGATTGTAATAGAGATATTTTGAAGAAAGAGTGAAAAGATAACATATTTTTTGCATGTAAAATAGTTGTATATAAAAACGTCTTTAGAAGTAGCTTAAAAAGAAAGTATAAAATTTTCCAGCTTCCGGCCCAATTTTCTCAAGTAAAACATCTGAGATAAGCTATTAAGCCATTCTATTAATAAACATAGACTTTTTTTTAAAACACGATGGTTATCAACATTTTGTTTTTCGATCATGGTAAACCATTCGGGGGAAATGCTCATATTCAATAGATTTGGCTTTAAAAAAATATTTTTAAATAATTTTGAAAAGAAGGAATTAAAAAACTCGCTTTTGAAATTTTGAAAAGAAAATGTTAAGTGAAATTTAGTTGCTGGTGGTTCAGCATTGTCTACATGCATTAGATTGTTGCTGTAACAAATGTGAAAAGAGAATGTTTGTTTTTTACATATGTACGTAAATATTAAACAAATTCAAAATCCAATAAGGCCCTAACCTCAAAATTTAATGTCGATTGCTGCAAATTTTACTAAAATTGGGTTATTCCTTCGAGAGGTATCCTTGAGGAAAAATTACGAAAAAAACTTTGCTTTTGTTGGCGTATTTCAAATAAGACTACGACTGTTTGCTAATAGATTAAAGAAGTCTTCAACAATTTTTGTTTAATTTATTGCCAAACAGTCGTAGTCGTAGTCGTATTTGAAATACGCCAACCACGATAAGACAGATTGTCTATTTAAAATGTTCACAAAATTTTATTTTCTTTTAGAGATTATTTTATTAAAATATTTTTTCATTACAATTTATCATTCTTGAAAACAGTTGTTCTCCAAATATTCATTAGGAATTTAAGAAAAGTTGAAAACAAGAAAATTTTTCTCCACAAGAAGCCATACTAAGGATTGGCAAGATATCGAAACATATGGAAAAAATTCGAGATTATTTTAAAAATCAATTTTTTGTATAGAATGTTTTTGAATCATGATTTTTTTTATGTAAATGTTTTACTGCAAAGCTTTTAAGGCTTCAAGTCTAAAGGTCTTATTCATAAAAAATATTTTTGATCTACAAGAGGTTGACAAAATAGTTTTTCATACAAAATTTATTTTATAAAGCCTTTATAAAATAAAATTATTTCTTATGAATTAGGCAGTCGAAATCAAATTGAATTGAATTGGTATTAATAAAGTTTTTAGTAAGTACAATCTGGTGTTTTAACTCTTTTTGACTCAATATCATGAAACTCTTTTTATTTAAGAGATCTTAAGAGCTCGTAGCATAAGTAAAATAATTTTTTCGAGGAATTTTTTTTGAAGGAAGTATGAAGAACCTCAAATATGTTGGGGATAGAGTTTCAAATTAAAAATTATTACATTCACAAAGGTTCAATCAGACCATAACCATAAAAACCAGCTGTTCCAACCAAAGTTATGGCCAACACTGTATTTGATTATAAGTGACTCGCCATAATGCCATAGCCATTACCATAGAAACCAATTGGATTTTTTGTTTGGTTATGGCTTTGGCATTATGGCTATGGCACGTCTAATTTAAGCTTAATGCTTTTAAAATAAAAGCTATCATTGACTTGGACATTCACAAAATTTAATGAAGTAACTTTTTATAAAAAGTGCACTATGGCAACATTGATTTTCAATATGTAGTGCTGTAGCAGATATAATTTTTTTTATTAAGAAACAGGATATTGTAGCAAATTTATTGAGTTGAAATGAAATTAATCAGGTATGTGATGAAAAACGATTTAGACACAAAAACAATTTGAAAACGATAAAAGGTGTGATATGTTTCTTATAGTCGTTTTGTTAATAATTTTAAAACTTGTTTTTAATAGTCTTTCCAGAAATTTTTGATAAATTCCTTTTCACAGTTCCAATATGTGATTTATGTTTTATCTTCTAGTGTGCTTTTTAGAAGTCAGTAGTTTAAGATAAGCTCAAAAATGATACTCAAAATCTATCGGAATTCATCACACCTTTTCAAAACGATTGTTTTGAAATCGTTTTGAAAACGATCGTTTTCCATCACATACCTGAATAATTACATTTAATTAATAGTTTTTATAGAGATTTAATGGTTTGTAACATATCTGTAAAAAGGGGCGATAAAGGGTTAAATGTTTAGGGTTAATATCGATGGATTAGATTGCAGTTTTATTTATAGTATAACATAAACGATCCTAAATAAACAAACAAAGCTCATAAAACATGTATTTTGCTTGCAATAAAACTAAGATTTTTATATTATTCCTTATACTTTCTGCTACACACTCAATTTGAAAAGACAATTAAAACACACGTGCTCTTATTTCTTTAGAGAGAGATAAAACACCTTAAACGTTTCCTGCTAAAACAGTAAAAAATTAATCATGACGGTATCTTTAAACTTTTTATAATTTATTGTAAGGAGTTTGTTTCTTTTGTTTTTTGTTTTTTGTTTTTTTTTTTAGCGAAATAAATTTTAGAAACAAATTTCCTAACAGCTTTCAATAGCTCCTTGGTGAGATGAAGTGCCAGACGACAACGAAATCCGTATAAGGTTTAATTATAAGAAAATATTTTAGAAAAACTTATATGAACTAAAAAAAAACTATATAAACCAGAGTAAAATAAATTTCCACAGATTTGCTTAAACTAACAGCACAGCCAGACAAACACGAGTTTGAAAATGAGGAAGTTTTTCCAGTGTGTTTTTTTAATATCTTTCTTTTGTTAAAATTGTAAAAAAATTAAACTGGTTTATTTATTTATTGTATTTTTTATACGTTTATTTTGTTTTTCTATAATATTTTGCATTTTTATATGAATTGAATTGAGGCAGGCAGGCAGGCAGGCAGGTACTTAAAATTTTTTTCACCTCTTTATTATTTTTGCCGTTTACAGGCAGAAAATGTTGCATTACTTTTACTTACTTAATCTGTTGCATGTTATTATTATTATTGGCTTAAATGCCAGTATAGTGTTGCATTAGTTTTTTTTTTGTGGAAATCAAGCGAAGGAGAGTATACAATGTTTTTTTTTAATATCTGGCGATTAATAGTTTAATCGCTAAGGAGTATTGGTAATTAATTATTGCAAGAGTAGCTAATAGTATCTATTAAATATGTACAATATTTTATAATAGTTTTTATATATTTCATAATTTTTTACAAACTTGAACAGAGAAAAAATTTCTTAAATAACATTTTTTTGTTGCTAATTTTTTTGTGTGAAACATTTATGTGTGCATTTAGTTGCTGCTCTTCCATTAAGTTTTTTTTTTTTTTTTTTTTTGATATAATTAACTCGAATAATCATCATTACTTGATTAGCTTTGTCCATTAAATAGTTTTGTTGAATTTTAATTGAACTTACATATAAATATTTTAAGTTTTTTTGCTTGCTTTTCGCTTCAAACTAAAATTATAAAATTAAATGAAACATATTTTTATAATATGCGCTATTATTAAACATTTTGTTACAAAGCTTATACAAATAAATAACATAAAATAAAACAGAAATTTACAAACATGTGAATTATATAAATATTTATATATAAATTTTATTAAAGCTATAGGTCTTTTTGTAATAAATTTACAATTTTATTTAATTTATCCGATATTTCGCTTCAACTTTGTTTGGCTTCTTCAGGAAATTAAATTGTTCTAAATTTACTAATACATAGATATATAAATTGAAAAATATTTGTCAAAATTGAAAAAATACAAAAGTTCAAAAAAGCTTTTTATATACAAAAATATGTTTAAAAGAATTAAAATATTAAATATATTAAAATAAATATATATGTCTATAATCATAATGTTAATTATATATATATATATATATATATATATATATATATATATATATATACACACATATACATACATAAATATATACATACATACACATACATACATATATATACACATAAACTATTCAAATACGTAAACATACATCCATACAAGCATATACACCCATATACAAACATGAGCATACATACATATACACAAACACATATACATACATATACACAAACACATATACATATACATACATATATACATATACATTAACAGGCACATAAAATAAACTTTTAAAAAAATAATTGCTTAATTCACAAAACCTCTTGTATCTCTGTATCGATTGTATTATCATATTAAATACAAGAGTGTAACATTTGTTGTATGAAATTTTCATATAAAAATGAAATACACTATTACACTTTTATTTCATATGTTTTTAAAATGTTGTATTCAAAGAGAGGCTCTCTGAGAGAATTTGTATGTAGCTTGTTCTTCTTTTTTTATTAAAAATACAAAATACATTAATACACAACACAGAGGGTGTTCACAATTAAAAAACCTAAAGTGTATTTGATACACAAATACACGATAAAGATTGTTGTGAATTAAGCAAATATAAACTTTAACATTTTTTATCGTTTTATGTTTTTATATAACAAATATCTGTAGGAATGAGCAAGATTAGCTGTATCTATCCTAAAATTTATTCTTTCATCCGTTTTTACATTATTAATCTGTAGCATCTCTAACATATAACGTCTTCTGCAATTACTTTCTATGTTTAATACTGATACGTTATCAAAATCAGGATTATGATTTAAATTGGCACAATGAGATGATAATGCTGTTCTTTGTGAATTAATGTTCCTATATTTTTGATCAGATTTACGACCAGCTATTCTTGTTTTCAATTTATTCTTGGTTGTGCCTATATAAACCTTATCACAGTTTTCGCTATTATTACCATTGCACGGTATCTTATAAACTAAATTAGACTTTTCTAGTTTATGTATTTTGTCCTTAGGTTTGCTAAATAATTGACCTACTGTGTTATAAATTATAATACAAGATAAAATAACGAGGCAGTGTTGTATTTATTAAGGCCTTTGTAAATTAAACTTTTTTTCCAATATTCCTTTTAGTAATATGTTACCAATAGCTTTTGAGCTAAGCTTAAATTTTAGCTAATCTTTTTGTTTTTTTTAACAAACACAACCCGCAAAGCGATTAGCTTGTCTGCGAAAAACACCCAGGGTCTATGGTGGGGAATCGAACCCACGACCTCTGGACTGAGAGGCTAGCATCGCTACCACTCAGCCACAGGGCCACCCAATCAGTTACTAGAGTTATAAAATTAATTTAAAAATTCATGGATCGTTACTTAGAAGTCTTATTTAATAGCTAGCTGAGCCCAGCAGACACAACGTTTACACTTAATATTTTTTTAAGTACAAATTACTCCGCACAGTGATCACTTGGTGGTTCAAGAACTATAGAAAAATCTACCAGGTATTGACCTGAACCTGTATTCAAAATTTCAGCTCCACACCTCTTATGGTTCCAGAGATCATGCGTGAGGAGCAAACACACATTAGGATTTTATATATCGAGACCCTATATTCAAAATACGTCATATCAAATTTGGTCAAAATAAGTTTCCGATGGCAAATTGCTCCCCTATGCAATATTCATCTGTAGCATAAATTTCGAATCAAAAAAAAATGATTTTTTTTCTCGTTTTATATAAATTTTTCTTATTCTGCTATCTCAAAATATATATATTTTTTGGTGAAAATAAATGCTAAGTCCCATGTAAGTTTCCAATATTTTTAAAAAATTAATTATTTATTATAACGTCGTTCGTAAGTTATTGTGTTCTATATGACAAAAATGTTTTTTTTTTGGGAAATCGCTGTTAAAGTTTAGCTATAAGTTACAAAAAAATGAAACAAAAAAAGTTGTCGCACCAAGAAAACTTCTAGAATTTCTGGGATTTTCTGTAAAAAAAATTTTCTTCCTTGGAAATGATTTTAAGAGTAAGACGCGTTTAAAAAAATCGCTTTGTTCTATATGCACATATTTACGAAACTCTCATTGTCTTATAGCATATAGAACAAAATATAGAAAAGTACTGTGTTGTAAATACTTTAAGAATATGCTGGTTATTTTCCTGCAGGACATGGAACTAACACAAGACTAGTCACGTGATCGATTCCCAAGTGATAGGGACCAGTCCGAACTCTACCACTTCCTTTAATGCGGACCAGTCACTTTTACATGGGGATGACCTAGGATGGGGTTAATTGATACTTTGTATGCACCTTGTGACTTGTCTCTGAACTATCTCATGGGTACATAAGCGGTGTGGAATAACATAAATTATTTAAAAATGTCTTTCCGACACACCGTTGCCATATGTGAAGATTTATCTGATTTTTGAAGTTTTCCGGGATGTTAAGGAGACTAAAAGATTTCTTTGTTAAAAATAAGATTTTTAAGAATGTGATATTTGGTACTTGTAGTATATTATTTAAAGTCCTTTTGACTAAATTACTGACCTATATTCTTCGTTCCTTCATCAAAAGTATGAATTATATGCATTCATGTATTTGTCGTATACATGTTATATTCTGCAAATATTTTGAGTTATTTATTTACCTTTACGTTTGTTAGTTCATTTGAAACAAAATGAATTTTTCGTGAACTCAAATTCATTTCAATCAATGGATATTAATATATTTTGTATAAATAATAAAAAAAAGATTTTTGTGTTCGACTTGAAGGTTTTTGAGAAAATATATATGGCATCGCTGTTCCGACGCTTAACTGTAACAAATGAAAACTTTTAACTTTCTTTTTATTGTTATTGTTACATATGCAATTTTAATTTATTTTTAAACAGATATTTTTTGAGATTTGAACTGCCAACCTCCAGCATGACAGGCTTGCACACTACCCGACCACAGAGGCACTCATATTTCAAAAGTATAAACACCACTTAAGCTCAGGCTAATATCTAAGAATAGTTACGGGACTGGTTCCAGAGTGGCTTGTCGGTACCATTGGGGGGAACAGCGAACATGATGTTTATACTGTTTGATAGGTCCTGAACCCAACCACATCGAACTGAGCCTTTTACTATAATACTAGACCAAATCCCAATTAAATTGACAAAAGATCACGACTATACATCAACACAATGGTGAATATATAACCATTTACAGGATATGTCATTTTTTACCACACACTACTCCTTACTTTTGGTAACACTCCCAATTTCTCAAGTCATAGGACGAATACGTTTGGATCAATTGTCACCAAATTTTTTGAAGGGTATTAAAATTTCAAACACCTTTGCGATGCATCGATAGTGTTGTGAATGAATTACGAAAGGGCAGGCATGTTGATTATGAGCCAGTACATCACGTCAGTATGTGGAAGAAGGATTAACAATTAAAAAAATGTTTCGTTTTTTCAACAGAAATTTTATATATATTTATATATAACGGGTGTTTTTTTAGAGGTATAGAACTTTAAATTGAAATAAAACACAAAAAAATCGTTTTAATGTCCATCAATTTGGCTTTATTGGAAGGATAATTTTATGCCATTTATGTTTAAATATAATTTCGGGCATGTGGCCGCCGTGGCTGGCTCGAATAAAGCCAATTCTACGGTCCAATTTTCAACCACTTTTTCGAGCATATCGGGCCGTATGTTGGCAATAACGCCACGAATGTTGGCTTCCAAGTCCCCTAACGTTTCTGGTTTGTTGGCGTAGACGAGCGACTTCACATATCCCCAAAGAAAATAATCCAATGGTGTCAAATCACACGATCTTGGTGGCCAATTGACAGGTCCATTCCGCGAAATTATGCGCTCATCGAATGTTTCCTTCAATAAATCGATTGTGACGTGCGCTGTGTGGCATGTAGCGCCGTCTTGTTGGAACCACAACTCATCCACATTCATGCCATCTAATTCGGGAACAAAATAGTCGGTTATCATGGCTCTATACCGGTCTCCATTAACGGTAACTGACTCTCCAGCATTATTTCGGAAGAAGTATGGCCCAATGACTCCACCAGCCCATAGAGCACACCAAACAGTCAGTTTTTGTGGATGTAATGGCGTCTCAAGGGTCTCATGTGGATTCTCTTCACTCCAAATGCGGCAATTTTGCTTGTTGACGTAGCCATTCAACCAAAAATGAGCCTCATCACTGAACAAAATTTTGCGATGAAAATCAGCATCGAGATCAATCTCATTTTCGGTCCATACACCAAAATCACGACGCATTGCATGGTCTCGCGGCTTTAATTCTTGCACAAGCTGGATCTTGTAAGGTCGCAAGCCAAGATCTTTGCGCAAAATCTTCCATAAAGTTGATGGACAAAGCTCCAATTGCTGTGCACGGTGGCGAATCGATTCATTCGGGTCCTCTTCAACACTTTGCTCTACAGCGGCAATTGTTTCTTCGGTGCGCACTGTTCGACGTCTCTGCGGATGCGTATTATCACATAGAGTAAACGTAGTGCGAAAATGATCCATGGTTAACCGAATTAATTGCTCTGATGGACGATTATGTCGACCATAAAATGGACGGAGCTTGCGGTAAACTTCGCGAACTGAACCATTATTTTCGAAATAAATTTGCACGATTTGCAAGCGTTGGTCTTTTGTCAACCTGTTCATGATAAAATGGCAAACCAAACTAAATATTAATCACTTGACAGCTGACAAAATGTCCGCCAGTTAAAAAAGTGATGCTAACTTAAAGTTCTATACCTCAATAAAAAACACCCATTATATAAATATCAATAACATTTCATTGATATAATCAATAAGAAAAAAGCCGGACGTAATTAAAAATTAACGGCTTTTGAATACTGATTGTTTGTCATTGTTTTTCTGTTTTCTTTTTCTGTTTCATTGCATTTTCCAAGTGCAATGTGAAGTCACAACAAATAAATAAAACAAAACCAGATAACGCAAAGAGATCCAAATTAGTAGAAACTTTATTTAGTCTCATTTATTTAGTCATATAGAACAAAATAAAAAATCATTTTTTTAATTTAGTATTTTTGGTGCGTTTTTGTTCTATATGCACGAGTTTTTGCATATAGAACACAATAGGTTACGAAGCTTATCACTAAAGAGTTGTATAGCACAAAGTCAATGTCTGATATTTCAAAAACTATAAATGATAGAAACAAATTGATTACACAGATAGACAGATCTCTAAAAGTTTTCCTAAAAATCAGTCTTATCTCAATTTTTTATATTTTACACAATAACTTGCGAACGACGATAAATCTACCTCATATTGCATTTGGCATGCTGAACACGAAACTGCTAAGGATTTTGATATTCTATGGCTAGTTTTTGAGATATGGTCACTTTTAATATATTAGTACAGAGGAGTTCCAATAAAAATAAATTGGTAATGCATGTATAACTTTTAAACTGTTAATCGAATAGAAACATTATGTATGGACCGATTATATTCAATGACATAACCTTTCAAAATTAATAATTTTGAGTGACCCTGTTACACTAGAGAGTGACTTAGAGAGTGCTAAAACTGACCACCTCGAGATTATATAGGCTTTCAGTCAGACTTAACCCAGCAAAAAATTTCAAAAAAGGTAATCGAGTTTGGAATCAAACATTTTTGGTGGAAGCTGTTCCCTACTGGATTACCAACTTAATGATTTTAACAAGGCGTGAGACTAAAATAATCGATTCTTCAAAAGTAGTTATATTGTTTATTGTAGGAATTAATTATTTTTTTTTCGTTGTGGGAAGTAGTTATTTTTTTCTTGATGGAACTAAAATTTTAAGTCGAAAAAATTTTTTTTTTATTAAATATGCCGTTGTTTGAATAAATCGAATTTCGTGATTAAAAACTCAGTTTGATTAAATCAATAATAATATCTTTTTAATAAAAATATAAATAAATAAAAAAAACTATTGTTTTACTACGAAATACACCATTTTATAAAATTTCTTTTATAAATTCAATTGAAGTGGGCTATACTTTATTCGTATCAATGCCTGTAGGCTTACTTATAAATACTATATTTAGAAAAATTTCAATTGCTTTGATTGATGAACTTTCATTAAAACCGAAAAAGAAAAAATTATTTGGAACTACTTATATTAAAATAACAGCTTTCCAAAATGTAAGTACTTATTTTTTAGTTCAAAATAAATAAGTAGACAATTTAAAAATGTATGTATGTAATTTATTTAAAATAACTACATATTTTGGCATTATTTTCACGCCATCTTTTAAAACCCAAAGAATGTATTCAATTTCTGCTTCCTATATTTAAAAATTTACGTAATGTATTTTGTAAGCGAGTAATAAAATTTGGCAATCAGAAAAGTAAGTCATTATATGGCAAGTAGTTCTTTCTGATGGTAATGTGTAATTTTTTGCTGGGAAGTTATTTTTTTTGTGGTGCTTTAAGTTTTTTCTTGCAGCTTTTCAATTCTTATATCTAGTATTTAAAAGATAAATATATTAAAAAAATTATATATTTTTCGAACAAAAATATGCTAGCTCTAAAAAATATTTGTTTTTTCATCGACTAAAATATGCTATTTCATAAAAATACGCAAACCAGTGCAAAATAAAATATTTTGTGCAGACCTATAAGCTCGTCAACATATTTAAACGATATTGTGGAAGGCACATCATTTATTTTTACAATATTGAGCGAATTAACTAATTTTTTCGCTCTACTGAAAAGTTAGTTTTTTTTCAGTTGACATATTTTGAATATAGGCCATCGATTTAAAGATTTAAAATTTTTTTCTTTGGAAAAATTTTTATCTTATATGCTTAAATTCAATTTGAATTTTTTAAGAAGAATATAAATAATCTGCTAAGTTGTATTGAATGTTTAGGAAGATGGTCATTAATTTTAAAATCTGCTTGTAGAATTTTCTAGAATAATATAAGTTTATACAAATATGCATTGAACGTTACCCAGATTTTTATTTAATAATTGAAATTTTAATTTGAAGTTTATTTGCTTTATTATTTATTTAAATTTTAAATTAAAATAAACTTATAACAATATGTCGAATCATAAATGTCTTAAATAATTGAAATTTTTTGCTTTCCAAAAATACTTTTCCTAGATAGAACAAAAAGTTTATGTTAAAGTTCATTGAACGTTACCATAGTTTTTTAATGGCCTTAAGTTTTTTTGCTTTCCAAAAGACTAGAATCTTATATGAAGACCACACGAGCAATAATCTTGGCAATTATTGCCGTGGCAACTGTCAAATTCGATTCCCCCCAGGGGAGTCTATTTTTGACTACGGGTGTGGCAACACCGGGGCCCCAGCTGGGCTGATGTGGCTTTTTCCATTGACGTACCTTTGGTACATTACCCATAGAACTTATGTGTTACTACCCGATCTCTGGCAACAGAGCAAAGGGTGTGCACATATTTTTAAAAGGAAGACAGGTCCTGTTGATGTCAGTTAGGTGCAGCGTCACCTAGAACTGCCCCTGAGTTCAAAAGACGATAGAGGTGAAGCCCTTGTGGAGGAACTTCGAGGTCTGACCAGAGGCTACTTCTGGTGCCAGGAGTGCCGGTTGCCCGACAGCCAAGCTGCTTTGAAGTTTTCAGTGCATGTAGCGGTCGTCAGGATCCTTTGCTAAAATGCCGAGTTCGTCCTACCCCATGGGGTTTAAGGGATGATTTTGGTATGTGTGGAGTAGGCACTGGATTTTTGGCGACACAGGCATGGGTTCATCTCGGATGAGTGGTTGAGCTGTACCGGCAATTGTTGAGGAATTCTCTTGGGGACCTCGCTATGGGTGTATACACAATACCTTAGCGTGGAAGCCGGGGAATTATCGTGGTGGCTGTGATTGCTACCAAAATCGCTGGGAGAATAGTCTTGGCTTCCCAGTGTGAAATCAATGCTAGTGATTGGTCTGACGCGGTCAGCCAGACACTATTCTAGGTGCTGTTGCCATTCAACAGAAGCTGCTATGGGCACGGACATAGCAGCAGAGTTTAGATAGCTCAAATTACCTCAGCAAGGTAATTGAATATAGTACAGGTATAACTATTTTCAAAGATTGCAACCTATGTGCCTTATGGAGAGGGCCATAGGTTCATTCTAGAAGGGTGCATGGGGGCGTTGGTCTGGCGTCTAACCCTCACCCAGTGCTTTGGCACACGTGAGATTAGGCCGTAATGGCAGGTACTCACGTAAAGCAATTGCACATCTGTCAAATTCGATTGCCGGCACAAGATATTAGCGTGTGGACCGTATGAATATGTGTTCAAATATATATTCAGCAACAACTGTTAAAATACATACATTGCTGAGCAATAATCTCTTAACACATGCTGTCAAATACAAATTATATTGAAATTTTTTCAACTTAAAAGTAGAAAATAAAAGTTTTAACTACATAAAACCAATAAAAGTTCAATTTAAAATTAGAAAAGGATAAAATTATTGACAATTTAAGTATTTATGTGAATAAAATGCAAATATATTTGAATATACGTGTTCACCACCTTCAAATACATTGTTGAACACAAGCAATCTGACGTCATCATTCTGCCGGCGTTATTGCTTGTGTTAAGACACATCAAATTGCTGGTGTAGTCGTAGTGTTAAGGGTTTTGAATACAAAATTTGTTTATTTTTTCTGAGAATAGAAAATTTATTTAAAATAGTAATGAATATTTTTTCTGAATATCATGACATTTTGAATTAAGATTTAAGAAATTTATTATTCTACATATTGTCAGAAGTTTGTTGTAATTTGAAATTTATTTGCTGGTGGTTCAGCGTTGTCTATATGCATTTCATTGTTGCTGTAACAAATCATCAGTAGACTTCAACCACACATTTTGAATAGTCACAAACCTCTTATCTTATGCACAGACTTTCAAGAACTATTTGAAAATTCACGTATAATAATATTTTTGAAAATCACAAAAGAAAAATAAGCGTAGTAGGCTTAGAAACTAACACAAAAAACCCCGCAAATAATTTATATTCGATTTGAATCTATTTTATTTTTCTACATTTTTATACAATTAGAAATCCATTGGATAACAATAAAAGTAATTATAAGGCAAAATGAAAAATAAAATCTAAATTTAACATTTAAGAAATTTATTATTCGACATATTGTCAGAAGTTTATTGTGAATTCTCAAATAGTTCTTGAAAGTCTGTGCATAAGATAAGAGGTTTGTGACTATTCAAAATGTGTGGTTGAAGTCTACTGATGATTTGTTACAGCAACAATGAAATGCATACAGACAACGCTGAACCACCAGCAAATAAGTTTAAAATTTTGAATTAAGCGTAAATATTTTTAAATCAGATAATATACATATGAAAGTTTTTGAATTCAGATTTGAAGCATTTTCTAGATAGAACCAAAAATGTATGTAAACATTCATTGAACGTTACCCAGACTTTTATTTAATGTAATTCTATTCAGCAAAAGAACCGCAAGATTTGATAGAACATTTTGCAAAAACAAAAAAGTGTATGGGACCAAACTGGGAGTAAATAAACTCTTTCAAACAAAAAAAAAAGCAATGTGAGTCCGATCACAGAGGAGATGTGTAAACATCTAGTAATGAAATTTTTTTTTAAGTTTTAAGTACTTATGCTTTTAGTATCTTTTTTTAAATTAATTAATTAAAATATCAAAACTTTCAATATTGTAAATACATATGAATTTGTTGGTTTTTGTTTGTTTTATTAAACTTATTTGGTTAGTAAATGGACACACTGCAGTATATGTATATGTACTGCATTCAAAATTGCAATAAGCAGTAAATTTACTGATTACTAAAAAATTCAATAAATTTTTACTGCTAAGGAATTTTAATTTGCATTACCAGTAAAATTGTAGGGCCGTAGCAAGTGGCAAAGTTTTTTCATTCAAATTTTGAAATTTTGTATGAAAAACATTTAGCCACTTGGTAGAATTTCATTATGAATACGGGCATTACTGATTACTGAAAATTCAATGCACCTCATCATATAATTAATCATTTAGGCAATTTATAAAAATTGTAGAAAAGAATTTTAGTAATCAGTATAATTTTTTTGTGCTCATCTATGGTAAATGCCTTTACTTTTACTTTTTAATTTTTAATTCCTGTTGCTCATCGTTTAGTTGTTGCTGTTATTGTTGTTGTGTACGTATTGCAATTAAAATAAATTCAGTAAAGTGCGACTTTGACTCGCGCACATTCGGTTTTGATCATTTTTTTTTTGATTTAGCTTTCTTCCTTTTTAAGTTTTTTCAGTTTAAACGATTTTTTGTTTCAGTTTTATCGCTTTTTTCTCGTTTTGGCGTTTTTTTTTCCTCTTTTTGGGTTTTTTAATTTTCGCAATTTTTTTTCATTTTGGCGATTTTTTCATTTTGGCGATTTTTTTCTGTTTTTTTGGGTTTTTTTTAATTTTGGCGATTTTTTTCTGTTTTTGGGGTTTTTTTTATTAAGAGTATTTTTGCGGTTTTTCGCGATATATTTTAGTCCTAGAGATTTTTTTTAATTTGTTGCTTTTTTCGTTTTTTGCGATTTTTTTATATTTGGCGATTTTATATTTTTTTGATTTTTTAGTTTTACCGTTTTTGAAAATTTCAAGAGTTTTGCTCTTACGGTTTCCAAGATACAGAAAGTTGTCAAAATTACAAAGTCAAAATTGCATTAACTGATGGAACACCCATTGATTTAAATTTTTTAAATTTAATGTTAATTGTTGTAGTCTGTATAAAAATACACAAACTTTTAAAATTTCAAGTGTATATATGTACATACAATTGTATGTATATTACATGGGATTTTAACATTTTTCGTTGCTCGTTTTGGAACACCCTTTAGTTTTTAACTCTCATGTATTTGTTGTTGTAGTGGCCAAATGTCTACATATTGTGTCCAAATTTCAAGTCCATAGCTCTTACGGTTCATTTTCACCTTTGGTGTACGGAAATATACACTAAAATAACCGGCGGCGGCGCACCGTCGGCTTCGAGCAGGTCGACTTGTTTCTCTGCTTGGTATTGCTTCTTTCAAACACTAGTACACTCATACATAGCTCACACCGATTTGACAATGCAAAGCAAAAGCAAAACGCAAAGAAATCTCAGCAAAGAAATCAAAGTCAAAAGATTTTTACCCTCTAGCGTATAGATGCTTACACATCCAAAATTTGAAATATAAAATAAAATTTTAATGGGCGCGCTTTCGTCTATTTTGTTATATGCAAGATTGTGAGTTTTTCAGAGCTCAGGGTGTGTGTTAAGTTTTATAAAAATCGGTAAAGTAGAACAACTTAAAATAAAATATTAAATTTCTCAAATTTGATTTTTAGTAACAGCTGTAGATGTTATTCATTCATGAACTCTTTCAGCTTTAGGAGTAAAAGTTGATAAAACTTCAGGTCACCTTAATCAAACAAATTCAATTGCTTTTTCATCGTTTTTTGGAGAACATAAAATGTGTGCCATTTTGTATGGAATATAATCCATATATCTTCATTAAGTTTAAAGTTTTAATTCCTTTAAAATCAATTGCTTATATGCTTTTGTTAAATAATGTTTAATTTAAGGAAAACATGTATTGAACGTTGCGTTTGTTTTTTATGTCTATATCTTTTCTCATCCTCCTTTATGATAAATTCTAAAAGTTTGTTAGCGAAAGTATTTTACATATGGTTACCTGAAATGCAAAACGCCTAACACATTTTCATAAGAAGGAGAAAAAAAAACACGTTTAAATAGAAAATATTGAAGTGCTCAATGCAGATTTTTGCAATATAATATAATAAATTATATTGCTATTTTTGTTCGAGCATATTTGGTAATTTTTTGTCCTGATTATATTGATGAAATACTCGTACCACGCAATTTATAAAAATAAATCCTTTTAAAATTTTTTGTTAGATGCGACGTTACTCTTAATAACGTTATTCTTAATAATTCTATAAGATATAAATAGTAACGAGTCTATATGACAAATCGCATATGAATTAGTGATGCTCTTTCCAGTCTTTTCAGTTTGCAGACTTTAAGTTTGTGTCTTAAGTCTTTTGTTTTACCACCATTATTGTAAATGTTTTAATGTAGAAATAGAATTCACAAAATCATGCAAATCATTACGTTTTAAGGAAATTATTTTGCATTTATGTACATTATGAAAATTCCATTAAAAGAAGAATTTTTAAAAAATTTTAAAAATATTTGTTAGATTTTTATACATAACCGTATTTTTATATCGCTTGAATGCTTTAGTTATTTATTGATGTCTGTCTCTACTAATTTCGTTAATTCATAAAATATTTATATATGTACATCACTCATTTAGTTTTTTTTTGTGTTATTTTGTTGAAGTTTTTCTATTGCAAAATATTGGAAAATTACAAAAAAATATTTCAAGCACATACTTACATACATATATACATAGTATGTATTACATACATACATATGTGCTAAAATTTTGTTTTAAAATGTTTTCCATACAAATTTAAATTACGCAATTCTCGTTGCAAATTACGCATTAGTTGTTGCTTTGTTTATTTATGTGTTTTTTTTTTTGTTCAATAATTACATGGAATTGTAATTGTAATCATTTAGCCAAAAGGCAAATAAGCAAACAAATTTTCAGTAAATTTTATAACAAATAAAATGCATATCGTTTCCTTAATATAGAAAGGCCTTAGCCTATAATTTTTTTGAATTCGAGTTTTATGTATATTTTGATAGAAGAACATCTTATGTATGGAAAAATGCAAAAATCTCGCTTTCAAAAAAATAATGACCTAATGAACATTTTTATATTAAGGTTACCATATACTTAGCAAACCAGAAAACTCACATTAATGCTTAAAAAAATTGTAAAAGGAGTTAAGAAATTATTTTCTTACTATTTGTGGACAATAAATAATTTTGAATGTTTGTAAACACACTAATGCAAACTAAAGCGACATCCATCTTAATCACTAAAGTGTAAAAGATTTATTTATTTGATGTTAGACATTATGAAATATACGAGTATTTCATGGTTTGTTAATTTAAGATGATAACAGATTTTGTTCCTGGTTGGTGGAACTGTTGAATATTTCATTGAAATGTTTGCAAAATTGCATTAAATTTTTATTTATTTCAATTGAATTTTTTGTTTAGTTTATTGCTTTTTATTTGCAATATACATGTGTTTTTATATAATATTTAAGTGCTAATGTTTCATTTAAAGTAATCAAGTTCGGTTCTTAGATCTTGTGTTTTAGTTTTAAACTTTTAACTGAAATATTTTGCAAATACATTTTTTATTTAAATTAAATTATTACTATAGTTAAAGGTGTTTTTAACTATGTTTTTCTATAAAATATTTTTTTAATTAATGTCGTTTTCATGGAGTGTTTAGTTTACAATCGATATTTATTTTAGATAGGTAGCAAAATTTAATTTTAGAAGGTCGAAACTACAATTAATTTAATGCATTGCAATTTTCGAGTTTTTTTTTTAATAAAAAACAAATTTCATTATTTTGTTTTTATTAACAGACTTCAAAAAAAGGAAGAGGTTATCAATTCGTTTGTAGTTTTTTTTTTGGCGTTGTTACTTTATAACTTATTGGTACATCTTAGACCGATTGTAAAAATTCTTTTTTTTTTGTGACAGGATGTGGCATCCAATTGGTCCCTGTTAAAAAAAGTGGGCGGGGACATGCCCATAACTTTATTTGATCTTATGATATTCTACTTATTCGAGTACTGAAAAATCTAGCAAACACATTTGGCTCTTGTAATTACACAATTTTAATGTTAAAAAAATGGGCGGAGTCACGCCTGTTAAAATTTAATGTTTTATTTAACGTGGTTCTACTTTTCGATTTTTACGAAACTTACCACACACCTTGAGCTCGAAAATAGATACAGTCTTCCATTTGGAAAGACACAATCTTGCAATTAAAAAAATTTCGTGGACTTTTTCATAAGTAACAAATTTTTAACTTTTTTTTTTGTTTGAAAGAGTTTACTTCCGATACCGAACTATCCTAATTTTTATACCCCTTACCAAAAAAGGGTAAAAGGGTAAAGGGTATTTCCACAATATTAATAAACAAGCCATAAAGCATATATATTCTGGATCCTTATGTATAGGGAAGACGAATAAGCGATGTCCGTCTGTCCATCTGTCTGTACGTGAAATCGGTTTTCCGAAGCTCCCAGAAAATATATAGACTTCGGTCTTGAGCTGGTGTGTCAGAAATAGTCTGAAAAAGATTGGTATTGAAATTCAAAACATCGAACAGACGATTTCAGAGCTGAAAAACTCAAACTTTATTTTGCCATGCTAAAGTAACTACCGAAAACAAATTTTTATTTTTTTTTATTAAATAAACTTATTTTATACTTCAGTATGAATAAAATTGGTATTTCTAATAAAAAAAATTAAAAAAATTAAACTTTAAATTTTTTTATACAAAATTAATTTACTAAAACAAATTTTTCCTTTTTTCTCTTTAAATTAAGTATATTTTATATTCTTAAAAGAAAGAGATTGGTGTAAGAAATCAGAGAAATCAAAAAGGATGATTCCATAGTTGGGAAACTTAAAACTTTTGTGATATAAAAAATTACCTACCGTAAACTAATTTTTATTATATTTTGTTTTTATTAAATTAACTTATTTTATTTATTTATTTTTTTCCCTTTTTTGATTATCACTATTTTATTTTATATATAACTATCACTAAGTTTATGTCCGAGAGTGGTCGGGCCTAATAATTATATTCTAGATTTAAGATTTGAATACTTATTGTTAGTTCATATTTGAAGATACAATAAATAAATACATGCATTAAAAAAAAACTTATTTTATGCTTCAGTACAAATTAAATTGATATTTTAAACTAGAAAAAGTTAAAAAATTTAAAAAGACGTATCCAGGGTTGGAAAACTTTAACTTTTTTCTTATAAAAAAGTAACTTACTAAAACAAGTTTAATTCTTTTTCTCTATAAATTAAACATATCTTAATTAAAACCACAGCTCCAGAGCTGGAAACTTTGAACTTTTTTTCTGGATATTAAATTAAACTATTTTTTTAATTTGATTTTTTGATATTGTATGACGTGACGTCATTTTTGACAACTGGAATAAGGGTGAAAGTAAAATATTTCTTAAATACAGAGTGTAGAATAAAATATTCAACTTATTGCTAATATCGAAAAAAAAGATATATTTAATCGAAAAATACTTACTAAAAATTGCACTATAGCAAAAAATTATAAATTTTTTCACAAAACATATGCATATGTATGGTTATGCTTATAAATGTATCTCTATAATTTATACACGTACTTTGGTAAGGGGTATATAAGATTCGCTACAGCCGAATATAGCACACTTATTTGTTTTTTGAAAATGTTCTACCAGATCTTTGCATTGAAGCTGGTCTTTTTTTGGCAGAATTTTTGTCAATATAAATACTAAAATGTGTAAAAAAAGATTTAAAAAATCTAGGGCTATTTTTAACATTTATTAACGCTCTAATAATCCTAAATTGATATTTTACTTGTTCAGTAAAATATTTTTCTATTAAAAATACATTAAAATTTCACTATTGCTAATACAGATCATCAGGCTATTTTTGCCAATTAGTAGAAGGATCTTTCAAATTTATTATAACTCTGGTTAAAGTTCTTCAAATTTATGTTTTATTTAACTGCAACTAGATTATTTTTGAACTATTTTTTCTACTTTATTAACTCCCAAGGCCAATTTTATGAAAGTATGACTATGTTGCAATAAAATTGGGATAAAATTATATTCTATATATATTAAGCCCGGGGATTTCTAGGTGGAACAAAGGGCCATTAAAATAAAATTATAATTCATACATATAAATTATTTACACCGTAGATAAATTTAAATTTTTAATATAAAAATAAAAAAATATAAACTGACCTAAAGCTAGAAAATATTATTTAATTCAACATATAAAAAAGGTCGAAAATTTAGATAAAAATATTTGATAATAAAAATAATGCAATATAATTTTGCATAGACTAAATTATTATTTTTTTATTAAAACATTCATTTAATATGACCTTTAATGGACGGACTGAAGTAATTTTAATACAATGCATTTGTTGCTGCTACAAATAAAATTTAGTAATACAATTTTCATAATAATCTTAATGCTTTTGGTAAACATTTCATTTAAATAATTGCAGTTTAATTAACTTAAATAGTTTTTAGTTTGTTTTTTTTTGGCAAAATATCAAACATAAGCAAATGATAAAATTTCAAAGTAAAAGGAATTTAATTGTTAAAAACTATTTAAACAAAATTTGCTTATCTGCAGGTGTTAATTATAACTTCAAATGCCTGCAGGGCGTGTTAAAATAAATTAAAACATTTTTAAAACAAAAAGTTGAAACAATTTTAAGAAAATAAATGCTTTAACTTTTGATACTTTTAAAATTGAAACTAAAAGAAAAAACTCAAAAACAACAAGAAAACAAAACATAATAATAAAGAAAAGCCTTGACCTTGAACGTAAATTGCTTGTACTTAAAAATTCATAACCAAACAACAACGAAAAATTTTTGGAAGAAAAAAATATATACATATAAATAAATAAAAGAAAAATTAAATAAACCAACTTAACAAAAAAAAAAAAAAAAAAAAAAAATATATATATATAGACAAATTGAAAGGTATTGTTAATAAAGCTTTTTGATCATACAAAATTATCATAAAATTATCTCTGCTTATTTCTTTATAAATGAATATTCAAGCCAACTAGATAATTTGCTATAATCTTTAAACTATTCAAAAAAAAAAAAAAAAAAAAAAATATTTCTTGTATGCATTTGAATAGATAAGTCATCATTTATAATGCATGCATTAAAGTTTTACTAATTAGCATTTTTTTTGTACTACTCAAGATTTAAACATTCTTTCCAGTATATGAAGGTAAAGGGCTTTCTTAGAGAATTATTAACTAAGTTGTATTACAAGTACAACTTACAAACAACAGCTTACAATTAACAAAATAAAAGCATATGTAAGTTTTGTAATCTTTAAGGGCAAAAAATTAATTAATGCATAAAGAAGTTGTTTTTTAAAAATCTTGTTTTTATGACTTTGAAACATGCAATAAAAGAGTTGAATGTAAAGCCATCAGTCTAGTCAGCTTCATTAATATTTATATAAATTTTTAATATTTTTTTCAAAGGTCTTCTTTTCTTATCTCTTTCATTATGTGCCAAAAATTCTTTTCTTTGTATTTATTTTTTTTAAACAAAATTTATCTATTGCTTTTACATGGTCATATTAAAAAATACATTTCGAGTTTTAATGAGGCATAAACAATTTTATCATAATTTACGTACTATTATTTATATTGAATTTTTTTTCTTTACAATATACAAAACACTCAAGATACACTTTGTGGTCTTTTAAAATTAAATGAAGCATAAAATACTGATCAAATGCAGTGAAAAAAAAGAAGCACAAAAACCTTTACAGGCAGCTGTGTCTTTAAGTCTTGCTTTGCTGTTTGTTTTAGATTCTTTTTGAGTTGCTTTGTTTAAGTTTTTCTTTAGTTTAACATACAAAATTATGTAATTTTTTATGTTCATTCGTTTGGTCAATAGAGTGAGTTAGTGAGTGCCTGCCGTATTTGGTGATTTTCTGGTATGGAAAATGTCACTTAAATTTGTTTTATTTTAAATACGGTGGGAATATTTTTTTTTAGCTAAGAGACATACATACATACTTGCACATGAACGATTTGCCAAACATTTATGAATAATCGGTTTGCAGAGTGTTTTGCATAAAACAAAAGACTTAAGTAACAAGCGCCTGTTGCAATTGTGTTACACTTTTTAATGTTCGTTTCTCAAGTCTTTTGTTTTAATGTAGTTTTGTTTTAATAATTCTCTTACAACAATTTCAATTGTCATGCCTAGTGGAAACTTTGCGTTAATTAAATCGAATGATTTTAACATAAAAATTTCGCGGCAATTTGGAATTTACCAATGACTTTTCTGGTACTTCCACTCATTCGATTGCTATGAGACTTTTGAAGTCACCTTAATGTTTTGTAAGCGTTAAATTTTTAATTGAAAAAAAGTATGCTATTACAAAGCTATTTTAATTTTACATAATATATCTCAAACTTGTATCATGTTGACTTTTGTAAGACTTAGCAAACAACAAGGGATTTTCTAATGTTTTAAAAAAGTAGGCAGAGTAACGCTCCTATTAATTTACTTTTACAAACATATTTGCTGCAAGACCTTGCACTCACCGTGACTAGTTATAATGACTGGACTATGCATTTGAAAAAGTGGGTGAGGTCACGACCATTAAAATAAAACTTGACTTTTCAAGTAATTATTTCTAATGATTATTACAGAAGTTGGCAAGCAGCTCTTCTGATAAATTCATTATTGTAAAAAGTGGCAGAATATTTACTTCTAAGGCTTAGGCTTTACAAGCGTTTATTCACTCCAAACTGCATTTACTGTTTTGAAACCAAATCTAATGTTTTATAGAAATTAAACTACATCTGCAATTCTTGTTTTAATACAAATAATACTTTAAAATAAAACATAATAACTAAAATCACAAATTATGTAAAGACAAGTAAGAGTGGCTGTGCCGAATCTTATATACCCTTCACTCACGCACGTAAATACAATATATATACATATTTGCTTTGTGAAAAGAATATATTTTTTTTTTTTTTTGTTATACGAATAGTTTAATTTATAGGAAGTGCCCTCTTGGTATTTTCCGCTAAAGAATATGATTTTAAGATTTTATTTTCAATATTCAATTTGAATATTTTATTCTACACTCTTTATTTGAGAATTTTTTTAAATGATTAATATTTTTCCTTTTTACAATGAATGAGGATATATTAATTAAACAGGATTTTAACAGACATCAGTACTTTCTAATGGCAATTTATACACCAACATCTAAAGGAACTTGAATGTGCATATATAATTAAAATAAAACATTTGCCAGCCTTTACCATATTGTTACCGGCAGAGAAAACTAAACAAATATAAAAATACTCTTGAAAAAAGATCTTCCTAAAATAAAATTAATAAAATATATAAAGGAAAGAAAAAATAATAATTTTTGTTCCGATACTTTTTTTGCCCAAAAAAAAAAAAAGATTAAATTTTCCAACCCTGAAGCTAAATTTTTGATTTTTCTGAACTTTAATACTAATCTTTTTTGTTTTTAAAATATAAAATATGTTTAATTAACAAAGAAATAAAAATTGTTTTATTTCATTTAGCAAGAAAACAAAATTTTAAATCTTCCAGCTCTGGATATGTGTTTCGTATTTTACTAAACTATTTGTTTCTAAAACATAATATACATTTAATTTATAAAGAAAAAGAACAAACAAATAATTTGACCTTATTACTTTTACATACCAAAAGGCAAAAACTTTCCAACCCTGGAATCCTAATTTTAGATTTTTCTATTTTGTAATAATAATTAATTTCTTTTAACAATATAAAATAAGTTTAATTGAAAGAGAAAAAGAAAAAATTAGTTGGTTGCGTATATATAGCAAAAAAAAGCTCAAGTTTTCGAATCCTGGCATCGTATTTTTTCGATTTTGAATACCAATTCAATTCCCATTGATATGTAAAAAAGGTTTGTTTAGCAAAACAAAAAAATATATATATATATATATATATAAATAGCAATTAATTTAAGATAATTACGTTTATATACCAAAAAAAAGTTTAAGTTTCCCAGCTCTGAAACCGACCTTACGATTTTGCTGATTTTCAATAATAATCTATTTTGGACTAATTTTGACACACCAGTCTAAAACCTAAGTCTCTAAATTTTCTGAGAGCTTCGGGAAGCCGATTTTAAGTACAGACAGATATTCGTACGAACCGAGGGAATACAAAATTAGAAACATGTGAACAAGCGGTAATAAAATTTTATGTGTAAGATATTTCAAGGTGCCAAAATATTGAGTTTAACCCCTTTATGTAAGAAATTCTAGAATGTAAAAGAATCTTAAATGTAAAAAATCTAAAAAGTAACAAGTACCTGGCTTATGTTTTATTTTTAAATTATTTTAAAACATTGGCGATATTCGCTGTTTGAGGCAAATTGTCTTGCGCAAGTATTGCAAATGGTCTTGCAAAAGTGTAAATGCAAAAAAATCGTACCTTTTCTTGGGATTGTGTGTGTATTTTTTTGTTGAAATTTAAAGGAAAGCTGCGGTGCTCCTGTGGCTGAGTGCTAGCAATGCTAGCCTCTCAGTCTAGAATGCACCATTTCAAGACCATTGCATCAAACACCGAATACTGTTATTATTTAGTGAACTTTTCAAGGCAAATTTCAAATAATTGCTCAATACTCAACCCAGAAGCAAAGTTTGAGTTTAAGGAATTGAGTACCACGTTAAGACGGTTCGAAGGACCATAAGTAAGAGCATAACAATAAATTCTGATTGCTTTATTTTTTACATGGCAATGACTTGAAAATCAATTCTTTATGTCATCTGTCATCTTATTTACCTTTTGATTTCATGTTTTTGCCGTTGCACTATAAATTAAATACCGCCTTAATGACACATCTGTGCCTTGAAATATTAAAAACATCTTTATAAAATTTCAATAAATAAATAATATTGAATAAATTTAGATCAATGTCCTGTTTCTACAAGTCAGGCAGGCAACTCGTCCAGAAAATTTGCATGAAAATCATTCAAAAAAATTAAACTGCCAGTTCATAGAAGCCATGTGAAAATTCTCGTCTGGCTGTTTATATTGAAAACAAAAACAAAGCACTCAAAATTTGTTTTTGTTTTCATTATAAATAGACAGCCGAGAATTTTTACATGGCTTCTATAAACTGGCAGAAAGATTTTCAAATAAATTTCTACTCAAGTCCGTGTTGTGGATACTAGGGATAATTGAGACTAGTAAATTTCTGAACTAAAGTGTTGCACAATTTAAAAATATTTTTTCGATTTGTTAAAATGTAATCTACTTAAAATCAAGGAAATTTATGACTTAGACCACTTTCATCATTATAAATAAACACATATACATATATTTATTGAAGCATTGCCTACTTTTTGCACTCTTTCATTATCTGTTGTCCAAACTCAGACCAATAAATAAATAATTCTCTGATTTATACTTTGTATAAATTATATCATCATTGAAACAAGATTTAAAACAAATCTCCTAGTTTTCTTTTTAGCCAAAACATGTTCAATAAGGAAGTAGTTTAAACGAATTTTAAAATTTAAAAAAAAATTTCTAAAAAACAGAAAAAAATATGTCTTAAATTATTATATACACATCGCTTTTGCAAAAACTTCAACTTTTAATCAATAATTCCGTTTTTTCTATGTGTGTGCCATAAGCAGCAGCCAGTCTTAGCTTATGTTTTTTGTAAAGAAATTTTAAAACTATTGACCGATTGACTTACAGAGCTCATGTGTTTTCTATGTGGCTTGTAACACATAAAATATATATATATATATATACATGCATATATAAAAAAGAAACTGGTTTGATTACCACACCAATTGGACAATAATTGAAGTTGGCTGGCAAGTAATAGTTAGAGTGTTGGAAATGCTTATGTATAAATTTCCTGATTTATTGCAGGATATTATAAAATAAGAGGATGTATGAAATAAACTTTTTTTAATTAGTTTAGAAAAGAGAAACAAAAAAAAGGACTTCTTGTGCACCTGAATGTGTCGTAATTTATTATTTATATTATTGTAATTGGAGTGAATTAAATTTTTCATAAAATGCAAAGCCATAAATTATTTATTTATATGAAAGTAATATACATATGAACATATCGTTATCTTAATATAAGAAGGCTCTAACTGATTATCAAAAACTATAAGTTTAGGCTACAGCGTACCTAGTCAGAATAAAACTGGCTGCCTTGAAAGCCTAAGAGCTACATACGGGGCATGATCTGATACAATTTCAGCTCCCATAAAAGAGTTTTTATATTGAACTTGTTTAATAGTTTAACAAAAGCTGGTGTAATTTTAAATTTCTTACAAATAACGCTTATGCACAGTTCTATACTATATGTATAACATTTTTATAAGGAATGTTTAGACAAGTATAACAGTTTTGCAAATGCTTTTCTTTTGATTTTAAGAGCATAAAACGCGACTTCATGCTTGTATACCACTTTTACAATTGCATACGATGATTTTATTTTGATTTTAAATACATAAAACGTAATTTCATATAAGTATACCAGTTAACATATGTATATTAAAGCTAGTATAACAGTTTAGTAGATGATTTACTTTTATAAGAGTTATATAAAACTTGTATAATAGTTTACATTTTTATAAGGTATGTTTGGACACGTATAACAGTTTTGCAAAATATTATGATTTTCCTTTAATTTTAAGAGTATAAAATACGAATTCATACTTGTATAATAGTTTTACAAATACAAACGATGATTTTATTTTGATTTTAAGGACATAAAACGTAATTTCATGTAAGTGTAACAGTTAATATATATGTATATTGAAGCTAGTATAACAGTTTTGAAGATGATTTACCTTTATCTGCAAAATGTTGGAGCTATTATAACACTTTGCAAATACATATATTGATTTTATTTTTATTTGAGGGAACATAATTCCATCTAAGTATAACAGTTTAAATATATTAAAATCAGTACAACAGTTTTGTAAATTCTATGCCTTTATTTTGATTTAAGGTGTATAAATGTTAGAGCTTATATAACAGTTTTAGTTTATTTTGATTTTAGTTGGATAACACATGTGTAATTCTATCTAAGTATACTGGTTGCAAAATATTGAAGATAGTATAACAGTTTTCCAAATACTGTACTTTTGTTTTGATTTTTAGTGCATAAAACATAATTTCAGTTGCAAAATTTTGGAGCTAGTATAACAGTTTTTTGAATTCAAACAATTATTTTATTTTGATTTTAATTGGATAAAACATGGCTACACCTGAGTATAAAAGTTGCAAAATGTTGAAGTTAGTATAACAGTTTAGGAAATACTATGGTTAATGTTGATTTAAGCTTCTTAAAATTTTTTAAGAACCCAATTTCATATTTGTGTAACTGTTATAAAATGTTCAAACTTATATGAAAGTTTTGAGTTTAATTGGATAAAACATTTTTTCATCTAAGTATAACAGTTGAAAAATATTGAAGCATGTATAACAGTTTTGCAAATATGAAATTTTCTTTTACTGGTTTATTCTAAGTGTATTAAACGTAATTTTATGGTAGTATAACAGTCACAATAAATTTATCCAGCACATACCTAACTGTTTGAAATTATTTATAACAGCTTAAATGTACGTATACGTATATGAAATAATAGTTGTCCACTACAAGTATAACAGTCTTGCATAAAAGATATGTTGAAATTAGGGAAAGTATAACAGTTCTGTATAGTCAGCACTTAATTTGTATAAAAGCAAATTGAAAAATTTTAACAAGTTTCGCTTAATGACGGCAATCTTAAGGTTATTTTAAATTATCATTATAACAGTTAGATGTGATAGTATTAATTATGTGGTTTAAGTTTTCCTGCATTTGACAACTTTTCCTTTAGAGCCTACATCCTTCTGAACTCTTTATATTTTTATAAATTTTAAATTCATTTTTAGTTTTTAAGTTTTTATCTTTCTTATTCAAATAAATTCTCTTGCTTAACTTCTATTTCGTAGCGATTTTTAAATTAATAAATTTTGCAATTAGTTAAATAATTATAATTTTTTTTATGAGTTGTTAAAAATATTATGTTTGTATGTGATTGTATGATATGCGCCTTATACTTATTTTGTTGTACTAAAAGTATGATTTAATACAAAAACAAGAGGGAGAGAAAAAAATTATAGTAATAAAGTAAATACAAAATAAAAATTAGGCGAAAATATGTTTGAAATGTACATACATATGTATGTACATACAGACATAAATATGTATGTATGTAAGCACATGAGGGATCTCTAACTACCAGCAAACCAACCATGACTATTATCTATGCCAAAATAACTCTAAACAACACTTAAAAAAATATTATTACATCAATTGCATTATAAAAAAAATAGCAAATTTGAAATTATTTTGTTTTTTTTGCAGTTGAATTGAAATACATTTTTTTAAAACAACGTTTGATACTTTAAACAATTTTTGGGTCAAATAGTGCCGATACTTGAAAACATACTTTCAAAATCCATAAACAAATTTAAATATTTTGCCATATGCTTCCTTACGAAATTCAAATAAGCAGTTTAAGTTTCAATTGTACAAAACTTAAATTTATTTGATTAAATTTTGAAAAAATAATTTAAATGCCGTAAATTTTAATTTTTTTAATTCATAATTAGTGCATTTGTGAAAATATTTGAAGGAATAGACATATGCATCTTTGCAAATACTCATATCTACTATGGTTGCAAAAAATATATCCAAAAATATAACTGAGCTTAATAAAAATTACATAGATTTATAAAATATGTGACTGTATGGAACGGCAAAAACGAATAGAGAGTAGTCTTTTAATTAATATGAGTATAACAGTTAACATAAAGAAGAATAACAGTTAATGAAAGCACGAGTTCATGAATTAAAATAGGTTCACAAATGCTTTTACATCAATTTAAAAATTAAAAAATTTTTCTAAAATTTTTTGCGGGTATAACAGTTGACTAAAGATATATGAAATCTTTTTATTTAAGCCAATATTATGCCTGTATGTTTATTTTAGAAGTGCACAGTTAAATTAATAAGAATGTAGCAGTCAATATATAACAGTTTCACATTTTATAAAAACTGTTGCACGTATAACAGTTGATTACAGATAATATAACATTTTGTTATTTAAGTTAATATCATGATTTTGTGTTTATTTTAGAAGTAAAACAGTTAAATTAATATGAATGTCAATGCATAACAGTTTCACAATTTATAAAAATTGTTGCGAGTATAACAGTTGATTACAAAGAGTAAACATTTTTTTTATTTAAGCTAATATCATGCTTTTGTGTTTATTTCAGAAGTAAAACACTTAAATAATCATGAATGCAACAGTATAACAGTTTCCAATTTTTGTCTTATGAAAACCATTAATTACTAGTGTTCAACAAATTATTTAATATTAGTTTGAAAGGTATAAAATTTATTAAAATATTCATGGGAGTATAACAGTTTATTTAAAAGAATATAACAGTTTATATTCAAGTTTAAATCAAAGTTTTGGACTTATACCGAAATTAAAATCAAGTTTACATGAGTATAACAGCTGAAAAAAAATTTTATAACAGTTGCGCAGAGTTACGACATTAAAACATGAGTTAGAAGCAGGTTATATATATATACTTTTGTATTATTTTTTAAGTATAAATTTTATTTGACAATTAATTTGAGTATAACAGTTAATTAAAAAGCGGTATAATTGCATTTCGTATAAGCTAAAAGCAGCTTACATATACTTTTGTATTAATTTCTTCAGTATAAATTTTATACATACATATAACAATTAATTTGAGTATAACAGTTAATTAAAAAGTGACATAATTGTATATAATATTAACTAAAATTTTGTCTTAGGGCTTATTTTAAAAATAAAAGACTTTATTTTACATGAATACAATTTGGAAATGTATAACAGTTTCACATGTGTGTATACATACATGCTGAAATCAAAAATTTGCTTATGACAGTTTTTATAGAAATGTATACATAATTTAAGAGTTATTTATTGGAAGTATAACAGTTTCGCATAAATATTAATATATTACATTTAATTTAAATCGGATCGTGATAAGCGAAAATTATTTTGCAATTATAGATGCTTCAAATCCTATTAGCTTACATTTCGCATCTCTGTTCAAAAAATAAGTTGTTTTTAAGGAGTTTTCCTTTTCTATAACTAAGGGCTAAATATTTTAAAATATGTCTTATGATTAGTTTAAAGCGAAAACTTAAAGCACTCAAGAATTTAATGCCATACAATTTATTTTATGATAACTTGTAAAAGAAAACAAAAATATTGCAAGTTGTTTGCTAAACAAACATTAGACAGCCATAAGGCATTTAATAAATATTCACGTGGAAATGATTTAACAAAGTAATTGTTTGCAATTTTTTATATAAAACTACTCATAATACGTCTTAGCTGCAAAGATTTACACGAACGAAAAGCCAATAATAATGTTTGTGGTTTTTCTTGTTAGTGACGTAATCCTGCAATTACTTTTATTTACTTTTTACCTGCATTAAAAAAATAAGTTAAACTATTGCAAAGTTTCGTTTTTTAGCAGTTATTTTTATTTTTGTTGTTGTCTTCGCTACAAAACATGATTTATATATGGCAGGCCACAGATGAAACAGGTGCTTTAGACTCCGCGCATGCGTACTACTTCTCTTCTTTCTGTATGTATGGGTGTGCAAAGGAAACAATTTTCTGGCTTTGAATTATTTGTTTAAGATAAATTTATTATGTGATCAGACAAGGTAGTTGTTTGGTATGCCACCTTAAACATTGCTTGTTTGAAACTATTATTACTTACTCTAGTAGTACAAGATCAGGGTTGGATATTTCTTAAGAGGTGGATTTTTTATGAATTTTTCTGTTTTTAGCAAAGCATTAACAAGGAAATTGTATTTGTATCTGTGCGTTTTTTTTTTCAAGTTAAAAAGTATGAGAAATAAATACAATAAAAAACAAAAAAAAAACTCTACATAATAAACGGAGAGGTTAACATGGAAACAAGTTTTTCTTCTATGATTTTGGGAAATAAAAAAATTAAATAATAGGCATGTAATACTATAAAGAACCAAAATGAATAGATAATTTGCTGCAAAAACAGATGTATTTCATACAAATTTCTTAACTGCAACAAAAATTTAAAAAGCAATTTAGAAAGCTTTTGTTTTTAAAGCTCTTTATATATTTGTGTTTAATCAAGCCTTCATTAAAAAGTGATCAGAATGCGAGTCAATCCAAGCGCTATTTTTAATACAGGGAAAAGGAAGCAAACTTTTTATGCGTTGGATTCTTAATTTTATTTTTTTTTTTACAAAAAATTATCTTGCAAATAAATATTCTCTTAATTACCTTCTATATGTATTTGTTTACTTTTTTTTGAACAGCTAAGTAATATATTTCTCCTTTATTGCAACATAGTCATATCTCAAAAATGTGTTTTTGGAGTTAATAATGCAGAAAAAACTCTAAATCATATATAATCTTTTTTGTATAAAATATTTTGCAATTACTTTCTCTGTAAAAGGATTCAACTGGCAACATATATGTTTAATCAAAGTAGCATACAAAATGTCACAACAAACTAATACATACACACTTTAAGGGCCACTTTTTGAGTTCACGATTAGCTATTAAATTAACTGTAATCTTTAATTGTGGTTTTTGGGTAGTTGATTATACGGTTTTCTTTGCTAGTTTAAGCGGCCAATCGAGATGGTTTAATCTTACATTAATTCTGACAGTAGACAGTTGTGAAAGATATCAAAAATTATATCATAAAACAATTAAGAAACATATAAATAATTATATACATTTTATATTATTTATCTTTTTAATTTAACACGCATAATACTTAACTTCTAAATAATAAAATTAGACAATTTTTTATTCTACCCACAAAAAAAAAAAAAAAAAAATCAAATTGTGTTGATTATGATTTTTGCATACAAATGTTGACACTATTTTGTTCCTCAGTGTGGTAGTACTACATACAAAAAGAAGTTTAAACTACCACTGAAAAACATCAAACTTAAATAATGTTGAGATTAAGTTAAAGAGAAAGACACAAACAAAGTTTAATCTCGAACCCAAAAATTGGCCCTCAGTTGACACTTAACATTGAATTATATTTTCTACAGATTTGTCCACACCAGAACAGAAAGAAGAAGGAAAAACAAACCACACATGCAGTTGTTGTTTAATTGTACAGAAATAAGCAAAAAATGTAATTCCGAACAGGTTCAATCTAATTCTGCCTTTATTCTCAAAAACAAATTTCATATGTCAAAAGTAGTCGGTTCTGCCACAATTTCAAAACGATAAATATTCTTCTACAAGGCAGCTGTTATAATGAATAAAAGTTAATTGTTCTCATCCAACTTCTTTTTAAGTTATGTGTATAATTACATAAAAAAATTTGTCAGAAGTGGGATTCGAACCCACGCCCTCAGAGAGGACCAGAACGCTCACAAACAACTTTGAATGAAACAAAGCAAGCTATTACACTTGAGTCTGGCGCCTTAGACCGCTCGGCCATCCTGACTTGTAACAGTCATTAGCACAATTAACATTATACACCTAATATATCATAATTTCAACCAATGGTTTTCTTTTCCTATGTGATTTTTAGAATGAAGGAACTGCCAGATTCGGTTATGTATCCAAATATATAATAATAGACACAGAATGCCTTAGACTTGGCATTGCTAACCACTGACTACTTCTTGCTGGCAGTGCTGTAATAAATAAAGCACATAGTTTTCGTAAGCAAAGACAAGCACCAGAGCTACTCACCTCAAAGGCGTAAAATAATAATCTGTTATTATAAAGAAGCGCTATTCACCACTTTTTTCTTCTGGCAAAGTAGTGTTGCACATGGTTCTCTACACAGCTAAAGGCATTTTTTGTAAAGTTAAAGGGCCAAACCCACTATGTCGACAACTTTCGACTTATCGCACACTTGCATACATACAAAACAAAAACAAATTTTAATATTTTGTTGTTTCAAATGTAAGTGTGCGACAAGTCGAACGTTATCGATATCGTGGGTCAGGCTGAAAATCTGTTTGTTTGCTTATACATACCCACTATTAATTTTTGATCGTATGGTGTTTTAATTGTGAGAGAAATAGTACTTTATTTATACAGTACGTTTTTTGCAATCTCTATTGCATACCTTGAGGCTGAACTATAATAAAAGATGCTGCCATATTATATAAAGGAAGAAATTATGCTACATATTTACAAATAGATAAATGCAATTTTCATAAAAGATTATGAATGATAAAGATATTTTTTTATGCACTATGAACTGCAAAAATACTTTTATTTGCAGTAAAGATATATATGAGCATAAGAAAATTGTAAATATTTTTGTTGTACTTTAAAAAGTAGACGAGCTGTCCCACCATAAAAAAGTAAATAAAGCTTTTCTGGCAGCGCTGTGGATGAATTAATTTTTAACTTTCTAGTAGAAAGTTTCTATAGCCTATCTTTGAGATCTGATTGAATTTTAGTTTATATACTTTTAGAAACTTTTTATTTTGGGAGAACTTTTAGTAAAAAAAATGTTTTTTGGATCATATATCGTCACCTCAAATTCAAGAAGCCGTAACAATCAAAAATTTCAAAATATACTTTTTGATTCATTGTGGTGTAATAAACCAAAATACCGATGTAATTCAAAAATACCGATTTTATTCTTTATTAAATTTGGTACCTAACAAACAAATGGTCTTAAATTAATAAGGTTTCTTGCTTCTCCTGTAAAAGAGTAAAAACTGTACTTACTGCCTTTTGGATTTAAGGTGACACTATTTTCTTACCCCAAATTTTTTGCCCCAATTTTAACCATAACATGACTAAAGCATATCGTTTTGAGAGAAGTAAGGCATACAAAATGTGTTAAATTTTACAAAATGTGCCCCTGCCCAGATTTCTAAGAGCGGTATTGTGTCAATAGGGATGTTCAAGCTGTGTGCTAAATTTCATTGAATTTCATAAAATTTTTTTGTAACGAACTGTGAAGTTTGATAAGAATCAGGTGAGAAGAAGTACATGAAAATAAAATTTAATTTTAATGGCTACGGTTTAGCAAACATGAGCCAAATATGTTTGAAAATTTTTGTAAGAATTTGTTAAATAAGCGTAATAGGAGTTTGTATATATATGTACATATGTATATAAAATTTTAATGGGTACTATCAAACCCAGCTGTTTGACAGGTGACCTTAAATGTAATATTTCTCCCATCTAAAACGTATTAGAAAAAAACAGATTCTGACAGTTGCGGTCTTTAAGCAGTTGAATTCAGGGCTTGAGGATGAAGTCACCATTTTCTCAATTCGCCTTGAATGGTCTTAAGAAAAAGAGGAAAAACCTTTCAATCTGTTTATGTAATAAAAAAAAAACAGCCGAACTAGAAGTCGGTTGAAAAGCTTTTAAGGTGACTGGAAATGTCTAAATTGTTATAAAATCTCTTAAGCTGAAACAAATCATCCGTATTGCATATAATTATTAATTAAACTACTCGCATAAACTAAAATTTATTTTGGTTAAAGATAAAATAATTAATTACTAAGCTTCGAATTGGATTTTTTAGCTCTATATTAAAAAAATTTATACGAAATTATAAGAAAAATGTCAAAGAAAATTTGTGAATAAAAGATTTTTGCAAATAGAAGAATAAATAAATAAGAGTTTTGTGAGCTCTTTTGAGTTCGGTATGAGTTCTTACCGTGTTTTGCTTGAGCGGCAACGAAAACCAACAACAAATAATTTTTTTTAAATTCATAATTTTGGTTGTTTTGTTTGCTTTGAGTCTAATGTTCATATTTTAGGGAGAAACATACGGTTTTGGAAGAGAACTGCACCTCCATCATCAGCGCTTTTGTGTTTGGTCCACTGTGTGTGTGGGCGCCACTCAATAAAAACTGCAGCCTTTTTTAAAAAATTTCTTTAGTGCAAAAGGAATATGCGAATTGTTTTGAATTATCGTATCACAAGTTGTTGAGAGATTTCTTGTAATGAAAGCTTAAACATGCCTATTTTTGTTCTTTGCTAATCATGCATATGCTTATTAATTTGCTAATTTTTGTTTTACATAAGACAAACTTTTTTTCTTTACCTCATTCAATTCAAATTTTTTTTACTATAGTTGCAACTTTTTATTATTCAACATTGGATACTTTTATATAATAAGATTTTTAAAAGATGTTAGAAATTAGATACTTAAAATGCTAAATGTGGGAAGTAGGAGCTTCCTTGAATTGAAACGCTTCATATTTATTTTTATATTTTCCATAATTGGTCGTCTTTATTTATTATTTACACATACATTAAATATATACAAAATAAAAGAAACAATCGATTTAATTATTATAATAAAACAAAGTACAATTTTCGCTCAGATTATTAAAAGAAAAGATTTTTAAAAAAAGAAATTCAAAACAGATGTTGCCAGATTATTTAAGGTACATTCATGTAAAGTGTTTCATTTTTTTTATAAACGCTAAATTGTTTTTGTCTAGGAAAAAATCCAAGCAAAGGCAAGTTTAGCTGGTATTTAGAAGAAAAAAAAAATTATAAAAAGACTAATATTTATTATAAGTTAAATGCTGGCAGTGTAGCGTTTTTGTTTTATTTTTTTCTCTCTCTAAAAATAAACAGCTTAAAATTAAACTTGGGTTCTTCCAAAACTCTAGTTAAGCAACAAATTTTTTTGAAATTCTTTTTTTTTTTAACAAAATGTTTGGATGTTGTAAAATTTTTTATGCAGTATTTTTTTTTTTTTTTTTGAAAATTTTTCGTAAATATCTTTCGTTATCACACACTAAGAACTAAAAAAATAATAATATTTTACAAAACATAATTAGATTTAAATTTAAGAAGAAATTAAAATAATTTTTGTTTAAAAGAAATCAGGCCTTTTTAGATTCTAAATACGCCATACTTTTTGTTTGTTAAAGAGTATTTCTTGGTATCTTATATTTGGGAAATTATCTATTTCTTTTTGTGGAAATAGCCATGACCATGACCACCACCGTAAGAGATGCTATGACCGCCACCACCATAAGCAATACCATGACCGCCACCACCATAAGCAATACCATGGCCGCCGCCACCACCATAAGCAATACCATGGCCGCCACCGCCGCCAACGACTAATCCATGACCACCTACATGACTTTCCACATGTACGGGCACTGGAACGGGAACTTTGTAGGGAACTTGTCTTTCAACAGCAACGGGTACGTGTTGCTCTACTGCTACGGGATAGGGACGGTCGACGGCTACTTTAACGGGATAAGGCACTTGGCGTTCAACGGGATAAGGAATTTCCTTAACAACGGGATAAGGCTGAGGTACTGGAACCTTAACTTGTACGGGTACTGGGCGGTCAACTGGTACAGGCACAGGATGATCCACGGGCACATGTACAGGATAGGAAACCTGCTTTTCAACTGTATAAGGTACTGGCTTTTCGACATGTACTGGATAAGGCTTGTCAACATGAACTGGGTAAGGACGGTCTACTGGCACTTTAACGGGCACTTGCACAATCTTTTCCACGGGATAGGGTTGGGGCACATGTACTGGTACTTTAACTGGTACTTGGACAACTTTTTCTACTGGGTAGGGTTGGGGTACTGGTACTTTGACGGGTACATGTACGATCTTTTCAACGGGATAAGGAGCTGGCACGGGTACTTTGACGGGTACTGGGCGGTCTACATGTACAGGCACTTGCACATGCACAGTCTTTTCTACAGGGTAGGGTTGTGGTACATGGACGGGTACTTTAACAATCTCTTTAACGGGATAATTGACAATCCTCTCGACTGGGTAGGGTTGTGGCACAGGTACCTTGACGGGATATGTAACGGTTCTTTCCACTGGATATGGAACATTGCGTTCCACTTGGTAGGGTACAGCTACGTTGCGCACAACAGTGTTCACTTGTACATTGGTGGGTATACTTTCAACGGCAGCGCCTCCACCGCCAAGAGCAAAACCACCACCACCACCACCGCCAATAATAACACCACCACCACCACCTCCATAAAGTCCACCACCACCGATGAGACCACCACCATGACCACCTCCAATGAAAATGCCACCACCACCGCCATGACCATAACCAGAGGGAGCGTAACCGTGACCAACGCCATGTATAATACCACGTTTTTCTTGTTTCTTTTCAGCAGTACTTTCAGCAGCTTTAGCGTCTGAGGCAGCGGGTTGTGGTTCAATTGCTTTTGCTTCTACTTCCTTCTTAGCATCTTCGGCATGCGTTAGAACGCAGAGGGCTAGAAGCCCAAAAACGAGCTATAATTTGAAAATTAAAAAAAAATAATTATAAGTTTGAAAAATAGAAAAAAAAAGTTTAAATAAGGGTTAAATAAAAATTTTTTGGGAAGAGACCCTTGAAACAATTTGTTGTTAAAACGAAGTAAAACAAAAAATGTCCGGTAAAAGTACTTTTTTGTTAAAATACAGCTTTACAAAAAGTACCTTTGGCATATACCTTTTTATATAAAAAATATTTTAGAAATTAGCACTTTTTGAAAATAGTACTTTTTACAAAAATGCCTTCAGAAAAAAGTCTTTTTGGAGGAAGCATATTTTGGAAAATTTATCTTTCGCAAGAAGTCATGTTAAAAAATTACTTTTTAAAAACTGTATTTGGAAAAGTAATTTAAAAAAAAGTACTTTTTTGAAGAAACTTTTTTTTAAACATCTTTGGGAAATAATTAGCATAAAAATAAACTTTTTTGAAGTGCCCAAAAAAGAAAGCTCTTCTAAAATATGTATGTATATATGCAAAAGTACTTTTTGTAATTGTACCTTTTGGAAAAAATGGTTTTTGGAAAAAGTCCTTTGGAAAAAAGGAACTTCAGCAAAGTATCTTTTGAAAACGGCAATAATATTTGGAAAAATACTTTTTGTGAAAGCACCTGATGAAAATAGTATAAATAAAATTAATTATTTAAAAATATCTCTTGGAAAATTTATATACGTGTTGGAAAAAATTTCAATAAAAATTTGTTAGATGTGTTACGCTAAAAGTACCGTTTGGGACAAGTGCCAAAAAATACCTTTTGAAAAACTTATCTTTTGGAAAAAGGATATTTTAAGAAAAATACCTTTCGGAAAAAATACTTATGGATGAAAGTTATTTGTTATTATTATTTTTTTAAAATTTTGGATCAACCATCTCTTTTAAAAAACCACTTTATGCAAAAGTACCTTTCGAAAAAAAATAAATCTTAAGATAAGGAGTATTTTTGAAAAGTAGCTTTCGGGAAAAAGTACTTTTTTGGGAAAAAGCACCTTTAAAAAAAGTACCTTTTTGCGAAAAGTATCTTTTTAAAATAAGTACTTATTTGGAAAAAATAACTCAAATTTAAATTTTTAAAAAACTTTTATGGAAAAGTTCGTTTTGTAAAAAAATACATTTTCATTTTAAGTCTATTTTTTCAAAAGTACCTTTTTGGAAAAAGTACTTAATTAAAAATAATATGTTTTTTGAGAACTAAATTTTAGGAAAAACACTTTATTTAAAAAAAAATACCTTTTTCAAAATCGGAATAAGTTAGTTTTTTCAAAAGGAGCCTTAGAGCCTAGATTATCAAAAAAAGTACGTTTGAAAAAAGTACCTTATTGCAAAAAGTACTCTTCTAGAAAAAGTACCTTATTGTAAAATGTATATCTTTACAAAAATTACTTTTTTAAAAATGGTAATACTTTTTTGGAGACACTGATTTTTTAGAAAGAAGTAACTTCTTAAAAAAAGTACGATTTTGCTCAAAAAGTTATTTAAAAAAAGTTCCTTTAAAGAAATTTTTCTTAAAAAACCAATTAAAGTTTTTTCTGTGAAATAATTTTTAAACATATAAATTTGGAATTTAGAATGTTTTAATGCATTACACTATGATTCGTGTGAATATACATTTATTTGTTTGATGAAATTAAAAGCTTATTATTATTGCTTAGCGCCTTAAGCATGTTACTACTACCAAACATTTTGTTTGTTCATTTAATTTTTTTTTTAATTTTCTTGTTATTTGTTTCTGACACTTTATAAAAATTTATTTGCATTCCTCATTATCAAGTTTAGTTAAACAATTAAAGTCTGCTACAGCGTAAATGCACGCACAGTTATTTAATTCAAATAAACTTACAAAAAAAAAAAAAAAAAAAAAAAAAGTGAAATGTGCAGTCAGTCATTACAATATAAACAATTTCTGCTGTAGTTTTAGCACTGAACTTGGCTGAAGGCCCGTGGTGTTATAAAAATAACTACTAAGTCGAACTTTTAGGCCGTACAACCGAGTAATAAATATTTGAGAAAATATTCAAAATATGATTCCTCAATAAGTATTTGATAATAATTTATTTAATAATAAATAAAAATGTTTATATAAATTTTCCTTTTGATTTGTGTGTATTCCTAGGAAACTGTAGGCCTTGACACTAAAAACAAAAGACTTAAGAACAAAACTTGCATTACTCTTGCGAGTAAATTAAGGCTTTCGATATCAATTAAATTTTCATACAATTTGAATTATTTTTGTACAGAATTTTCAAAAGATATTGTATGCCTTAGTTGGCCCCTGCTTAGGAGAAAAAATTATTTTTGTTTAACTAATAGTAATTTTATTTAATAAAAACTGCGTTAGCTAAAGCATGATACACTCAACGTGACTATTGATTTTAATGCAGCTCTTGAAAAATTTGACAAAAAGAAAATATAAATAATAAACCTAACAAACAGGACGGCATTTAAATTTTTTATAAGTTTTTTCAACATATTTTTTAATAAGACTTAAACTCAAGAAAGGTTATTGCTTGATGAAAAAACATTAATATATGTTATATAATATTTTGATAGTATGTTTTTTATAACACATTTCTTTATTTTATTAATTTCTACCATAACTTAATATATATAATTTAGGTAAGTAATGCATTTTTTCTTTTACGCATTTGATTTTTTTATTATTGTGATACTCATCAGGTTTCCTTTTAAGGCCTTCTTCTACCTTTCTTTGTGTGACACTTTTATTTTTCTTTCATGGGGAGTTTATGGACAACGGAAGTTTTTGCTTATAATTTTATTTCGTACGCATATTTGAAGTCGTTTGTGGATTTTATTATATTAGGAAGTTGGTCTACTTTGGCTGTGTATTACATAATCGCCGTCAGTGTATTTAGGTGTTGAAATAAAGTTGTCATTAATTGTTTGATTGGCTTGTTGTTGTAAAAGTAATTGAATTGTGTTTGTTTTCGCTAAAGGAGGAGATTAAGGCATTATGAGGTATAAATAAGGCCTACTTTGTTGTTGTTGATATTAGTAAGAAATTTATAAGGTTGCTTGCAAACATTTATAGTGCAATATTTCAATAAGTGAAATATTGGTCTAATTTATGTGGAAAATGAGGACCAATTTAATTTATATTAGTAGTTAATGTTGACTGTTTTAGGAATAATTTTATTTTCTAATAATCTTTGTTTTAGAAGATAAAAGATGCATAAAAAATGTAAGTGTAGAATGTAGATTGGCTGTAAGTTTTCCTGTAAATTTTGCATTATACTTAAGCTCTGGATATTCATATACGCCATTAATTTTGAAAAAAAACTAATTCCAACCAAAATTAATAAAAAATGGTAGCATTTTTACCCCCTCGCGCAAAACATTATTTATACTTCAAGTGAGCTTTAATAAAAATTTGTGTGTAAATTTTCTTTATTGTTTTTTTTTTGCATAAAAGGGTTAATTGAAAAATACTTTAAACTCCATGTTTGCCTCAGTTTCAAAATTAAGAAATCAGATGTATATATGTAATATTGATAATCATAACATCCTATGTCTCAATAGCTCTATATCTTTAAACAGTGAAATTTTCTTCTTTAAAGAAATGTTTTAAAGTTTTAAAAAAATTTGTCAGTAATGCAAAAAGCATTGATGAAGTATTTAAAGCAGCTACTTCTAAGTCATATGCAGAATAGGCAAACTTTTATAAAGAGCTTTGTGTGTTTCCGCACCGTCAACCAGATTTCGGCGACAACAATGCTTGCTGTTATTTTGCAAAGAATTAAGAAAAAGAGCTTTCAAAGCTGTTTACCTCAAATGCAAATATCACAATAAGTGTGTTTGGACGTAACTGATTTAGAGACACAGTTGTCTATTTTAAAATTCATTCACATCAGTTTTATGAGAGAGATGAAAAAGAAATAAATACCGTTTGAATACCTATTTCTTTCTTTCTCATTATAAAATCAAAAGTTGGGGAAGAAAACCTGATGTGTTTAAAAACCAACTAAATAAACCGCAATTACCATATGGTGTGACTTGGCTGAGTTAAGACAATTGGCAATTGCAGTCTTTCACATGGTCATTCGAGTCACTTGATAGTGGCGTTTAGAAATTGATAGTTAAAGCATGTGTATTAGTTGTTTTAATGATATAATAAGGTTATATCGATTTATCTTCTATATATGACTCTAGTGCCAAATATAAAAAAAACTATTTAATGTCAAAAACTAGTACATTGAATAATTTAAACTAATCAATGAGGATGAATAAAAACATAAACAAGAAGAAGAAGAAGATAATTAGATAGAATTTTATAACTTTATCATACGAAGTTCATGCTATCAGCTATTGAGTATAAAATAAAACCATTTCCCGTATTCTATTTCACTGAAAGTTCATATATAAAAGCTGGTGGGTGTGGGATGTGGGTGCTGAAAAATCTTACTTCTCCCGTCTTCTTAACATAACCGCATTGATTTATAGCAATGCCATAACTTCTAAACAAATCAATTGAAGAAAATACTGAACTTTTAAGCCTGATTAAATTATTGCTTGAATAATAATTCGCTAAAATTAAAAAAAACATGTTCAAATACATAATTGCAATGAATTAACGAAATATTTTTCAAGTTCAAGCAATATAATGAGGCCTTGAATTTGTTTTTTTCAATTAACTGTGGGGCAAAACTTTATAAAAAGCAGATATATAATATGTTTTTTTTTATAATGGAGAACTACACCCAGAGAAAAAACAGCTTAAAATCAATAATAACTATATAGAATTAATAAGAAACATTATCGAAAGTCTAGTCATGTTGGAAGTTTTTATTTCAATATGGAAATATATTAATTTACATTTTTTTCCCTCAATTTTATTGATTTTTAAGTATCTGAATATACATTTTCTATTATATTGAAAGTTATTGAATTAATGTGATGCGTTCTTATTTTTGAGTTGCAGCCTTTCGCTGAGTGTAGTTATTGGATAAAAAACTGATTTTCAAATAATTTAAAGCGGATTTTGACAATTATATTTATACATACTGATTATTTGGGCTGCTGTCAGAAGCATACTAACCCAATTTTCACTTAGAAAATTAACACAAATATATCGCAGTTATAAAATCGAAACTTCTTATGGCAACAACTTTTAAGCTCATGGCAAAAATTAATGAAAAAAAAGAGATTTGTCATCAAAATTTTTAACACGTTTATTAATGATTGCAGCAAATAAACGATTATCAAGAGAACAAAACGGAATATTATATATAAAAAAAGAATATTCAAAATTATGCACTTTTTTTAAAACTATTTGGAAAGTTTTATATTTGAATAACAGACTTTTTCCTTAGTATACTTGTAGCTGAAAATATTTCTCATTTAAATCAAAATAAATAATGCACAGTTCTATTTTAAATAAAATTTCTTTTAATCTATTAATTGGTTGGTGTTAAAAATCTATATTGGATTAAGCTTAAATATCTATAAATTTTCATAAAAATTAAACAATATTAATAGAAGTTGTTTCATCATCATATTTGGGATTCAAATATGATTTGGGATTCGAATCCACACACTCAGAGGGAATAAGCTGTGAGTAGACTTGGGTCGAACCCGTTCACTAGTTCATTTTTGCCCCAAACCTATGATCAAACCCATGTAATTTAAATGGGTTTGATCATCGGTTTGTGGCAAAAATGAACTAGTGAACGAGTTCGAGCCAAGTCAAGCTCTGAGAGTGTGTGTTCAAATCCCAGCTTTGAGAGTGTTGGTTCGAGTCTCAGCTCTGAGGGTGTGGGTTTGAATTCCATCTCTAGGGTTGTGGGTTCGAATCCGACGTTATACACCCATTTAAAATAGAATATGTTATTGCACTTGATTTAACAAAAAATAAGTAATAAATTGGCACATAATTGTGAAAGTGGTCTAAGTCATATATTTCTTGTATGAAGATATTTATTAGTTTATATTTTAACAAATCAAAAAATATTTTAATGCAATGCAATATATTAATTTTGAGCTGTGCTAGATTAGATCAATATAATTTTATTTAATATTTATTAAATAATTATTAGATTTTTTTTTTAGGATTTATTGAATATTTCGAGGCAAAAATGCATATGACTTTTATAAATAAGGGCACACATGTGTTTTATGGCTTGTTTCTATATAACAAGTAAGCTCTCAGGCAAGCAAGCGGTACACAGGCGAGTACGTAACAAAATGAGTTTTTATAGTACACTTGTCTAGCTTACCTACCCCCAGGGGAGTGTATGGATTAATTCTGTAGACTACGGGTGTGGCAATCCCGGGGCCCCAGCTAGGGTAATGTAGCTTTTTCCGCTGGCGGACCTTTGGCTCATTACCCGTAAAACTTATGTGTTACTACCCAATCTCTGAATATAAACAGAGTAACGGATGTGCACATATTTATAAAAGGAAAACAAATATTGTACGCCCGTTGTTGCCTGCTAGGTGCAGCGTCACCTAGAATTGCCCCTGAGTTCAAAAGACGATAGAGGTGAAGCCCTTGTGGTGGAACTTCGAGGTCTAACCAGAGGCTACTTCTGGTACCACGGGTGCCGGTTGCCCGACAGCTGGGCTGCTTAGAGATAAATGCATTGCGGTTGTCAAGATTCTGTGCTAAAATAGTTGTGCGTCACACCCTCTGGGTTAAGGGGCGTTTATCAAGCATGATCGATTGTAGTAGGCACAGGATCTTGGTGGCGAGCTTGCATTCTTCTCGCGTAAGTGGTCCTCGCTGCTCTGAAGTTTTGAGTGCATGTAGCGGTCGTCAGTTTCCTTTGCTAAAATGCCGAGTTCGTCCTACCCCAAAGGGGTAGACCCCTAAGGGGTTAAAGGGATGATTTTGGTAAGTGGGGAGTAGGCACTGGTTATTTGGCGACCCAGGCATGCGTTCTTTATGGATGAGTGGTTAGCTGTGCCGGCAATGGTTGAGGAATTTTCTTGGGGACCTCGCTTAGGTGTATACACACCACCTAAGCGTGGAAGCCGGAGAATTATCGTGGTGGTTGTGGTTTGCTACCAAACATCGCTGGGAGAATAGTCTTGGCTTCCCAGTGTTAAATCAATGCTAGTGGTTGGTGTGACGCGGTCAGCCAGACACTGTTCTAGGTGCTGTTGCCATTCAACAGAAGCTGCTATGAGCACGGACATAGCAGCAGAGTTTAGATAGCTCAAATTACCTCAGCAAGGTAATTGAATATAATACAGGGATAACTATATTCAAAGATTGCAACCTATGTGCCCTATGGAATGGGCCATAGGTTCATTCTAAAAAGGTGCATGGGGGCGTTGGTCTGGCGTCTAACCCACACCCGGTGCTTTGGCACACGTGAGATTAGGCCGTAATGGCAGGTACTCACGTAAAGCGATTGCACATCTGTCTAGCTTACGTTGTATTTGGTATCACTTTTTGTATATTTAATTTCATTATTGCCATGGTATGCAATTTGGTATTTGAGTTAATTTTTTTCCACACTAGAAGCATTACTTAATGGCAGCCCTAGGAAAAAATTCGAGCAAAATAAAAAACAGCTACTTTTACATTACAATGCAATATTAGATCAGTTCGTTAATTTTTCAAGCAAAATCGAGTAACTGAATAAATCCTGAGTATTTTAGCTAAAAAGTATTAAAAAATGTTTGGATATATAAAAAAAGGCTGCATCATAGATTTTAAATTAATAACATAGATAGTGACATACTTTTTTTCATTTTCGGCATGTTATGATTTTTTTCAAAATTATAAAATCATTAAGATTTTGCTGAAACAAGTCAAAAAGCTTTCATGCTTCATGAATGGATTTCATCCGTTATATACGTTAATGAATAAAAAGCTTTACATTGAAATATGGTTCAAAGCACACCAGTTTATATATGAAACAAAATAATATGCCTTATCGTGGTTAGAGGTTTAATATCCTGGAAAAATGTATTAGAGATATAAAAAGTATATTTCACATACATAAAACCAATGTTTATTCTTTTTTTAAATATGCTACACATCATACAAGAAAATGATTGAAGAATTTACTTAGAAATAAAATTCACAAAAAAGAAAAGTGCAGCCGCTATTTTCGGCAACCATTTATTCAGTGAGAGCTTGTCTCAGTCTCAAATTACAAACGAACGGAATTCAATATAATACAGCGAAGCTCAGTAAAAAGTTTCAGGTAATCGAACAAACCTATTATTAATTTTCTTGAACAAATTTATGTGAACAAAATTGAAAATAAAATGGGATATAATGTAAGAATGTTTGGATTTATGCTTACAGTTTCCATAATGGTTCAATTAGATGATTGTGTGGACATTAGATTTCTTCTTTAATGAATAAAAACCTATTTAAATTTCCACACAAGTACTAATTTTTGATTGCCTATATTTTACATTAGATACTATTGAAATTATTATGTAGAAACAACAAAATAATAAAGTATTCCGTTTTTTACTCAGAAAAAGTTGACACTTTTTTTATGAAACCCCAAAGCCAACTTTTGTACTCATATGAACAAAATATTTGAGATAGTTGTAATGTAGAAACATGCCATTAATGTCGTCAGCTTGAGTAGCATTTATTAACTTAGAACTAAAATGTCAAAACCATGGTGTAATTATACAGGTGACTGCGTAAGGATTTGTTATACAAAAATACGATAAAAAAATTATTTGGAAATAATTACGAAATTCTACATTAAAAAATAAAAACCAAAAAAAAAAAAAAAATAAATAAAACGAGACATTATTATATGCAAACATACAAAATAACTTAAGGTTAATAATTTTTTTTTCAAGTATAAGAAATGAGTGCTGTAAAAAAATATGAAATTGTATGATATATTTTTCCCGTTAAAATAAATTTTGATTTAAGCAATAGAAATCATATATTTCTTTTCTCCAGAAAAGTCAAATTTAAATTTTGAAATTTCAACTTAGTGCTTGATTTCTGAGTGAAAAACTATTTATTTTTAATTTACTTGTTACTTTTTAATAAACTTGTTTTATTTAGCTTATATTGTATGCAATAATTTTTTCAATATTAATTTTAGCATTTTGCACTATTCAACATTAAGTTTTATTTAATTTTTTTTCCAATTTAAATAAAAAAAAAAAAAATACTGCAAATAGCAAAATAGTTTAAAGAAGACAGAAATCAAACCATAAAATAATTAAAATTGAAACTTCTATTTAAATTTATAGCAACACAGAATAGTTTTCTTTTTCTTATTTAATTTTTAAAACACTCATTTCTTTCTTTTTGTATTCAATTGTGCACATTTTATTGAAATTCACTTAATAATTAAAAATTAGCACTTAAGGCTTTTATAGGTTTTACTGTATAACAGTTGGTGTCTTAAGTCTTTTATTTTATTATTAAGTCTTTTTTTTTCAATCACACGTTATGCCATAAACACTTTTTCCTTAAAAACTGTTTTTTGTTTCGTTAAGAATAGAATTTCTTGTTTAAATTATTTTTTCTTTAAAAATATATATATATATAAATTTATTATTAAAACCTACCATAGATTTCATTTTTGATCTATTTGTTTTTTAATGTAATTCAAATTAAACCGCGCACACACGCACACACTCGCTCACACACTTGTAGTAACAAAAATGGCTCTTCGTCCTTGTGTTTTATATGAAAAAATGAGGGTTGTTTTTGGACGAACCCACAACAGTTAACTGAATAATTTTGACCAGCGTACACCAGCTTTATATACCAACGCTCAAAAAAACAAATTGACAGAAATCTAAAGCATCTCATTGCTTTAGATCTTTTTCTTTATTTTTGTTTTGTGTGTATTTTTGTATAAAATTACTTTTATTTGCAAGAGCCAAGAGGGTCGGCCACAGCTATGAACGACAATTAAACACATTTTTCTTTAATATTTACTTTAATCAGACTACCAAAAGAAATCTTTGAGAGTCTAATCGAATACACAAAAAGCAAATGCAAGCGCAAAGTTTCTTGCAGCAGCCTGTAAAAGAGCAATGGCAAAGACAAACACAAAAAAAGCGTTTTGTTTAAAACCACTTAAAAAATAAGAAGAAACTTTTTTTTTTTAAATTTTGCAAATTAAAAGTGAGAGTTTTAAAGCAAAAAGCTCTTATTTCGTATACGTATACCAGAGAGCTTTACACGCACAGTGTCCGTGTATGTATGTGAGTTGTATAAAGCAATCGGTGTGTTTTGTTTGAGTATTAGTAATTTTTTGATGTTGACTGTTAATCGTTATAGAAGTAGCATTTATTTATTTTATTTTTTGTTATGGCAGCATTTTAAAATGTTGTCTTAAAGGAATGATTATATAATACAATTATTTTGAATTATTGCAAAATGAAAAATTTTTATATGGAAAAGTAGAGTATGCGCATTTGAATGGTTAGCAAAAAAAAAAAAAAAAGTTAAATGGAAAAAATGTATTAAACAATTTTTGGGTTTGTAAGAAAAAACGAAGAAAAAATGTTAACAATTAAAAAAATCGTAATATGCTTAAATTGAGGGAATATTACAGGAGTTTGGAAACAAAAAAAGGCTTTGAAAAAGTGGTTTGAAAAAAAACAAATAAATTTAAATGGCATGGATGGAAACTTATTTCTGTAATCAGTTCATTGAAGTTTTTAATGGTAAACACCAATTTTTGGCTTAAATTTATTTAAAAACTTACACCAAATTTAAGTAAAACTTTAAATTTATCAACTATTGCAGAAATCTCACAACGAAAAATAAGGCTTAAGACTTAAATTCATGATGCAGTGATCTAAATTTTTATGGCGGAAAATTAATTGCTTTCATCAATTTTGTTAAATAATTTTGGAAAGGTATGAAACAGCCACATTATTATTTGTTTTAAATAAGGCTTATAAGTCTTAAGAAATAATCAAGTTTAGTATAAAAAGTTTTCTACATAATTAAAGTTAATTTTAAAATTTGATGTAGCGCTGAAATATTTTTTTTATTTTAGGACAAACATTTTACAAAACTCTTTGTAAATTCTTTTCATGCATAAAAATTAATATTTGCTTTTATTAGAAGAAAAACAAAATACTGGTTGTGTAAAGTTAGAAATAACAACTACTTTTAGCAGGATTTTTATGAAAATAATATATGGGAATAAAGCGTGTCCTTGCTGCTGTTGGACTAAAATACTAAAATTTTGCCATGAGATGAAATCTGCTAATGCTTCTTCATAAAGTCGAATTTATTAAATAAAGGATATGTGCCCTTAATTATGAAAGTGGTATAAGTAATATATTTCTCTGTTCGAGATATTGAGTAGATTTCATTTAAACAAATGAAAAAAAAAATGTTTATATTATGCAGCATTTTAATTTAGAGTTGTACTAGTCACGATTAATATAAATATATTTAATATTTATTAAATATTTATTGAAGTTTTTTTAATATTCATTTAATATTTCGAAGCAAAAATGCATTTGACTTACACATCTTTCATAATAAAGGGCACATACAAGGGGCCCAGGTACGTCCTTGAATTGATACCAATGAATTTTTTTAATGCTCCACCCTAAAATTAAAAAACTGTTTCACATTAGTGCTATATTTAATTTAATTGTATATTAAACTTTATTTTAAAAATTAAGGAAATATGACAGCTAGTCATGTCCTTTCATTTATTCTTTATTTAAAATTTCAGACAATAACGCACAAAAAAATTCTGAAAATATTTACAATCTATCTCTGTAGTTTGATTATAATTTTCACTAAAATAAAAATCTTACAAAAAGGATACATGGGAGCTAACTGTGAGTGTAGATTAATTTTAAAGAAAATTTATCTGAGTGCTAAGCAATACAATTTTACAAAAAGTTATGCATTCTTGCTGCATTTTGATCATTATTCTGCTGAAATTTTAAGTTTCAAAATTAGGCACATATGACAGCTAGTAGTATCCTTGCATTAATTTTTATAAGATTTGTCAGGGTGATAAATAATATAATTTTTGAATCTTCCTCTGAGTTACTGTTGCAGTTCGATCATATTTGTTTCAAATATTAAATTTTTTGAATTAAGGATATATGGGAGTTACGCAGGTGCTTACAGCAATTGTGATGAAATTTACCAGAATGCTGTAATATATTGTTTTAAAAACACTTATAACATATCGTTTCAATTGTACGGTATTTGCAAGTAAAACTATATTTTCAGGATTAAGGATAAATGGGAGGTAAGCTTGATATTGTAATAATTATAAAATTTTACTAAGAAAATTGGTCAAGGTAGTAAATAAAATTCTTTTGAAACTAGCTGTTAGTTCTTGCTAAAATTCAACCACAATTGCGGGTAAGCTAGAACTTTTAAAATTAAGGATATATGAGAACTTGGCGTGTCCTTAGGCTGATTCCCAACAAAAAATTACACATTACCATCAGAACTACTTGCCATATAATGACTTACTTTTCTGATTGCCAAATTTCATTACTCACTTACAAATCACATTACCTAAAATTTAAAAAATGATGTACAAAGAGAATGATTTTTTTAGATTAAATGGATTACGTGTGAACCATTTGCCAAATAAACAAAGTAAGTACTTCTCAAGAATAGATTATTTTAGTCTCACGCCTTGTTAAAACCATTAAGTTTGTAATCCAGTAAGAAGATCTTCCACCGAAAATGCTTAATTCCAAACCTGATTACCTTATTTGAAATTTTTTGCTGGATTCTTACGTATAAGATCAAAGTACTGTAACTATATATCTAAGGTCAAGGACATATGAATGCTGGGAATATCCTTACAGGGATTCACATAATTTCTTCTAATGTATTGCATTATCTTATTATGGGACTTGTTTTGTCCTTATGTGGCAGTCTTGAGATAATTACAGTTAAAATTAGATTTCAGAAACAAAGGATATATGGAAGCAAATCGAGTGCCTGCATATATATACTTAAAATCAGCCAGGGTGATGCTTTGACTAGTGCTACGACTTGTTACATGTTAATTTTGGAGTTTTGAGCGGAATTGATTAAATAAAATATTTTTCAAATTAATGATATATAGTGGATAGTTATGTCCTTGAATAAATTCTAATTAAAATTCAATGAAAAGTGATTATTTAAAAAAATTGCAAGTCTCATACTCATTCTGGTTTTAATTGTATCATAAACTCAATTTTGATTATATTTATTTGACACTTTGGGTTTATTCTCTTATATTTGTTAAGCTCGAGGTCGTATTTAATTGTAATTAGTTTTTTCGATATTTCGTTAACAGCTTTTTAACATCGTCAGGAAATAAGCAATTTCAATTGCAATTGCAATTGCAATTAAATAAAACGAACTCGAGCTTAACAAATATAAGAGCATAAATTCAATTTTGAAAATAAAGGATATATGGACGCAAGTTACGTCCTTGTATTGATTGTAATGAAATTAGTCAGGATGATGTTTTGACTAACGCTAAGACTTGTAGCAGTTTCCCTTTAGCACTTTCAGAGAATCGAGGACTTTATTATATATGTATAAAATTAAGGATATATGGTGCATGTATGTATGTATATGTCTTTAAATAAATTCTGGTTGAAGTTCTACAAAAATACGGTATTTTAATAACTCTAAAGCCTTTTATTTATTCTGGTCATAATTGTGGTATAATTTAAATTTTAACAATAAAGGATATGTGGAATCAAAGCGCTTCCTTGCATTAATTACAATGAAATTAACCAGGGTGATCCTCTGGTCAACGCTACGAGTTGTGACATATTCTGTTTGAGTGATAATTGGGGTATAATTTAAATTTTGAAAGTAAAGGATATATGGAGGCAAGGCGAGTCCATGCATTGATTTTAATGAAATTTAACAGGGTGATGCTCTGAAAAACACTATGACTTGTTACATATTCTCTTTGGAAATTTGAGCGGAATTGTAGACTTAATCAGATATATAAAATTCAGAATATGTAGCAATTTATGTTCCTGAGTAAATTGTAATTAAAAATTGTGAGATATTTGTTTTTTTAAATCTGAAGTCTCTTACACATACTGGTCAAAACCGTGGCATAAATTCAATTTTAGAAATAAAGGATATATGGAAGCAAGGCAAGTCCTTGCATTGACTCCCATAAAATTAGCCATGACGATGTTTTGTCACTCCACGTAAAATTTGTTTTGGGTTACGAAAATTTCATGTACTACACTTGCTTCAGACGTTTTTCCACTCCTTTTCAAATTACTAAATTTACTAACTCTCATCTATTTTCTTTTTTTATGACATGTTATTAGACTTTTGTTTTTCCTTTTTGATTATCACTATCAACAAGTTTATGTGCGACACTGGTTGGGCCTAATAATTATATTTTAGATTTAAGATTTGAATACTTATTGTTAGTTCATATTTGAAGATACAATTGGGGTATTCACACGGTAGTGTTAAAGTTATAATGTCATAATGTTCTAAACTTTTCAACTAGTTTAAAATACGACCCCTCATATTTTAGTATGTTAGTTGAAACATAAACAATATGATACAAAACAAATGGGAAAAAATATTACAAAAATTAAATAATATTTAACGTCTTCTATCTGTTTCCGAAAATTATTTGCGAGTTTTTGCAATATGTAAAACAAAATTTTTTCGAGCATTTGACCTTTTAAAATTTTAAGGCTTTGGAATTTATTTGCAAATTTTCTTAAGTTTTGCGATCAGGTAATTTTTTATAAAACTTATTGCTCTTGTGTGTAATTTCAACAAAATAGGCTTGAATCAAGTCACATCATTGTCTGATTGAATTATTTTTGTTGTTGCAGTTTTTGCCTTTTTAGGGTTCCGTACACCAAAGGTGAAAAGGAACCCTATTGTTTTCGCTACGCTGTCCGTCTGTCCGTCTGTCCGTCTGTCCGTCTGTCCGTCTGTCCGTCTGTCCGTCACACGGTATTTTCTCAGGAACCGTAAGAGCTACGGACCTGAAATTTGGACACAGTATGTAGAACCTTGGCCGCTACAACAACAAATACATGAGAATTAAAAATTAAAGGGTGTTCCAAAACGAGCAATGAAATATGTTAAAATCCCATGTAATATACATACAATTGTATGAACATATGTATATTGAAACTTGAAATTTGTAAAATTAGTGTATTTTTATACAGACTACAATAATTAACACTAAAATTTAACAAATTTAAATTAGAGGGTGGTCCATCAGTTAATGCAATTTTGACTATGTAATTTTGACAATTTGCTATATCTTGGAAACCGTAAGAGGCAAACACTTGAAATTTTCAAAAACGGTAAAACTAAAAAAACCGAAAATTATAAAATCGCCAAACCAAAAAAAAAAAAAAAAAAAAAAATCGCCTAAATTAAAAAAAATCGCCAAAACGAAAAAAATCGCCAAAATTAAAAAAAAAATTCTAACACTAAAATAAATCGCCAAATTCGAAAAAATCGCCATAAATGAAAAAAAAACGCCAAAATGAAAAAAAACTCAAAAAATTGAAAAAAATCGCCAAAACGCGAAAATGTCGTCAAAACTAAAAAAAAATTTAAATAAACAAAAAATCGCAAAAATTAAAAAAAATCGCCAAAAATAAAAAAAACGCCAAAATGAAAAAACGTAAAAAAACTGAAAAAATCGCCAAAACAAGAAAATAAAGTGTCTAAACTAAAAAGGAGCCAAAACTTAAAAAGATCACCAAAAAACGCAAAAAACGACAAAACAAAAAAACCGAAAAGACCCCAAAAACGAAAAAATGCCAAAACTATATATTATATAGGATGAAGTTTGTATTAAATTACATATCTAGTGTTCGTACGGAACACTATGTGCGCGAGTCATAGTCGCACTTTACTGAATTTATTTAGACATTTGGTGACTTTTATTTTATATCACACTTTGCTATCATTTTGGTATTAGCAAAGTTTTTACAAGTTTTCATTTTCGCAAATTTTTCCGATTTTTTGGAATTTATGTATTTTTTTAGGGATTGCCTTTTTACCATTTTACCAATTTTTAATACATCTATCTATTTGTGCGAATTTTCATAATTTTTTCAATTTTCTGCGATTTTCGGAATTTCTTAGATCTTTAGGTACTTGTAAGTAATTTTGGAGCTTGTTTGCAATTTTGCAATTTGTTGCAAATTTTTGCAATATAAGTGATTGTTTCGAATTCTTTGTTTTTTTTTAATAGTTTTAAACTTTTTTTTAATAAGTATCAGACTTTAATATATTTTTGATGTCACCAAGTTTTTGGGAATTTTCGTAATTGCGGATTTTTAAAAGTTTTGTTTGCATTCCTTACAATTTAAACTTTTTTTTAAAATAAATTTTAGGTTTTTTTCAATTAAAAAATTATTCGCGAATTTTCGCAAATTTTTTGCACGTGAGATAATTTTTGATTCATAAAATCTACTGAGTTTGCTCGTTTACAGTTTTTGAGGCTTTGGAATTTTTTTTTTGAAGATATTCGCATTTTTGCAATTTTCGCAATTTATATACTGCAAGTCCATACTCGAGTTATTACTTTTTTTTCGGTCTATATAATCAGCTTTGGGAGATTGTTTCCATTATTTTAATCCCTTACGAATTTTAATATTTTTTTGTAATATATAATGATTTGAGTAGAAATTTGCTAAAGAAAAATGGTACATATTTAAACGTAAATGTACATTTTGTCGAAAAAGAAAAGTAAAAAGCAAAATAATTATGACAGTAACAAGTACATAGAGTGAAGAATTGTATTAATATAGTACTCCTTTTATATGAAAGAAAATAAAAATAGTTAAAAACTAGTTTAAAATGTTAGGACTTTATGACACCCTTGTGAATACCCCAAATATATAAATACATGTATTAAGAAAAATATATTATCGGACATTATAATGCTGTGTATGATTAGCGATTATATATTTGTTTAAAAGCGTTTGTGCAAATATTGAGCAAAGCAAGAATTTCATTTCAAAAGAATATTATTAGCTTTAGTAATTATGTGTATCATAAATGTACTCTCATAAAAAAACTTGTTTGAATTAAATAGTTTTTATTAATATTGCATTTTTATTTCTGTCAAAAGCAACAAAACAATAAAACAAACTCCAGCAGCACGTGCCTGCCCCAACTCATCTTTATTTTTATTGCTCTTTTAACACACAATTATCATGTTAAAGTGTTGTTTACGTGCTACTCTAAAGCTGCTGCAAATTTTTTTTATTGCTTTATCTTTAATATAATTTAAGTTATCTTGTATCTTCTTTTACATCTTCATTTCCATAAATGACTAAATGCTTGCTACTGGGAGTTTTGCCAGACAGACACAGACAACTTGTGGCTATTTATTTTCTTATATCTTGGATTAAAATAAATTGAATTAAAAGCCAACAAGATTTATCACCTGAATAATTAAAACTGAAAAAACAAATTCTTTAAAGATTTTATTCATATCTAGATGTTTAAAAAAAAGATAAGATTATGGCCACCACCAAAACATTAAATAACAAGATGATTTACTACTTTTACTACTTAAGTTGTAGCAAATACGTGTATCTAATACAAAAGCTTATAAATGCTAATTTTATTAAGTAATATTTTGCTTAATTATGCAATAAATGAAAAAATAGACAATTTTGTTTTTGTGCCATATTTATTTTAGTTTTTTTTCGCACTACTAACACACTTTTGCTTATGGTTATTTAACCAAAAAAAAAAAAACATTTATTTACTGGCCATAATGTAATGTAATACGATTTGACTGCTCTTATTGTTAATGTTGCACTTTCAAATTGTAATTTTTCGGGTTTTCTGCCACAAACCAATTGTAGGCAACTTAAGAAAGGCTTTATTTTCGTATTACATGTTGCAAGATTGTGTAATATTGTTTTCTTTAATCTTTTTTTAATGCATATACATATATATTTTGATAAACACTTTATTTTCATTTGGCTGCAATTTGAACACAAATTTTCTTGCCACAGCTTATAAGGAGTTAACCGTATTAGGGGTGTGTCATAGAAAAAAAAATATATTATTCATGGCAAATTAAAATCATGCCTCAATACCACACAGAGAGTTTTGTGTAAAAAAACATCCTTTCACTTTATTTATTTGTTATGTTGGAAGACAAAACACAAACAACCAAAGATTTGCATTTCAATACAATGTTCTAGCCTTAGAAGAAAAACAAAAGACTTAAGAAAAATACTCGATTTGTCTTCTATATAAATTTTTGCCACAATTGTGTCTCATTTGATTTAGAATTTTTACATGTTTCTTTAATGCTGAATTAAAAGTAACTAAAATGTCAAACTGTGTGCCATAATGTCATGCTATTAAAAATCCCATTGTATTTAGGTAAAATTTTTTTTTGCATGCAAATAAAATATGATTTAAAAAACATAAGATAGCTTAAGTAATTAAAACCCGTTTTCTGGCTTAATTATAGGAATAACCAAAATAAAACAGAACAGGCTTAAGGTGTTTTTTAAATAAAATATAAATAAATATTTGCTACAAAAAATTTGCATAAACAAAATTTAATTTAATACTAATGTATATTTATTTTATGTTAAATCTTTTCTTATGTATTAATATGAATAATTTTTGCTTCTTAAGGCAACATAGCAATTCTAAATGCATTTTTTTCTTATCAGTAGACATAAACAAGAAAAAAACTTTAAGAAGTGACAGTTTATTATTTATTTCTAAGCAGTGAAGTAGAATTGCTTAGCATGAATATTCTTGGAAGTCTTTTTTGGAAATAATATGAAAACTTTGTCAAAGAAAACACATTTATCAGTGCCCCGTTTTTGTAACTTGTGAGAAGTTTTTGCATTGAGAAAAATTAAATAATTATACGGGATGACCTATTTAACACAGTGTACGGTTACTCGGATATAAACTTTTTCTTTTTCACACGATGCTAACAATTTTTTCAACTCGGAAAGTTCTCACATGGCTTTCAGAAACGAGGCACAGAATTACAAGCATAAGGACATTTTTAGGATCTGCAAGAAGTGGTGGCATTGGCTGAGGTAGTTAGTAGGTTGACTACAAAACCAAAGGATCTGGGTTTGAACCCGGTACCCAACAGTCGTTATAGAACAACACCATGCATTTCTCTGATGTACATTAGTATCCATTTCTGTTTGTTTTTGTAGGAAAGTTCAAGTGAAGAAGGCAGAGTCACTGGTCACTGAACTATACCGACTTCAGCGGATGCTAAGCCTAATGTAACATCAGAGCGCACTAATACGCAGGTATTGTATAGCCGAATCATTGGCAAAGTAAAATAACCAATAAAATGGCTACTAAATACATCTTTGATAATTTAATACAGCTGATTGACACCAGAGACGTTGCAACACTGCCTTATTAATAGTAATATTAATAATAGTAATAGTAATAGTAGAAGGTATTCATTGCCTGAGTGTTACTTCTTTAAAAAAAGTAGTTTTACATTAGTTTTGATTTTAATTTTTTTTTTTAATGAAAAACGACTTTTGAATGCGAATTGATGCTAAATTTTGGGATTTCCCCCACTTTTTCACTTCCCGGGAAACGGGAATGAAAAAACTGCATTCCCGGAAATTCCCCGGATTCTTAAAAATTCCCGGGACTCCCAGGAAAAACTTATTTTCTAAACTAAGTACATTTATTAAATGAAAGTTGGTGAAATTTTGATGGTTTTATTAATGTAAGCATTCTTTTTAAATAAAAGTTAATACAAAAACAGTTCTGAGACAAATTTTTAAGTGACTTCAAGCAAATTGAATATATGTAGCTTATTCTAAATAATTAGTAAGATATCATATAAAGACTAATTGACGACTGTTACCGCAATTAGTAAATAATTTTATAATTAGACTTCAAAGTAATTTTTTTAAGAATTTGCCTTGCTTGTTTCTCATTATCTTTGAACATTTTTAAGAATGATTCTTATCGTTAAGTACACGTAAGTTACATTACTATACTCAGCTGCGGCAAATTTTACATAGCCTAAACCACAATTTGAATGTCTTTCATTCATCACTTCAAGTTCGCTTAGCACCGAATAATTATTTACTTTACGAAGCAATTATATTATTGCAATCATTGATATTTATAAAATGTATATTTTATGTTATAGTGATTAACCGACAGTCATTCAAGTTATTTCAGACTATAATACAAATATTAATACTTTTGACTAAAATGCCTCGCTGATATATGGCCTGTTTCTATATAACAAGTAAGCTCTCAGGCAAGCAAGCGGTACACAGGCGAGTACGTAACAAAATGAGTTTTTATAGTACACTTGTCTAGCTTACGCCCCCCAGGGGAGTCTGTTATGGACTACGGGTGTGGCAACCCCGGGGCCCCAGCTAGGTTAATGTAGCTTTTTCCGCTGGCGGACCTTTGGCTCATTAGCCGTAAAACTTATGTGTTACTACCCAATCTCTGAATATAAGCAGAGTAACGGATGTGCACATATTTATAAAAGGAAAACAAATATTGTAAGCCCGTTGTTGTCAGCTAGGTGCAGCGTCACCTAGAACTGCCCCTGAGTTCAAAAGACGATAGAGGTGAAGCCCTTGTGGTGGAACTTCGAGGTCTAACCAGAGGCTACTTCTGGTACCACGGGTGCCGGTTGCCCGACAGCTGGGCTGCTCAGAGATAAATGCATTGCGGTTGTCAAAAATTTTATGCTAAAATGGCTTTTCGTCCTGGATACGACCCCAGGACACTCTCACTTTTTAGTGTCGGGTCTTAGTAGGCGCAGAAGTTTTGGTGGCGAGCTTGCGTTCTTCTCGCGTGAGTGGTCCTCGCTGCTCTGAAGTTTTGAGTGCATGTAGCGGTCGTCAGTTTCCTTTGCTAAAATGCCGAGTTCGTCCTACCCCAAAGGGGTAGACCCCTAAGGGGTTAAAGGGATGATTTTGGTAAGTGTGGAGTAGGCACTGGTTATTTGGCGACACAGGCATGCGTTCTTTATGGATGAGTGGTTAGCTGTGCCGGCAATGGTTGAGGAATTTTCTTGGGGACCTCGCTTAGGTGTATACACAACACCTAAGCGTGGAAGCCGGAGAATTATCGTGGTGGCTGTGGTTTGCTACCAAGCATCGCTGGGAGAATAGTCTTGGCTTCCCAGTGTTAAATCAATGCTAGTGGTTGGTGTGACGCGGTCAGCCAGACATTGTTCTAGGTGCTGTTGCCATTCAACAGAAGCTGCTATGGGCACGGACATAGCAGCAGAGTTTAGATAGCTCAAATTACCTCAGCAAGGTAATTGAATATAATACAGGGATAACTATATTCAAAGATTGCAACCTATGTGCCTTGTGAGTGGGCCATAGGTTCATTCTAAAGGGGTGCATGGGGGCGTTGGTCTGGCGTCTAACCCACACCCGGTGCTTTGGCACACGTGAGATTAGGCCGTAATGGCAGGTACTCACGTAAAGCGATTGCACATCTGTCTAGCTTACGTTGTATTTGGTATCACTTTTTGTATATTTAATTTCATTATTGCCATGGTATGCAATTTGGTATTTGAGTTAATTTTTTTCCACACTAGAAGCATTACTTAATGGCAGCCCTAGGAAAAAATTGAACAAACTAAAAAACAGCTGCTTTTAAATTACAATGCAATGTTAGATCAGTTCGTTTATTTTTCACACAAAATCGATTAACTGAATAAATCCTCAGTATTTTTGCTATTAAGCATTAAAGAATGTTTAGATATTTTAAAAAAGCTGCATCAGAGATTCTTAATTAATAAGATCGATAGTAACATACTTTTTTTCATTTACGGTATGTTATAATTTTTTCACAATTATAAAAGCATTAAGATTTTCCTGAAACAAGTCAAAAAGCTTTCATGCTTCATGAATGGATTTCATCCATCATATACGATATGTACATACATATATCATCAGATGGTTACTAATTTGCCGCATTTAATGGAAATACTCCCAATCTTCTTGCTTTGAATACAGCTAGATCCAAAATAATAATGAATAAAAAACTTTACATTGAAATGTGGTTCAAAGCACAGGAGTTTATATATGAACCAAAATAATATGCCTTATCGTGGTTAGTAGGTTAATATCTTTCAATATATTTTAAATGTGGAAAAATGTATTACACATATAAAAAATATATTTCATATACATAAAACCGATGTATATTCTTTTTTTTTTTTAAATATGCTACACATCATACAAGAAAATGATTGAAGAATTTACTTAGAAATAAAATTCACAAAAAAAAAGTGCAGCCGCTATTTTCGGCAACCATTTATTCAGTGAGAGCTTGTTTCAGTCTCAAATTACAAACGAACGAAATTCAATATAATACAGCAAAGCTCAGTAAAAAGTTTCAGGTAATCGAACAAACCTATTATTACTTTCCTTGAACAAATTTATGTGAACAAAATTGAAAATAAAATTGTGATGAAAATACATACAAATATGGGATATAATGTAAGAATGTTTGGATTTATGCTTACAGGTTCCATAATGGTTCAATTAGAAGATGGTGTGGACATTAAATTTCTTCTTTAATGAATAAAAACCTATTTAAATTTCCACACAAGTACTAATTTTTGATTGCCTATATTTTACATTAGATACTATTGAAATTGTTATGTAGAAACAACAAAATAAAAAAGTATGAAAACCCAAAGCCAAATTTTGTACTCATATGAACAAAATTTTTGAGTTACTTGTAATGTAGAAACATGCCAATAATTTCAGTTTCAAAAAACAATAACAAATCTGCATGTCAGAGTTTCATAAAAGTATTTTTCATAAAAGTATTAAAACTTATAATATAGTTTAAAACGGCCTTAGTGAAATGCATCGTTCATGTAGCCTTCGAGATAAGCTATATTTTTTCTAGTATGTCGGTACAGATTTGAAGAGCTCATATTTTTATTTTATATTAAAAAACAAATTTATGGACATCTTACTACTTGTTTATCGGTGTCCAGAAAATTATTTCTTTCCTTTTTAGAATTTCTTTTTTAGAATTTGTTTTTGTTTTAAATAAAATTGTTAGATTGAAAAAGTACCTTTGAACGGGGTATTTGTATTGTAACATACCGTGAAAAAGATATCAAAAAAACTTAAAAGATATAAAAAGAACTTAAACAATTTCATCGTGTGAATTTAGTCATGCCATCATTCAAACGACCTTTTGTAATATATACAAAAAAGCTCTGAAAGTTTTAATATTAATGTTAAACAGGATTATAATACAAATTTCTTATATGAATGAAAATAAATGTCACTGTCGCTTACGCCATTTTATAAATATGTGTCCCAAAAAATCTATATATTTATGAAATAACTTGTACTTTTAATTCCCCGTTTTCCCGGAAAAATCTAAAAAAATTCCCGGGAATATCAAATAGACATTTCCCGGGATTTCCCACCCTGGCATTGCCGTTTCCCAAACCTTAATTGAGAATTGGTGAAATTGGCCCTTAGATTTTTAACTAAAAATTTAAACTTTAACATTTCTGTATAATATAAGTAGGATTTATTATGACCTATTTTCAATTTGCATGCTTCACCTTGAGTTTTAATAAAAGTTGGCAAAAAAATTCACAAAATTAACAATACATGATAAATTGAAATTTATTAAAACAAAATAAATAATAAAAACAATTAATCTTCTTGCAGTTTATTATCAAAATGATAAACAAAAAGTTCACCATCATCACTGGCAACAAACAAGGTTATTCTAATGCAAAAAAGGAATATACATTTTTGTGTTGAAAAATTCAAAATCTCTTAAATTTTCATGATGAAACTATTAAAAAAGAAAAAAAAACATTTAATTAATGAAAAATAGTTGTTTATACATTCACAAATGCAAGCAAGCTGCTTTAAAAAAAATAAAATTAAAATTCAAGTTCAAGATCATCTTCATTCATGTTGCAGTTTATTTGAAATTCCGTTTTATTTTTGTGTGATTCCAACATGTTGTAGTTAAAAAAAATTCACATAACAATAAAACTTTTATGACGCTGCACTATTAACATTGACTCATTAATAAAACTCAATAAAAAACTTAGGCACATACATATAACATGATCATTTAAAATAAATAAAAATTAACCAGTAAATTAAATTAAATTAAAACAATAAACTAAATAAACAAATAAACCCTTTATTTTACGAGTATATTGTAGATATATTTTGAATTTCTATAATATTTTTTGTTTAAATTTTGTTATATTAGTTTAACGCTTGTTAATTATGCTAATCATGAGTTTCGTGTTTGTAAAAACCATTGATATCTATTTCCAATAACCAGTATCTTGTTTGCTATGGCAAAAATTCATGTTTGTGTGAGAAGCCGCCTTCAAGTTTATGACTAATGACTTATCTTAACTTTTTAGTCTGGTTAAAACAACTTTCAAGTGTGCTATACAAACCTATTCTAATTATTTTTTTTTTAAATTTAAATACATTAATGCATGAATAAAATTATATTTGGCAAAATTAAGGCAATTTTTATCAATTTTTTTAAAAAAAATAGTTTTTATGTTATATTTTTAAAAGACATTTTTTTTTAATTTTTTATATGTTTTTTTATTCTAATTTTCTTGTCTATTTTTTTTTGTTGGTTTATCTTAAATAAATCATGTTTATTGGCTATAGAAATAAACCTGCTGCAGTTTGTTCTTTAGTAATTGACTATATGACGCTTGTGTCTTAAATCTTTCGTTTTGGTATTACTGTTATTACAACAAACAAAAAGCATATGCATGCTTTCATTTACACAAATGGCTTAACTTACAACAACAACAACAACAACAACAACAACAACAACAACAACAACAACAACAACAACAATAGCAACAACAACAAAAGCCTGCATAACGTATACCACTAAGAAATAAAAAACTTGAAATGAAAAAAATGCATTTAATATTTGCAAAAATATTATAATTCGCACGTTAATTAAAAAAAAAACAATAAACAGAAACAGTCAAGAAAAATATGGTATCATACACAGCAAATGTGAGAAATAAACTCTTTCATATTAAAATTTGTTCTTTGTTAATAATAAAATTTAACATTTAACATGCTCGAGGTGTGTAAAATAAAAACAAAAGAAAAGAAAACTCAAAATATATGCAAGATCCATATAAAAAAAAAATCTTGCATAATATTATGATTTTTATTACAAAATCTCGACTACACGACATAATTCCCAGCAGAGTCTTCTCAGTGCAAAATTGTATTTGTTGTCTTATTTATTTATATTTTTTTTTATTGTTAAATTTTCTTGTTTTCTTTTTTGAAGATTGTGATTTTAGCTTTAGTTAAAATATAAAATGCAAGAGGCCTGGGGAGACTATAAATAGCTTGTAACTGCAGTCTATTTTTGTTTTAGTATGGTTGTAAGCGGTTTACGTGTTGGTTGTTTTAATATTCTCTTTGTTAATAATAGAATGATTTATTTGCTAGTTGGTTTTGTTAATTTGGGCAAATCATGTTGGCTCCCATGTTTTCATTTTAATTTCATTATATTTATGGGTTTGTCAATTAAATGACAATCAGTTGAAAAAAAAGGTTCTTTACAGGCGTTATTAAGTATACACCTTCAGTTGGTTTAATATGTTGTTAGCCAAGTTCCGTATTGTTGCAGCACTCGGCTTAAGAGCTCTTTAATTCTAGAATATTTTATTCTCTTTAATTTCAAGGTGCTTTGTTTAAATTAACTAATTTTATGTTAAATGTTTGTATGACATGAAAGTGCTGGGGTCGATTCTTATTCTGTGATAATGTGAAATGAAACCTTTTTTTATCTTTTCATAGTGTTTCCAATTCTAGTTGAGTGAAAAAATTAAAACAAAATTGAAATGATTTCATATGAAAAAAAAACAATTGGAATGAAACAAAACGTTTTCACAGTTACACATCATTACTGATTCTCGTTTTATAGAAAAGTGTAAAACAATGTCAAAACTTATCATATGAAAAGTTTTTTTACACACACAATTCATTAAAGAAAAAGCATGGAAACCCATTAAAAACCTATACTAATACTACTATAACTCCTTTAAAATATTTAATTCACTTATCCTCATCCCTAATTTCATCTGGTACGTCCATTAAAATATTTTATCCAGACATTTTCTATTTTTATTCATGTTCATATTTGCAAAATTTGGCAATTGATCAGAAGCCGAGGGAGGCATAAGTTAAGTTATTATCGGTGGCAGAAAAATAATTTGGCGACGAGTGTAAGTTAACTTGAAATGTTATTTATAATAGTTTTTATTATAAAATTTTTTAGTAATAAATATATCAAAATGCCATACCACACTAAAATTAATATGTTTTCTAGAAGAAAGTTTCAAACTCCATTTGCAAAAGAATATATGTAGCTTTCTAGTACTGAAAAAAGAAATCAATGATGCAACAATTCCAAAGTCTTTAAAAACAATTTGTATTTGTGAAGCACTATTAGGAATTTTGAAGATCAATATGCCAATTTCTACATGAAAAATATGTGTATTTACATAAATGTATACACATGTACGCATACTAGTTTGTATGTATGAATGTTCCTATGCACATTATTAAAAAAATAGGTAAAAAACATGCACACTAGCATCATAAATGGAACCACTTCATTGGACAAACATATTTTAAATTGTATTTCTTGTAAAATCTTTTATTGTAATATGAACTATTTTCTTTATTGAGTGAAACTTAAAGCTAGTAAAAGGCTGAAAAAATATAAAAAATATGAAATACTAATAAAAATAATTGTGTTATTTACCCAGTCAGCATGTGGACGATTGTTTCACCAAACTGAGTCTCTTTCGACTGCCGTAGATGATCAAAAACTGATTAATCAGTTCTGCGCTTAAAATATGATTCGAAAATGAATCCCAGAAACACTTAGAAAGTGATTTGTTTAAAAAACAAAAACAAATAGCAAGCTCGTGCAGTAAAATCAAGAAAATATAAAAATTTAAAACAAAAAAAAAAAAATTAATGTAAATACTCCCAAACTGTCTGGAAAGTGAATCAAAATTGATGAGAAATGCGAGTCATAAAAGACTCTTTTAGAAGACTCGCGGCTAGGGTACCATTTTCTCCCGAATGAACAGTCATTTTCGACTCGAAAACGAGCGCATAAATGCTTATTTTAATCGTGCGCAGGAGTCGAAAAAGACTCGAATATGATCATTAATTTCATAAAATGCTGACTGGGTACATACATAAAAACGCAGGAACATATACATATACATATGTATGTACATATGTATATACATAAATTCAACAAGAACTTAATTCCTGCCACGATTATCCCATTAAAATTAGATACATGGAATAAGAAAAAACAAAAAATTGCCTAAAAACGAACCAAAAAAACTTTACATATTTGCGAACATATATATGTATGTATGTACATACATATATAAGTATGTACATAAGTATGCATGAAAACAAGGAAAGCAACTGTTTGTCTTGTTTGAACTTAACTTTTCCTCATGTACATTCTTATTTAAATTAATTACATATGTATGCACAATGTACATTGTACATATCTATGTAGTTGCAAAAACAATTACTATTTCTTTTTTATAAATAAATATAAACAAATATAAGCCAGATTATATACTTACTTCATTCATAAATATAAGCAGCGGCAGTGGCTCAAGAAATAATAAAAAATTGCATGCGGCTTAGCGCGGCATCGTAACTGTGAAACTTAGATCTCTGCATTTGACAATTAAAGTTAAATACCATAAATAGAAACTTTTCACAGCTACACTGGAATGAAACATTTTTTCATTTCTTGAACCAGAATCGCAATCTGTGAAACTGTGAAAAAACGGTGTGAAAAGTTGCTATGAAAACGAAAATGAAACGTTTTTTTTTTAACTTCACATTATCACAGAACCAGAATCGACCCCCTGTTATCGATTAAGTTAAAGGTTATGTTTGGCTAAATATAATCATGATATAAATAATATAATTTATTAATAAAAAGGTTTATTTAACAAAATTCTATATAAAATAAGTAAAAATATTTTAATCAGAAATAAATAAATAAAGTCTAGTTTAATTTTTCTTCTCTTCTTTAGAAACTCACATTAATAAATAAAAATATTCCATTCAATAAGAATTGAAATTACTGAATTTAAGTCTGGTTAAGAAATTATTTTTGATTAAAATTAACTTCAGTTCAATTAAATCTAAAAATGTCTCATAAATATATTTTATATGTATATAATTAAAGCGGGTAAAGCCTATGTTTTTTTAATTTAAAATAAATTTTACAAAACTTATGTAATGAAAGTGTAATGTAATGAAAAGCGAAATTTATTTTCTTGTGATTAAGCATTATTTATATGCATTTCATTGTTGTTTTAAAAAATTGTCAGTAGTCTTCAACCACACATTTTGAACAGTCTCAAACCTCTTATCTTATGAGTGTAATGTAACGAATTTTTTCAAACATATACATATTTAAATTTAATTGAGCTAGCATGATTTTTAATCAGGAATAACTTCTTAAACAGGCTTAAGTTTAGTATTTTTTCATATTTTATTTCATTAAAAATTCATATTTAAATAAATAATGCTAACAAACAATCTCTACCCAAGTTGATACACATGAGTGCTGATGAAGTGAGTGGCAGCACAAAAAAAGTCCACATTTCCCTCCGCACGTGTACTGGTATAGACACATAGATACACAGATACACAAACATAAGCTACAAACTTATAACACCCCTTTTTTGGTCGGGGGTTACAAATAGTTAATATTAAAATTAAGGCCGATTAAGAAATTATGCCTGATTAAAATTTTTAAAATTTTAATTATCGTTTTCGTATCAATATTATTTTAGTGACGTGATTTATGCAAATTTGAAAGACATTTTTTCAAAGAACACGTGTTGAAAATATATATATATATATATTTTTTTTAGAAATATTAAACAAATAAGACTACCTCAAAAAAGCAAATAAATAAAAAAATTTTTTTACCAATTATTCCATAACAGAATTTAAAAATTTTTTTTTAGAAAATTTTTAATATTTTTTTCTACAGAAAAACTGTGTATAGAAAATATCTTATAACTTTTAAAAAATTTTAAATATATTGAAAAATTTTACAAACAAAAAATGTTCTTTAAATAAAAATTTATGAAAAGCTTTAAAACTTTTCTAAAAAAAATTTCACAAATTATTTGAAAAATATTTTAAATGTTTTCTACAAAAATTGTACCAGCATTTTCTATTAAAAAACATAAAAATTTATAAATTAAAAAAAAATATATTTTTTGTGGTTAAGCATATCTAGATGCATTTCGTTGCTGCTCCAGCAAATCTGTTTTTAAAATTTGTTAAAAATGTTTTTCTTAATTTTGCTATAAAAAAAATTGTATCAGCCTTTTCTATAAAAAAATAGAAATTTATGAATTTAAAAATTTACATGATGTGCTTAAGCACATCTAGATGCATTCCATTGCTGCTAAAGTAAATAAATTTTTTAAATTTGTATTCATAGTTTTTACAATTTTGTTGATAAAAATTGCATTGTTTTTATAGAAAAATATTGAAGAATTCAAATATTTTAAATTGCATAATTTTTTTATGTATTAAATTGATTGATTGTTTTTCAATTTCCATTTTGTTTAAGCAAAATTTAAGAAAAATATTGTAGAAAAATCTATAAAGTTAATTTCTAAATTAAATTTATTTTGAATATACAGTTAAATATTTATAATGTTCAGAAATTTTTGAACTAAAATACAATAATGTCTACAAATAATTGTTTGATTATTATTTTTTTGTACCCATCTGTCTCAATATGTTGAATTTTGTAATAAAAAATTCAACTGTGTCTTAAAAGGAGTTTTAAGCAAGATTAAAATAAATAAAATTCTTGTGAAGAATATGGAGTTATTGTTAAATATTTTTTATGTTCAGAAATCTTTGATAGAATAATGACTACAAATAATTGTTTGATTATTATTTTTTGTATGCTTCTGTCTCAAGTGGTTAAAATTTGTAATAAAAAATTAAACTTTTTATTAAAACGGATTTTAAACCAGATTTGAAAAAAATTCTTATGAAGAATATGGAGTTTTTTTTAACATTGGTTAGTAAAATGTTTTTGTATATTTTTTAAAATAAAAAATTTACCAAATTATTGAATGAAACAACTCAAGTAACTATTTTTGATATTACTGTTTTGTATAAAAATTTTCAAATAAAATATTTTTACACAATTTTTTTTTTTTTTTTTTTGGAAAAATTATATTGTTTTTTTGAAACAAATTAAATTTTTTTTAATTAAAATTTAAAATATTTTTTTGAAGTAAAATTTTTAACTTTTTTTTAAAGTGATTTTTTTTATTTTTATACTTAATTTTTTAAATTTATTTGTCCTGAGAAATTTTTTAAAATTTTTATAAAAAAATTTTCAAGTTTTTGTTTGATGAGAACTCTCAGGGAAAAGCTGCAACTTGAATACAAGAACACGTCACATGAAAAAGTAAATGAACGTTTTACTTGTAAGGACTTTGCAAGAAATTTTTATTCATATCAGAACCATAGATGTAAGTTATGATTTAATAATACTTTTTCTAATGTATTTTGTTTAATAATATTTTAAATTGCATTTTTTTTTTTAGAAATTGAAATTGCATTCTTCATAATTTTTTAATTTTATTTATTAACAACTGCAAAATTTCGACTTTCCATCTCTGATCATACATGAGGAACAAATTAAATTCCTTGACATTAAAGGGTAGATTTTGTATACAGAAACGATTTTTCTGTTTTGAAATTTTTATGGAAAAAATATTTTTTGAAACGAACTTTTGTTATTTTTCATACAAATTTGAAACGGTGAGAAACGAAATTTTTTACAAAATCTGACTATAAAATTTAATTTATGTGGCTTAATGAAAGAAAAACAATAAATTATGTTTTTTTTTAATAAAGAAATGCACATTTTTCAGTTTATATTAAATCCGGTTCATATGTTCAATATGGCTTTTTATGATTTTAAAGCAATTTTTTCTCTGGCTGAATATAAAGTTTTTTTTTCTACTTTTAAAATATTATTTAGAAATACTTCTTAAATAAACATACATACAGTTGAACCTGGATTATCGGGATAATCGAAAAACACGGTTAAAAGAGTTTATATAAAAGCATGAAAATAAATAAAAACATAAAATTTTAGTTTGTATTAAAACATTAAATCAAATTTTTTCACGGTTAATAGAAATATATAAAATGGAAACACCGATAGTAGAGGTAAAAGCACGGTTAATGAAAGTCGAGAAACAAAGTGACAGTGCCGGATAATAGATGTAGATGCTTGATAGAGGCCCTTATAATCGAGATTCAGGTATTTGCTCAATGCACAACATATTGTGGCATTCGTAGTGAGTTGTTGGTAATTTCAATAAAAACATTTTTTATAAACAAATGATTTCATGGAAATTACTACCAACGTTTGAACGAACTACAATAGGTTGTGAATTGAACAATTATATTTTTAAAATTTTTACGGAATTATTGTTGAAAAAATCTAAAGGACTTTTTTTGAGGTTTATGTACAAGATAAAAAACAAATTATTTAAACATTTTTAAGAAAATTGTTATGATATATTTTGAGTTCAGAATTTTTTTTTAAATTATTATATAGAAATGTTAATATAAAATAATTTTAAGCTTAAAAGGAAAAGAAACATTGGGTAAAGGTTCTCTGATGATCTGCATTAGCAAGAGTACAATGCGCCTAGGATAAGCTAAGCCCCTCAATAATCAATTTCAATGTATTTTTAATAAAAAAATATTTTACTTAATAAGTAAAATATTAATTTGGGATTATTAGTGCGTTTAAAAAATTTTAAACTTAAATTTTAACAATTCCCATAAAAAACAGTAATTAGTAAAAGATTTTTGCTAAAACATTTTTTATATATTTTTAAAAATATTTCTTAACTTTTTACAATAAACTTTATATCGTCACTTAAAATCCAAAAGGCCGTAAGTACGCTTTTTACTATTTTACAGGAGAAGCAAAAAACTTCATAAATTTAAAACTATTTATATGTTAGGTGCCAAATTGAATAATGAATAAAATCGGTATTTTTGAACATATGTGAGTAAAATTTTAGATAAATATGTATTTTGGTTAATCACAGCATAATCAATCAAAAAGTCTATTTTGAATTTTTTGGTTGTTACAGCCTTTTGGATTTTAGGTGACGACATGTAAAAAATTTATTTTTTATATTCAAATAATATTTTATATTAAAGTAATATTTTTTGCATTTCTTAAATTGTTTTTGATTTTTCTGATTTTCAAAAAATTTTTAAGCAATAACCTTTTTTTAAATTTATATTTTTTATACTTCTTATTAACCTTCATAGGGTCTTTAAAATCGTTGACGTTAGCCATCTTCGGGTCAAATTTGACCCAAATTGAAAATTATGTATTGGTTTCATTTATTTGTGATTCATTTATTGCCAATGAAAGAGAACATTATTTCATATATTTAATTCGATTAATATATGATAGATAAAACCGTAATATTAAATCGATATTATTATTAATTGTACATAAAGTAATGGTTTCAGAGTGCAGTTTTCATATCAAGTTTTTGCAAGTTATAATAGTATCTAATGTTGTTTTATTTTCTGCGTTGAGGCCCATCTGGCAACGACTTCTTTTGGATCTGTTTTTACCCTTTTCAAGCATTTTTTCTTTGGATTTAATTAAAGTTTACGGCTACTCATTTACCTCACGTAGTTTTAGTGCAACTTTCTGTGAAAATACTGATATTGATAACTTCTTTTGGTTCTTTATATAAGGCATAGTAAGCTGTAATCCTAAATTTTCTAAGAAGTGTCGACGTTTTGCAAAACAGTTTATTTCCAGCCGCCATTAGCTGATGCAGATATCACAATAGCATTGTAAGCTTATATATCTACCATGTTACTAACCACTATTTGACAACATTAATTAGTCTTTCTTTTGCAAGTAAAACATGACCTAACTTTGTCCAGCAAATAAACCCTTCCATTTTATTTATTGTAATCTAAACATATTTGCAGTTTCTTGTCTTGGTGATTATTAACTTTAGAGATATGATGCAAAGTACTAAGAAGGTTAGGTTAGTTTAGGAAGGGTGGTGCTTTACCGCACATCCACTTGGAGATCCAATTGGGTCCATTGTGATTCCCTTCTGTTGCCCAAAAAAGTAATATTTACCCTCCCATTTGCAGCCAAAAGTGACTGCACACAGACTTTTTTTATCGGAATATATATAAGAACGGTACGAGTACTATCTTTGGTAAAACAAAAATAATGATGCACGCATGATAATAACACATGTACTATCTCTGGTAGTAACTAATTTATATTTTTATGTGTAGTTTGAACTAAAGTGATTTGTGATCTCAGTATTTATTGTTCAACCGATACGATGTAAAAAAATTATCTGCAGTCGTGTTATATTTTCAAAATCAGGCCATTTTCTATTTCATTATCTTTCATTATTTTACAAGAAATACCAGACACAACACTTCCAAACTTTAAAACGGGTCAAATTTGACCCGAATATCTCTGGTGTAAAATCTTGCATACAATTTTCTTTGGCTAGTTTGCGGATATATAAACCTACTATATCTGTTAAGATTAAAAATTAAATAAAAGTCAGAAAATATGACATAGATCAATCACTAATTTTCAGAAAAAATCAAAGTTTTTTCCTGAAATGGGTCAAAATTGACCCAAAGACCCTATGAAGGTTAATTTTGTTTTTCGTTTTACATTGTGAAGAGAAAGAAGCTTTTTAAAATTCTTAATTTAAAATTATGCGGACTGTGTTTTTTGATTAGTTAATGACAAATTATTGTCTTCTTGCAAGTTTTCTTTTAACTTTTTTTACGACTGCTTATTAAAAAGTGCAAGTAAAGATAAATTCTGTAACAATTTTGGCATATTATTTAAAACAAATGACATTTGCACATGGAATAATTAAGATCGTGTTTACCAAATTTCAGTAGTAGAATTCTATGGTAAATAATTTGTTGCAAGTACTTTTGAATTTGGTAATTTTTTCCTAACACCTATCTAAATTGATCTAGAATTTTTTATCCTTAAATGTGCTGCTACAAAGTCATCATCTCAATTTAAATTGAAAAAAAAAACACAATTTTGTTATATTCTTTGAAAAAAAATAAACAAAAAAATTTTATAAATTAAACAAATACTTTTAAAGAAAAACCAAACAAATTTGTGTATTTGATTTTTTTTTTCAATCTGAAATTCTTCTAAGTCATGAATTGTTACACTTCTTGAGTTCAATTATTTATTTTTAAGCTTAAGAAAAAAAAAAACTATAGACACAAACTGCTACAGTTCATGTGTCGCAATTGCTTAATTTAATAGATATTTCTTTGGGCGATTCTTGAGTTTTACCATTTTTATATATATTTTATTTTGTTGTTGTTGTTTTTGTAGCTAATCGTGTCGCTGTTTTTGTACAAATGACCTCCAAAGCCAAGTATTTTCTAAAAGAAACAAAAACAACAATGTAAATTTTGGCTATAATAACTTTAAGCTTAAGGTGATTTTCCTTCATTAGAGCAGACGTTTATTTCTAATTTTTTGTTTGTTTTGTTTCAAGCGATTTTATTCTACAGAGACAAAACTTTAATTTTTATTTTTTTTTGATTGTCTTTGAAGTGACTTTGTTTTGTTGTAATTGTGTCCATAAGCAGATTTTTTCTGCGATGTGGCTTTTAGCTCGGTTACTGTTGCAGTTGTTGTTGTTGCCAATGTTGTTATACATTTAGTAGAGGATATTGCACAACTGTGACTATTTTACTGTGACTTTGTATATATGGTCGTTTGGTCTTTTAACTTTTTGCTCATTGTTGTTGGTTTAGCTTCTAGTTTACTGCACATAGCTACAATTGTTGTAATCACTGTTGTTGTAATGTTAAAATGTTACCAAGCTGACAACAAGTGCCTCATCTGGCAGTAATTAATGTGCATGCATTATGGTTTCTCTATTTCTAAAAGAAAAAAAATTGAATAGTTGAGAAAAAACAGAAATTAAAGTAAAAAGAATGCAATTGACTAGCTCAAGTAGACCTTCTGCCATACAAAAAAAAAAAAAAAAAAAAAAAAACATAACATATCTAAGATATAATAATTGAAATAGAGACAGACAAACAGTGGCATGTTATAATTTCTAAGAAAAAAAAAAAAAAATTAAATTGAAATAAAATATTAATTATAGCTTAAAAGTTTGCAAGGCAAAAAATTAAATCATAACGAAAAAAAAAAATTGCAAACTAATTAGTTATTGTTTTAAGCAGTAACTATTTCTTGCCACAAAATACTTTCATCATATTCCACGTTTGATGCAGTTTTGTTTTTATGAACGCTTAATTATTGCATAACAACGTTTATATTTTGCCTCATCATTGTCGGTTAAATTGCTCTTTGTTTTAACGTTTGTAAATTATGTGTGAATTTTGCATTAGACTGGGCTGGGAAGCAAAAAAAAAAAAAAAAACACAAGCTCATATATTTAACTTTTTTAGTAGCTTTGCTTTGAATAAAAAAAAACTCATGCACACACATACAAGTCAGCCAGTAAGTCAGTGTGTCACCGAGTTAATGGTAAAAGATTTTCTTCGATAACCCCTCAAACTGGTATATTGAACTGATGTAACGAACGTGTGTGCTGCTTAAGTCTTTCAAATGAAAATTGATTTACAAAAAAAAAGAGGAGAGATAATAAAAGTGGTAATAAATTTAAAAGAAATTAATGTTTATGTCTTAAGTCTTTTGTTTTAGTAGCTTTCAGATCTATTTTTATTTTAATTTTTAGTTATATTAGTAAGATAATTGATATTTTGTGTTTTTTTTACAATATACAAATTCTTGCTTAGCAGCCTACCATGGACTATTAAGAAATTAAAAAAAAAATTTCCAAAAAACGATAAATTGAAATTTCACATTTAAAAATGTCTAGAAAACTGCATCCTTTGCTTTTAATATCGTAAGGTTGGTTGCATATTTTATGAAGAAGACTGCTTCATTTTGGACCTACGAAAGTTCACGCAATTAAAAGCAACCGAAAGAATTCATAAAAATTTAATTTTAATACTTTTTTTGACTGTGGAAGCACCCATATGTAATAATATACGAAATTTAGCCTACATTGTAGAATATCTTAAATCGCGCTTTTTTTTGTGGCAGTTTTCCTCAGTTTTTTAATTTTTTTAATTGGCTTTTAGTCTTGGCGTTTTATTTGTTTTAGCGATTTTTAAATTTTTTAACGATATTTTTAGTTGCAGAAATTAAATTTTAGTTTTGGCGCTTGTTGTATTGACGCATTTTTAGTTTTGTCGCTTTATTCGCTTTGGACATTTTCCGTGCTTGGCAATTTTTTTTTCAACAGGACATATTTTAAGTTTAAACGATTTTCTTAGTTTTGATGATTTTTTCGCTTTGGCGATTTTTTTGTTTTAGTTTTTTTAAGATGTTATTAATTACAGCTGTTAATTTGGTATTTTCTTTTAGTATTGATGCTTATTTTACGGCTTGTCTAATGATGTCACCAGAAATCGTTTGATCGACAAATTATATTGAAAACAACAACAAATTTTTCTAATATTATTGTTGTTTGCAATACGTGTTGTTGATCGAACGACATCGTGACAGGCCGTTAATTATAGGACAGGCCGTTAATTTTTGAGTTTTTTTAGTTTTGGCATTTTTTTTTAATATTCTGGCGATTTTTTTACTATTGACGCTTTTTTTTAGTTTTTTTTTCGCTTTTTTTGCCTTGGCGATTTTTTTTCGTGCTTGGCGATATTTTTTATTTTTCCACTATAAATATTTTTAGTTTAAGCAATTTTTTAGTCTTGGCGCTTTTCTCGTTCAGGTGATTTTTTTTTTTTTTTGGTTTTTGGTGACTTTTTAGTTTTTCGACATTGTGCGCATATTTTTAGTTTAAGATACTTTTTAAGATTTGGCGCTTTTCTTTTGGCGATTTTTTTTCACTTTATGGTGATTTTCTGGTTTTTTTTGTGTTGGCGTTTTTTTCGTTTCGGCAATTTTTTCGTTTTTTTACGATATTTTTTTATTTTTTTTTAGTACGTTTATTTTATTTTTTGTTTTGGCGATTATTTTTATGTTTTAGGCGATTTCTTTCTGTTTTGTTACAGTGCATACTTTTAGTTTTAGAGAGATTTTTAGCTTTGGCGATTTTTTAATTTTGGCGATTTTTTAATTTTGGTGATTTTTTTTGGTTCTTGGCGGTTTTTTACTTGTTGATGGCCTTTTTACTTTTGGTGATTTTTTTGCATTTAAGCGAATTATTTTGTTTTAAAAAATCTTTTTTATTTCAGTGATTTTTTATTTTGGAGCTTTAATTTGTTTTTGGCGTTTTTTTTTCTTAGATTTTTTGAATTTTTTTTTAGTATTTTGTCAAATTTTTTTCTACTTTTGTTTATTTTTTTGTGATTGATATTTTTCATTTTGTCAAATTTTCGTTTCAGCATTTTTTTTAATTTTTTGCTATTTTAGTTTTAGTGTTTTTAAAAAAAGAATTTGCCTCTTATGGTTTCAAAATTACAGTTAATATTACACTAACTGAAAGAATACCCTTTAGTTTTTTAAATTTCAGTGGTACTTGGTGTAGTCTGCGTAAAAATACACTAACTTTGCGAATTTGTATATGTATTAGTATCCTGCACAATACTATTTATAAGACCTTTCAATACATGAGAGATTTTTTCAAATGCTTTACTACAGCGAAATATTCTAAAAGAATCGCTAAGCAACACTGTTAGCAAGTAATTTTTTTCGGTGGTTTGTCTTGCCAAGTGTTGCTTAGCGATTCTTTTAGAATATTTCGCTGTAGTAAAGCATTGGAAAAAATCTCTCATGTCTTGAAAAGTCTTATAAATAGTCTTTTGCAGGACACTAATATGTATGTATGTATATGGCATTAGAATTTTAAAATGTTTCATTGCACGCTTTAGAACACCCTATGATTTTCAACTGTCATATATATTTGCTGCTGCATCGGCCTAAGTTTTACATATTCTGTGAAAATTTCAGGTCCTATGATGGATAGACACACAGAAGAACGGATAGACGGACATACTAGTGAAAACAAAAGTTCTTCTTTAACCTTTGCTGTACGGAACCCTAAAAAAATATATATCAGAAGAAAAGAAAATGTTGACTCTGCAAAAATATTTTATGACTTTGGAGCACAATTTTGAGGAATTCACAAAATAATTGCGATTTTTGGGATTTTTTACAATTTCGCGGAAATTTTGTTGTTGATATAACTCAAAGTATGTACGTGCTGCACCTTTTATATTTTCAGATCCTTCATAAGAACCCTCAAGATATTTCATATCACCATAGAGTCATATCAGTGAAATTGTTTTTTTAGCAATTTGTTTTGCAGTAATATTTATTTTGGGATTGTTTGTGGAAGAAACAATTCAAAAAGTCTAAAAATTTAATTTATTTTTATGAAACGTTGGCATGATGATTCGTTAGCTTTCACACACCAATTCTTAGTGATCGAATACTTTCTTGACCAGTGTTTTATTTACTAATTATGGGAAATGAAATTATATTTGTGTTTTTTTTTTGTTTAGAATATTATAAGCAAATCAGTTCCTACTGACTCCAATTTCTTAAACAATATTCTTGCTATAAAATTACTCAATACAAATTCAAATGAGTTCATTTAATTACGAACATATATTGTACTTGCAATTAATTGCAATTTTGTCATATAATACAACATTGCATAAAAAATATCAAATTCCTTCTTAATATTTCGCGATAGAGACCTGCTTGCGTAATTTAAATTTACGCTTTAGCTACTAAGATGTGCTTTGTTTAACCAGATATGCCGTCTGTCTAACGCTCTATAATCTGTCTTCTGCTTGTCTGTGTGTCGTCTGTCGGTTTGTCTATCTCTAAACATTTATGTATGTGCTGTTGAAATATTTGTTGGTTATAGTTTTTCTTCTTGCTTATTTATTTAATTACATTTAAATTTTTTCTTTATATTTTTAAGACATCTGTTGCTTTAGACCTGTAATCTTAGACGAGTTTAAAGTTATATGGAAACGTAGACGGACATAAAAAAGATCATGTATGAAAATCTTAAACAAAATTTAAGACTAGCGAACACTGCTTAGACATGTTGTTGCAAATAAAGCCATAAAAATCGATAGCAAACACGCATCTCTTGTCAGTTTGTTGCTTGCAGTTTTTGTTAGCTTAGTTGATGCTCTTTTTTTTTGTATGACATTTTTCTTAAGAAGTTTTGACAGTCACTTGGAGTTTTTAAAATGTAATTGCTTATATGATTTCTGTAAACAATTAACAAACATTAATTAATCTTTTAATTAATGGTGGAAATATAAAATTAGAGTTATTTTATTTTTACTTGCAATTGAAAGAAAATTATTTAATTTGTTGTTTTTGTTTTTAATTTTTTTAACAGTTTTTCTATTTTCTCTATTGCTTTAAATTTTTCAAAGAAATTGTTTCTAAAGACAGTGAAAATATGTTTAAAGTTGAGTAATTTCATTTTTAAGTAGTAAAACGTGACTGCCCTATTTGATCTTTTTCTTTTGCTTTTTTGTTGCTGCTTTTAAAAGAGCGACAAAGCTATTAAGACTTACAGCAAGTGCTAAAAATTTGTACGTTTTGTTGTTTCTTCAAATGATTTTCTTTAAAATGCAATTTTATTTTGTCGGTTTAGCTAAAAGCCACCTTCTTGGCGAGCAAGAAAAAACATCAAATTAGTGTTGAAGAAAATCAAAATAGCAACATGAAAAATATTTGAAAATCTTTAATATTACGTGATAATATTTGAGAAAAAAACACTTTATAACTTTAAAATATCATTTAGCTAATTTTATCAGTTTTTTTCAATAATGGCCTTAAATTCTTTGCTTTGAAGTAATAAAAAAGAATAGTTTATTTAAATATTATAATTTTAAGTTTATGTTTAGCATTTTTTTGTTATTAATTAAATTATTTAAATTATACGATTTGTTTTTTAAACAAAATTTCACTAGGAAGCGTTAAACTAGTCACTTATTTTATATATAACAATTTTTCAAAGCTTTTTAGCAGAATGTTTTTTAATATTTGAAATAAAAACAAAAGACTCAAGATGCAAACGTGAATTTAATTGCTTACGTTAAACAAAAAACATCATGCAGTAATTGTTATTATTTGTTTAATAGAGTTCCGTACATCACAGGTGAATAGGAACCGTATTAGTATCGCTACGAAGTCCATCTGTCCGTCTGTCTGTCTTTCACTGACTATTTTCTTGAGAACTGTGAGAGCTACGGACCTTAAGTTTTCACAAAATATGTAAAATTTATGTTTATGTTTTTTATAGTGGTATAAAACTTTGAAATAAAATAAAACAAAGATGAATTTTTTAAATTGAAGGAAATTTACTTTATTGGAAAGATAATCTTGTGGAATTATAATTTAAATATAGCTTTTGGTTTATGACCTCCATGGCTGTCTTGGACTTACATTGGACTTGGACGGACATTTATGGCCGTATATTGGGAATAACGCGGCGAATGATATACTTCAAGCGGTCAAATGGACATAGTGCGCGATACGTATTTCGAACAGTATCATGAATTTCAAAATAAATTTGCACAATTTAAAAGCATTGTTCAGGCGTCAGTCTATTTATGTTGAAGTGCCGGAGTAAACATAAATCACTCGACAGCTGACAATGTGGCCACCAGTTAAATAAGTGCTGCCAACTTAACGTTTTATACATCTATAAAAAACATGCTTTATACAGACAGTTGAAATCTTCAAAGTAAGTGTATTTATATGCAGTCTACACCAATTAACACTGAAACTTGAAAATCAAAATTAAAGAGTATTCTACCAGTTAATGTAATTTTGATACCTGGCTGTATCTTGGAAACCGTAACAGGCAAACTCTTGAAATTTTTAAAATGTTAAAATTAAAAAATTTTGAAATTAAAAAAATGCTGATAGTAAAAATCGCTAAAATAAAAAAAAACGCTTAAATGAAAAATATCACCAATAATCAGAACTAAAAAGGTCATCAAAAAACATTAAAAAAATCGCCAAAATGAAAAAAAATTCCAAAATTAAAAAATCGCTAAAATTAAAAAAAAATCACAGAAAACAAAAAAAAAAAGTCCCCAAAACGAAAAAACACAAAAACTAAAAAATTTGAATACTAAAAAAATCGCCCAGAATTAAAAAAAAATCGCCAAAAAGAAACAATCCCCAAAAGTAAAAAGTTCATGCAGTATTACATATATAGGTCCCTACGGAACCCTTAGTGTGCGAGTCAAAGTCGCTCTTTACTGAATTTATTTATATCGAGTATCTTTAACAATTTAATAACTAGTATAATCTCTAAAAATTTTTGTATATTAATACTTAAGTAATAATAAATACGGACCAATATAATGTTTGTTATTCAGCTTTATATGTTCATAAGAAACTATTATTTAAATTCTTCAATATTTCATACATATTTTTCTACAAATTTAATTATTTTGTAAAAAAAAAATAGTTGCATGTTGTCAGTAATTTGTTTAACTTATTTAAGTTTGCTGCAAGTAATTAAGCCATGATTATATTATTAAAGGCTTTTTGGGCTAATTTATGAAAATTATAAGCTAAATACTAAAGCAATTGGTATAGTCATATCCGTAATAATAAAAATAATAACAATAATATTAAAGTGAGTTCTTTGTTTTCTATAAGAATGTTTAATAAGTTTACAATTATTTGTAAAGTATGTTGAGTTCATTAGTAAATTTTGATTATAAAAAAATATTGTAGTAGAAGACTGAAAGCAAAAAGCCTCTATAACATTGAAAAAGAAGCAGGTAGACTTAGCGGACACATGTAAGCATATAAAATCCATTCTTACAATTTTTATATCTTATGTCAAATTTATCAAGAAATTAATAAACAAGTGTAAAAATATTAATGTTTCTTCTAAGTAAACTCATCACCAGACTTTAAGAAAATATTCTGAAAAAGCTAAAGAACTTTAGATGAGTTTTGGTATATTTATAAAAATTATTCCTCTAAAACAAGTTTTAAAAATTTATTAGCTGCATTCAGTAGAGTAACTTAGGTTCTGCTTAATATATTAATTTTGTCTACCAACTTAATTACACTGAACTACATAACAGAGAATACAAATTTATAAATTAAACTAAACCAAACATATTCTGAAAGCCTCGATCGAGTATAGTCGGTCAACGAGTTTTCTACAACCAGTAAACAACCTTGAGTATATAATTTTTATTATTTTTTTTTTGTAAAATTTTTATTCATTATTTTTTCTAATTATTTTATTTTTTACAATACATACAACTAACTTAATTATTTTGACGTTCGCTTGAATAAAATATGCAATAAATAAATTTAATTGCTGTTTAAGAACAATAACTTGAATAATTGTAACAATTGAAACGTGATTCAAGAGAATTCTGCACTATTTGAAAAACATTAAAATAAAACTTTTAAGTTACCAAAGAAAAAAGTTAATACATGTTGATACAAGCATCATAAAATCCTATAACCGGTATATTTGTATATGAAAGTAAAAAAAAACTTAATTTTATGGCCAATACAATACAATGACCTTGAAGAAGGCAAATCGAAGAAAGCTTGATTTGAGTTTTTTTTTTTTAAAGAATTTTTTTTATAACTTTAAATTATCTTGTTTATTCAGTCAGTTAAATCATTGATTATTAATGTAAATATTAATAAGAAACCGCAGATTGAGGAGGAGAAGAAAAAAATTATTAAATGTTTGGTTTAAGCAAAACAAAAGATTTAAGACACAAACTTGTTTGAATAGAAAAAAAGGCTCTCCCGCATATTTTAAATGCCATTAATAAAAGCTTTGATTGCTTGATGACATGCAACCCATTCAGAGCCTGACAGTTAATGTGTTATCAGCAATATATGTTGGAAAGGGAATGTTTGTGTGGGGAGGACAGATGGAAAAAGTGACATGTGTAAGTGTTTTCTACAACTAAGTATTCTATTATATTATTCTAAGTCAGTTAAAAACAGTTCCATTTTTGTATGCCATATAGTACGATATATTTTTGTGTTAATCTATAATACTATAGAACAAACAAAATTTACACGTTTATAAAGAAATCTTATACGCTTTTTTGTTAAACTGACTGCTTTAAAGCAATGAGTCTAACGAACGCGCAGTGGGACAAATACTATAAGGATTAGTTCAAGATCATTCAATACTGATTTATATCCATCTTAAATATATTTAATTAACAAAGAAAAAAAAATAAGTTATAGTTATTCTTTTTTATGTACCAAAATAAGTTTAAATTTTCCAGGTCTGGAATTGTGTTTCTTATTTTTCTGATTTCTTCTATCAAACTATCTACTTCTTGCCAAAATAAAAATGCTCTTTAATTTATAAAGAAAAAGAGAAAAATGAATTTGTTCTAATTGTTCCAAAAAAAGTTTAAGTTTTCCAACCCTGTAAGTATATTTTTGATTTTCCAAATTTAGTACTGATTTATATCTTTCTAGTATACAAAATATGTTTAATTAAAAAAATAGTTATAATGGGTGTTTCTTATTGAGGTATAGAACTTTAAGTAAGCATCACTTTTTTAACTGGCGGCCATTTTGTCAGCTGTCAAATGATTAATATTTAATTTGGTTTGCCATTTTATCATGAACAGGTTGACAAAAGAACAACGCTTGCAAATCGTGCAAATTTATTTCGAAAATAATGGTTCAGTTCGCGAAGTTTACCGCAAGTTCCGTCCATTTTATGGTCGACATAATCGTCCATCAGAGCAATTAATTCGGTTAACCATGGATCGTTTTCGCACTACGTTTACTCTATATGATAATACGCATCCGCAGAGACGTCGAACAGTGCGCACCGAAGAAACAATTGCCGCTGTAGAGCAAAGTGTTGAAGAGGACCCGAATGAGTCGATTCGCCACCGTGCACAGCAATTGGAGCCGACTAACCGACTATTTTGTTCCCGAATTGGATGGCATGAATGTGGATGAGTTGTGGTTCCAACAAGACGGCGCTACATGCCACACAGCGCACGTCACATTCGATTTATTGAAGGAAACATTCGATGAGCGCATAATTTCGCGGAATGGACCTGTCAATTGGCCACCAAGATCGTGTGATTTGACACCATTGGATTATTTTCTTTGGGGATATGTGAAGTCGCTCGTCTACGCCAACAAACCAGAAACGTTAGGGGACTTGGAAGCCAACATTCGTGGCGTTATTGCCAACATACGGCCCCATATGCTCGAAAAAGTGGTTGAAAATTGGACCTGTAGAATTGGCTTTATTCGAGCCAGCCGCGGCGGCCACATGCCCGAAATCATATTTAAACATTAATGGCATAAAATTATCCTTTCAATAAAGCCAAATTGATGGACATTAAAACGATTTTCTTGTGTTTTATTTCAATTCAAAGTTCTATACCTCTAAAAAAAAACACCCGTTAGTTGCTCTTAAATAAATCCTATTTGATTTATAAGGAAAAGGAAAACTAATTTGAACTAGTTACTTATATATACCAAAAAAAGTTTCAGTTTCTAACCCTGCACATTTTTGATTTTCCTGATTTTTAATACTGATCTATTTCTTCCTACAATATAAAATATGTTTAATTACCAAAAAAAATTGTTTTATTTACCCCCTTTTTGTGTAAAACTTTTGAGTTAAAAATCTTGGCGTTTTTGTAATAGACTAAAGGAAACTTGTACAACTTTTCTTTAATCTATTACAAAAACTCCAAGATTTCTAACTCAAACGTCTTACACAAAAAGTTTAAAATTTCCAGCTCTGCACTAAGGGTAAAACGTTGCTATTTTTGGCATAAATTCAATTTTTTTTTTGTTTAAAATTTAAAATCTGCTCCTTCGTTTTTTGAATTCGTATACTGTAACGGTTATATAAACGTTTTTTTATAATTTTTATGTTGCACCCTGTTATTTTATGAAAGGAAAAAGTCAGTTGTTTCATGGTTACATTATAAAGAGAAAATGCGCGCGAAATTTAAACTAACTTTGATCGTGAGTAAAACATTAATTTTAAATACAAGGTATGTAAAACAATTTGTGATATAGTTTAAAAAATAGTTGTGTGTTATTGTCTATTAATTCAGTGTGTTGTTGGTGTGTTATTATTGGTCAAAACTAACAAACATACGTGTGTTGTGTGGAATATAACTTCGGTGTATAGAAAGGTATTTGCATTATTTTTGAAAAAAGTTATTAATCACACTGTATATAATCAAACATGATTAACACTTTTTGCTCTTTTTGGTTCCTTTTCGGAAAAAACTTCATTTTGTTGTTTCATACGAGTTTTGTCATTCAACATTGCTTGCAGTTTAAAGCAGCAAAAATCGACAAGCGGATAGTGTAAAAGAATTTATTTTGGAAAATATTACACAAAAAAACTTATCAGATGAGCAACATCAGTTAATTAAACAAAAAGTCAAGCAATTTATTGCTTTTATAAATTTAAATTTGCCAAAATGCAATCGAATACTTGAACGATTTAAAAAAAAACATTCGCGTTGGCTTGCATCCAATATAACTATTGAAATAAGTGATTGCGGCTTGCCCGGCAATAAACGAGGTCGGAGGCATTTAGACTATACTGATGCAGGGCCTTGTTTGAAGAGAAAGTTAGCATCTGAGCTTGCCGCAGAACAAAAACATTCAACACCTCTTTTATTGCACGCTGCTTCCGTTTTAGCTAAAAAATTAAACGAAAAACAAACTGCATTTCTTTTGAAAAAAGCTGTTAGCAAACAAGAACTTAACAGGAATTATAAAGAAACTGGAAAGGAATGATCCATTGCTAATAAGTGCTGATGAGGCATTAGCTTTTTTAATTGAAAATGGTTTTACAAAGCAGCAATACATTAACATGAAAGCATTAAATAAGCAGCACGTGTCACATCCCCCTTACTCCGAGATTGTAAAATCAAAGTTAAAATGCAGACCTAAGAAAATCAGCTATTGTGATACTAAAACAGAAGTAACAATGCAAAATTTACTGGACCATACAGCTGATCGCATACTTGAAATGCAAAAGGATGTCCTTGATGTTGCTGCACCAACACATTGCAAATTAATTGTAAGTTATGGGTTCGATGGTTCGACAGGACAGAGTTCATATAAACAACGTTTTGAATTGGATGAACATATTGGACTAGACCATTCACTCTTTGTTACAACCATACTTCCATTGAAATTAATAGATGAGCTAAATAGAGTTATTTGGCTAAATAACTCTCCATAGTCTGTCAGATTCTGTCGGCCTCAAAAAATTGAATTTATAAAAGAAACAACTGAACTTATTTTAAGTGAAAATAGTAAGTTAGATATTCAAATTAAAAACATCCAAGAACACATCTATGTACACAAGAGCAAAAACATTCTTGTTAAATACGAAGCGCATATGACGCTTATAGATGGTAAAGTTCTGAATATTTTAACTGGTACCAACTCATGTCAATCCTGCCCACTATGTGGTGCTAAGCCAAATCAACTGCTAAAAACCCATGACTACAACTCGGAAATCTTTTGCGTTAAAGCAAATAATCTTAAATATGGCGTAAGCACTTTACATGCATGGATAAGATTTTTTGAATTTGTGTTAAAAATCTCATATAGAATGGAATTAGAGATATGGCGTGTTAAAAATGATGACAAAGTCAAAGTCTCTTTGCGAAAACAGTACCTTCAGGAAAGATTGTGGACGGAAATGGGTCTCAATGTAGACAAACCCAAACAAAATGGCAGTGGTACCAACGATGGAAGTACTGCAAGAAGAGCATTTAGAAATGTTGAGCTCTTATCTTCCATTTTAAATTTCGATTTAAGTATTCTCAAACACTTTTACATTATATTGATTGCAATTTCTTGTGAATATAAGATTGATACCGAAAAATTGAAAAACTTTTGTGGCCAAACATTCAATATGTATTTTGAAAAGTATTCTGGTATCTAATGTCTCCAACTGTGCACAAAGTTTTGGTACATGGGCACCAAATAATGGATACTTGCATACTTCCTGTTGGAGTTCTAGGAGAAAATGCATCAGAAGCAAGAAACCAACTGTATAAAAGCAACAGGAGATCGCATGCAAGGAAATGTAGCCGATTGGATAACATGACAGACGTTTTAAATAGAGCAATGGATTCTTCAGACCCACAAATGTCCACCATAAGTTTAACAAAACGAAAAAATATCAACAAAAAGAAGAGCCTCCCCAGAGAAGTCATTGCCCTTTTCGAAACACCTGGTATTGACTTTTCAGACACATTAGACTGATGAAAATGAAAATGAAGCAGAAGACGATGAGGCCGACGAAATTGACAGTTTTGGACTGGAGAATATTGAGTTGGAAGAAGAAAATGAAGACGATTAAGTAAGAAGTCTATATTCATAAATTGTTTGTAAAATGACAAAGGCATATTAGAATTTGTCTCATATGATTTTTTTCAGGGATCATGAGCAGTTTTATATCTTAACAAAAAGGCTGAATGAAGCCTTGTCTATCATCTGAGTCTACCTAAAAAATATAAACACATTGCACTTAAGTGGTTTTATCCAAAAAGTGAGTTTAAGAAATTTTTTTTTAGTACTGGTCCCTAATGGGTTAATAAAATAAAATATACTTAGATGCAAACTTACAGATTCTTGAAACAGCTTTTTAGTGAAATATATTTCAAAGAACGAAAATAAAATAACGAATTTATGTCAAAACCTGAACTAATGTTTTAATTGGGAGGTGAAAGTGGGCGTGGTCCAAATAAAAAAAAAATAAAATTCCATTTTGGTGTTAGCTAAATTCGTGCAAAATTTTAAGTGTCTAGCTTTAAAACTACAATTAATGCCAAAAATATCGCTTTTTTGCCCACAGTGCTCTGTAGCTAATTTTTTCTACCAAACTATTGCTTTCCAAAACAAAACTGCTATTTGACTTATAAAGAAAAAGAAAAAAATAATTTGACATTAACAAAAAGAGTTTCAGTTTTCCAACCCTGTAAGCATAGTTTTGATTTTCCTGATATTTAATACTTATTATATGTTTCTAAAATGTAATATAGAAATTTGTTTTATTTAGTTACTTTAGATACCAAAAAAATTTTAAATTTTCCAAACTGAGAAATTTTTATACAATCTTATTCTTTCTAAAATATACAATATGATTAACTTATAGAGAAAAAGGTTAATAGGTTATTTTTATACATCAAAATAAGTTAAAATCTCCCAGCCCTGGAATCGTTTGCTTTTTAGTCAATTTTTATTTTTAATACTAATTCTTTTCTGCCTGAAATAAAATAGGTTTAACTAACAAAAAAAAAAAAAAAAAAAAAAAAAAAAAAAATAAAAAACAGGTATTAGCTATATTATTTTAAATGCCAAAAAAGAGTTTATATTTTCCAGCTCTGAAAATCAAAAGGATGGCTAATTTAATTTTTTTTTTCAATTTCAATATATTTTGGCCATTTCTGACACACCAACCAAGAGCTATGAGTTTCGGAAACAGATTTCACGTACGGACAGACGGATGGACAGACGGATGGACAGACCGTCATCGCTCATTCGTCTTCCCTATTCAAACTTCATGTATGGCATATGAATATTGTGAAAATTACAGACGGATTAAGAATCCTATAAATACCATTTACTTGCAATTTTTGTTGCAGCAATTATTTTTTAGTGTAACAGAGCATAAGAGGAACACAAAATGTATACATGTCCATTTTTTACTCTCCAACATGTTCAATAATTGCTGCAGCAAAAACTAAAAGTCTGGACCGGGACTTAAACTATTATTATATATACTTCTGTCTTTGCTATCTAAAAAAATATATTAGCCCAGTTCACAAACTTGTTCAAATAGTCTTGCATCGTAGCATGTGCAAAATGGTTAGTATATTGATACTCACCACTAAGAATTGTTAAGTGGTGAGTATCAATATACAGGGTGGGCCAAAAGAAACCAAGGGGTGTAAAAGTTTAATAACCTTTTTGGTTATTAACTTTTTTTTATTTTTTCTTTCAGATTATATAATATACAAAATGGAAATTTTTTTACACTAAGTATGAAAAATGATGGGCTCTTTTTAGAGCATTTTCCATAACATCTTTCAAAACTTGTGGCTGTAGCGTTCGAATTTCTGCAACAATGTTTGCCTTGAGTTCAAGGATTGTCTCTGGCTTATTCACATATACTCGCTCCTTCAAAAAACCCCAAAGAAAATAGTCGGGTGCTGTCAAATCTGGCGTTCGCGCTGGCCAAATAATTTCCGAATTTCGAGAAATTATTCGCTCTCCAAAAATTTGACTTAAAAGTGCCATTGTGTCTCGGGCAGTATGGGCTCCGTCCTGCTGAAACCACATACCAGGTCTGATTTCAAGAGCAGGACGTAAAAAAATTTCTATCATAAACCGATACCGCTCTCCATTTACGGTTACAGCACTTCCATCTTCATTCTCGAAGAAGTAGGGCCCAATGACATTTTCAGATGTGATCCCACACCATACTGTACACCTGATGGGGTGCAATTGGCATTGATGAATGGCTCTTGGATTTTGAGAACCCCAGAACCTACAGTTCTACTTATTAACAAAGCCATTCAAATGAAAATGAGCTTCATCACTCATAATCAAATTTTCAATAAAGTTGATTTCATTTATTCATTTCTTATTTTCTGATTTTCATTTATTATTTTCATTCATTATAAATTTTCCAAGTGTTGTCTATATAATCTGAAAGAAAAAATAAAAAAAATTAATATACAAAAAAGTTATTAAACTTTTACACCCCTTGGTTTCTTTTGGCCCACCCTGTATATTGATACTCACCACTTAACAATTCTTAGTGGTGAGTATCAACATACTATACCATTTTGCACATGCTACGATGCAAGACCACATGTACAAGATTGTTAATTGGGCTATTATAAGACTTCCCAGCTAAAAAAATTATATATGGTCAATATATTTTTAATATATGAATGTATATAACTATATATGAATATGTATGAACTCATGTATGGAAATATATGGGATTATACATGGCAAAAGTATTATATATGAATTGATATATGGACTAATATATGAAATGTATTATAATATATGAGCTCATATATGGAAATTTAATTATGAAGCTCTTCATGTGTGGATCCATATATAGATATAGGATTTAATATATGGTGCCATATAAGAATGTATGCACACATGATGTATCACATAAGATCGTTTTTGTAATAAAAATAGAAAATACACACAATACACGCAAAGAAAAAATATGGTTGTAGAATGGTTGAGAAAACAATAGTATGTTCTCTGAAATAAATGTGTGGTCGTCGAAAACTAGTTATTGTTATTTTAAACATTTATCTCGTTATGATAAACAGAGTAATGTTTGAATTTAATAATTACATTATCACATCCATAAAAAAGTGTGATATGGTTAGAGTTTAACAGTATAGTCTTGTTAAAAATTTGTGACTACAGCATAATTTGTATTATTATTTAAAAATAATATGATGTAAATAACTATATAATGTTATCTAAAACCATACTATGTTAAGTTAAAAAAAAAAATTTTTTTCAGAAACATCTGTCAGTTCAGTATTTCGTTTGTAAGCTATCGGTATTGTACGGGCGGTGTTAAATAAATGAATAAATAAACAAAGAATATACAAAAGGGTAGACCAATAAAAATATATAAACATTTGTGTATCTCTTTATACATACATGTCTGTATGTCGTGTAAGTATACATTTCTATATATACAATTTATTTCACAATATTAATTTATTTTTATTTAGATTTTGACGCACAGCTGTTTCGACAATAAATATATGATTAAAAAATAAAATAGTATTATTATATTAAATAATACTGTGGTCGTATTTAACAATATTAATATAATATAAGAACATGGTATGGTGAGTCTCAATTATATTTTAGTCACATCTAACAGTAGTGTTGTCAGATTTACAATACTAAGATTATAATACAATTAACTCAGATAATATTATAATTAACTCAGATAATATTATAATTAACTAATACCTAATTTACATGAAGCATTTTTTTCATGAAATTAGTTGCATGAAAATTTTTTATTTGTCAGTAGGAGGCCTGGAGAAGCATCTTATACCATAAAAGCTGCCAAAAATGCATCAGAGATTTATTTTATGTCCTTTTTTATATAAAATTTTCTTTTATAGCGCTGAAATTAGCAAATAGAAAAAGTTGCGTGCAACAAAATTCATGAAATTTCATGAAAAAATGCTTAATGTAAATCAGGTATAAGATTATAATATTGTTAAAGTTATTTTTCTATTAGCAATAATATGATTTGACTGCAACCATATAATTCAATCATAGTATGTTGCCGTTTGATTATGGTTACCTCAACCATACTTTTTCTTTGCGTGTATGCAAAGTTTATATGCGTACCCTCAACGTTTAAAAAAAAACTTTTGTTGCAAAAAAAAACCATTCTTGTATGATTTTATAAATTGTGGCCCCTTTCAATATATCAAATAATCAAAAGGATAGTCCATTCATTAATTTTATAAAAAATAACAGAATTCTTTATTCATATTACTGCAAAAAATTATAGTAGCCCAATTCACAATCTTTTGCAAATGATCTTGCATCGTTTCATGTGCAAAGTGGTATAGTATATTGATACTCACCACTAAGAATTGTTAGGTGGTGAATATTAATATGCTATACTATTTTGCACATGCAACGATGCAAGACCATTTACAAAATATTGTGAATTGGGCTATTGAAAACTATTGTTAGACGGATTATATTTTCTTTTATAATTAATAGCAATAGTTTTTAATCTCATTTCTTAAATTAAATTTTATGTACGAATATGAGTTTTGTGTTTTTTAAATAATTGACTTTTGACTTAAAATGATGACTGAAATGACTTTTAGTTCGTTTTTTATTATTTGCCAAACAAATGTTTCATTAAATACAACCTTCCTGTTCAAAATCTAAAAAAAAAATAATTTTAGTAATTGAATATGAACTTTGCATACTGTAGAGGTAATATCTACGCATACATGTATGAAAATGTATGAATATATATAATCATATATGCACATATACCCTCATTTTTCGGATCCGAACCATATATGGGATATCATATATGCTCCATACATATTTTTTTAGCTGGGTTGTAAAATATTCTATTTGATTCAGATGTCTTAATGTGTAATTTTTTTTTCAATTCTTTTACGTATGCGGATGTAAGTCAAACAAGAAATTCGAAAAAAAAATTGTTCTATTGCTTTTATTACAATTCACTTTCATACATTGTTAATAAACTGTGAGAAAATGCAAAAAAAACCATACACATGCCGCCAGATTTGAATGAAAATGAAAACAGGTTTGTGCCTTAAGTCTTTTGTTTTTTGTTTGTTTGTTTGTTTGTTTTGCAATATCTCAGCCAACAAGTTCTTAAGGAAATAACAGAACTTGTTGTAAAATTGCAGAAAAAAATCAACAAAACATTGTTCTCATAATATTGAGACAAAAAAAAAAAAATAAAATAAAAATAAATGAATAATAAAAATGCATGAATGAGTTTATTTTAAATGCAAGATAAGATGTTTTAAATATAAATTATTGTAACAAAAAAGTAATTTATTCGTGATCAAACTTTCACAAATCCAATTCCTCTCTTAGTCATGTAAATTAAAAAAGTCATTCCATTTAAAAGTGTTTAAGGTTTGAACAGAAGAAATAATTTTAAATTATTAACGTTATGTCCTTAAATATTTAAGCAGAACTGACATGCACACTTATCTATATAATTCAAATTATTTATATTGATATTTTTAACACTTTAAGCAAATTAAAACATAAAGCCAATTGATTAATGATAACTTAAGGATTTATTTTGATGCTAAGATTAAAAATAATTGAAAGAAGTCTCACAGACAAAAACAGTATGACTTTGCAAGGCCAGCGGCTCTGGCTGAGAAAATATTTGCTTGAACACCAGCATAAATTTTGAGTTTATAAAAAAGTTGTTAAAAAATATTGCATAATGAATAATCAAGAGATGATAATTATAAATAAAAAGTCAAGGCCAGTTTTAGCAAATGCATAAACTGCCAAGAAAAAAAAATAGCAAAGAAATAATTATGATTACAACACTTAATTTTTTTAATTTAGTTTAATTAATTCCAGATATTAACACACTTAATTCTTTTTTGGTTCTTTAATTTTTTTCAAATAAGTTTGTGAGTACACTTTTCATTATTTAAACCCACTAAGTATAATTGTGCAAGGTCATTTATAAAGCTTTGTTTAAACTCCACTATTATCAAAAATCCAAGTTAACACAAATGAGTTTGAATTTAAAGCTATTAAAGCATTTGAATTTTGACCCAAATTAAAAAACAATTTTCATAGTTGTACGTAGTATTATCAAATTAAAAAAAAAGAAATAAAAACAGTTTTTCGTGCACAAAATATCTCCAGCGAACTTAAAAGACATTTGTCATTTGTTATTTTAAAGATTTGCAGTAAGATTTTGTAAAAAAAATTAAACATAAAACCTTCAGGATTTTTTTTTTGATATTTTATAAATTATGGTTTAAAGCTTAATTTACTTTTATTATATATAATTTTTTTTATATATTTTCTTGTTAATAGTTCTTTATTTAAAATGTTTGTGGCCATTGTTACTGCTGCTTGATGTCGCTAATGATTGACAAATTATAGCATGGGAAAATGAAGGTTTGAGCTTTTTCTGCAGAACTAAGAATAATTTGTATAAATTAACATTTGTGCATAAATCAACGTTATAAATTTAAGTGATAAGCATGTAAATCTATAGTTTGTCTTAAGTTTAGTCAAAGATTTATTAATTCTCAACTTATAATTGTTTTCAAAATTTTTTGGATACTTTAAAATTTTGATAGCCTTATACATATGTATATAAAAACTATTAAAGCTTTATGAAGGTTTGTATAAAAATTTGTTTAAAAAAACCTTTATAAATCCTTAGGTACAAACGATTATTTCGTTTAGAAATTTGTATGAAAAATTTTTTTTTTACTTTTTGATATTTTTCATAAAAATTTTAATACGTTTAGAAATGAAAATTTTTACAAAATGTGCCTATTAATAATTTTTATAAATAAGGCTTAAGAACTTTAATTTTTTGATTAATATTACTTATTACTTGTATTGTTTGAACTTAATTTGTTTCTACATATATGATTTGATCAGTTTAAGGTTCGTATCGCTTTATAAACCAAATTACATGTGATAATTATTAATTAACAAATAACACCAAAGTTAATTGTAAATATTCTCACAAACACGTAGTAGAACGGAACAATTAGCTGTTTTCGAAGGCCACTATACCTTCATCGTCAGCGTTCATTTGTGCTTGGTCCACTGTGTGTGTGTGGTGTCAGTTGATGTAGATTTTTACTTTATATACTCAACCATTATTGCAAATGGAATATGTGAATTGTTTTGTCATTGTATTATAATTTGCTGAAAGCTTTTTTTACCATTTCTAAATTTACAGCGGCCTTGCCATTGTCATTTGTTCTTTAATATTTGTGCACATGTTAGTTAATTTTTTTCTACTTAAGACAAACTTTTTTTAGTTTGTTACTATTAAGTATATTTTTGTTTAATTTTTGTGACAGGCCCACCATAATTAACTTCAAAATTTTAAAACCTTCTATTTTTTTTGTCAACTTTAAAATTGAAATTTTAACTAATTTTAATTTCAATTTAAAATTTAAAAAATGTATTGCAGAGAGCACATTTTTATGGTGCTTATAATAGGCCATTTACACCAGCACAAAATCTAGCAGATTGTAATTAAAATATTTATTAAAAATGTATACCGTTTATAACAACTTTTTTGACATTTGTCAAGATTTTTTATCCAAAACAAAACACATTAAATAAAAAATTTCCAAAACTACAACCAAATAACTAAAATGTAGCTAGGTCACACACTTTTTTAAGCAAACCGTAGCTAATTCAATAATCTTTTATTTAAATATTTTGTACTGGGTAGTAAAAATAAAATAAAAATATTAGATTTTTATTAGATTTCTTACAAATTTACTGACAAAATAGATTTTGTTTTGTATGGGAAATCTAGTAAAAAGCAGCAAGATTTAGCTCGAAATCTCGTAAGTACTAGTTTTCGAGGTAATGTAAATGCCCTATAAGAAAGTATTTTAATATTGAATAAAGCACTAGCACCTGTTGGCTATAGGCTTCTTATTTTTTATTGAATCAAAATTTCGGAGTAAATTTCCATTTGCTATCATAAGTGTCAAGAAAGCTTAATAGGTCATTTACATTACCTAGAAATCTAGTGTTTACGAGATTTCGAGCTAAGTATTTATGCTTTTTACTAGATTTTCCATACAAAACAAAATCTATTTTGTCAATAGATTTGTAGGATATTTAATAAAAATCTAATATTTTTATTTATTTTTTACTACCCTGTACAACATATTTATAAAAAAGATGAGTGAATTAGCTACGGTCTGCTTAAACAGTTGTGTAGCTTAGCTACATTGCAGTTATTTGGTTAAAGTTTTGAAAATTTTTCGGTTAATGGGTTTGGTTTTGGATAAAAAATTCTTGATAAATGGTTGTGTGAATTGACATTTTTAAGCAGACCGGAGCTAATTCAATCATCTTTTATATAAATAGGTTGTACAGAGTAGTAAAAATGAAATAAAAATACATATTACATTTTTAATAGATTGCCTACAAATCTACTTACAAACTAGATTTTGTTTTGTATGGTATATCAAGTAAAAAGCAGTTAGATTTAGCTCAAAATCTCGTAAGTACTAGATTTCGGGATAATTTGAATGCATTATTAAGTATTGTATAATAATTTGAAAAATATATGAAAAAATATGTGTTGGAAATAATGTTTGGAACAAAATCATGAAGCAAATACACGAACCTTCAAGCATAGACAATAAATAATTATTGTTTTAAAGAACTACAACTGCGGCTTTTTTTTTCATTCATAGACCAGACGATACAATCGTCGAACAGAATGAGGGCACTAATTTTTCATGTATTTTTTTCATATAAAACTTGTCAACGCTTGGTGTTGCGATTTACAAAATAAGGCCCTTAAATTTTAAATTTTTAAAATGATTTTTTTTCAAAAGTAATTAAAAAGCTTTTCAAATATGTTTAATTTTTTTCTTCTATGAGTCTTTGAAAATTGAATTTTTTCAAAGTATAATGAATCTTTATGAGCTAATAAATAACAATATTTTTTTTTTTTTAATTTTGAAAATATTTGTATTGCCACCGATATTATAACAAACTAGTAAGTTTTTTAATTGTCCTTGAAATTTCCAAATATTAAGTGCCTGCCTGAATCAAACCATTAAGCTTTTGTTATTCGGTCATACATTTAATTATTAAAATCATTTCTAGTTCTTTTGTGCCAGCGTTACAATAACAAAATATAAAAATGAAGGTCATTAAACTCTTTAATTACTGGTCATAATAAAAATTTTACTTATGTTTTTAAGTTTCTTTTTAAGTAATTGTTTTTTTTTTGTTTTTTCTAAAGCAATTTTGTCACTGAAGCATTACTTTCTTAAGAAGAGCCTCTAGACAGAGCGAATAACCTGCCTTAGCAATATTATTCCATCTTACGTGACACAAAAATTTAATTATATTTGATTAATATATTTCTGCCTAATCATATTTTATAGTAATTATTTCTTTAAAATATTTGCTATTTGTGAGCTTACCTTTAGTTTATGTTGTGATTTGTTTATCATTTCATTTGATTTTTGTACATAAGGGCAAGTTCATCTGCAGCTACAATTTACATTAAAGTTTTATTATTTAATGGTCATAAATTTTAAAAAATTACTATAAACTAAAGACAACAATGAGTGTTTCATAGAGTAACAAAAATTTAAAGAAAATAATTACAAGTAAAAATGTACGGTTTAATGAATTGTTAACTGAAATAATTGGTAGTGCATGGTAGAGGTTATTAGTGTAAGGTCATACGATTATATTAGTAAATATGGGGACATGTAATTGGAGATAAAAATAATAGGTAAAAAAATCTAAAACTAAGATAATGACTACAGTCTATTAGTTTTATACTATATTATATATTAAACTAAAAAGTAGTTCTTTAAATAAGAGATCTTATTGGAAATTTTAAAAGGCACTAAAAATCTAATAATGTCGCTATGGTTCAAGTCTCAAAGAATTGTGGAGCAGCGAGCAAAGATTTAATGGATATGACTAAGCCACTTAATAGTTATTTAAAATGCAAAAATATTTAAATTTTTCCCACCCAACAATCAACTTGTATGTATGTGTGTACTCTTATCTAAAAAGTATGCAAAAAAAAACAATTAACTAGCATTCTGTTTATAACAACACCAAACCTGTTACAATATGTTTATGACCAACTAAACTATAAATAATTAAAAATAAAATATTGCATTTGTACTTCCCACTCAACCAAAATTAAAGCAACAGCTGTATGTCTTAATATGGTCAACAAATTGCAAGCAGACAACTAAATAAATGTAAACCAATGTGAGTAAGTTTTAATTTCTGTCAAACAGTTTGTCAATACAATTTTTTTTTTTTTAATTTTACAAACATATTAATGGAAAGTGAGTAACTCTTTGAAGACCTAAAGCTCTAAATGAAAAGAGTGTGTATCATTAAAGAAATTTAATGGTGTAAAATACTGAAGAGTTTTCCGGCTTTAAAAATACCTTGCAATGTCACGGCACAAATAATTGTGTTTAATTAAAAAAGAAAGAAAAATTTTAAAGGTTTTATGTTTAATGAGACTGTTTTAATTAAATATATGTACAAATATAATGAGTGAACATTTTTTGATTCAAAAGACTGAATATTACTAAAAGTACCAGTTGTACGTTATCGGCATCACACTAAGGTGTTGAAAGTTAATTTTATTTTACTAGTTCTACCAAGCACAGCTTCCCAGCAAAAAATTTCAAAAAAGGTAATCGAGTTTGGAATTAAGCATTTTTAGTGGAAGCTCTTCCCTACTGGATTACCAACTTAATGATTTTAACAAGGCGTGAGACTAAAATAATCGATTCTTGAGAAATACTTACTTTTTTTATTTGGCAACTTGTTGAGGTAATTTATTTCATCTAAAAAAATCATTCTCTTCATTTCATTCAGCAACTTTTACATAATTTTTTTTAAATTTTAGGTAATGTAATTTGTAAGCGAGTAATGAAATTTGGCAATCAGAAAAGTAAGTCATTATATGGCAAGTAGTTCTAATGGTAATGTGTAATTTTTTGCTGGGTTGTTGCTTATCACTTTGAAGAGACACACTTTTATTAAATTATGTTTCTATGGCGCAGTTGTGATCATAGTAGATTAAGTTAGGTTGGCAGGCTGCTGGTAAGGAATAGTAAAATATAGAGTTCAGCTAACTTGAGTCCAATACAATGATCCCTTTATGCTGCCTTTGAGTTGAAGAGAAGATAGTGAGAGAGGGTGATAGGGAAGAGATAGTGATAGGGAGGACATGTGTTGAACGAAGAGATATACGAAAGCCTTATTCTTTTTTTTAGAAATCAGCTTTTTTGCAAGTTTTTAATAATGCAGTGTTGCAGCGCCTCTGGTATCAATAAATTTTGAAACTATGTTTAGTAACCATTTTATTGATTATTTTACATAATACCGACGAAGAAGGGCTTTCTTATGCTACATTAGGATTAGCATCGCCTGAAGCCAGTGTAGTTTATTGAACAGTGCCTTATGCCTGCTGAGGCTGAGTTCACATCTGGCATTTCTTGTGTGTCATTTGCATAAAAAATCGTAACCAACTAATTAATAATGAAAAACTGTTTGATTCAGACATGTATTTATAACAGTTTGCCATCATGCTGGATTCTATAAAAGTGTCTATTAGTTATGTATGAAACTATTTAACTTAATAAATACATGTCTGAATATAAAAGTTTTCCATTAGTAATTAGTGGTTACGCTTTTTTACGCTTGTATGGCACATGGCACACAGATGGAAACTAGAGACCTGCGTAAACAGTCTTTAAATGTAAATACGTCATGATTTTTATATGTATTCACGTCGCATGTAAACCAATAATTAATGCTGTCCTACTATAAGCAAAGCACGATGGATGTATTGGGGTACGTGTATATCAGTGTTAACAAGCGATGTCGCCAAGACAGCTTGTTTGTAACAAACACTCAAAAGAAGTACTGTTGATTAGTGTATGCTGGTTAGTTTTCATATTGTACGTTTGAGTGTATGTGTGTAATATGTAGATGGTAAGCTATTATGTGATTAACCGCATACAACTAATGTTAATGCATGTGTGTGCGTTTGCATGTGCGCAGAAAAATAAAAGATCATACACACATACATGTATGACGTTTGTACACGCGCTCATGCGTAGAAAGAAGCAAGTATCACAAATTCTTCCATCACGAAGTGTTTTCTTCTTTACTCTTATACCTACAATACTGAAACAAATTTCTTGCAAACAGTGTTGTTAACGTTTGTTTTATAAGATTTCGCTGTAGTAAAACATTTGAAAAATCCCTCATGTCGTGAAAATTCTTATAAGATATCTTGTGAAGGACACTAATGGAAACCCGGCCTAAGAAATATCAGAAAAATGCATGAAGGCCGGGATCGAACCCAAGACCTTGAGTTTTGTAGTCAACGTGGTAACTACTTCAGCGAACGCCAGTTCCTTGGAATCATATTGGATTTATTAAAATTCTATTGAATTTATTATTACTACTAAGTGTTATTAATATTATTAAATATTAAATTATTGAACGGAATTATTTATTCGAGGAAGATTATAAAAACCAAGAAGCGCAAAGAGTTCTTGACATAACCTGATTTAAATATGTATATCTAAAGTATTGGTATTTATATGAGCTAATTGAGAATGATCAGCAAAGTATTCAGAAAAGTACAAATTCATAAACCAATATAACATCTTCGTAAAATTAAGTGAACGTTTTTAACGCTGCGTGTTTTCTTTAAAAATATTGTTCACTTTTTTTAAGAAGTTGTCTAGTTAAAGCAGTACATAATGACATTAAATAGAAGATAGATAAATAAAATTTTTTTTATTGTTTTCTTTTCATAAATATTTAAGTGTCGTTTACTTTTAAACCATTTAGACTCTACGTTTAATGCTAATTATCAAAGAAAAGGAGGAGTAGTCAATATCACTGCCTTTGGGCTTTTGAGGCCAGAAATTTCATTATTTGAATAGAAAGCAATTTCAAGAGGTTTTATTTGACCTTGCAAAGAAATGCAAGCAAATTTTTTCAATTATATATGATATATAAAATTTATGTATGTATATAGTTCGCAAAAGAGTTGCTGATATATGAGTAAGCATCCAGAATAATAAAAAAATGCTATAGTTGTTAACTTAAAGCAAAAATAACATACGTACATAGTATATCCAATAACTGCCTTTTGTTTTATTTAATACTTTAAATAATGAATTTCTGTCTTAAGGTTTTAATTCAATAATTGTTAAACGCGAGCTTGGATCTTAAGACTTCTAAATTTATTATACATGTAAAATACTCAGCATGTACCTTAAGTCCTTTGCTGTATGAACAATTTAAAAAAAGAGTTTGTTTCTTAAGTCTTTCATTTGTAAATTATTTTCTAAATACCCTGCAGGAAATTGAACTGACACAATACTAGTCACGTGACCGGTCCCCAAGTGATAGGGACTAGTCGGAGTTCTAACACTTCCTATGAGGCGGACCAGTCACTTTTAGATGGGGATGGCCTAGAATGGGGTTAATTGACACTTTTTATGCACCTTATGATTTGTCACTGAACTATCTTATAGGGACGTATTCGGTGTAGAATAATATAAATTATATCTGTGGACCTTTGATAAAAGAACTTAGCTCGAGTTGTGAAAATTTGCTAGATTTTTTATTATACGACTATTTTTTAAGGCGCATCTTTTGGTCTTATCGGCACGATTCTACGATTCTTAGTTCGAGAAATACTTTATGCGAAAAATCAACATATCTCTAGATTTTACTGGTTTGCTTTTGACAAAACAACTTAATGTAAATATGATGAAAAATTAGTAAGAATTCGAAAAATAAAGTTTAACGAACTTTTGACAAAACGTCCTATTTCATCTTAGTTCTCCTCATTTTTTTAAAAATAATTTTCACAAAACAACATATTTCGAAATAAGTTCCTTTATCAAAAACTAAATTGTGAAAACGGAGTATTTATATCGAAGTAAGTTGATTTTGCGTAACATATTTCATAGCCACAACACATCTTATACTGAAATAAGTGCTTTTGTAAAATTTTAAAGCTACAAAATTAAGAGAAGAGTTGAATTTATTTCTAAAAGATCGTTTGAATAAACAACTTATTTCATGTGTTATTTTTTTCTTCTTATAACAAATTATTTGAAAAACTATTTGAATAAATCCTAAATTCGACAAAAAAAAATTTTATATTACAAAATTTTTACTTTTCCTTTGTTCAGTATTTTAGGAATATTTTCGCTCTCCTGAAAAATTTTAAAAATAGACAAATCGCTCATTTGCTTCAATAGTAGCATAACTCAAAAAATGAGTTTTTTGAGTTAATAATGCAGAAAGATGCGTAATTTTGCATTTTATCTTGTGTAAAAATTTCATATAAATAGCTTGTACCATCACCTCCTGAGAGAAGAATTTTTTTTCATTTCTCCATTGAGTTGTATGCAAAATAAAAATTTAAAACGCGTTTTCTGCAAAACTGGTTTTTTTGAGTTGTGCCACTATTGAAGTAAATGAGCGATATGTGCTTTTGTAAAAAGTCCACAGATATATAAATGTCATTCAGACATTTAACTGTAACAATGAAAACTTATAATATTTTTTTATTATTACAAATGCAATTATAATTGATTTTTAAGCAGAAGATTTTTTGAGATTCGAACCGACAAACTCGCTCACGACAGGCTTGCATACTTTCCACTCAACCACAGGGACATTCATGTTTCAAAAGTATAAATACCACTTAAGCTTGGGTTAATATCTCAGTATAGTTACGGGACTGGTTCCAGAGTCACATTGGAAGGAGCAATTAACATTATATTTACACTATTTGATAGGACCATGTATTCAAGCACATCGAACATGTTCAGCGCTGTTTACTACAATATTTCACCGAGTTCAAATTAAATTGGCTCAAAATCAAGACGATACATCACGAAAATGGTGTATATGTAACCATTTACACGATATGTTTTTTTTTCACCATACACTTCTCCGTACTTTTGATAACACTCGCGTTTTCTGAAGTCATAGGACGAGTACGTTTGGATCAATTGTCCCCAAATTTTCTGCAGGGTATGTACAGAGTTTATGTGTTTAGTCTTTTGATTTTATTTTTTATACATACATATGTATATGCTTGTATGTATTTTGAAATTTTTTGAAATACTAGATTTGTGACGTCCTTTGATTCTGAACAACTAAAACACCGAGTTTCTTTCTTTAGTCCCACGTTTAGACGTGTATATCTCTTTTAAGTTTGAGATTGAGTTTGTATTTGAAGTCTTTTGATCGTATTTGATAGAAATTATGAATATTGGGTAGGTGTCTTAAGTCTTTTGTTTTTATGTATATGATTATATGTATATGTATTATGTATATGATTATAAAACTTAAGTTTGAGTTTTTGTTTTTATGATAGTATTATACATCGAGTGTGCTTGTTAAGTCTTTTGATACATTTTCATTTGATCGAGTTTGTATCTTGAGTCCTTTGATTTTACACAATATCTTTCTATATATGTTTCTTAAGTATTATTTTTCGGTGTTAAAGTGTTTGAATACCATTTCTTTTGATTTTTAAGGAAAGTAATAATATGTATTTATATCGCATTTTTGGCTTAAGTTTTAAGCTCAAAATTGTATATATGGCTTGTGTTTCCATAAAATCCGATAGTTTGAGTTTGTTGCTTGCGCTGTTGTTGTTATTTTATATCTCCAATATATATATAATTATATAATCATATCCCCATAAATATCTAAATGAAACTGCATGTTTTTTTATTTTTTTTTAAATATTTTATTTTTATACATTTTGTTTAATATTTTTTTTTGTCATCATTTTTAAAAACATTGGTTCTCTTAATAAACTTATTTACAATTTTTTTAAAAATAAAAAAAAATATTTTATAATAACATAAGAAAAAAAAATTTATTTATACACAAAATATTATACAAACAATTTATGATTTTCTGCCAAAAGCCATATAATTAGGCACAACAATAGAGCCAAGAATTTGTAAAAAGAGTAAAAAATAAATAAATAAAAAATAATTTTTTCACACAAAAAATTATTAATAAATTATGGTTTTTTTTAAACAAGCTTTTCTTCCACAAACGACCAAATTTAACGAATTTATCACAATTTTTGGCCAAAACTTTATGGAAGCAATTCAATAGTTTTGCCAAAATCTTGATAACAGAAACTAATAAATTTTATAATAAATAAGTTATTATAACAACTTAGTTAGGGGTTATAGAAAACATAAATAACTTTATAAAGTCTTAAAAGAAATTCCTTCTAAATTATAAGATTAAAATAATTAATGTTGATGAATTTCTTAGAATCTAAGTGGCAGTGTGTTTGTTGTTGCCTAAATTCACTCCCTAACAATATTCTTTTGCTTCCTATTGGGTAACTAATTTAGGCAATGCAGCAGAAAATGATCAGCGTACCTAGTGGCAAAGTTTCTTTCTTTCTCTTTTTTTCGAATAAGGAATTTTCGTAATAAAAATTCGTACAGGAAAGAAATTGAGTAGAGCTAGAGGGGTAGGGTTAGAATAATTATAACTAGTTGATTTGTTATGTTATGTGTGGCTTTTTGTTAAACAACAAAAAAGAAATCGTTTACACTTTGTTTTTGTTTTTGGGATTTTAGATGAAATTAAGTCTGCTATGAGGGCTTAACTTATTTCTTTTTGTGGTAACCATGACCATCGGAAAAAACGGTGCCACCATGACCACTAGAAGAGAAATCATAGCCACTGGATGAAAAACCATGGCCGCCAGAGGAGAAGCCGTGACCTCCAAAGGAAATACCAGCGGGAGCAACACCAATTGCAGCACCACCACCATGCTGTACAACAGAGTGACCGGCTACAACAGGTACACCTACTGGCACGGGTACTGGCCTGTCAACAGTTACGGGTACAGGTCTACTAACTGGCACGGGTACTGGGCGATCAACGGCTACCTTAACTGGGTAGGGTACAGGGCGATCCACGTTGTAAGGTACATGCTTTTCGACAGTGTAGGGTTGAGGTACAGGCACAGGTACTTTGACGGCATAAGGACGATCTACTGGTACGGGATAGGGACGATCCACACGTACGGGTACTTGAACGGGCACTTTCTTTTCAACAACAACTGGATAGGGTTTCTCTACTGGCACTGGATAAGGTCTGGGTACAGCAACTTGTACTGGACGATCAACGGGCACATGTACGGGTACTTGAACGTGCTTAATAACTTCATAGGGTTGAGGCACTGATATGGGTACTTTAACAGGCACTTGAACATGTTTAATAACTTCATAGGGTTGGGGTACTGGTACTTTAACGGGAACTTGTACATGTTTGATAACTTCGTAAGGCTGTGGAACGGGTACCTTGACGGGGTAAGGACGATCAACTGGCACTTGAACGGGCACTTCAACCTTCTTGATCACTTCGTAGGGCTGGGGTACATGAACGGGAACTTTAACGTATTCTTTGACGGGCACACCAACCTTTTTAATAACTTCATAGGGTTGAGGTACGGGTACATGGACTTGCACGGGCACATGTTTGATGTGTTCCACAGGATAAGGACGATCGACAACATGTGGCACTGGTATGCCCTTAGTAATGGTAATAGTCTTGTGTACGTCAGCCATTTTGCTTATCAGGAACTCTGCAGGGGCACCATGTCCACCAATGATAATTCCACCACCGCCGCCACTACCACCATAACCGCTACCATGACCTGCAAAACCAGAATGACCAATATAAGCAACAGCTGGTGCTGAATGACCTCCAATGGCATTACCACCATATGCAAGACCATATCCATGACCATGAGAAATGGAACCATGTCCCAAATAGCCAATATCTAAGCCAGAATGTCCATAGCCATAGCCCAAATCGAGGAGTCCACGCTTATCGAGCTTCTTCTCTAAAGGTACTTTTTCAACAGATTTCTTGGCAGTTTTTTCGGCATAAGCAGAAGCCACCAATAATGTGGCGAGGCACAACTATAAGAAGACGATGAAATAGAGGCAAATGGTAATTAGTTTCAAGGGATAAAGATTTTATATTTTATGTATGTACATACATATGTACAATATAAACATTATAAATATAATTATATAATTCACAACAATTTTTATCGTGTATTTGTGTATCAAATACACTTTCTATTTTTTAATTGTGAACACCCTGTATGTAGTGTATTAATAAATTTTGTATTTTTAATGGCAAAAGAAGAACAAGCCACACCACGGATGGAAATCATGGTACAATTGTACTTTTTATGGTATATTTTTGACCTTGTTGGTACCATGGTACTACCGCGAGTTATTTGGTACAATTTAAAAATGTCAATTTTTCACTCTATGGTAACATTAATTTTGCCTATGTTCTCTTTAATTTTTTTGTGCGTGTTTTATTTTAATAATATAATAGTCGAATCTACGAATGTACCTTTATGAATGTAATATTTAATATTTCTTATGTCATTATATATTGTATACTGAGTTTTTATACACATTTTTGTTAAGTTTCTGTTTTTTATTGTACACTTCTGAATTTTTATACACATTTTTTTAAGTTTCTGTTTTTATTAATAAATATTAAAAAAATGGTACCGTGATGGTCTAAAAAGTACATTTTGTTTTTATAGTTGATACAAAATCCAAGAAGTCATTTTCCTTCCCTGAGCCACACATAAATGCTCTCAGAGAGCCTCTCTCTAAATACAACATTTTAAAGACAAATGAAATAAAAATGTATTTAATTTTTATATTAAAATTTCCAACAACAAATTTTACGCTATTCTATTTAGGGCCATTATTACAACTTAAAGTTAGTTAAAAGTAGGATTCTATCGAACGTATAAAAAGTTTTCCATTATTGCAAATTGGATTTAACTTAACAAGTAGGATAAACTTGGTTGTAATTTATCGCTCACTTTAGGTTAAAGTAAAATTTTGCAAATTATAAAGTTTTTATACGTCCGATAAAATCCTACTTTAAACTAACTTTAAGTTGTAATAATGGCCCTTAATATGATAGGAAGATCGATACAAAGTTACAAGAGGTTTTGTGAATAAAACCTAAAATTTGTTTTCTAATTCTTTTATTTCGAAATCAAAACTTACTTTTTAGTGCCAAAAAAAAAATATTTTTATTTGTTAATTTATGTCTTTTTTTATTTGATAATTCTTTTGACTTAAAGTTTTTATTGTTCTGTAAATTAACTTATGTGTCTTTTTTTATTCAACTTCATTAATTAAGTTTTAATGGACTTATCGTGGTTTTTATATTAATAATATATCATGAAGCAAGAAGAAGAAAAAATTCTACGGATTAGTTTTATCAAATAAATTATTTATATATAAACTATATGTCTATTAATTCACAAACACATCGTTCAAGTATGATGCAAAATTAATTTTTTGTTATTAATTTTGAAAATTTATTATCTTTAATATGCGAAAGGGAATTTTGATTGAAGACAGTTAAGATTTGCAAAGAAATAATATAAATTTGAAATTAAAAAAAAGAAAGAGTTGTCACTGAAACTAGTTTAGTAACTTTTATAACCTTTTGTGAATCTTTAAATTTTTTAGAATAAATTTACGCTTAGTTAATGTCTTAGGAATTTTTGTTGTTGTTTTTTTTTGGCTTGGTAACGTCTATATGCATTTTGTTTCTGCATATCAGATGAAATTATAAAACATTGTATTTTCAACTCAAATTAAACGAAAAATTAAAAAAAAATTATGTATTAGCCGTTGAAATCACCATAAAAACTTAGTAGTGTTATGACACAACTTTATAACAACTTTCCTGATCAAATATTCATCTCGAATCTGCAAACATAAATCACTTGGAGACTTGGTCTTATCATGAACGATTAGTTTATATGGCTTTAAATTCGATTGACTGTGTTTTAAAATTATATTTCTTACAATTACAAAATATTTTTTAACTTCTCTGAGGCCTTTGAGTATTGCTTAACATTTATTTTAGGAATGTAGCTAGCGTATTTGCGACTTAAGCCGAGTACACACTATGGCATTTTGTGACATTGCTGTAATGTGTACTAGTGGCAACGTTTGCCATCTCAGATATTTTTTGTTGTGTTGCAAAAAAACATAATGCGAACGGTGTTGCACACATTTTCAAAATGATACCACAAAATGACAACACAAGAAATTCCAGATATGCACTCGGCATTAGTCGCCTACTGTTTTCATTTTACTCATGTTTGCTTGTCCATCTTACTGCTTTTTTATACCGGCTTTTTATATTATTTTAAATAAAAAAAAAGTTCGTTTTTCTTTCTCTGCTGTTTATGCCGTTGGTGGATTTGTTAACGGAAATAAATACAACATACTCGTATAATATTGCAATAAAAAATCTGGATAAAGCAAAAAAAGAAAAAAAAAAAATAAAAAAAATTGAAATGTTACAAATTATTGATGAATTTTTGTTTATGCTTGAGCTAAGCGTGGTGCTCTTGTGCATACGAAAAAACAAATCAATATGCATGTCATTAACTTCATTAATAATTAGTGATAAAGACAAACCAATTGAAATTATCTTAATATAACAGATAAAGAAACATGAATTTTACTGCAGTGATACTGTTAAACGGCTTAAAGTTTGTATTTTATTTTAAAATTAATTTTTTATGTAAGGGATTCAATATGTTTTATTTTTTTACTTGCACTAGTTAATTTTAAATTATTAGGTTCGTATCTTAAGTCTTTTGTTTTTCAGTTCCATTACGGGGACTTTTTTTTAACGAATCGAAGCTGTAATTAAATTGCCTTTAATAATAATTATAATAATTTTTTATATCATTACAATTTACAAGGTTTGTGTCCTGAGTCTTTTGTTTTTAAAGTGATTTAAGAACAAATTATCACAATGAACCCTACTGGGTCTCCGAGTAGAGGTGCGTTTTACCACCACCACACTTCCTAAGAACAAGTTGAAATGTATTAAAGATGATTAAAGTCAAAGCTAAATTTTATTTGTTAATTTATTTCACTGGTCATTTGTAAAGTTTGTTTCTTAAGTCTTACGATTTTATATCAAATTAGCGAATCGGAGATGTAATAAAATATATATTATAGTGATTATAATAGTTTTTTATATCATTACATTTTATAAGGTTTATCTCTTAAGTCTTCTAATTTATAGTGATTAAAGGCATTTTATAACAAAAGTATGGCTGAGTTTACATCTGGCATTTCTTGTGTGCGAAATCCCCAAAAAAAGCGTAACCACTAATTACTAATGAGAAACTATTTGATATAGACATGTATTTATTGATTTAAACTGTTTCCAATCTTGTTAGATTCTATAAAATTGTCTATTAGTTATGTATGAAACTGTTTAACTTAATAAATACGCGTCTGAATCAAACTTTTTTTCAATAGTAATTATTGGTTACGCTTTTTTTCCACTTATGTGGCACAAGGCACACAGATGTCAGCCCGTCCTAAGGAAAGGTCTTACAAATTAAGTTATAGGTATGTACTTTTTATTGCTTTTTTTTTGATATGCATACATATCGAGCCCCTTTTTTCGTTTTGAACTTAAGCCACAAAAATTAAAGTTTTATGGCAGTTTTTTGCATAATATTCAAATATGCTTTACATAAATAAATTGTCGTTTAAGATAAAAATTTACAGCCTGTATTTTATTAGCAAAAAAATTTAAATATTTACTGCATGCCGCTTAAATAAATAAGGCTCAATATTTTATTGTTACTTTTTTAACAGTCAGTTATAAAGTTTTTATGTTCATAAAATATAAATTTGATAGATGATTTTTACTACTCGATGGTGAACTTAAGTCTTTTATTTTTGTAATAATGTATTAAGAATTCTTAATAGAATGAAATGAAAAATTTGTTTTTTAATATGAAATATTTAAAAGGTCTCAAAGTTCCAATTCAAAGTTTTTTTTAAGAATAGAGCGAAAATTGTGAACATGTATGGATGTCATGTATTCTTTTAACGAGTCGAACGTGCAATTAAATTAATAATAAAAATTTGTTGTCTTTATGTTTCTAAGGTTTGCTTCTTAAGTGTTTCGATAACGAGTACTTTGGCCGTACTTTGACCCCAGGTTTGTGTCTTAAGTCATAGGTTTACCAGTCAGTTTCTTAGCTTTCTTATGACGTGTACACACTATGGCATTTTATGACATCGCAGTAATGTGTAGTACTTGCCACGTTTGTCATTACCGATATTTTTCGTTGTGTGGCATTGCTTTTCAAAAAAAAAAAAAAAAACAACACAATAAATGCTTAAGTAATTTTTTAATATGTATACAATTTTTTTTAAATTAAATTATCTTGTACATTACAAGATTTTTTTCGTAATTTAAGAGCTTTTTAATAACGGAAGGTTTGTTTCTTAAATCTTTTGTTAGGAAGAGTATTTTTGAATTAAAAAGTTTTGAGACTTAATTACTTTCATAATGGCCCCAATTGGGTCACCCAGTGTGGATGCGGTATAGCACCACCCTTCCCAACCCAATTACTTTCTGGAAAGTACAATCCAAATTTTGTGTGAAGAGGTTTTGCAGAAAAATGCGACAATTCATGTATACAATTTCTTGTTAGTTAGCACATATCTAATATTTCTTATACCTATCTTTATATTATTTTGTAGTTTTTTTTTGCAAATATTTAATCTCTGTTAAGTTAATCAATACATAATTATGTATTATATTATTTATTTTGCTACTGTAAATACATATATTATTGCGCATTATTTTGCTTGATATTTGTAATTTTTGTCATTCCCGTCATGATTTCTTAGTATGGATTGGTTACATTAGTAAAATTTCACTTGTTTGATTTTTCGTTTTGTTTTGGTGACTTGCATGCTCGTTATTTTTAGCCATGTTTGTGGTTTTGTTGTTTATACCATTTTTTTTCTTTCTATACTTTCGCTTATATTATTACTTAATATCAAATTATTTTCGTACAACTGTCATTGTTGCGGGTATAAAGAAGGCAATGCGATTAGATAATTAATAAAATTATTAAAATGCTGTAATATTAAACGGTGTCAATCAAAATGGATAGGCCTAATGCAGAAAGAAAGTAGAACGTGATTAATGGTGTCAATGAACGAGGCAAATGTTTTAATTAATTAGTTGGTATAGGCAGTGTGTTTGAGCTATTGTTTATATTTGTTTTTTTTTTAATTTTTATTTATTATTGACAATTGACTTATACAATTTTGTATGAAAATCAGTTTTAGTGACATTTATGACTGCCTTTTGCAATTAAACTTCTGTGCTCAAAATGACGAAAATTAAATCTCTAGATAGGTATTTCCTTAAACATATTATCAATGTTTGCTCTTTTTGGTTCAATATTATAGCAAAAAATTCTGTTATGGAAGCACTAACAACTGACACAACAAAAACATCAAAAAATGCTCTCTATCAAAATAGAAAATTATCACAATTTTCAAAATCACTGACTTTTGCATCGGATTATTACTTCTGTGAAGGAAGCACTTTAGCAAAAAAATCATAGCCTTTTGGAAACTGAATGTATTGCTTGCTTCTGGATCATCTTGAACAAAAAGAAATGCCTCAGGCCCTTATTATGAGCAACTTTCGATCTTCGACTGTAGTCGAAAGTACTGAGTGAACGAATTTTAATTTGGTATTATGACGAGCATTCAACAAAGAACGTCGTTATTATGAATAAACTCGAGGAAAAATAGCTTTCAATTTGTGTTTGTGTACTTAAAAGTAAACATTGTTTAACAATCAGATATTTTAACAATTTTTTATATTAAAATACTTCATCGAAAGCCAAACTCTGTAAGATAGAAAATTCGTTGGTCAGCTAAATTTTCGATGTTCATAATATGAATTTAATATTCGATTTTCGATGTTCGATACCCACCGAAGATCGAAAATGAATGCAACTCATAATAGGGCCTTTATTCATGCGCAACAGCAATTGATTCTGTAGCATTGTCTTCCTTACAAAAACGGTTGTGTTAAGTACTAATTTTTTCTGGGATCTTGCGAGTTATAAGTATTTTCAATCTTAACAAGTACAATCAACTAAAATAATACAAAAAACCCATTAAATATTTTTGTTCAAAATACGTTAAAAAAAGACAATCAGGTATATGATGGAAGATGATTCTCAATACTTATTAATAAGCTCTTAAAATATTATTAAGGACTTGCAAGCTTTTTTGAATTGTGGTTGAAGCTTACTGATGTATTGCTAAGCAGCAACGAAATGCATCTGGAAAAATAATATATTGGAATAGATTTTCGAAAAATTTACATTAAAAAATACTGACTTATGGAACTCATTACAAAACCTATTGCAAGAGTTATGCACTAGTTTTTCCCAAGAAAATGCCCAACTTAACTTAAAAGATAACGTTGAAAACTATTCTCTATATCGGGCATTTGACTTGTACACACTATAGCATTTTGTGACATCGCATTAATGTATACTACTGGCAACGTTTGTCATTTCCTATATTTTTCGTTGTGTGGCATTACTATCCATAATGTGAACGTAATGTAAACGGCCTTGCACACATTTTTAATATGACAACACAAAATGACAACACAGATAAGAACTTCACATTAGAGTTTAAGATTCTTCGAAGGGATATTTTAAAACTGCTAGTCAAGCTCTTTCAAGTGACTTTGAAAATGGTGTAAAATTTTTTCTTATAATAATTGTTGCAATGAACTTAAGCAAAGACACGTTGCGCAGATCTGTGAAAATCAGTGCAACAGAGAAGAGTGGCCGAATGATTGAAGGCACACCTCTTTGAGGCTAATGATTGGTTTTTCTTTAAAAGGTTATTGGAGATTGGAAAAAATGCGTAATTCATAAAAAATAAATTTGTTTTAAAAACAATTTGTGCGAAAATATGTTTTATAAAGTTTTGTTAAATAAAAATAAGTTTTTATGAATAAGGTATTTATGAATTAAAAGAAAGTTATATAACAAAAAAAAAAAAAATCCACAGCTCTTATTATTATTTTAATAAAAAATCTGTAGCAGAAAGCAAGAAGTGCTTAAGTCGGGATAAGCTAATTTTGAGTTAATGGTTCCTCCGTAGTCTGTATATTACAAAACACTCCTGGGCAAAATTTCAATTAATATGTAAGGTTTTTCAGAAAGTTTTAGCATAATGACTTGAGGTTTATATTTATTAGACTTGTAATCTTATTTGAAATACTAGCTTAATTTGAATTATATTTTGGTATATTTCAACTTAAATGTATTTCCTATAGTGTGTAAAATAATAATTGCTCGGAAAAACAAAGATTAACAGAGAAATTCTAAATTTAACTGCAAAAGAAATATATTTCTAAAAATCGACTTGAACGCTTAAAAGTGCTTTCCTGCAAAATAGTAGAATATGAGTTAAGCACTTTTTCCTTATTGCCACAGATTCATTCAATAAAAATTTTAGGCTAATTATGTATCCTGTGGCTTACAAAATAACCTAAGAAATGCATGTTTCATTATAAACATAATATACTGAAAGTGTTAAAAAAACTTAGATTAAAAACTTGATAGAAATATCAAAAATATTTACAAGAATTAAACTTTTTAAAAATCAGTATCAAGTGAAAATATTTTTTTATTTTACCTAAGCCTATTTTGAGATCAACAAAAGAGTTAAGTAGAATATACTACAAAGGAAAATTTTTTTCTAAATTATTTAAAAATATATATTCTAAACTTTAAATTATGAAAAATAAGATACGAACAAAAAAGAGTAATATTCCTTGAATAAAGAAATTTCTTTCTGTTTTTGTTTAAAAAATATTATTACAGGAAATTTTAACATGCATGCATTAATTGTTTTGATAAAAAATGCTTAACATTACACAAAAAAAAAAATATAACAAGAACTATTTCGAAATCTAAGAGTGGTTTTTATGGGAACAATAATTCCGATTTATCTTTAACGTAAATGTTTTGAGTTAAGTTTTTAAGGCAAATATTTTAGTGGTTTTTTTTAAATTAAAATAATTGTCAGTATTTTTTTATGAATTTTGAAACTTAAAAATGAATTTTTGAAAATAAATTATTTTGATTAAAGGCCTTATTTTGTAAGAACCCAATGCTTAGCGTTGATAAATTTTGTATTAATTTTGTTTTTATAACTTAAATTGTTTCTATATTAAATTTGCCAATAGTTCGCATTGCGTTCTTCACAATTATCACCTATTTTTTTTTCACAAATTTAAACCACTTTGTTTGATAAAAATTAACTTAAGTTAGAAACAGAGAGTGTTTTTTATAAAATTTTATTTTAAAGAAAATAAGTTCTATTAGAGATTAAAAAAAATCTTTAGAACTCTTAGCACTTGAAAACTTAAAAAAAATTTAAGGAAAATATTTTCAAAATAGTGATTAAATCTTGAAAAAGAAAATGTATAAATTGGCCAAATTCGAATGTTTTTTTAAGTTTCAAATAAGCCAATTTTGCCTAACTTCTTCGAATTAAATAAATTAAAAATTTTGATTACATTTTAAATTTTTAAAATTTTTAGTAGCAAGTAGCTTAAATTAAATTTCTTTAACAAAACTTTAAAAACTTTTTGAGTAAACAGAATTTATATAAAATTTTTAATCTTTCATCACTTAAAATTTTCACTTTGATTTCTTATTTAATATAATACTTACAAAGAATTTCATGATGATTTGTTTCAAATAAATAAAAACACCCTTTTTGTGTGAAAATTAGTCAGCCGCTCTCTAGAAATAATTAAGAAAATATATATTTTAATTGCACTTTTATTATGATTTTTTACTTCATTTAAATAATTTTAATGTCTTTTTAAAATTTAATAATATTAAGCACTTGATGATTTTTTTTGAAACAAACAATTATAATGGAAAAAAATTAATAATATATAAAAATGTGCACCTTTAAATGTAAACAGTAAATAAATTTTTATGTAACACTACAAATAAAGGATTGTAGAATTCGCTGCGATTCCAAACCTTTAACTGGATGCTGTCTTTGGTCAGTTAGTGGCTTATATACTGCGCACATTTATAACGCTCAAAATGCACAAAAATAATTTTGAGTTTGAATTTTAGTTTGATTTTGCCCCTAACATTTTGATTTTTTTCTTTTTTACTTCTTTTATTTTAAAATGAAACTCATTTCAAAATCAAAGAGCGACTGAGAGCTCAAAATTGTTATTTCTTTTGTTTTTGTTTTTATTGCAATTACTTTAAATTGATATAGTTTTATTAAACTATAAAATTTTAATTTAAGTTTAAAAAAATTTTTTTTTTCATATGCAATAACAAAGAGTGGTAGTGGGTTCAATGAAGAGCTAATGCAGGTGGTAAGAAACTAAGAAACTGAAAGTGAGAGTAAACCAGCCAACAAAAAAGCAAAAATAAACTTTTTAAAGCTTTTCGTGTGGCTTTTTAATAAGAAAATACAGAAACTTCAAAGGAAAATGAGAGTATGCAAGAAAGCTTTACACACACTTAGGCATCATCAAGAACTACTAAGCTTAATTCAAACTACAGCATATTTTGTGATTTTTTTCAACAACACAAACACAAGTTAAAGAGCCCACTACTACAACTATACAAGCCTTAATGAATGTCTTAGTATTGGTTGCTTTAGTTGGTGCGTTTTCGTATAAAACACCAATACTTTCGCATTAATGTTAACCCATACTTAGAAATTCATTCAAAATTTTAATCTCTGTATTAGTAGTTCATACCTTTTAGTAAATTTGTATTTGTATTTTTTTTCTACACTTTGTTAAATATGTGTTAGTGGTGCTACCATTAATATATCATGATTTTTCCTTAAATTAATTTTCAAGCTTAATAATATGAAACTAGGAAAAAAAAAATAAAATACTTATATCAAATCAATTCAAAGATTTTCAGTAAAGTTAGCAAAAATGTTTTAGTACTTTGATTTGTTGCACAGTAGTGAGTGCCACATAAAGTAGGTTAACATTGTGACGACATGCATGTGAACACATATAATTTTCTGTAACAAAAGCTAAAGAAATAAATAAATTGAAAATAATAAAAAAAAAATAATAATAATAATACAGACTAGAGAGCCTTGTTTTACATAAAATGTAGCAATTTATGGTTAAAAGTTAAATTCCAATATAAAAAAAAATATCTAGGAGCAAGGTGTTTTGTTAATTATTGTATTTGATTGAACTGAAAAAAAATTAAGAAAAAATGTAATGAAGCTATAAATTATATATTTATTTATAAAGTTATATATTATAAACGCTAATTTGTACACTAGGTCTTTTGCTTTAATAATTAAATAATTAAAACTTCTGATAACTAATTAATTAAAACTCTTTATATGGCTTCATAATTAAGATACAAGTTTGCTACTGATAATGATAAAAAATACTTACTGATAATAATAAAAACAAATAATATAATTCCGATACAAATAATAAGGCAAAGGAACCGAAACTGTTAGAATGTAATAGCCTCTGCTGCAAAAGAAACCTCGCAATTATCAATTATTTTATTACTAAACAAACGTCAGAATTGAAAAAAATTTATTTTATAATAAAATAAAACTTATTCCTCTTATTTAAAAAAAAAAACATATATGTGACCTTCTCCGAGAAAAGGGACCTAGTGTGTCAAAAAACGGGTTTGGACTTAAGAGTGGATTCTAGTACCTAAGAGGGTGTAGAATAAGATGAAATGAGTTAGATTTCTGATTTAAAGTTATTTACCCCATAGAAACGTACAAAAAGAACTTGGGAAAATCGATAAAAATCAGAAAAACATTAAAATTTTATCTTTTTTTTGATTTTTTGGTTTTAATCATAACTAACCATACAAAATCGCATCTCCCAACTGAAGGTGTGTTTAAAGTGATAATGCGTTATGAAGCTTTAAATGCGTTTTTCTCAAAACTTCATTTTCACACACTAGGTCCATTTTATCGTAGAAGGTCACATGTTGATATCAAAATCATTTTAAAAAAAGCAGAAAATCATTCCTCACCAACGATACTATTTGTATTGAAAAAAAAGTCATGTCTTGAAAATACATGAGATTGTAATCACACTTCTGCAGTAAATTTTTTGGTTTTCTGATACCGATACCGATTTTGTAAGAATGTGCTAAACATTTATTTACATTTATGTTATTGGTCTGTTTCACGATATTGAAAGAAAATTTTCGATTTCGTGAAAAGGTTTTTGAAAAAAATTTGCTAGCAAAAATTTTGTTAATAAAAACCGTAAAAATTTTTAAATTTCTAATATAAATTTTAGAACCAAATTCACTTATGTTAACAACCCGGCCTAATACTAGCCGTCCACACGAGCAATAATATTGGCAATAATTACCATGGAAATTGTCAAATTTGACTCCCGATACAACATATTGGCGTGCAGACCATATGAATATACAACATATGTTCGAATATATATTCAGCAACAAATGTCAAAATACATTGCTGAGCAATAATCTCTTAACACATTCTGTCAAATTGAAATAATATTATTAATATTTTTTTTAATTAAACAGTAAGAAAAAACGTTTTAAGCAAATAAAATAAATATAATTTCAATTTATATACAATTGGCAAAAGATCTAATAAGGAATCATTTGTATATGTATATGCATAAAAATACAAATATAATTGGATGTACGTGTTCGCCACCTCTAGATACATTGTTGAACACAATCAATTTGACTTCATCACTCTGCCAACGTTATTGCTTGTGTTAAGACACAATAAATTGCTCGTGTGGTCGTACTGTAAGGTATCGAAAGAAAAAATTCGATCTCCAATTACAAGTACAGGGTGGGCCAAAAGAAACCAAGGGCTGTAAAAGTTTAATAACTTTTTTGTTTATTAACTTTTTTTTATTATTTCTTTCAGATTATATAATATACAAAATGGAAATTTTTTTACACTAAGTACATATGAAAAATGATGTCTCTTAAATGACCACCGTTTTCAGCTTCGCACTGATGGGCTCTTTTTAGAGCATTTTCCATAACATCTTTCAAAACTTGTGGCTGTAGCGTTCGAATTTCTGCAACAATGTTTGCCTTGAGTTCAAGGATTGTCTCTGGCTTGTTCACATACACTCGCTCCTTCAAAAAACCCCAAAGAAAATAGTCGGGTGCTGTCAAATCTGGCGATCGCGCTGGCCAAATAATTTCCGAATTTCAAGAAATTATTCGCTCTCCAAAAATTTGATTTAAAAGTGCCATTGTGTCTCGGGCAGTATGGGCAGTGGCTCCGTCCTGCTGAAACCACATACCAGGTCTGTTTTCAAGAGCAGGACGTAAAAAATTTTCTATCATAAACCGATACCGCTCTTTATTTACGGTTACAGCACTTCCATCTTCATTCTCGAAGAAGTAGGGCCCAATGACATTTTCAGATGTGATCCCACACCATACTGTACACCTGATGGGGTGCAATTGGCGTTGATGAATGGCTCTTGGATTTTGAGAACCCCAGAACCTACAGTTCTGCTTATTAACAAAGCCATTCAAATGAGCTTCATCACTCATAATCAAATTTTCATCTCTGGTTTAAATAATAAAATTCTATTGTTCTGGTTCTCTGTTCAGTTGTGAACCTCTCTATTATAAATTTTCCAAGTGTTGTCTATATAATCTGAAAGAAAAAATAAAAAAAAATTAATAAACAAAAAAGCTATTAAACTTTTACACCCCTTGGTTTCTTTTGGCCCACCCTGTATATTGAAAAAAAAAATTATATATGAAATTTTAAATGAAATTTCTTTTTCCATATAAATTGCCAATGAAGCCCATCGTGCCTTATTATTTGAAATTTGTTTGGTTATTTGAGAATGTTTATTTAACTTCTGGTAGAATGCTCTGATTTCGTACTGAATTTAATTCAACAACCTAAAAATTTTAAAATCTGCTTGCAGTTTTTTTTTATTAATCGGTTAAAGTTATTAATTAAATTTTATTGGAACGATTGAATAAGACTTATAATTCAATTAATTAATCGAATAAAATTTTTTCCATTTTTTTTTCTTCAAAACCTTTTTATATTAAAAGGTCGAATAATACTTTTGCTTATAAATTTTAAGATTTTCATTAAGGTTTTTCTAGAAATTTTAAAATTATTCGATCAAATTATTTCCGTAAATTATGACTATTCTTTTTCACTTTTTCATTAGGTCTATTTATTTATTTTTAATTCGAATATAATATTTCATTTTTAACAAAAACATTTTCTGAAATTGGTATTTAAAGAAATCTGTTGCATGTTGGTTACATTTTTTTAAATTATTAGTAGTGGCTACATTACGTAAAATTTTGATTGTATTTTTTTTTTCAAAATACAAATGTGGCAGCACATCTGTAGGCATGTGAATATCTACATGTACATATGTTACTAGTACAAGACATGTAGCAAATGTAGCTTTGTGATGACGTCAAAATTGCGTCAGAACTATATGCTCATGTGGTTTTTTACATGCCGTGTACTAGCTTAGGACTAGATTAAAATATTTTGTTCATAAAAAAAAATTACTAAGTTTTTAAAGTACATAATTTGATTATTCGAAGTTGGCTAAACCGAATCCTTTTTTAGGGTTCCGTACACCAAAGATGAAAAGGAACCCTATTGTTTTCGCTACGCTGCCCGTCTGTCCGTCTGTCCGTCTGTCCGTCTGTCCGTCTGTCCGTCACACGGTATTTTCTCAGGAACCGTAAGAGCTACGGACCTGAAATTTGGACACAGTATGTAGAACCTTGGCCGCTACAACAACAAATACATGAGAATTAAAAATTAAAGGGTGTTCTAAAACGAGCAATGAAATATGTTAAAATACCATGTAATATGCATACAATTGTATGAACATGTATTGAAACTTGAAATTTGTAAAATTAGTGTATTTTTATACAGACTACAACAATTAACACTAAAATTTAAAAAATTTAAATTAAAGGGTGGTCCATCAGTTAATGCAATTTTGACTATGTAATTTTGACAATTTGCTATATCTTGGTAATACTTGAAATTTTCAAAAACGGTAAAACTAAAAAAACCGAAAATTATAAAATCGCCAAGCCAAAAAAAAAATCGCCAAAACGAAAAAAATCGCCAAAATTAAAAAAAAATTCTAACACTAAAATAAATCGCCAAATTCGAAAAAATCGCCAAAATGAAAAAAAACGCCAAAATGAAAAAAAGCGCAAAAAATTTTAAAAAATCGCCAAAACGCGAAAATGTCGCCAAAACCAAAAAAAAATTTATATAAAAAAAATCGCAAAAAATAAAAAAAATCGCCAAAAATAAAAAAACGCCAAAATGAAAAAACGCCAAAAAACCGAAAAAATCGCCAAAACAAGAAAATAAAGTGTCTAAACTAAAAAAGAGCCAAAACTTAAAAAAATCGCCAAAACCGAAAAAAACGCAAAAACCGCCAAAACAAAAAAAACCGAAAAGACCCCAAAAACGAAAAAAAAATGCCAAAACTATATATTATATAGGATGAAGTTTGTATTAAATTACATATCTAGTGTTCGTACGGAACCCTTCGTGCGAGAGTCAGAGTCGCACTTTACTGAATTTATCTTCTATTTGAACCAATTAAAAGACTAAATTTGGAATAATCAAATAAAATCCCGACTTTCTGTATTGTATTTATGTCCAAGAAAAGGTTCGAATAAGCGATTAGTCTAAAATGCTTTTCTTTCCTAATTTAATTGTAACAAGACAATTTTTTTATCCGTATATGCAATAGTGCAATCGAATGTAAGACAAAAATAATTCATTAAGTCGAATAAAAAACTTGCTTAGGAGGAGGCTTATGTTGAATAATATATACTTATGTATATTTAGTAAGACAGTAGGCTTAACGATCACAAGAATTATATGAACATGCACAATCAGGGCTGGTTGGGTTTTTACCAGAATTTGAAATAATCAAATAAGAACCCCAACTTTCCGTGTTTGTACTATTGAAACATTGAGAAATCAAATAACAATTTTAATTTTTTTTCTTGCTCGAAAAAGGTTTTCTTTTCTACAGTCGAATAATAAACTTGTATTTGTATATCGTGTAAATATGAGTTAGTCATTGTATACATTTTCTTTAGTCTATCACAAAATTGTCTTAAATAAATATTCGACTCGACATACGCAATACGTGTGAATGACTCCAACTGAAAAGTAAGATCTAAGTCCCATTAGAGCATACATTTTTTTTTTAAATTTTATTCGAATAAATTTATCAAATAACATCAAACTATATACTCGTTTAATCGAATATTTTTTTAAATTTTTGTCAATGATTTTAAGCCAAATAATATAAAGGTATATTAGTGAAAACAGGAGGCTGCCTGTACGATCTCAAAGTGGTAAAAATTATGTGGATCTGCAGAATCAAGACAATAAAATATAAGTCTTTAAATTCATTATTTATTCTAAGAATCGAAAAAAAATAAATTTGTTATGAAAAATGTTTTCTTTTCTACTTTAATTTAAACGAATGTGTGTCAAATATTATTCGATTAGCCCAATACAGACTTCAGATTCAATATATATTCATATTAGACTGGCCTCAGATTCACTATATATTCATTATATATTATCATTCATATAAAAAGTTTTTTAATTTAGTTCGAATAAATTAATTGAATAAAATCTTTAATATTATTATTTCATATTACGTTTTCTAATTTTTTTTAATTTTTAATTATTTATATCTTCAGTTAGACTGTAGGCAATACGATGAAAAACGGGGTAATAATTATGAGTATATGCAGAATCATGAGGGTTAAGAGTGTTTCTTTACAGCTTACGCTACTCACGACCAGAGTCTTTATTATTTTTTTTGCGATTAGAAACAAATGCTTCGTATAAATAAAGCTTCACTTGGGGAAAACTGGATTTAATATTGAGCAGATTGTATGATTCTTTAAGGGCCAATTTTACCAATTCTATCAATTGATGACATCAATTGATACTAAAAACTTGTTTTTCATATATTTAGTTTTTTTTACTAAGAAATACCGTTTAAATATGAATTCGTATTGAAATAAAATTGTTGAACTTGTCACTAAAACATCAAGTATTTCCAACCGACGAATTATATTACGGTCGACTTAAAGTACAAGATCTATATGAAAATCACAAATTTTTCTAAGGGATTTTCATAAAATATTTTTTGAAGATGTGACTACCTTGAGAAAACAAGGAGTAAAAAAGTTTTTGAATGAAAATTATCTTAACTTTCAGATATCACTTGCATGTCTTAGTTTTCTTTTTTTCATAAAAAATATTTCGCAAGTTTTGTATGCCACATCTTAGTTTCGCTTTTTAAGATAGTATTTTTTATTTCATCTAAATAAAATATATTACGCAAGCTAAAGATCTTTGACATTTTGAATGAATTGGTTATAGTGTTTATTTCTTTAATCATAAAATTCTGCTCAAAAATCTGAATTATTATCCCCAGAATCACTTTTTGCTATTGCTAAAACCATAAAAGTCTTTGCTACATATGCAGCAATATACATCATTATAAATTGAGTTTTTATGATGTCTACTAACCTGCAGCTACAAATTTATACGTTATGCATCACAACACATAACAATCATATCCAGCTGGCTGATTTTAATGTTGAAAAATCTTTTAAAGTGTCACAATTGTATACTGTTTAAGATCATAACACTTGCCTGGACGTTGCAGCTTCAATTGTTCACATACGAAATGAAAAACTTTGCTGTGGCCATTCACTCCATTTATTAAAATGGGTGCCTGGTTGCCTGGCTGCCTGGCTGCCTGTTGCATATCTAAGTGGGCCAAAAATTTATAGAAAATAGAAAAATGCTTTACAAAAGTCCATACGGCACGTACATACATATTATGTATCACTTAATAGATATTTTAGTTTTCCGGCAGCTCCCAGGTACATACATAAAAATTATTGTTTTAATATGCGCATAAATTTTGCTTTAGAAAATTAAAATAAAAACAAAAGGTATTGATTGAACAAATAGATTTTAATCTAATTGTTAGATTAAATGTAAAGGATTTAAAAAGAAAAATTTATATAAGAAATTTCCGATTTTTATGAATTTAATTTGAAGATTGTGTACGGGACTGTCATGGAAAAATATGCATACATATGTATATTCACACATACACTGTAAGTTTATTTGTATCTTTTGTAAATTTAGCCAATTAAATAGACTAATGCTTGCAGCTTAAGTCTTTTGTTTGGCTAATGATGTTATTTGTTAGTGAAATGTATTTATATGCAAGTTTATGTGTAGTTTAATTTTAATTAGTTTATGGTTGCTTTTTAGAGATTTATTGCCCGTTTTATGGACCGTTTCTAATTCGAATTAAATAATTAATTAGCAAATAAAAATTAAAAATTAAAACTATTATAATTTAATAAAAGTAAAATTTTTTATTATCTACAATATATATTAGTTAAAGTAATGAAAAGGATATATGGAATACTTACTTATTATATTATTCAATTCCTTTCTGATGTGTAAGCATCTATACGCTAGGGGGTAAGAATCTTTTGACTTTTATTTCTTTGCTGAGATTTCTTTGCATTGCCAAATGGGTGTGAGCTATGTATGAATGCATTAGTGTTTGAAAGAAGCAATACCAAGCAGAGAAACAAGTCGACCGGCTCGAAGCCGACGGTGCGCCGCCGTCTGTATATTTCCGTACACCAAAGGTGAAAATGAACCGTAAGAGCTACGGACTTGAAATGTGGACACAATGTGTAGACATTTAGCCACTACAACAACAAATACATGAGAGTTAAAAACTAAAGGGTGTTCCAAAACGAGCAACGAAAAATGTTAAAATCCCATGTAATATACATACAATTGTGTGTACATATATACACTTGAAGTTTTAAAAGTTAGTGTATTTTTATACCGACTGCAACAATTAACACTAAATTTCAAAAATTTAAATCAATGGGTGTTCAGTTAATGCAATTTTGACTTTATAATTTTGACGACTTGCTGTATCTTGGAAACCGTAAGAGCAAAACTCTTGAAATTTTCAAAAACGGTAAAGCTAAAAAATCAAAAAAAAATATAAAAATATATAAAAAAATCGCCAAAACGAAAAAAAGCACAAAATTAAAAAAAAAATTTTGGGACTAAAATAAATCGCGAAAAACCGGAAAAATCGCCAAAATGAAAAAAACCCTTCAACAAAAAAATCGCCAATATGAAAAAATCGCCTAAATAAAAAAACCCCAAAAACAGAAAAAAAAATCGCCAAAATGAAAAAAACACCAAAAAAGACAGAAAAAAATCGACAAAATGCAAAAATCGCCAAAATGAAAAAATCGCTAAAATGAAAAAAATTGCGAAAATTAAAAAAACCCAAAAAGAAAACAAGAACGCCAAAACGAGGAAGAAGCGACAAAACTGAAAAAAATCGTTTAAAATGGAAAAACTTAAAAAGGAAGAAAGCTAATCAAAAAAATGCTCAAAACCGAATGTGCGCGAGTCAAAGTCGCACTCTACTGAATTTATTTTAATTGAAATGCGTACACAACAACAATAACAGCAGCAACTAAACGATGAACAACAGAAATTAAAAAGTTAAAGGTAAAAGTAAAGGCATTTATCATAGATGAACACTGCAGTACCACTAACGTTTCAGTAAAAATAATAAACATTTTTTAACAAGTAAATTTTTACTGATTACTAAAATTTTGTTTCTACAATTTTTATAAATTGCCTAAATGATTTGTTATATGATGAGGTGCATTGAATTTTCAGTAATCAGTAATGCCCGTATTCATAATGAAATTCTACCAAGTGGCTAAATGTTTTTCATAAAAAAGTTTCAAAATTTGAATGAAAAAACCTTGCCACTTGCTACAATTTTATTATGATTACGGCCCTTTGATTTTACTGGTAATGCAAATTAAATTTCATTAGCAGTAAAAATTTACTGAATTTCTTTAGTAATTAGTAATTTTACTGCTTACTGCAATTTTGAATGCAGTACATATATATACATATACTGCAGTGTGCCCATTTACTAACCAAATAAGTTTAATAAAACAAACAAAAACCAACAAATTCATATGTATTTACAATATTGAAAGTTTTGATACTTTTAATTAATTAATTTAAAAAAAGATACTAAAGGCATAAGTACTTCCAACTTAAAAAAAAATTTTCATTACTAGATGTTTACACATCTCCTCTGTGATCGGACTCACATTGCTTTTTTTGTTTGTTTTACATTTTAAAGCTCCATTTAAAATCTTGTAGTCTAAGTAAAAGTTTGAATACAGCATAGGCATGCTTTTACGTTAAAATTCATGCTTACTTTATGTAATTTTTCTGTCATACTTAAGGTTATTAGTTTCTATTGTTAAAAATAAAAACTCTCCGATATGAATACACATATTTCCTAAAACCTTCTTAAAAGTTAAAGTACACAGTTAAAAACACTGAGTATGGTGACAAATGTGCTCAGTTAGATCTGTAGTTTGTATGTTCAGATCAAACACTCCACTCTGCGATGGCTGTCATTTTGTCTTTAAGTACCACCAAAGAAAGTCTGTTTAGTAGGGTGGACCATAAATTTGAGAGAACGCTATATGAAGAGTTCACGAGCTTAAATCAGAACTGTGTAGATTCCAATAATCTCACTTCTTCTACAGATCAATTATCCAAGGATAATTTAACGACGTTTCTTCTGAATCTATGTAGTTTTAATGTTAAGGCATTAATAAATCACCTAACATCTCCGCATAGTGCTCTGAACTCATTTAAACATATATCAAACACCACAACCCAGTTGGTCTTTTTAGGCAGTTGAAAATCTTTTGGTAATTACACTTCAAATTCTCCTCAGTCACTGTATTTCCAAGAATCACGCTAATGATTGATATAATAAACACTTCCATTATATTGTTTTTTAACTCACTAAACTAAACAAATCTAAGCTTAGCTTTGAGAAACTATGTATTTTATTTGTCCACTGTGTTATACATTAGAACGGTAATACTCGTAGGTACATCAAACTCTCTGGTATACAAAAAATGGCACTATTTCGCTTCATCCCTACGTTGACCTTATATTTATATTTTTATATTTTTCTTAAATGTAATAAATATCTACCAATATATCTGTGACAAAAAGGAAAAATTGCTTAAAGCGAAATAAGCTGATTTTGAGTTAAAGGTAGCACTGTGATCTACATATTTGAAAATACTTCTGATCAAAATCTCAACCAATTTGTATGATTTTTCAGGAAGTTATATCATTATGACTTGGGACTTATCTCTTTTAGACTTCTAATCTCATTTGTAATAATAACTTTATTGAGGTTATACTTTGGTATATTACAACTTAAATGTGTTACTTATAGTCTGTTGAATGATGTTTGCTTAAAAAAATTTTTTTTTACAGATAATTTCCAAATTAACTGTAAAAGAAATAAATTTCTGAACATCGACTTAAACGCTTAAAAGTGATCTCTTGCAAAACAGTAAAATATAACTCAAGCACTTTTTCCTAATTGCCACAGATATAATGTCAATACGCATATTTGTTATTGTTTAAATATATCATGCAGGGAAATATTTCATTAATGACATTTAAGATATGCTGGGGAGCCTTTTTCCATGAAATAAGGTTTGTGTGTTAAGTCTTTTGTTTTGTTTTTTCAAATGTTTGAGATTTGTTTTTAATATGCTATTTCCTATTATAACATTGCGTTAAACATTATTTGGTTTATTGGAAGACATATTTGGGTGAAATATTTGGGATATCGTAAGATTCGAAAAATAAGTATATTTTTTTTTCAAGAGTCCATTACTATGTAAATTTCAATTTCCAAAAACAAAATTATAATATTATTTTATTGCAGTGGGATAAGTAAGAGAGGCATTGTTAATTTTCGGTTGAATATTTTCCGGTTTGCTAAAAACGATTAGCAGCTAGATAATTTTAAATAAATGGACCAAACTAAAATATTTGACATTGATTATACTTTTAAGATATTTCTAGAAAATTGAAATTAATTTCTTTGAATTCGAGTAGTGTAATTTCTTTATTGTTTTCATAACATCTATATACAATCCAATTTTATTTCCCGATGCCTTTTAGCATTTCAACATCATTTGCTTAAAATTAAAACAAAATTTTTCAACTATTTCTTTTTTTGTTGTTGTTGTTAATTGTAGCAATTGTCATTCAATAAATTTTCTTACAGTCAAACTTTATTGAATTTTTATTGCCAGTATCTTCTTACAAATATTTTTATGCATGATTTGTCTTTGTCATTTTCTATTTGTAGACAATTTAAATGTCCGTCTGCAAACCACTGTCTGTCTATCTTCAGATAGCTTACAAGAAATTTTTAGATGCCGCTTTTAAGTTTTTGTTACATATTTTATTTTGTTTTTTCTAATGTTTCTTATATTGTACATACAAACATATCATGTGGCATATCTAAACACATGCTATTGTAGTTTTTTTTCATATTGCATTTGATATTATTGCAATTGCATTTTTATTATTGCAACATACCCGCAACAGCAGCAACAACAACATTATCTATGTTTTTATGCTTTTTTTTATCAAGTTACAAGTATGTATTCCCTAACATTTTTTTCTGTATAAAACAAAAGTAACGTAACGAAGACTTGCAAGCAGTGGTAGCAATAGAAAAAAGAAACATGCCAACATTTTCTTAACAGACTTGTAGTTGACAGAATCGTAACAATTAATATTATTTACAACATCTGAAGAGAGTTGCAGTTGCTAACGTAGCAGTATGTGGCTTTTTGTTTTATTGTTTAGTTAACAAGAAACAAAGAAAAAAATAAAAAAATATTAAATAGATATTTATTGCTTAAATAGCAATGTTTGGTTTTTAGTTGCTTGTGTCCATGCCTAATTTGGCAAATTAATAAAAAAAATTAAATATTGAAAACATTTTTCTGATAATTTATAATTTAGATTTCTTTGTGTTTTATTTTTTAAATATCTTAAGAATAGTTAAAATTTTCGTAGCCTTTTGGTATATGTGACAAAGTTTTTAAATATTTGTCTGTTTAAGAGTTGAGAAGTAATTATCACCGATATCACCTAAAATTTAGACCATTTATGGGTTCCTTGAACACGATTAAATTCTTGTTTACAAATTAAAAATTTGAACATTTTTCCCTTTTTGGGAGGAAAATGGTAAAAGGTGTTTATAGCAAAATAAAAGTAGGAAAAAATAAAGAAAAATGTATTTTACATTGCAACAAAAAAGAAGTCATAGTGGATACTGCATAACCTGCCAAAAATTTTTTTCATTATGTTACTTGAACTAGTTTTTGTTTTAATGAATTGATCTGTGGCAGGGAAGGCCACAAGGAAGGAAATTTCTAATATTTTTATGTGAAGAAGTTTGTAAATGTAATAAAATATTTTATCTGAATTTAAACATTCATCATAAAGAAGTTGATTGATTATTTTTTAATTACTCTTAAATTTTTTGCCGCAAAAATTTTACAAAAGATGCACAACTCATACTTATCTCCTAAGTTTTTAAACAGTCTCAAGGCACTTAAATTTGCAGAACAATATCTTTCTACCGAGCGAAAGCTATCAGTAGATAGGGCTGAAGATACATATAAAGAAGAGCAAGGTGATGCTTTGCAGAACCTAAATATGAATAAATTCCGGATACAAAACTTTGAGCTAGACGAAAAAAAAGTAATTTTGCTATCTCAGAAGCATTTTAATGCATAAGGGCGGCTGCAGAGATGATGAAGTTGTTCCATAGTTTTGTATGCTAAGATAAAGACCTTCAATTCCTGCGTCAATTCGATGATCTTAAATGCGTTTGAATGTTGTAACGCATTTTAAGACGGCATAAGTGCGATACAAGTATACATTAACTGATGAGTACGGCGCACCGTGGGGCCGAAGGCTTCTTTTTCGTATAACAATTCATACATATATCCACAACTACTACATTGAGAGTAATTAAATTTTATATGGCTCTAACTCAAAACAAATCACATATTCCAAAAAATTTTGGTGGCATAGCCTGGAGGTGGGGAGATAGTTACCTCCGATACAAAGAAAATTATTATTTTACCTATATCTTCAGAAATACAATAGTGAGGTCGTGTACAGTCAGTCACAAAACCTTTCAAAATAATGTTAATACCATTTTAAGCATATGGTCTAGTTACTCCGCCCATATTTGTGCAACACCATATTATACAAGTTATAATAATATTAATAAATAATATATAATATGTATTAATAAGTAAAATAAATAAATAACAATAGTGAGGCTAACTAAATTTGATGTGAATAACTCTTAAAACAATTTGTACATTTCACCCTAATATTGTGCTAACAGGAGGGGTGAGACGGGTACCCCCATACAAAGTAATTGTTAAGCACTTATTAAACAGATATATTTTTTTATCCATGAAATACCGCAGCATTAACAAAATGCTTATAAGCAGTGCTTAACCAACAAAACTAGCAAAAAGTTATGGTTTTTCTATTCACTCACGCGTCTGATAAACTACCTATCATTGAATGACTTTGGGTATGAAGTATGCAAAAAGAGATTTTTAGCAAGCCTAAAAAAGATAGCTAAGAACACACACGTTATTTTTTAATATCATTATTATATACAAATGCACAATGATCACGCGTGACTCAAACGTGACTGCTGCGTGACTCATACTTACACGTGAACAATGCATAACTCACACGTGGCTAATAGGTGACTACCACGCGACTAATGCTTGAATCTCATGTGACTAATATGTTACTCTAACGTAAATAATGAGTGATAACTACTACGTGCCGAACGCGTGACTCATTTGTATCTAATGTGTGACTCTCACGTGAATAATCTCATAAAATCAGACAAAATAATTGCAAAAATGACAGCAATAAAAGTGTTAGCAGAAATCGTTAAGCGCTTATTATTGGCAAACTAAACGCGTGAAGCTATTAATAATTCATACATTACTTCTGAGGCGCAATGATGCACATATAAAACAGAACGCATTTGTAAGGACAAACAGATAAAAGACAAATACATATCGATATGTTTAGCTGCTAAAGGCATGAAATTGGTAACAGGCTGCGAAGCCCTCAATACGTTAGGCTGTTTAAATGATTATTAAATATTTTCGCAATTAGTGAGACATATATTATAAATAAATTTAAAAAAGACAGGTGTACTCAGTTTCTCAGTTCATTAAAATCCAACAAAGAATTTTCTTTTATTAACAAAAAATATGACTGCTTTAAATGCTCACATTATTTTTCTAATGTTTAAATTTCTTAAATATCAGCTTAGCTTTAATTACAAATTATTTAGATCCTTCTATCTGTAAGCAGTATAATTACGAATACTAAACTTTTCGTGACCGTGAATGGTGCGACTAATATTAATAGTTCATTAGTAATGGAATTTAATTAAACTTGAAAGTTTCAAGCATATATGCTTAATAGTGTTTTCACACTGACATGGTTTTAATAAAAGTTGGTTTTAACGTTAAAACCAACTGTTAAAAACTGGCTTTACCATACAAATTGTTTTTGTTAAAACCAAATTAAAACCATTTTTGAATTGGTTTTAAGTTGGTTTTATGAAATGCAACCTTGCTTTCGCTGTGATAAATTCAGTGCTGCCAAGTTGAAATGACCGACAGCAGCTGATAATGTTATGCCAGTGAATAACAATATATGGCGCTTGAAAAATTTTCAACTTAAAAATGGATACAGCAGCAACAAGAATCAAAAAATTATGGAAAAAAATATTTTTTTGAAGGAAAACAACGATAATATTTTAAATAGAACTGTGGAAAGTGAAAATAGACAATATGACTGAAATTCATCTGCCTATGAAAAATGTTTATCTTATAATGTATTTGTGCATTTTTATATTATTAACAATATTTTCAAGCACTTCTTCATTCTTTATAAGAAGTTCCATTATTTAAAAAAATTTTATTTATAAAATATAAAATAATTTCCATTTTAGAGCGCATTGTGAAATGTCTCAGTTTTTCAAACAAACAAAAACAGTTGAACAGTATGTCCAACAAGTGTTATTAAAAAGCAGAAAAGGTGCAACAACAAATAAACGCATTTCGGCAGGAAATTTAATTTATTTTGAGCAAAGTTATTTGACAGCCTGTGAGTTAAAACCTGAATTTAACAAACTTGCAGCTTGAAAGCAAAATCAGCTGTTTGTGGTTTTGACGTTAAAACCAGGTTTTAACTTTCAGTGTGAAAACACTAATATAATACAATTTTTAATATTAACTAAATTCCACTGGCTAGCAATTAAAAGTCATACATTCTGTTTCATTTTAGTCCACATACGTTAATCAATTTTATGGTATCTCTTACGTTTCCATTAGAAAATATTTTTATCTCAATATACTCAATAAGCCACTGTTAATAACTTAAAGATATTTATTTTTAATCTAGATCCGCCATCGAGTATAAAAAAAAATTCTGTAATTATAAATCATTTACAAAAATAATTGCTCTAAATCAATACTTAAACAAAGAAATAAATAAAAGATTGCCGCTGCTGATTAAAGTACCACAAATAATCAGTATGAAATCTGGCTTAGAAAAAAAAAAAAATAAAAAATAAACAACAAATCTTATTTTGTAACAAAAGTATAAAATATCAATTAGTTTTTAATTTGTTACACAAAACCCACAGTTAATTGAATTGTTATTAACAAATGTTCAAGTAATTTAAGAAGAACTGTGTGATAGACATATTACGAAATCTCAATGTAATTTTGAAATAAAAAAAAAATATGGTTAATTGTGAAATAAAATATTTAATATTTGATCATGTTGCGTATTTGAGGTTAAATTTAATTGGATTAATTATTGTAATGTTCCATTAGAAGAGAACTAAGAAGTATGAAACAAGTATTTATACATAAAAATCAAAAAACCCGACTGCGACCAACTCTGAACCGTTAAATATCCTAAATGGTGATTCAAAATCAAAAATCATAAGAGAAATTTAAAGAAACCTCAAAATACCTGTCGAATGATACTCCTTTTGGTATAGTTCGCCTAATTTTTATTATTTTCGTATTTACAAAATGGCGTCTGTTGGCCGCCATATTGAATTTTGACAACTGACATATCTTTAGTGACACTCCCGGGATTAAGACAAATCGACTGACGTAAGAATCATCAAAATCGGTCCACGCGTTCTGTTTATATAGTGCCACAAAGGAACACACATACATACATGCATAGATATATATCATACAGAAAGTGCGATTAGTGAAATTGTGGTGATTTACTAGTGACGTTGTCAGTAGCGCTACCGACCAGGTGTACCCCAGCCAATGGTATCATCTATTGACATTTAACATTAGCTTGTCATTGAAAATCCACCACTAGACTATAGCACTACTGACTTAGTACCTCTTTCGGGACCACATGGAGACATTGGCACCAAAGATTCACTAGTAAATTTTAGGTGCCTTAGTCTACAATATCGATACATCCCTCTCGCTGTCAATAGTAAACTTATAGTGATTTTCTAGTGACATTGTCAATATTGCTACTGACTAGGTATACCCCAGCCAATGCAAATGCCTATTGACAAATAACATAGGGTTGTCATTCAAAATCTATCAGTAGACCTTAGCACTATTGGGAAGGTAGTTTTTTACGACTATATGGAGATATTTGAACCGAAGATTCACTCGTAGATTTTAGTGACCCTCGTCTACAAATATTTATTTAATATTATTGCACAACATAATAAAAAAGAAAAACAAACTATTGACGTGCTCATTGACAATATCACCAGAAATACACTAGAACTGTCGTCTCTAACGTATCTCTACTCACGCATAAAAGGAAAGTTGTCGACATTTTAACTAGTGCAATTGTCACTGGAGAAATAGTATTGACATAGAGAAATATGGTTCTAAGTTGACTAGAGGGTACATACGTACATGCATATATAAGTTAACACGAGCGCTTAGCCCAGCAATTTCGTTACACGCGTGACACAGATTGTTTGCCTTTTTGCATTCTCATAAAATTATGTTCCCATAAAAACCGAAACATGAGACCTGCCTTCCGTTGGTTTCATATTAAAACCATTTATTTGTTTCTTGACAGAATTTGTTTATTGTAAGAATTGCATGGTAAGCAATTATGCTTACCTATGCAAGGTATAAAATTAAGAATAAATGTTTTAATAAAGTTAGTTCTAAAAAGAAACTCAAAATGTTTATTACACAAAATAACTGACGCCCAACGTGAAGGCTCTATTGAAGCAAAGCATAAAACAATTTTAAGTGAAAACAAATATACTAACATTAACAGTTTGTGTTTGTAGAAAAAGAAGTAAAAGTATAAATAAAACTGTTGAAAAAACATTAAAATAAAATACAAAGAAATAAGAAACATTAAAATTTTTTACAAAAAATAAAAAGTTAATTCTCAAATTTTATCAAAAAAATATAAACGAAACTGTTGAAGAATATAATAAAAATAATAGAAATATTAAAAATTTACTTAAAAGTAAAAAAAAAACAACTATATGAACAAAAGCTAAAAATATAGAAACCCTGGATAGAAAACAGAAAAAACTCAAAACTAAAATATTGGAAAGGAAGCTTGGTCAAACAACGATTACCAACACAGGAAAAGTCAACCAACGAAATCAACACTGAAGAAATCAACTAACGACACCAGCCCGAAGGAAGACAACAACAAAGTAGTTATGGCCATTAAATTTAAGATGATTTTTTTGTAAGTAGAGCGCAATTTTTTTAAATTAAATTAAAATTTTTTTTTTAAAAAAACTTTAAATTTTTTTTTTTGTAAAATTCTGCTATTGAAATTTTTGTAAATCTTTGCACGGGTTATTATAAGGAAATAATTTTTATTGTGCTAAATTTAAAAAAAAAACGCCGTATGAGGGATTCAGAATCAGACGAAGATTTGAGTCAGGTCGTGGAACGAATGAATAAAATAGAAATTAGCAAAAAAGAAGACAATACAATGGCTTTGACAACTGACTATATGAAAGCGATGATTGAGGTTGCTATTAATACCGCCCTCAGGTCACAAAAACAGGCCTTGGAAAGACAAATCGAAGACATAAACAAACGGTACATACAAAGAGGGTACATACGTACATGCATATATACATACATACATTCATAGACTGATAGACACAATAACCTTCTTTACGTCGGGTAAAGTCGGGTATTAAATATATGGTGCTCTATTTGAAATATTAAATATGGAACTGAACATTTTGTAATTTTTCTTCAGTATGAAATTTATTTCTTAAAAATATATTTTTATAGCTTAACTATATTTTGGTTTGAAAACTACTTTGGAAAGCATTCCTATATATTATATTTCCATAATTTCTTTAAAATAATTCATACAATATCTCTAAAAATTCAAATATAAATATATTTAGGACAAGTCTGTTGCTTAAGTCTTTTGTTTTATCAAATAAACTTACCGAGAAACAACACTTATTTTGTCCAAAAACATATTTGAATGTAATTTTGATGTATAAAAATATGGTTCATTGTGAAATGAAATACGTAATTGATGTTTATGTCGCATTTGAGGTTAAATTTAATTTATTTAAAGTTCCATTACAGAGAGTTAATTAAGGCAGTCAACACTCGATAACTTGAAATTCAAGGGAACAAAAGTTCAAATAATGGGGAGTTTATGTCAACAAGCCAACTCGGTTTTCTAGTGGTGGTAGCACCATTCTTCCTAACTTTATACCACCTAGAGTTTTTTTAACTCATTTTGATATTAATTTTATAATAAATTTTTGTAGCCAGTGTTGAAAATGATGGCTAACAAATGTCAATCTATATTTTTAATTTGTTAGCATCATAACACTCCTATAATTTTACCGCCAAGCATAGAAAATAGCCGTTTTGATAAGAAAGCTGGACAATTTTTGAACTTAATTTTTTCACAAAAATCGATATATGCATAAAAATATTTTTAAGACAGGTTTCTTACTTAAGTCTTTTGTTTTTATTTAGGATACTACTTGGCACATCAATTACTTTGTGCAAAAACAAAATTTGATTTTTAATTAACCTACTTATCTAAATAGATTTGAGCATTTAGATGTTAATGCAATTGAAAATAAATTAGTTAATTTCTGTGACGACAAAACAACTTTGAATATTTTATTTCGATCATTATTTTTTTAATAGAGTTGCTAAAATAATTTTTTTTTCTTGATTTAAAAAAAATTTATAATCGTGAAAGGCGAAAGCTGACAAAAAATGCGTTCATTGCCCTTTTGAAAGTTTACGTCTAGGTATTGTTTAAATAAAGGTTCAGTACCTCACCTATCTTGCATATTTCTATAAAAGTCTCATATTACACGGATTTATAGGATTATAATAGGATTTAACACTATTTGTAAATAAGTGTAAGATATCAAAATAAAGGTTTTATTTAATTTGGATTTTTCGTCATCCTACGTCAAATTTTATTTATAAACATATCTGTAAGTATATAAACCAAAGGCCCTATTATGAGTTGCATTCTATTTTCGATCTTCGCTGGGTATCGAACATAGAAAATCGAATGTTGGATTCATATTATGAGCATCGAAAATTTCGTTGAGCAACGAATTTTCTATCGAACAGAATTTAGCTTTCCATGAATTATTTTAATGTGAAAATTTTAAAAAAAATATTAGTCTTAAACAACGTTTATTTTTAAGTACACAAACACAAATTTCAAGCTATTTTTTTATCGATTTTATTCACAATAACGAACTTTTTTGTCGAATGATCGTCATAATACAAAATCAAAATTTGTTCGATCAGTACTTTCGTTATTTACAGGAAGCCATTCGAGCTTTTTTACCCCCTCATAACTTTGTTCCCCGCGACCGTAAAATTATGAAATTTAAATCATAATTAGAATAAGTTCATTTAACCTTATATGCGAAAGTATTATTTGAAAGTTTTACAATGAAAGGTTCCGGAGATATGAAGGTGCAAAAAGTGCATATTTTAAGACATACTCACTGATCACTCATCAAATTGATGAAGCACTTCCGCTATAGCTAGAGAGCTAAGATTTGGTACACGAGTAGATCTAAGTGAGCAATGAACCAGAAAAGTCTGAAAACCTAAAAATTTTAAACAAGGGGGCGGGGCTACGCCCATAAATATTAAAATCTGCGCTAGTGAGCTGAAATTTGCTACAGAACTAGGGCTAGGTGAAAGCAAAAAAGTTTTAAAACCCGAAAATTTTGGCCAGGAGGGCGGGGCTACGCCCATAAAAGTTAAATTTAAAAAAGCAAATCTAAGGCGCTAATGGAAGCTATTTTATTGAAATTCGGCATACATGCAGCGATAAGACAAGCCTAAAAAATTTTCATTAAAAAAGTGGGCGTTGATACGCCCATACAATTTCAACCTCATTTTCGTGTACTACGGCTCATCATATTTATATATACTATTTCTGTATGTATTATTATCCGTTTGAAACGAAACTTGACAGGAACAATTAACAGTGACCGAAAAAAATCTCAAGTTTGGAAAAGTGGGCAGGGTTACGCCCATTAAAATTATAAATGAAAAGTTGTGCTAAGGAGCTGAAATTTGATACACGAATAGGTATAGGGGAGAAAACAACAAGAAAACCCCGAAATTTTAGTCAGAGGCGCGAGGCTGCGCCCATTAAAATTAAAAATTAAAAGTTGCTTTTATGAGCTGAAATTTGATACACAAGTAGGTCTAGGTGAGAAACGAACTAGAGAAATCTGAAAAACAAAAAAATTTTACCAGAATGGGCGGGGCCACGCTACTCTGGTTTGAATCTGAAAACTTACAGCCTCATTTATAAAACTTATTAAGACTTTTTAAGAAAATTTTTTAATGAAAATTTGTCTTAAAACCCCTTTATAAAGCCTTAATAAGTTTAATAAATGAGGCTGTTAATATAAAGCTTTTAACTTAAGCCATTTTAGTGAAACTTTCCATATACGTTACCCGTATACAAGACTTTAAACTATAACCTAAAAAAGTGGGTGTGATCACTTCCATAAAATTTTAGCCTCGTGTTTAATCTACTTCGGTCTAACATATCTTAGGAGAAAATTAGCATGAATTTTAAGCGCGGCTCACAACAATATTGTGAGTTTTAAATAGTGGGAGTGGTAATGCTCATAAAATTATAAGGTAAAATTCACGCTAAAGAGCTGAAATTTTATACACAAGCAAGTGTAGATGAGTAAACCAATGGAAAAATCTTAAAACCAATAAATTTTATCCGCTAAAACTTCAATTCACAGTAGAGTGCTGAAATTTGGTACACAAATTAATCTAGATTAGAGATCACTTAGAAAAATCTAAGAAACCAGAAATTTCAATCAGGGGTTCAATTTTATTGAAACTTTTCATCCACATTGCACTTATCCAAAGTAAAAATTTCCTGTTTTGAAAAGTGGACGTGACTACACCTTTGTACTTCGGCTTAGCAGTTTTTAGTGTATTACTCATGTATTTCTTAATAGCTTTTTCATACAAAACTTTACATGAATCATAAGCACTAACAGATATAAAAGTCGGCGGGGCCAGTCTCATAAAACTTTTAAGTAATATTATACTGTAGAAAGCTGACTTTTTGTAGACAAATAGTTCTAATTGATTTACTCAGTCGGAAAATCCAAAAATTAAAGCATCACCCACCCTATTGAAACTTTGTATGCACATTATCCACATATCCTTTTGATTTATGTACTTCGGCTAAGCAGACTTTAATATATAGATATATTGAAAAAATAGGCGGGATCACTCCCACTAAAATTGACGCTGCATTTTACATATTTCTTTTTAGACGACTCTTAACAAATCGCGTACACACTGGCGACCCGTTGTAATAGCAAAATAATTCATTTTTAAGTTGTACAACCCAACACTCATCATGCTCTAACCCATTGTTTTATGTAACTATACCATTGTTAACTGTCACAGTGATCATGAATAGAAATAAAACACTCCAGAAACCTTAAGTTTAAAAAGTGTTTTCATAGAAAATTTTTCAAAAAGTAGTCAGATCCTAACAAAAACATCAATGTGAAAAAAGGCCAAGTTCCTATCAAAAATTTCGGCCATCAAAAGCAGTGAGATATAAATTTTGACCAAGTTCTTGCTTGGCACAACACCTATCGCTGACATATGCTTTGCATTATATACATATCATATAATTTATAGATAATCTGCTAACTTGGCAATATTTTTACCCTTCCAAAAAAAAAAGAGAGAATAATGTTGATTTCTTTATATCGGTAAAAATATTGCCAAGTTATCAAATTATCAAGAAATTATAAGACACTCTTACGATTACAAATGTATATAATGCATAGCATATGTCAGCGATAGGTGTTGTGTCAAACAAGAACTTGGTCAAAATTTATATCTCACTGCTTTTGATGGCCGAAATTTTTGATAGGAATTTGGCCTTTTTTCACATTGATGTTTTTGTGAGGATATCAGTTACTAGAATTTGGTTGTATTGTAAAATAGTTCGTATTGTTGTACAAAGTAATTAGAAAATACACAGTCTTTTAAAGGGCCGCCTTATAAAATTTAGCAGGAACTTGTAAGTAAATAGCTGTAATGTAAAAATTAAAATTGAAAAATATAAAAACTTGCCATCGTATTCTGTAACCTGCTTAAGCTTAATCTTTATCAGTAAAAATCTATAAAGTAAATTGATCAATTTTCGGCTACAAATGCAATCCTCAAACGTTTAGCAATACAAACGCGTTGTCTCAAAAATTTAATTCACCAAAAATTTTAGTGTTTTATGTCATCGCCAAAAAATTTTAATTTTCTATTTGGTCTGCATTTTAACGATATAATCTCGCTTAAGCTTTAGCGAGTTAAATAATACGGGAGCTATTCATTGATGTCAAAAGAATATGTTCGTCCCAAAATTTATATTAAAAACAACAATAAAATAAAAAAAAATTATTTTCGTTTTCAATGTTAATTATAGATAAAACGTACTCTTTCGATCGTTGACCAGAACACAGAAAATAGCAAAAGAATAAAGAAATAAAAATACATGCATACAGAAAACCTAAGTGCATGACAGACAGTGGGAATTTAGTCTATATTAAAATATTTGTATCGATTACATTTTTTTTTTACAAAACTTATTTATTGCTGTTATAAATAAACCAGCATCTTTGCAAAGCTCAATCAATAAATTAACCTAAACATATTTTACCTAAACTAAGCAACACGATCAATTTAAAATAATAAAAAAATATATACAAAAACTGAATTAAGTAAGACATCACCTCAAGGTGATTTATTGTTTTTAATGTCTACAACTAGAGGATATTGCTTAAATCTAACAAAAATTCCACAGGTGATACAATTTTTGTTTACAATTAATGTCTCTAAGACCACAAAACACTGACAAAATTATAAAGAAGAAAAATAAAGACCCCATTAAAAATATTGCTTAGCAGAACCTCAACAAAAAGCATTAAGAACACATACACACACACACACACACACAAACATGCACATATGTAGATTATTGTCCTGCACAAGATATCTTATAAGAACTTTCAAGACATGAGGGATTTTCAAATGCTTTACTACAGCGAAATCTTATAAAACAAACGTTAACAACACTGTTTGCAAGAAATTTGTTTCAGTATTGTAGGTATAAGAGTAAAGAAGAAAACACTTCGTGACGGAAGAATTTGTGATACTTGCTTCTTTCTTTCATGAGCGCGTGTACAAACGTCATGCATGTATGTGTATATGATCTTTTTCTGCGCACATGCAAAGGCACGCACATGCATTAACATTAGTTGTATGCGGTTAATCACATAATAGCTTACCATCTACATATTACACACACACACTCAAACGTACAATATGAAAAATAACAAGCATACCCTAATCAACAGTACTTCTTTTGAGTGTTTGTTACAAACAAGCTGTCTTGGCGACATCGCTTATTAATACTGATACACACGTACACCAATACATCCATCGTGCTTCGCTTATAGTACGACAGCATTTATTATTGGTTTAATATAATACATGCGACGTGAATACATTTGAAAATCATGACGTATTTACATTTAAAGACTGTTCACGCAGGTCTCTAATATAGATACAGAGACTAAGTGCACAAAGTACACATATGATTTACAGTGGAGTACACTAGAATGACCTTTAAATAGCTAACAGAAAATTTAGCGAGAAAATAAAAACTCTTGAAGGACATTAAACAAAAAATGCATTCTTTATTGTTTTTAATACATTCTGTTAAAGTCTTGTTTAAGTTTGTTTTAATTTCTATTGCTGTATTGTTTTTTTTCTAATTTTTTTTTCGTTGTTTTGTAATAGAGTTTAGATTGATAGCATGTTTTGTGATAATTTACACATGAATTTAGTTTCAATTAACTATTGCAAATATTGCTTAATATTTTGTGAGCTTGGGAATTTGTATGCTCGGTTTTATTGTATTTCTATTAAATTTTACTTTGGTCGTGTATGGTTGACTCTTTTTGATTATAAATAAATATTTTATTTTCTTGTAGTTGAAAAGCACTGATGTGGAACATTAAATTAAAACATTTTTAAATTGTAATAAAACGTTTTGAAAGTACTCTACATTGTTATATAGAAAAATTTTAAAGACTTGATTGAATTGAGTGCGATTGTGTCACAAGCGTAGAAGCAGCTTAATGAGGCCAATGCTTTAGATTAAGTGAAGTTTTTAATTAAAGATTTATGGTGATTTTTGTGTCACACAAAAGTCAACCAAATTTGGTTGGTTCAACTGAGTTTTTTTTTTTTTTTGTAAACATTAAAAGTGCTGGAAAATTTGATTGATATCTATCGTTCGATTTGACCTTAAGGCAAAAGTGTTTTTACTTTGTTGACTATTTGGGACTTTTTTTTTTGAGTCCATGATGTCATTTTATGGATTTTTTTCTGTTGTTGAAAAGCACATGATTTGAGCATGATTTTTTTTTCAAACAAAAGACTTAGAACACAAATTTTTTCTCGCTAGTCTCATTTTTATATCTATGGCAATAAGGAAAAAGTGCTTAAGTCATATTTGAGCAGCATATTTTGCAGGAGAGCACTTTTAAGGATTCGATTTGATTTTCAGAAATTTATTTCTTTTACAGTTAAATTGGGAAAATCTCTGTTGACCTTTATTTTTGTAAGCAAACATCGTTCTAAACATTACAGGTAATACATTTAAGTTGAAATATACCAAAATGTAACCTAAATTAAGCTGTTATTCCAAAATGGGATTAGAAGTTGTAAAAAAGTAAGTCGCAAGTCATAGTGTTATAACTACTTGAAAAATTACACAAATTTATTGAAATTTTGACCAGTGGTACTTTCAAATATGCGGATTATGCAGGTACCATTAACACAAAACAGCTTATCTCGACTTAAGCACTTTTTTCTTTTTGCTACAGATATTTAAATTTCGTCTTTATTAAATCACATTACAAATTTGACCATCAATTCACACCTTTAATTTGAAAAAAATTTACAAAGCAACTATTAGAAAATTTATTTGTTTAATTGTTGAAAAGTTTAATGAAAAATTTAATTGAATCAGTTGATCTTTTAGTTTAAAATTTAATTGATTGAAAGTTAGATTAAAAATTTAATGAGGTTAAATAAACTTTTACATAAAATTTTAATGCATTAAAAAGTTTTATATGAATTCAATAAAATTTATTTTAATTTTTATGAATATTTCAGCTGGAAAATACACATAATAAAGTATTCAGTAATTAATATTTTCACCAGTTAATGTTTTGAATTAAGAATTAAATTTAATCTATTAAATTTTAAATTGCTGTGATATCTTCAAATGGAGAACCTTAATTGATATTGTTAATTGTTAGCTGGTGAATTTTTTAGTTAATATTACAAAATATTAATTGATATTAAATAATCTTTTATATATATTTTTTTCTATATAATAAATATAACACATCAACTCCAGTAAAGTTTTGAGCTCATCAATGTAGTAGACGAGATTTTGCTTTGTAATTTATATACTGAAATTTACTAATAGTTCTGGTGTAAGCTGCTGTAAGGCAATGTTTTAAATTTTAAAGGATTTAAAGGATTTATAGGAAGTCTTTTATCGGTGATAGGCCTTTGAATTAAGGCTATATCAAATTTTTTATAAAAAATGGACTCAGCAGCCACTTGGCTCTTAGAAACAATTATAATATTCACAGCTTCAAACTGATTAGCATTTGATATCGAAATTGAAAAAAATTTTAAGCTCAAAGAAAATCAGTGTGAGGAATGCCTACTTCCCATTCATTAATTATTTCAAAAATTTGATTCATACCGCCATTATGATTAGCATCAATCAAACTAAATATGTCTAAAGCTACAGTCACACTTGTCAAGCATTTGGCCAAAAAAGCGTAACCAAAAAACACTAATGAAAAAAGTTTTCATCCAGACGCTTGTTTATCAAATCAAAAAATTCAAACAGTTTCGAACACAACTAATAGATAATGTCATATAATCCAACACTATTGACCACTCTTTAACTTGACAAACTTTTCTCTGAACTGAAAGATTTTTCATTAGCATTTAGTGGTTACGTTTTTTTGGGCAAATGTTTGACAAGTGTGTCCGTACCTTAAGATAACTACTTTTACTTTTCATACTTATTTCAAAGCAAAATATTTTTACCTTCCATATATCCCTAATTTTAAAAATATTTCTTTCGCTAAATTTTTTATAAAATTAAACTAAAAATTAATAAATAAAAGTAAGAAATTAACTGTCTTGATTCTGTGTAAAAATAAGCTTTTATTCAGTATAATCACATGCCTGCTACAATTTAATCCTTTTTTAAAAACATATTAATTTTCTCTGCACTTATGGACAGAATGAAGTGCAAGTTAGTTTTTATTTCTAAAACTATCCCAAATATTTGCTTGTAAAGAATATAAGCGATTTGTATGCCAACTTAAGACAAATTCATTTAGCCGTTTTTTGTATGATTGCATAATAAATAAACAACTTTTCACTTCCATAATATTATGAGGACTATTTTGTTTTAATTCCTTTGGCTGGTAATACACTGCATTTTATTGCAAAATTTTATTTTCAAAAATTTTACAGTTCTTGCGAAACATGGTTGCACGCCTCTAAATATTTATTTTTCTAAGTTTAGCAATTAAGACCAAAAACAAAAAAATTTTACGCAATTTTCTTATGGATTTCGTTGACTGTTGTAAACATTTACTTTCAAAATCGTTTTGTAAGAATTCGCTAGAAACCAAAAAGAAAAAAAAAACAATAAATTTTCATTTTAATTATTACAACATTATATGAGCAATTCGAAACGGATTTTTTGTGTCGAATGACCAAGACGTACATATAAATGAAAAATAAAATCAACAGACTACATACGAACTTTAGAGCAAAAAATAAAAATAAAAAATCTATAACAATTGTAGACGGATGCCAGCTAAACGGACTTTGTATGACGTTTTGCTACAGCAGACACCAACTACCCATACGTTAGTATAGAGATTTATAAGCTTAAACAAATAAATATTGGTAGCAAGTTCTGTATTTTGTTTTTCATGTTTAATATTTCAACTTTGATAGATGACGGACTCACAAACTTATGCTTACGGGGCTGTACAATAAGAAAATGAAATAATTTTTCTAAAAAAAACACCATTCAATAAATGAATGAATTTTAGAGTATTGTTGCTGCTTTAAAAATCCACTGAAAATAGTTTTCTTAAAATTTATATTTAATATTGAAAAATATTATGAAAAATACTCAAATTGTTAACATGTCCAAGCAACGTTTATTAACATTTTGGCAAAGCTTCTCACCAAATGTACCAGTGATCTAATTTTTAAATAATATTTGAAAACTGAAATACCACAGAAATAAAAAAAAAATACAAAGTGGATGGCTATTATCCATCAGATGTCTTTCATTAAATTGTTGCATTTGGCTCTATGCATGAGCAAAACTTGTTACATTTTGTTTTTGTCTGTCTTCAAATTGGAAAAATTTAAAGACCACATGGGAGTGTGTAACTAGAATATGCAGTTTTCATACAGAGTTAGAAGTGAATGGCTTAGCTTTTTCATCTTAAATATTGCATTTAACTATTTACAATACTTTAGCACATGTTTGTAAATATGGCAATTTGGCTTTTAAATTATTTGATTTGCGTAAAACCAGTAAAGAATAATTAAAACTAAAATTAAAAAAAAAAATATATAAATTGTCCATTAAGTGCTTGTAAATTTAAGATCTTTGGAGATTTTTGTGCAATAATTTTTGACTTCTTTAAATATACATTTTTTTTATCTACAAGGTATTGCAAAAGTAATGTCATTTTTAAAGTCAGTGCCAATTTGTTAAATTTAAAAAAAAAAAAAAAAATCATTAATATTTTGTTTGAGGCTTTCATTGCTCCTTGATTTGTTGACAACTAACATCCTTATGCAAAAAACAATTGCTAAACTTAAAATATGCCTTAAAACTGGTTGTGTCATACTAAAAGCATTTATTAAACCAACTTCAAATAAGTTTAAATAAGACCCAATGTTGCATGGTTACACACAGACGTATGACCGAAAATGCTGTTGCCTCTGTAACTTTGGGGGTATAAATATTAAGGAATCAGATGCTCTTGATGTTCTTGGCATGAAAATACAGTGTGATGTTCGTTGGACTGAACACATTTTTCAAATTGCAAAAGAAGCATTCAAGTGCCTCGGCTTTTTGAAACGGTGCAAACAATATTTCACCCCATCTGACCTCCTTACTATTTATACCACCTATATCCGTCCGAAAATGGAATACAACTCTCATGTATGGGCCGGCGCTTCGAAGTCTATTTTGGGGCTGCTCGACCGCGTACAGGAGAGGGCGAAAAAGCTCATCGGTGACAGTAGGGTATCCAACTCTATTGATTCATTGGAGCATCGACGCAATGTGGGGTGCATTTCATTGTTCTATCGTTACTACAACGGAATGTGTTCTAATGAAATTAGGGAACTTGTTCCTGAAACCCGCACATATGTACGTACAACACGTGCCTCATTTAGAGCACATCCTTTTGTGGTCGATTGGCCAATGCATCGCACTACGCATTACAGAGAAAATTCCTTTTTTAGCCGCACTGTTCGTATGTGGAATCAATTACCTGCGGAGGTCTTTGCTGTCACTACCAGCGTGGGAAGATTTAAATCAAATATACACAGACACTACTCCCTCTATCCTCCTTCCCTATAACCTATTTTCCTAGTTCTAGCACAATGCACTGCATGAGTAGGGGTTATCCCCTGAGTGCTGGTCCTATTTAAAAAAAAAAAAAAAAAAAAAGTTTGACATTCGCTTTTGCATTAGGGTGTAATTCTATATATACGAGTATTTTCATCATAACAAAGCAAAGTGAATTTTAGAGCAATGTGAAAACGTTTACTTTTGCATCACCTTGTACATAATACAGACTAATTTGAATAATAAAACATTCATATAACATTCGTTTCAGTTCTTTAAATTTTGTGAGTTTGATGACACAAGCTTTTTAAATACTTGCATAAAATTTTGCAATTCTGAAGTTAATAAGAGATATAAATAAATAAGTAATTGTGCAATTGATTGTATATTGTAGTGATAAGTTTCTGATTTGCATAAAATTGTCCAAGCTTATGTAAAAATAATAGCACAAAAAAATTTATCTGCCTAATTGGACTCATAAAAAAACTCATAACACGGGAAAATCTAACAAAAATCAGTTTAGTCATTACATGCTTTAATGAAATAATTTTTTTTTTGTTCACTTTCGTAACTCTTACAAAAATTATGATGGCAAATAAATAAAATAAAATAAATTCGGCAAAGTGCGACTTTGACTCGCGCACGAAGGGGTTTTTCCGTACGGCCACTACATATAATATAGAGTTTTGGCATTTTTTTCGTTTTTGCGATTTTTTTGGTTTTGAACGTTTTTTAATATGCCGTTTTTTTTGCTTTGGTGTTTTTATTTTGCGTTTTTGACGTGTTTAAGGGTTTGGCGTTTTTTTTTCAGTTTTGGCGCTTTAGGCTCGTTTTGGCGATTTTTTGGTTTTTGGGGTTTTCTTATTTCCGCAATTTTTGTTCATTTCTGCGATTTTTTTTTTCATTTGGTGATTTTTTCGGTTTTAGGCGATTTCATTTGAGTAGTTGTGGAGTAAGCTGCTTTAAGTAAATGAGTTAAGGAAGGTTTAAAGAAATTAAAAGATTTAAAGGAAGTCTTCTTTAATCGGTGGTAGGTTTTCGAGTTAAGCTTTGCAACGGAGCCTTTTCAAAAATTGTTAACTAAATGTAATTGTTTTTAATTACCCAACAAATAAAAAACTGGAAAAAATACCAAAAAACTAATTAAAATAAAAGAATTACTTAAAAAAGAGAAAAAAAACCAAAAAATTACTTATAATCAGAGCTGTTAAATTACGATTGCGATTAGTAATCAATTAGATTACATTTTAAAAAGAATGGTAATGATTATATAATTGCATTCAAAAGAATTGCTGATAAGTAATTGATTACGATTACTAAAATCGAAGAGTAATCTAAATTACTTGAAATTACTACAAAATAATCTAAAAGAATCAAAATTTATCAAAAAGTAATCCGATTACTTTAAAAGATTACTTTTGATTCTTTTTGATTGTTTTCAAACGTTCTGAATTAAGATTATGTTATTTAGAAAAAGTTCTAAGGAAATTTATATAATTAGATGTTTTTTGTTAAAGAAATTCTTAACATATTCGTTTATATAACAACATTAATAATATCAATCTGAAAAAAAAATATAAAGAAAAACCTAAAGTGAAATTTTTTTGCTGGTGGTTAAGCATTGTCTGTATGCATTTCATAGTCGCTTCGACAAAATGTCAATAGACTTCAAACCACACAATTTGAACAGCCAAAAACTTCTTATCTTATTCACAGACTTTTAAAAAAATGATTTGAGAATTCAAAGAAAATATTTTTGAAAATCACAAAAGAAAAAAAAACATATTCAAGCCAATTTTTTGAAAGACTATAAAATTGTATCAAGAGATATCTTCCAAGCTTTCCTAAAAATTTTGCTCATTTGTCAAATTACTAAATATTTTAAATTTTAATATAAGTGTAATGCAATAAACATAATAAATAATCAAAAAGAACTAAAAGTAATCCTTAGAAGTAATTGTATTATTTTTTAATACTTTTGATTCTTTATGATTATTTTGTAGTAATTTCAAGTAATTCAGATTACTTTTCCATTATTAGTAATCGTAATCACGATTACTAAGTACGAAACTGAATGTAATCGTAATTTAATCATTACTTCACCTTTAAAAAAAAAGTAATAAGATTAGTAATCATTACGATTACTAATCATTACTCAACAGCTATGTTTAAAATAATAATAAATGACATAAAATTAAAATGTTCAAAAAAAAAATTATCTATATATTTTCATTTTTGAAAACAAAATCATCTAAATGGCATTTCTCTATGTACAGCCATCGTTATCAGAAGTATATATAAGAATCAGCAGATGTATGTATATAAGAGTCAATAGTGTAACATCAGAGCGCCCCCTTTTGTCCGTAATGTATAGCAGAGTCTCCGGCAAAGTAAAATAACCAACCAAATGGCTACTAAGCACAGCCTTGCAAATTGAATTTGCCTCATTAATGCCAGCTGTATATTAATGAAGTTTTCTTTATTTCTTTCTTCACCACCTGTCTTCTCTATCACTATCCCTTTGCTAAAGAAGGTAACAAAAATTTAATGCGCCTTCTTGACATCCGAGGCACTATAATTTTCTCGTATTTCCTGGTCTGAGTGTTATATCTTGAAATGGGTCGATGACGCAACCAGCCCAAAATTGACACCAAACAGAGAGTTTTTTAGGATGTATTGGATGCTAATAAATTATTTCATGTGGGCTGGTATCATTCTTAATTTGACAGTTTTGTTTGTTATTCATATAAAAACAGGCTTTATTGCTGAAAATTAGTTTTTGGTAAAAATTAGGGTCTTTTCAAAACTGACAGTTGTTGCTTCACAGGTTGCTACAACAGTATGCTCACTTTGAACTAATTTTGGTGAAAGTGTAACAATCTTAGAAAACAGCGTTCTGTTTCCTTCTTCTAGTGTTTGCCAGAATAAAAGCACATACGTTTGCTCTAATTTGTTCCATAAAGTTTTCATATATAATCTGACTTATATACTTTATACCATGTTCACACTTATGGTCTTAAACGTGTTTAAGGCAAGTGTTTAAAAAAAACTAAACACAACCGTTCACATTACGTTTGAGATGTTTAAGGTTGACGTTTTGTGAATAAATTATTGTATTTGTAAAAAATTACGAAGAATTATGCTTTTTTATTGGTTTATTATTTTCAAACAACAAATGTACTGGTAAATATTTAAGTATTTTTGAACTAATTACTTGTTTACCAAATAATTATTGACGTGACGCCATTTAATAACAACACAAAGTTGCCAGAGTTATCAAAAAACAAACTGAACATACTACATTTGCGTGTTTAAGGAAGCGTTTTAATCTTAAACACTTCATTTGATATGTTTAACAAAACAAGTCAATGTATGGTAAAACATCTCAAAATCGTAATTTTTAAGCTCTTAAACACGAATGAGGGCTTAAACATGCTTAAAACCATATGTGTGAACATAGTATTAGGCTAATGAAACAAAATATATAATTTTATGTTATTGGCTTTTATTTAATACCTTTTTTATAATGTTTTTTTTTTTTTGGTGAATTACTAATTTTCGATTTAAAAAATATTGCAACTGCTGTTTTTCAATAAACAGTAAATAAGTTAAAAAATTTTTATTAATAAACGACAACTATTAAAATTAATAGGGCGTAGAATATTAAAACATTTCTTCAAATATCTTTTTTTATTTGGTAAATTATTGCAAGGCAAAAGAAAACTTGAAAAAAAAATACAAAACTTAATAAGTAAGTGTGACTAAGTGTTGGAAGAATGCCACATAACTAAACGCCAACATTGTTAAGCTTTTAATGACGTATAGTAAAAAAATAATAAAAATTAAAAAAAACATCAAGGAGATTTGTTGGGGTAACTATTCAAACTAACCTAATGCCGCTTTGGCAACAAGGGAGCTGCATATACTTGGTATAAAAGCAAAAACAAAAAAAAAAATGGTTTGCATATGGCTGAAGACAATCAAGCAAACAAATCTGGCACGAAATGCATGTATAACCTACCAACATAGTGGCCTGCTTTGCAAGTGACTTTAAGTGGCCATTTGCAAGGCAGCAATAGATGAAGAAACAAAAAAAAAAAAAAAAAACGAACGGCAAACAACCTTTTTTCTCTGTTGGCTCAATATTTAGCTATGTGTATCTTGCAACATTAAGCATATTCTTTAAATCCTTTTACATAACAAAAAGTGTTTCAAAAACAGGCTTGTTGTTAACAACTTAACAATATGCGCAATTCCTCTAGTCACAGAGATCTTATTTAAAGTGGTCTACAATTGTGAGAAATAGAAAAAACAATGAAAAACAATCGTGATTTACTACCATTCATGGCTGAGATTGTAAACTATTTATAGACATGCAAGGAAAGAAAATTGGTTAATATTTGTTGGTGATTTTACTGCTGGTAACTCCATACTCTACCGTGTCATAACATGCCGACCACACGAGCAATAATCTTGACAATTATTGCCGTGGCAACTGTTAAATTCGATTGCCGACACAAGATCTTAGCGTGTGGACTGTATGAATATGTGTTCAAATATATATTCAGCAACAAATATTAAAATACATTGCTGAGCAACAATCTCTTAACACATGCTGTTAAATACAAATTATATTAATTTTTCTTCAACACAAAAGTAGAAAAAAAAGTTTTAACTACATAAAACCAAGAAAAGTTCAATTTAAAATTAGAAAAGGATAAAATTATTGATAATTTAAGTATTAATGTGAATAAAAAGCAAATATATTTGAATATACGTGTTCACCACCTCTAGATACATTGTTGAACACAAGCAATCGGACGTCATAATTCTGCCGGCGTTATTGCTTGTGTTTAGACACATCAAATTGCTGATGTGGTCGTAGTGTAACTTAGAGTGCCAATATTTTTATACGATTACTTTTTTTTTTAAATTTATTTCAAAGTTTTTGTAATTGAGTCAAGCAGGCGTAAATGTGAAAAATTTTATGGTGACATTTTTACTACAATGGTTAATTTTTGAAAAGCATGGTATTGTTTAAATTGGCAATAAATCACAAATTATCAGGAAGGAAATCATATTATTAAATTCGTAAATTCATGTTGGCTTGCCATGTAACAAGGTAAATTGTTAAGTTTACTTAATTTTTACATTTGATGCTTGTAAGTGAATTGAAATAAAATTTCAAGGTTAATGAATTTAATTTGTGGTTGCTTAATAGAGAACTGAACTGTGTGACCTCAAAAATAAAAGTAATGAAATCAATTTTTTGATAAAAGTTTTGTTAGAAGAAAACAAAAGACAAGCTAAACGTAGCTGTTGTATAAATGCAGGGATATTGATACACCAAAAATTTCTAATAACTGCTTTACTTCTTAATGCTCCTTAATATGTTTGACCTTTAAAATGTATCAATTGAAAGAAAAATTTAAAGTTAATGTTAAAGAATTTAAAGATTATTATTTGTTTTATCACTCAATTTAAGTATGTACATCAGCTTTAATGGATTTTCACTAATAATACAAGTATACACGGTTTTGGATCTAAGCAACCAAAAGCCGTTTCTTAGGTTATTTGAGGCGCTAAATCCGAATCTGCACTCCGTGTTTTATATTGCTTCTAGTTTTCGAGACATTAAATAAACACATTTTTTTCAATTTTTGAGAATTAGTCTCCATTTATTCATTAAAAAGTGTTTAATTAGAAATGAGGAGCTGTCGCACTGAGTCGTTTGTACTGTTTGGGATCTGTTTCACGCATTAAAGGCCAATAATAGTCGCTCATCATGCCCTCGTCCCAAAATCCTTGGTATCCTTTTTCGATTTTCGCCAAATCTTGTTGTTGTCGCTCTCTTTGCTCGTCGCTTATGTCACCCAAGTTTTCAAAAAAAAAAATCGAAATGGGAATGCAGAAAATGTATTCTGAGAGACATTCGATCTCCAATCTTGCAATAATTTTGCAAAACACTGTCGATTATCTGCTTGCAATCCGGGGATTGGCTGTTATCAAGAAAGCTGTGAACAACATCTTGAAATGATATCCATGCTGCTGCTTCATTGGACGTTAAACATTTTGTAAAGCTCGTGTCAGCTCTTTGATTTTGGTATCCGACAATTTGAGAAATAACTCAAGTACTCAAAAGGCGGGCCTTCACGTTCGACCGCTTTGACAAAGTTTTTGATAAGGCCAATGTTTATGTGGAGAGATGGCAAGAAAATGTTCTGTGACTTTACAAGTAGTATAGAAGATACGTTTTTGTTTTCTTGGTTCATAATTAGTACGGCTTGGCCAACTTTTTTTCACATAATGTTGGTCAGTTGCTCGACTATCCACAGACGTAAAAAATAGCAAAATTTGGTAAAACCAGATTGCATCCCCATCAAAAGACCAATAACCTGTTGAAATAGTACATACATAAATGATATATTCCTTAAAATTGAATTGAAATTTATTTTCAAATCGCCACAAATTTTCCATTGATGCTCTTTATATTTTATCTTGATCAAAGTTTTACATATTGTATCGTAGCATTCCTTCCTTTGTACTGCATTAGCAAACGGAATTGATGGTTCTATATTTACTTTTTGTACCAGAGCAGCCTTTAGGCTGTATTTTGAACTATCTATAAACAAACGCCATTAATTTCCATCGGTGTATTCATCGCATCAAACAAACCGCTGCTAACGTAGCAGAATTATATATTCTCTTTTGTTTAATGGTAAAAGCGCCTCGTTTCTGGTTCTATATACAGTGACGTTTGTTTAAATGTCAAGATATTTCCACTCCTGCATCCGTGATACGAGCAATTCTGGTTTTTATTTCGTTAAATTCAAATCACGAACCAAATCATTGGATCTCATGCATAAAAAGGAGTAAAAGCGCTGAGTTGAGTCAGGTGAGCAATTGCTCAAAAGTTAAGTTCAATGAAACAGATACAGCTTTTGCTCAATTTCGTATGCATAAAAATGAGTTGAAACCAATTGCAATTACTTGAGCAAAGGGAGATCAAACGTCTAATGATTATTGAAGTGCAAGCATGTCGTCAAGTGAAAGTGAAGTAGAATCAAATAATAATAATAATAATACAATACAAACTGACGACATTTCTAAATTTTTAGTAGAAAAAATAAAATAAATATTTACTAGAAAAAAGTACCAATCATTTACGGCCCGTCCCACGATGTCTCCAGAAATCGTTCGATCGACAACTTGTATTGCAAAAAACAACAACATTAGAAAATTTTTCAATATAAGTATTCGATCGAACGATTTCTGGTGACATCGTGGGACAGGCCGTAAAAATAATAAAAAACAAATAATAGAAACATGTGTAACAGAAATTAGGCAATCTTATTTTAGATTTTGCTATAAATGTAGTTTATGTTTGAAGGTTAACAAAAAGTCAACAGCAGTTTTGAGTCGTTATGATACTGATGAGACAAGGGAGTTGAATTTTCAAAGTCTGCAGAGGCTTGTTTTGTTAAAGCAAAACAAGGTAATTCCTACCAAAATGCAGATTTTGCAAGAAAAACTTGTTTAAAGAAACTTGCGTCATTTGAGCATCTTTTATTTCATCTGCATCTTTCGGGAATTTCATCCACTCGCTTGTTTTAGCAGATATAAGTTTCGCAACTTCTGCAATAGTTTGCGACACAGTGGATTAATGGACTCCAATATCTGTGGCTATAAAGTTTTGGAATCCAGGATCTGCACAAAATCTTAAATACAGTCGAATTTTATCAATGTTGCTGAGGGCACCACCACGTGTTTCTTCTGACCTTATCATTTTATTATTTATTATATAAAAAAAATTAATAATTAAGAATACAAACCTGTATAATTTTTTATCCTCACTTGTTAAATTTTTTTACGCTGTTGATAACATTTTGTATTTCTTTGTGGCACAAAATTTTCAGCCATGATTCCTTTTTAGTGTACGCGAGTCAACTATAAGGCAGGTTCAACAAAATTTGAGCAAGAGCTCATAAAAGAAAGCAAAAGCTTGTTTTTATGCATATGAAAATGAGCACAAGCTCATCTAACTTAGTTCAAACTGAGCAGCACGAGATCAAACGTGAGCAGTGAGTTCCGTTCAACTATGTGTTGTTAGTCAGAATATTTACAACATACTTTGGTGTTATTTGTTCATTAATAATTATCACATGTAATTTGGCTTAAAAAGCAATACGAGCCTTAGCCCGTTCAAATCACAAATATAGAAGCCAATACATCAAATTTTATTATGCATACGACAAGCACCTTTTACTCAAACAATCGAGTCCGAGCTCAAGCTCACGTTTTATGCATTATACCCATTGAGTTCATTTTGTGGAGCTAAATGTTTTTCCTCCATGTTAAATCGCTTCCGATGTTCAAGTTTCCATGGAATTCGCACTCATACCTGGACAAATTGGCAAAGGATCATTGCTCGCACGGGTAACTGGCTTAAACACTGATGATACTTCAGGATATTTATATTTTGCTAGTTTTTTGCATTTAGTCCAACGACATTCATCAAGCAAAAATAACATCATCTATATGATTTTTCGAAATTTTTAAAATATGTATTTATTAATTTGATGAATTATTTGCTGCTGGTTCAGCATTGTCTATATGCATTTCATTGTTCCTGTAACAAAACGTCAGTAGACTTTAACCACATATTTTGAACAGTCACAAACATCTCATCTTATGCAAAGACTTTCAAAAACTACTAGGGAATTCACAAATAATAACATTTTTTAAAATCACAAAAGAAAAATAAGCGTAGTAGGCCTAGAAGTTTATACAAAAACCCAGCAAATAATTTATATTCGATGTGAATCTATTGTATTTTTCTACACTGCAACAATGAAATGCGTATAGACAATAGGTCTCTTCATTTACTTTCCCAGCAAAAACTAGCAACGAGAGAGTAAGGCAGAAGTTTACAAAATTACTCTCCTATATATGAAAAAGTAAATGAACGATTTACTTGTAAGAACTTGCAAGAAAATTTTATTCATATCAGAACCATGGATGGAAATCATAGAACAATTGTACTTTTTCTGAAGTATTTTGGATAAACTGGTTTGAAAATACAATTACAAAATGATTAAAAATCGACATATAATATGAAAAACTTTACACAGTCTCATTTTTATGCATTTTTCTTTATTTTTTAATTCTATTCTATTAGCAAATACAAGAATGCCTTTTCCATCTCTGATCATATATGAGATTCAAACAAAATTATTTGCCATTTGAATTTATGGCTTAATGAAAGGAATAAGAGAACATGCTTTCATTTTGCATACGTATACATATTTATTTAACAAAAAAAAAAATGCACATTTTTAATTTTTCCTTTTTCAGATATTTTTGAAATAATTAATTTGGCAACAAAATATACAATTGGTGGTTGGATAGTTCTCGCAAGTAAAAATTTTACTAGTAATAATTTGTAGGAATTTTTTTTGCCTCTCAATTTTTTCTCTCTTTTGACGTACTCTCCTGGTAAACTTTTTGAGTTAATGAACACTTTCCAGTAACAATTGTTACAAATTGGTAACAATTTTTAGTAAATGAACAACCGTAATGATGAACTACCAGTAAATAAATTTTAAATTAAAATAAACTTATGACAATATGTCGTATAATAAATTTCTAATATTTTTATATATATTGTTTTTAATTTTTGTGTGGCAAAAATATTATTTAAAATTCATACTCGGCTTGATTAAGAACTATAAAATGCTATTGGTTTTTGCACACAAAATTTCAATTCCCTACATTTGCATTAAGTTTTTTTTTGGCAAACCAAATTTTTTCATTAAAATTAAATAATAACTCTTTCTGGATCTTTTTTTCTCATCAATTACCAAGAAGCTTTTATTCTGATTTGTTTAAAAGCATTTGGCCTTTGATCCTTATTTGCTAAAAGCTCAATACTATTCTCTAGGCATTTATTTCAGCAAATCTATACAATTTTATTTAATACATACAAATAACTAATTTGATTTTATCGATTTTCCCATGAGCTCGCTCGCCCACGTTTATCATTTTTTGGCGCTTGCTGCTTAAGTCTTTTGTTTGCTTAACTAGTTTTCATTTAAACCCCAACAATTCATTTATTTAAGTTTATTATTATTTCTAATAATATTCTAAGTTGAATCATAGTCTAATTTAAACCAGTTTATTACTATTTACATAGTTTTTTTTTTTTTTTTTTTTGTAAAAATAGCAACTAGATTTTTAGTTCAGTGTATTATCGTATGATACATTTGCACAACTTCCTTTTTTATTTATTTTTTTTCAATTAAACTGAATTGTAATAGAGCAGTCTAAGTAAGTTTTTGTGGCTTATTTCTAAATGCATTTATAAATTGTATATTTATTATATAAAAAAACATTTATTAACTTGTTTTTCTAGCACTTTTTTTGTAAATGCAAAGTTTTGTAAAAATAGCAAAAACCGGCTGGCTATAAAACATTTCTAATAGAAAAACTCAAACAAATTTTTACAACTAATATTTTTAAATTTAAAGCAAATAAGTATAATTTTGCTTGTATGTAAATTTTATAATTATATTTTGTATGTAGAAACAAAAAATTTTGAAATATGTTGTGTTAATGGTTTGAGTTGCTCTTATGAAATTCCCTAGTTCCACGAGTTTTAAGTTCAATTTACACACTCTTGAATAAGTGCATTAGTTTCTGGAGTTTCTTTGAACGGAAACACTTTTTATAAGAACTTGTTTAAATTAATATCAAGCAAGTTGCAAGTTTTTTTTTAATCTAAAAATTGTTTATTTATAAGTTGAGTGCAAATAATATTCTGTAAATGTTATAAATTAACCTCCATTTTCTAGGTCGTAAAGGTGGGCTTTAAACAGTTGCACAATGGCATGCATTGGCTTTAGTTAATAGTTACGAGCGAGTAGTTTTTAATTTAGTATTTTTAAAATTATGTCTTAGCAAATAAGCAAATGTAATTTATTGCATGTTTTCTGTAGTTTAAAAAGTATATTATATATTAACAAAAAAATTTATATATTTTATAGTTAAGAAAAACTGCATACTAAATAGTGATTTATTGCTTTTTATTGGATAAAAATTACCGAATTATAGGGGTTCAAAGTTAAAATTTTATAAATTTGATTTTTTTTCAATAGACAACAATTAAATTGTTAAAAATGCATAAAAATAATTATGAATCCATTGTTCGACGCGTAATTTTTTCCTCGCACTTAGCATATTATAGTTACTAGGGATATAATATCTGCTTCAGTCTTTGCAAATAATAAAAAAAAAATAAAATACACACTTTGCTAACATTACGAAAATGTCCGTAAAAGATGTATATATAGAAGTTTATTTTAATCTGTAGTTTTTTTATATTTTATAAATATACATACATACATATTAAGCAAAATAACAAAAATTAAAAATTTTAAAAAATCCCGACTTTTTTCAGAAAAGATATTATATCTTCTAAACGGCTGGACCGATTTTTTTCAAATATAGCTAAGGACCCTTTCGATCAAGTCATCTTTCAAACAGAAAAAACTAAATGAAAATCGGTCCAGACGTTTGGCCTGTACGTGAACACGGACAGACACACAGATACACAGATACACTGATACACAGACACACAGACACACACTACAAACTTATAACACCCCTTTTTTAGTCGGGGATTAAAAATAGTAATAGGTACAAAAACTTTTTGCATACACTCAAAAAAAGACATATAAAGGGTGTTTTTTATTGAGGTATAGAACTTTAAGTTGGCATCACTTTTTTAACTGGCGGCCAATTTGTCAGCTATCAAGTGATTAATATTTAGTTTGGTTTGCCATTTCATCATGAACAGGTTAACAAAAAAACAACGCTTGCAAATCGTGCAAATTTATTTCGAAAATAATGGTTCAGTTCGCGAAGTTTACCGCAAGCTCCGTCCATTTTATGGTCGACATAATCGTCCATCAGAGCAACTAATTCGGTTAACCATGGATCGTTTTCGCACTACGTTTACTCTATGTGATAATACGCATCCGCATAGACGTCGAACAGTGCGCACCGAAGAAACAATTGCCGCTGTAGAGCAAAGTGTTGAAGAGGACCCGAATGAATCGATTTGCCACCGTGCACAGCAATTGGAGCCGACTAACCGACTATTTTGTTCCCGAATTGGATGGCATGAATGTGGATGAGTTGTGGTTCCAACAAGACGGCGCTACATGCCACACAGCGCACGTCACAATCGATTTATTGAAGGAAACATTCGATGAGCGCATAATTTCGCGGAATGGACCTGTCAATTGGCCACCAAGATCGTGTGATTTGACACCATTGGATTATTTTCTTTGGGGATATGTGAAGTCGCTCGTCTACGCCAACAAACCAGAAACGTTAGGGGACTTGGAAGCCAACATTCGTGGCGTTATTGCCAACATACGGCCCCATATGCTCGAAAAAGTGGTTGAAAATTGGACCTGTAGAATTGGCTTTATTCGAGCCAGCCGCGGCGGCCACATGCCCGAAATCATATTTAAACATTAATGGCTAATCCTATGCCAATGAAGCCAAATTGATGGACATTAAAATGATTTTCTTGTGTTTTATTTCAATTCAAAGTTCTATATCTCTAAAAAAAACATCCTTTATAAAAAATATTAATATGGACAGAAAAAGTTAATTAAAAAATATACAAGTTTTATTTAAGCTTTAGGTGCTTTTTGTAAATAGTTGATAACAATATTTATTATTTTATCGATAGCTTCTACACAACGTTGCAGCGAAATATCGATAAAATCATAAATATTGTTATCAACTATTTACAAACAGGACATAAAGCTTAAATAAAACTTGTAATTATATATTAAACTAAAAGGTCGAATAAATTATTATAATGTTAAATAAGAAATAAATTAAATTTTTTTATTCAATAAATCCAGTTAGGATTTCTTAAAATAGGTGCATTTAGAGATTAATTCAATCTTATTATACCCTTTACCAAAAAATGGTAAAAGGGTATATATAGGTTTGTCATTCCATTTATAATTTTCAGAATATTAATAAGCGAGCCATAAAGTATATATATTCTGGATCCTTGTGCATAGGGAATACGAATAAGCGATGTCCATCTGTCCATCTGTCCGTCTGTCTGTACGTGAAATCGGTTTTCCGAAGCTCCCAGAAAAGCTAGAGACTTCGTTCTTGGACTGGTGGATCAGAAATTGTCGAAATAAGATCGGTATTGAAAATCAGCAAAATCGAGCGGACGGTTTCAGAGCTGGGAGACTTAAACTTCATTTTGCCATACAAAATAACTACCGAAAACTAGTTTTTAATAATTTTCTATTAAATAAACTTATTTTATACTTCAGTATGAATAAAATTGGTATTTCTAACTGAAAAAAAAATTAAATAAAAATTAAAAAAATTAAAAATACGTTTCCAGGTTTGGAAAACCTTAACTTTTTTTGTTATGCAAAAGTAACTTACTAAAACAAATTTTTCCTTTTTTTCTATAAACTAAAAATATGTAATGCTCTTAAAAGAAGGAGATTGATGTAAGAAATCACAAAAACAAAAAGGATGATTACAGGGTTGGAAAACCTACGATTTTTGTGATATATACAATTAACTACCGTAAACTAATTTTTTAATTATTTTTATTAAATAAACTTATTTTATACTTCACCATGAATAAAATTGGTATTTCAAATAAAAAATTAAACTTCAAAAAATTAATAAGATGTTTCCAGGGTTGGAAAACTTTAACTTTTTATCTTTTACAAAAGTAACTTACTAAAACAAATTTTTCCTTTTTTTTCTATGAATTAAACATATCTAATGTTTTTTAAAGAAAGAAATTGATGTTAGAAATCAGAACAATCAAAAAGGATGATTCCAGGGTTGGGAAACTGAAACTTTTTGCGATATAAAAAATTAACTACCGAAAATTAATTTTTATTTTTTTATTAAATGAACTTATTTTATACTTTATAGTACGAATAAAATTGGTATTTCAAATTAAAGATTAACCTTCCAGAATTAAAAAGATGTTTCCAGAGTTGGAAAACTAAAAAAAATTACTAAAGCAAAATGTTCCTTTTTCTCTATAAATTAAAGATATCTTATATTCTTAAAAGAAATAGATTAGTGTAAGAAATCAGAAAAATTAAAAAGTTTGATTTCAGGGTTGGAAAATCCACACTTTTTGTGATATAAAAAATTAGCTACCGAAAGCTAATTTTTTTTTTATAAAATAAACTTATTTTATACTTCAATATTTCAAAATAAAAAAAATTTAAAAAGTTAAAACGACGTTTCCAGGGTTGGAAAATCTTATTTTTTATACAAAAGTAACTTACTAAAACAAATTTTTTACTTTTTTACTATAAACTAACCATATCTTATATTCTTAAAAAAAAGATGGTGTAAGAAATCAAAAAAAAAAACCAAAAAGGAGGATTCTTTGTGATATAAAAAATTAACTACCGAAAACTAATTTTTATCTATTTTTATTAAATAAAATTATTTTATGCTTGATAACGAATAAAATTGGTATTTCAAATAAAAAAAACAACTAAAAAAATTAAAAAGACGATTCCAGGGTTGGAAAACTTTAACTTTTTCTACAAAAGTAAGTTACTAAAACAAATTTTTCCTTTTTTTCTATAAATTAAACATTTCTTAAATTCTTAAAAGAAAGAGATTGGTGTAAGAAATCAGAAAAATCAAAAAAGATGAGTTCAGGGTTGGGACACTTACACTTTTTTTAAATATAAAAGTAAATAAGTCTAATTAATTTTTATCTTTTCCTTTATAAATTATATATATTTTACGTTTTGGAAAGAAAAGTTTGGTATAGAAAATTATTAAAATAAAAGCCACAGCTCCAGAGCTGGAAACTATGATTTTTTTTCTAGACATTAAAGTAACTAATTAAAACATTTTTTTTTGAATTTAATTTTTTTCACTTAACACACTTTCTATATTTTTTTTAAGAACCACTAGATTGGTATAAGTAATCAGAAAAATCGAAAATTATGATTCTAGGGCTTGAAAATTATTATTTTTTTCTTTGTACATAAAAGTAAGTATGTGCTTGAGTATGTATCTCTATACTACATAAACGCACTTTGGTAAAGGGTATATAAGATTCGGCACAGCCGAATATAGCACTCTTACTTGTTTTTTAGATTAATTCAATCTGTGATTTTCCTTAATCAATCTCGTTTTAGGATTATTTCAAGTAGGGATTCGCGATTAAATACAATAGAAAATTGTTGAATCAAGCGCATTTTGAATTCGATTCAATCTCAGGTTTTCGGAAATCAATCCCGTTTTGGGTATATTTCAAGTACGGATTCAGGATTAGATATGGATAAAATTAAGTATTTAGCACTTGAATTATCCGTACTTGAATCAAACCTCCTGTACTTGATTTAAGTAAATACGTACTTACCGTACTTATGACACCGCTTTGGATTGATTTAAGTACGGATGGATTGATTTTTATTTTGAGTGTAAGCATTAGCAACTTTATAACTTCTGTTTGTAAAGCATAAATCGGCTGCGTTTGCCTCCACAACGAAACTAAGTAGACTTTAAACTGAATTTATACTAATCTTATTAAAACAAAAAAAAAAAAAAAAAACAAAACAACAGCAAAGATGTTTCCCGTTTTACCCTGTTCCGCGCAATTTCTTACTTTTGTCTTGCATATTCATCTTCTTCGGATAATAAAAAACTAAACGAAAAAGATATGGGGAGTATTGTTCCTGCTACTCACGCGAGATGCCGTGCCAAAAAATTGGATTAATTTATATATAAATATAGATTACAAACACGATTTAAAATTCAGTGGCAGAAAGGAAAAACTGCTTAAGTTGAGCCAGGCTGATTTTTGAGCTAATGGTATTTGAAAGCATCCCTGTGCAAAATCTCACTTAATATGTTTCATTTTACAAGAAGTTATAGCACTATAACTATCTAACTTATGTTTTTTACACTTCTAATCTCATTTGGAATAATAGCTTAATTTTGGTTAAACTTGGTACATTTCAACTTAAATGTATTACTTATAGTGTGTAAAATGATGTTTGCTTAAAAAAATTAAGTTAATTTGAGAATTTCCCAATTTAACTGTAAAAGAAAAAAGTTCCTGAAAATCGACAAGAACGCTTAAAACTTCTGTCCTGCAAAACAGTCAAATATGATTTAAGCACTTTTGCCTTATTGCCACAGAATTATATGATAAGTTATTTTGAAGAAAATAGTAATATACCACAGAGTATTTGGTGGGAATCGAACATGGGATATTTGGTTTAAATCTTTTAGTTTATGTACATCTAACAAATCATGTTTGTTTTTTAAGTCTTTTGTTTTTACATATTGTTGCAAAAGATGCCAAAAGGTGGCAAGCTCCGCTATTATTAAATCCCGAGGCCCGGGATGTTTTGATTAAAATAGACAAATATTTGGCACCGTATGCAAAGTGCAAATTATAACACAAAACTTTAAAAACTATTTGCCGCTCACGTCATTTAAATGTAAGTTAAAAAGAGCTTCTTGAAATTTATTCTTTTGAAATGTTTTATAAATGCACATATTTACGTAAATACAGATTCATATGGCTAAACTTCAAAAATATGATCGCAAAGGACTACAAGGAGAGACTATGTTTGAAATTTAAATAGAAAGAAAAGAAGAGAGGTGTCTTAGGACACCCAGTTATAGCTAAGCTACTGAGCTATAAAGTTAGTGTGTTAAAAACAATGCAATAAAATTATATTATCTGATGATATCAAATTCGCCGTAAATAATTGCTTTCCATTATTTTCTTCTATAGCGGCGTACGATTAAATTAGTGATTTGTTTGTGACCGGCGGCGGCTGTTAGCTGGCTTACAGCCGATCGGCTGTGTTCCCTGGTTTGTGCTCATTTGCAAAAACATTACAGAAATAAATTGAGCAATCCTTCTCGAAACAAAACAACATCTAACAATTTGTTTTTGGTTTTAAGTACAAAGAAATCAAAACGAAAAAAAAATTTATAACTGTAATTTTTTATGAAAATTCGTCTTAAAAACCCTGTATAAAGCCTTCATAATTTTTATAAATAATGCTGTTTATATATACAAGAAGAAGACTTGAATTATCATCGCTAGTAAGACTGATATGCCAAGTATACATTATGGAGTTTTATGACATCGCAATAGTGTGTACTAGTGGCAACTGTTTTCATTTCTGATATCTTTCGTTGTGTGGCTTTGCTTTCCATATAAAATATATAATGTGAACGACGTTGAACACCGTATAAAACGACACCACAAAAGGACAGCACACAATATGCCAGATGTGTAGTCAGCATTAGTTGCAGAAAAGCTCTTGTATCAGAAAAATGTTTATCGATATCACTACAATAAATAAAAGTTAGGTGGTAATAAAAGATTTATGTGTGCATGTGTTACTTAACAAATTTTAAATTGCATAAAAAACTAGCATGTGGGCGCTTATACTCGTACAATAAATTGCATTAGACCTTAAAGTTGCACAAATAGGTTACATGCAGCAGCAGTTGCAACTAAAACTAAACCAAATTTAATGTAAAGTTACCAAAATTTTTTTCAAATAAAAAAACTATTTGTCAAATTTTTGTGGCAAAGACTTTAAAGAATTTAAAGTAAACCCTTTGTGACATATAAAAAATATTATAACAAATAACAATTTTTATGTTTAAAGTAAAGTAAAAATTGTCATTTGCTAACATTTTGTTACAGAACTTATAATACGGGTGTAAGGTTAAATTTATTGTTTATTTTGTTATTAAAATTCTTGCATCTGAATAACAAAAGACTTAAGAAACATGCACTTAAAAATTAAAGAAGGCACTAACCTTATAAATAGTTATTTAAATAAATAAATAAATTATCTGTTGGCGTACTTGCATTTTTTTCTTCTTTTAAATAATAAAATAAAAAATATTATGGTTATTGATTTGCTTAGATGCAAGACGACAGCAAAGAGATCTAAATAAAGCAACAAAAAAATCAGTGTTAAGATCTCTTTTCTGGCAAATACGAGCATGCCAAGAGTTGAGGGTTTTTTTAAATAATAACTTTGGTAAAATTCAAACTTAACACATGAATAAGTTTTCAGTTTAATAAATGACAATTGAAAAGGTTACTTTAAACAACAAAATAAAAATTTCATTTTAATATATTCAACAATTTAATTAATTTTTTTCTCTTTGTATATAATTTTAGATATTTTGTTTCCACCGTTTTGCAATTTCAAATCTATCGTGGCATGTGTCGAGCTGCTGGCCAATATGATCCCAATGATTCACGCAAACCTTTGCACAAATGTGATGTTTATCGTCATCCCGAGGCGGGCAATTTACTAAAGTGAGTAAGCATATACATATATTAGAGTTTGTGTTTTTATGTAAAACATTTTTTATATTTTTATTGATAATATTTTCTTAGACAAATTATGTCCAAAGGTGCCTCCCAGCCCTGGCAAGAAGTTTTGCAGGAGACGTTGGGCGAAGGCCGCTTAGATGGCTCAGCCTTACGTGAGTATTTTGCTCCCCTGGAGGAATGGTTACGTTTGGAAAATTTACGTACAAATGAATATGTTGGCTGGAATTATGATGGCGATTATTGTAAACGCAGTATTGAGACGGCAAATTTGCAAGTGTTTGGCGGTTATTACAATCAGTCTCCCAACAAGCAACATTTGAATCATTATTTGTTGTCTATAACAATGTTATTATATTTGATCAGTTTTTCTATCGCACTGTAATTGTTTTAATGTTTAAATTATTTATAAGTTTATGTTTTATTTAGCACCAATTTTATTTATCTTTTCTAACACTAATCCAGTCATGTTTTCTTTAATGTTTTTATACCAAAAAAAAAAAGAGAAAAAACCTACTTACACACATTTACACATAAACACATCAAAATCTTATACAATAAAGTCATTATGAAATTGTTTTCATTAAATTAAATTTATATTAAAAACAATAAAATAAAAAAATAAATCAAATGAAAATGAATTAACTTTTGCTTAATTTTGTTTTGTTTGCTTTCTTACTTCTAGTTTAGGAAATTTACTTCCGTTTTAGTTTCGAACTTAAAGTTGTTAGTCATAGTCAATTTTCTAATAAATTTTTGCTTAATTTTATAGCATACGATGTTAGTTATAAAATTACTGGTATAGGAATAAGATTGTAAAAATGTTTAGTTTTGTTAATAATTTTTCTTCAACGTTTTTTATTTTTGACTCCATGTAGAGAAATACAAACAAATTAAACCCCTTTATCCAAGCAATGCTTTTTATCTGATTTAAATACAGTTTAAAGATAAGTTTTACCTGCTTTCCCACAATGGCTAGAAAGATTCATTTTTAAAATGCAGAACAAAAATATTAACATTTAAGCTCTGACAAAATTTTTAAATTGTTTGATCGCTTCGTCTCGCAATTTTACAGATGAAATTGATAAAAGTTCTTAAAGATTATTTCAGCAACTTATTTTAATATTAGTTCATATTAAAAGTAATTTTTCAACACAAACATTGAGGAAAATCAAAATTTAAATATGAATTATTATATAAACGAAGTGGGTGATATTGGCTTGAAATATTAAAATTTATTTTGTAGAGTCACGAGGGGTTTTTGGCCAAAACTTGACTCAGTAAGATCTAAACTACTACTAAACATGAATAGGAAGGCAATGCGAATCACGATAGGCATGTTGACAGGTCACTGTTCGGTAAGATGAAGAACCAGCATTTGGGAGACTGGCACTCCAGATTTTTGTAGGATGTGCGGGGATGAAGAGGAACAAGAAACCATTGAACATTTTATCTGTTACTGCCCGAAGGTGCAACGTCATAGGCTTAGATGGCTGAGTAGATTTTTCCCTGAAAGTATTACAGATATCGGGAAGTTTAAACTGGAGGATATCAGGGGCTTTATCATGGCAATACGGTGGCTTAATGATGGATAATACGGTCACTTCTAGCTGCAAATGGGTGGGTAAATATTACTTTTTTTTTGGCAAAAGAAGAGAATCACAATGGACCCAATTGGGTCTCCGAGTAGAAGTGCGGTAAAGTATCACCCTCCTTAATCTAACCTAACTATTAAAATTTATTTAAGAATTTCCAAATAATTGCTAATAGTAGAAAACTTCGAAAACTGGCCAGTAATAGCTCTCAAATTAAAAAATATCCCTATTTCTACAACGCAGACAATGAACTTGAGTGGAACATTTTTATGAAGAACACAAATTTCTTTGAGTGATTTACATAAATATTTGGCAGACTTGTCTTGTCAACTTGTGAAAACTGGAAGTTTTTCTTAATTTGATAATAATTATAATTATAAATAAGTACTTGATGCTAATGATAATGAGCAAATATTTATAACCACCCTCTTATTACGAGTATTTGCTGCCATTAGTCAAGCTGTGTAACAAAAACAATTCATTTTAAAATCATATTCTATGATATATGGGATTGAAAAATCGAACGCTAAAACCTGCTTTAAATTTCAATTACAGTCTTGTGTTTATTAAGTTGCAATATTTTTTTTGAAATTTCCAAAGCAACCCATTTTGTGGGGCTGTTGTTTATATTAAACTGAAATACTATTTGACAAATTGCCATAAATTTACGTTCTAAATTGCAACAATCAATGTCAATGCTATTGAAACAACAGCAGCAACAAACAAACGCACTTGCTTTAAAACAAAAATTTCATTACCGGAGGCAGAAACACCGCCACACTCCACCACAGACAGGAATGTATTTCTACCAGCTACACCCTAAAACACACGCACATGCACACGCATAGAAACACATATTACATGCACATTACACACTTAGTGCAAAACTCAAATAGAAATTCCATATAACAGGAAAAAATCTAACAGCATGCGTTTTAAATAATTTTTCTATGAGAAAATTTGGAGAGAGAAAAAAAAACAATTTGTATGTCAGTCAGGTCACTGCGGCTGCAGTAAAGGCTAAAAAAATTAACAATTTTTGTTTTTGCCAGACTTTTGTCTGTTTTAGATTTTTGTAATATTTTTTTTCAAAGGTGCAGCTACAGTTTTTGTGCGTATGTAAATTTTTTTAAGACATTTTTATGTTATATGCCAACCACAGACAATTTGGCATTTGAAGCTTAACACAAAATTTAAACTAGTCTATGACGCGTAAGTCATTTGTGTGTGCGTTTCAAATATATATCCGGCAATCAATTTAATCCAACCTATGAAATTGTATCCGTTAAATTAAACAAACAATTCGACAACTTGCTGAATTTTTGTTTATATATTAGAACAGCAAAGAAGTTGTTTTCTAGAACCAGGGGTAAAATTTTAGATGCTTTCTTGCTTTTAAAATAAAGTATAAATTAATTAAATATATGTTATTTTCCGGTTTAAAGGAAGTTTTGAAGTTTATATTTTAAAGGTAATTTATTCTAATCAATAGTTTTGAAAGATAGATTTGGCTAATGCGCTACGTTTTTTTTAATTATTTTTCTCTTGTAAAAATTTTTGTTTGTTTTGAAACGTTATGCTACAATTGTCCTATATTTATATATATATTTATCTATTTATCAGGCCAAGTTCTGACCAATGCACGCAGTGTGTATGTTTACAGGAAGCCATTCGAGCTGTTTTTACCCCCTTCATAGCTTTGTTCCCCGCAATCGTTAAAATATAAAATTTAAACCATAATTAGAATTAGTTCATGATACCTCATATGGAAAGTTTGAAAGTTTTACAATGAAAGGTTCCGGAGATATGGAAGTGCAAAAAGTGCATATTTTAAGATGCACTTCCGCTATAGATAGAGAGCTGCAATTTGGTAGACAAGTAGACATAGGTAAATAACTACCTAGAAAAATTTGAAAACCAGAAAATTGTTGCCAAGGAGGCGGGGCTACGCCCATAAAATTTAAAATTTGTGCTAGTGAGCTGGAATTCACTGCAAACCTAGGTCTAGGTGAGAAATAAACGAAAAAAAAATCCGAAAATTGTTGCCAGGAGGGCAGGGCTACGCTTATAAATGTCAGAATTCTTATGATTTTCGTACTTCGGCTAAGCAGACTTTAATATGTAAATATATTGAGAAAATAAACGGGGACACGCCCCATAAAAATTTACGCCGAATTTTATATGTTTCTTTTCAGACGACTTTTACCAAATCGCGTACACACTGGCGACCCGTTGCAATGACACAATAGTGCATCCAACACCCATCACGCTCTAAACCATTATTTTATGCAACTATGCAATTCTCAACTGGCTTAGTGATCATTAATAAAAATAAGAAACACTAGAAATTTTAGGTTTAAAATAAAAAAATTTTTTTTTTCAAAAAGTAATCAGATCCTTACAAAAATATATATGTGAAAAAATACCAAGTTCCCATCCAAATTTTCGGCCATTTAAAGTTGTGACATATAAATTTTGACCAAGTTCTTGTTTGCCACAATACCTAACACAGGAATATGTTATGTATGATACAAATTTGTAATCGTAAGCATGTCATATAATTTCTAGATAATCTGCTAACTTTGGTATTGTGCCAAACAATAACTTGGTCAAAATTTATATCTCACTACTTTTAATTGCAGAAATTTTGAATAGGAACTTGGCCTTTTTTCACATACATATATGCTTTTGTGAGGATATAATTTTCAATGAAGAAGAGTGTCAAGAAAAATTTTTAAGTTTCCAGGTCTTGCTATCTAAAGCCATTGCAGTTGTAATTTTTTCGGTAGTCATTAACAAATATGGAATACTTAGAATGCCATTTGCCCAAACAATTCCATCGACATCCGAAAAAATAAGCACTGCCACAAGAGTATTTTTTTTCAAATTATTTAAAGTTTAAAAAGCAGTGATATATAAAAATATTTCTTCATGTTTTTAGCATAAATTGTAGAACAAAAATTCCCCTTTGGTGTATTGAAAAAGGCAGTTTTTCAATATCTTTACTTCTGAAGTAGTATAAAATTTATATTTGTACACAAAAGAGTATTTTTCCAATCAACACTTTTAATTGAAAAAAGAAATCATAAGTTGTGCTTTATAATTATTTTAAATCTTTAAACAAAATTTTAAGTAACTGAATTAATTTTTTTTATTAAAGTTCTTATCAATTAAATTTTTAAACAAAGTTTTTTTTGGCCTAAGCTTTAATGTATGTTGTTACTTTAGAAGCTTTGCAGAAATTGATGTACAATTTTTTTTTTAAACATTTATTTATTTATTTTTTTTATACATAAAATGGTGTTTACAGTGGTATTATAACATTTAAATTGTTTAGGCAGTAAACTGACCTTTTTTACTTAGAAACAAAGAAAGATATAGAATAAATGCTGTTTACTGTAATTTTGCTGAAACAAGTGTTACTTACTTCCAGTTTATAGAAGACAATCAAAAATTTTCATCTGCCTATTTATTTTGAAAGGAAAAATAAATTTGAGTGCTTTGTTTTAGTTTTAAATATAAAGAGGCAGACGAGAATTTCAGATTTTCTGCGACAAACTGGCATTTATACTCAGCTAGATACTCATAGCAATACACACTGTACTCTACTGACTTTTATCAATTGCACAACTATAGAACCTTCAATGAATTAAATGTGGGTGTAATCGTCATTATATACTTACGCATGCATGTATATGTACATATATATTTTTGTATACTTACATCACAGCTGCCCACAGAGAAAAAACCGAGAGAAATGTATAAGCGTATGTGTATTCATTTGTATAAAAAACCGATTGATGTTTGATACTCTGGTGCCAGTTTGAACAGCCTTGATTTACATTATTGTAAGTGTTGTCCGTATTACAAAACATCTCGTTATGGTTCATTAAACGCTTAAGTGATCTTGGGATAGTTGTGTTCTACTATAAATTCACTTTCTTGTGTGCAATATGAGTTTGTAAGTTTTTCGTTTTAATTCAATTAAATTGGCTTTTTAAGTTTTCCTTTTCTGGTTTGTCTTAAACAACACAACAAATTTGTAGGGGGAAAAAATTATAAATAAAAATAGTTGCCGTATGCTGTTATAAAACAAATTACAAGAATATTTCTGTTTTGCTTTTTTTTTTGTGTGGACAAGATAATGTCACCCTCTACCCTTTTAATTTATTTGATATGGACAACAAAATAATTGTAATGATTAAATTGAACAAAGAACAAGTCAATCTAAAGAGATAGAGATTGACAAGAATAACAGCAACAGTCATGTGTTACAGAATTGTGCAGATTTATGCATTAATATTAAATATGATAATGAAAGTAAATTAAAAGAAATAACTTTTCTTTAAAATTGTTTCTTTCTTGTAGTAGAGAACATAGTGGGATTTTAATTGTGTTTTTGTGGCAAATAATGTGCATGTTTAGTTAGTCCAAATATTTTGGAGTAACAAAAAAAATGTGGTTTCGGTTTTAAATAAATTTTTATTTAGGAACTGATTGACCAAAATTAATTTTTTCCTTTCGCAGGAAGCTCAGAGCCCATACAATTGATTTCAAAGTATTTTAATTTAAACCTGTTTCCCCTTATTAAAAAAAAACATATAAAGTATTTTACATAATTTTTTTTTTTTTTTGAAAAGCTTAAATAATTCTTTGACCACAGTGCTGCCCACCTTAAGCTGCTGCTCTGTTCCGTTTCACTTTAATCACTCAAAACGTCATCAATTGAAAAACTCAATGAGGACCACAATCATAATGATCATCATTGCTCATGGTGATAATGACGATGATGTGCGCACACAATTTTTAATTGAATGTAATCAAATGTGATTTAACAGTGTTGTTGTTGCTTTTTATTTTATTTTATTGTTGTTGTTATTTGTATTGTTTTTGTATTGTGCTTGTAAGCTTTAAAGTAGACAATGAATGCACTGCATAGATTGAAAACGTAAACGGCAGCATTAAATTTTTCATACAAACAATTTTCGTTCGTTTATTTTTTTTTGTAACAATTTGGAGACATTTTCGAGAGTGAGTAAATTTTTTTTATAACTTTTTTTTAAACTTTTATCATTTATTTAGAACTTTAGCAAGCAGCACATGCAATTTTCAATGTATTGCATGTATTTTCTACACGAATTTAAATTTCTTAATATGAAATTGAAAATAATGCTGTTCTAGAGATTTTAGTTTAAAAAATTCATCGACAAAGTTAAAACGTGTCAAACGCATTGAAACTACAAATCCCGACAGCGGAAGAAAAATTAATTAAATATTTATAAATATACTCGAAGTAAAGTGAAAGTGTATTAAATAATGAAAATTGTTGTAAAACAAATTGTGTTAAATATATAAAAAAAAAAGCACACAGAAATATGTTCATTTTAAAGAAATTTTTAAAAATTTTAATATTTTCAAATTTATTCATAATAAGCTTAAGTAAAGCTAATGATGGCTTAAAAATTAATACCGATTTAACGGCAGGCATTATAAGTGATTCCGTGAACTCTGCCAGTAATAATAATGATAAAAATAATTTTGTTGAATCTTTTAATAATTTATCACAAAATAACTCGGCAATTAATGTGTTAAATTCAAAAACTCCATTAGAGGATAATCATATTTGTATGAAAGAAGAGGAATATGTTGAACAGCTACGTACACCGTCTATGCAACCCGTAAAGATTAGAACGGCAACATGGTGCCTGGAATTTCCACCCAGATGTTCCAATTATAAAACGGAAATGCGAGAAGTGGTTAAAGTGCAGGTGGGCCAACGAACTAGAATTAAAAAAAAACGCAATTTCTTCATAAACAAATTTATGTATTAATTTCAAAATGATATTAATTTTGATAATAATGAAAAATGTCTACACAGAACAAAATATTCACCAATTATTATTTTCAATTAATAATTTAATTGAACTAATTAAATTTTTAATTGTATTAATTAATTTGAGGAGAAAAACTTAACTGATGCTATCAAATTGTTTATAGGTGAAAATTTAATTAATTTTTTAACTTATATTACAAATATTTTAATTAATATTACAAAATCATTCATATTACTTTTTGTATGTTCTTAAAAAGTTTGCGATAAAATTTGTTTTAGAAAAATAGATATTAATTTTGATTCTGATGAAAAGAAAAAATTTATTTTAACTTGCTATTAAAATAAAAATTTTTTAAACAAAATTTTAATGAATGTGAAGGGAAGCATTTTTTCTTTTTATCATCTTTAATTTAAAAAAAAATTGCAAATAATCAATTTAAAATTTTATTGTGTCAATTAAATTTTTTAAGTTTTTAAATTTTTTAACAAAAGTTTTATTGATTCAATTAAATTTTTAATTAATATTTATATTTTAATTTAAATCCTGATTCATAAAAAGTAATTTGTTTTTTTTGATATCAAAAATATTTTGTGTGAATAAGATAATTAATTTTTGAACAAATGTCTAGTTGACTTAAACAAATTTTTAATTGAAATTTTGATAAATTTAGTTTGTAAACAAGAGTCTAAGAGCCAATTTCACCAACTTATTTAAATATCAATTCATATATAAATGTAATTTTTCCATACAAAATTTTACGAAAATCGATATTTAAATATGAATTGATATTTAAATAGAGTTGGTGAAATTGGCCCAATAGTCAATTAGAAATTTTTAATTGAAATTTTAACCAATTAAATTTTTAAACAAAAGTTTATTAGACTCAACTCAACATTTTAGTCAATTAAATTTTTGAACAAGAGCTTAATTGGCTCAATTAAATTTTTATTCACCATTTGAGGCCACTAAATGTTTAAACATGAGTTTAGTTGGTCCAATTGAAATATAACGGCCATTTAATTTTTAAACAAAAGTTAAACTGGATCAAATAAACTTTGAGTTGAAGTTTTAAACAAATAAACATTTAAACTAATTTTTTTGGACTCAGTTAAAAGTTTAGTTGAAGTTTTAATCATTCAAAATTTTTTAACAAGAGTTTAGTTGATTCAATTTAATTTTTAATTGAAAGTTTAATCAATTTAATTTTTAGTTGATTGCTTGAAGATTTTTTTAATTAAAGCTAATAATTGGAGACAAATCAAATTTTTTCTGTATATATAAAAAAGCATATCGACTGCATTCAGAAATATCTGGTGTTTCCGCCTGTGGTGGTGAGTTTTTTTTTTGCTTAATAAGAGAAATGAAAAGTTAGTTCCCTTGCACCAATTATGTTATATAATTACATTTATTTAAAATAATGAAAATAACTTCAAAAAAAAAGAAGAACTCTTTCAAGAATTGCACTACTATTGGCTCAGGAACTTTGAATCTTATCGATTTCCCTGAATATATTTTTACTGGGAGAAAATATAGAAATTAAAATTATTTTATATCATAGTTTTATATTTTAGAAGAATTTATACTAACTAAATCCACCGTTGAACATTGTTATTTATTTATTTATTTTTTTTTTTCATAAATTGATTTGTGATAGTTCAACGTTTTACTTTAATTGTCATAAAAAAACTTTTGCCAATTAATAACACAAACGTTTTTTTTTATAAAAAAATCTTATGCTCTTTGGGAGTTTAAAATCTTTAAAACAGCTGTTAATTAAATAAATTTATTAACCATATTTAGTAAAACCATTTGACACTTTTTTAATTTGTGAAAAAATTACTTTAATGACCATTAAAGTCATATAAATTTGATATAATTTTTATTTTTATATAAATATAAATATTAGACAGAGGCAAGCCATTCAATAAATTATTTTCCAAAAACAAAACAAAAATTAATCTAACAAAAAACAAAAATTATATAACAAACCATTTGCCTAAAATAAGCATAGAGATCGAAATGTACCAATCAAAATTTTCGAAGAAGTAAAAAAAACTAACGAAAACTTAAACTGGTCCAACACCAAATTTATCCTAAAAATATAATGATGTTTGTGGTCGTTTTTGTTTTTTATTTTTTGTTTCTTATACCCTATAGCGGGTAAGCTTTTTATAGAAGAATTTGGCTTTCTTTTTAAACAATAGTTTTATTTATTTAAACTATTAAGGCTTATATTAAAGCTAAATTGTTAAAGATATATCGCAGATATGCTCTAAAGGGGATCAACTCGAAATTTTTCAATAAAAATTTTTTGCAAAAAAATTATATACAGTTGTCATATCTAAAAAATCTTTATCTAAAACTAAAGAAAATATGGTTGTGATATGAGAATATATTTAAAAAACAGTTTTTTTTTGGCTCTAGTGAGATTTTTTAAGTTTTTAGTTGAGGCCCTTTATAGGAACAAGGGCGATATGAAAAGAATCAAAAAGTCAAATGTCTTCCCTATTTCTTCTTTTTTGACAGAGCTTTTTCCCGTCACTTTCAAAATAAAAATATTCAAATGGACTTTCGTTAGACTTTATGTCCTGTGGTCTTCTTTTTATTACTTGTCTTTTTTTGGTAAAGCACAAATTAATTTAAAAGAAAATTGCTGTAGTGAAGTTTCATATATAATATTTTTTTTCACTTATAGCAATGTTAAATAGTCTGTGTCTCTTGTCTCTGTAAAAAAATTTTTTGTTTTATAGTTTTCTTGTATTGTAACAACTGCTGCAAAGAATTTCTTAATATAGAAATTTTTTTTGTAACAAAATAAATAAAAGAAAAAACAAAAATACACAAATAACTAAACCAAATTTAATGACACCAAATTGAAATAATTAAAAGCTTAAAAAAGCAATTAGATTAATTAAAAAAATTTTTTTTATTGATTTTATTCAAGAATTTTCGTTTCTTATTTTTAAACACTCTCAATAAAAAATCGATTAAAAAACTTGTTGTACAATTAAAAATTTAAATCTCTTTATACAATTTTCTTCTATAAATTAACATTAAAAATAGTTTTTTTTTCTAAATTGAAACTAAAACAAATGAGGCAATCCAATACAGTTTTATGCATTTCCGGGTATTTTGTGCGATTTTTTTTAATTTTTTATTTCTAATCAAACAAGTTTACCGCCAAAAAATTAATAAAAAAAAAATAAAACATTTAACATTTGCTGCTTTATTTTTCCTTTTACTGGTTTATTATTTGAATTAAAATTGCTCATAAAAGCAGCTCAGAGCCAAAGCATGTGGAAAACATAAAGTATCCAGTTTTTCATGATTAGCTGAGACAGGATATGTAACATATTTGCTTTTAATAAAAAATCTGTATTGTATTGGGTTTTTGGATCATTCATTTGTTGTTTAAATTGTTGCTAGGTAAGTTTTGTTTTTTTTTCATAAACTCCTTCCTTTATTTAAAGTATGATGACCTGCTTATATACATTTTGTTTAATTTTCTTGTTAGCTAAGTTAAAAAGTGGAATTGTAGGTGAAACTTTAGCCCAGTGCCTTAATTTATAGTTACTATTTTTGTTTTCTTTTTGTTTAAAAAATGCAATGCAGATTGCTTTTGTTTAAACAATTTATAGAAATTTAAGTTTTAATTACATACCAACTTAAGAGTTTAAGGAATATATTATTTATTTAAGCTTTAAGTATTGATAAAAAAAAAAATAAACAATTTCCCAACACCCACTTTTAAGAAGATTTCTAATGTTTTGAAAGCTTTTCTATACTAATTAACTCACTAATTGTAACTTTCAATATAAGCTTAAAAGTTAACCAAATTTGCGATTTATTTAAGCTTTAAGTACCGATAGAAGATAATAAATCCTTTGTCTAGACACTTTTTAAAGAAAATTTTGTATAAACTTGGAAATTTTTCTATATTAAGTATTCTTTTCTTGAAAGAATAGTTCATAAGTAAAATTTTATTAGCAGGCAGAAGGAACGAATTATTGTGCATTATGTTCCTTATGATGCAATAATTTTTTAATTATTTAATTAGTTGCTTAGTATGTGTAAAAAATCTTAAAGAAAATCGTTTCATAATACCTGTGGCAATAAGAAAAAAATTCTTAAATCATATTTTGCTGTTTTGCAGGAGAGCAGTTTTAAGCTTTCAAGTCGACTTTCAGAAATTTATTTCTCTTGCAGTCAAATTGTAAAATTTCTGTTAAGCTTTATTTGTTCAAGTAAACATCATTATACACACTGTAAAATATTTAAGCACTGAATACACAGAAGTGAAGAAAGTGACAGGTAAAAAAAGCTCCAATCAGGTTTTTGTTAATATTCGTGGAAAAAAGAGAAAAACATAGTGTATTTGATAGTGTAGTGTGAAATTAAAAGTCTAAAAAAGATAAGTCGCAACTTCCTGAAAAAAAAACACAAATTAATTGAGATTTTGACCAGGGGTACTTTCAGGTCGGCAGATTACGGAGGTAACACTAACTCAAATTGAGCTTATCTCGACTTAAGCACTTTTTCCTTTTTGCCATATATATTGTGTTGTCTCCAAGAGGTAATAAAATTTCCAGTGTCCAAATGAAGTCACTTTTTTAAGTCGATACCAATGCCGGATTCGTCAACAATTTCTTGATTCCACCGAAGCGCAGACAAACTTTATTAGTAAAATTTACAATAGCAAACAATTTTAATATTTTTGAGATTAATTTAAGACATGAGGTTGCTGTTGACTGAAATATCATAGCTAGTGCCTACAAAAAAAGGTTGTCATTGAGAGCCTGAGTTCAATCCCTGCCACCATTCAATCATAGCAACATCAAATTTTTTTTATTACAGTGCGTTCCTTACTTGATATTTGTAGCAACAAATCTCCGGGAAAGTAAAATAACTAACAAAATTACTACATATCCTAAAAAAATGCATCTAATTAGCATCAGAAGCACTGCGAGAATCCTACAAAAATTATCTACAACGCACAATATCAGAGTTTTATGGATTTAATTAAACTATATATACATGTGTATATATTAGATATTACAAATACAATTACAAGTTATATAGTAACTTCATCTTTGACCTGAAATTCGATATAGACAAATGCTCACTAGAGCGAAGAAATTTCTCAAATTTTTTCGCAAATCAAAAAAAAAAAAAATTAATGTTCGCTAAAATGAACTTCTCTCGATAGTTTCTCGAAAATGTTACAATAGGCTAGTGGACGTGTGCTAGTCTATTAGTCAGGAAGAACGGCGTTCGAGCCATGACTGCACTGAAGCTAAATAATCAAAATAAACACATGCTTACATTTGTCTATTAATTGAACCAAAGAGAAAAATTTGCCTAGTAGATATGTGCTGAATTGTTATTAGAATGGAGATACCCGTGCTCAAAACCTGCAGCGTAAGTTAAAGAATAAATGAAAATAATAAAATAAATTAAAACAAATAATTAAAATAATAAATTATTATTTTTTACTTTTTCTGCTGCTTTTTTGCGATATCGAAATTAATTCGATATTGGCCCACTTTTGATATTGCTAGTAAACCTTACAAATCGAATGGTTTTTGAAACAACTAGGCTGAAGCAACTAAAATGAAACAAGCTGAGCGACAAGAAGGCTTTTTTTGAGTGTCATTCTCGTAGTTTTACCCGATAAATGTTCGAGATACATTCGAAACCGATATCAAAAATGAAATAATTGGTCAAGTGGGTTATTTTGACGAATAAAGTACACATAGAAAAATTTCAACTTAAAATCTACGTGAACAAGGTTAATCTAATCTTGTTCGGCAATGGTTTTGCTTCAGATGTATTTCATGTTAATCTAACCTGATTTATAGTAATTTTCTAAGGAAAATTAGTCCCTTTGAAATAACTTTATTTCACGTATATTTAACATTTACGTACTGTTAAAATCAAAATGAAGAATTATGTTGGATCAAAGTTATTTCATTATTGGAACAACATGAATTTAATTTAATATAGTAATAGTATTTATTTTAGTTATAAAAATATTTAACTTATGTGTGGTTGGCATAGCCATCAGAAAATTTTTTGTTTTGGCCGGGGAAGCCAAATTTTAACTCGGAACTCATCGCTTGGTAGTCAGCGTGCTTACCCCTGCAGCCACAACAACTTTAAATATTCTTTAGATACACACTAAATATGTACCATTATAAATAAAATTTTAATTCAACATTATTTCATTGATAATTTAACATAAAATTTATTTTAAAAGTTTTAGTTAAAAAATATACAAACATTTAAATGTTACAGCGATAATATTAACTGTTTCCCAACTCGCCTTGAATTGACTTCTGAAGAGAAATATGTATGTTTGATCGTCGTAAGGGTATTAAAATTTAGCAATAGTACAAAAGCCTATGAAATTTTGTAAAATATTTTTACCTTTAGACCCCAAATGTTCCTGTAAAAATTTAATTTTTTTTTTTTTTGTAAGTTAATGATTACACAAGAAAAAGTAAAAGAAAATGCCACAATTCTGTCAATGAATTCTGGCAGAGAAGTCCAAAAAAATATACATACGTGTATCGGAATTTTATTTTAAGAGGTTAAAATTTACTCCGTTGGCATTTTACTGCATAATATCGATATATGAAGCATTGTTTTTTACATCTGTTAAGCAACTTTGTAGAAAATATTAAAACAAATATTTTTGTGACACATTTTAAACCTCTAACTCTACACATGTCGGTAATTTTTTGGACTTTTATAACAAATCGTAGAAAATATCCCTAAAAAGGGAGAGGGTGGGAATCAGATATTCTACAAAAATGTTGACCATAAAAAAGAACTTAACAAATAGCAAAAATCAGCCGGACTCAAAATTACCCATTTTTATTCCTACAAATTCCGTTAGGGAAAATTAATCTTTATCTTTTTTTTATTTTCCCACAAGGAAATTTTTAAGATAGTAGCCAATAATTCTTTTTTACTTGCATTATTTTAATCTCTTGATTAATAAATATTATTGACAATTATTTTAATTCAAACAAAATGGTATAAAATATTTCAGCATTTATTTATTTACTTTATTAATTCAAATAAAATCTTATTCACTATTTGCGCCATATATCAACTAAATGACAATACTGAAGGTAAATTACGTTACTTGATACCGATCGAAATTTTAAAATATATCCATATGAACTCCATATAAAATATTTCGTAATTTTGTTCTTTATTACGTAATCCTCCGATATTGATTATCTCAATTCGCCCTTTGAGCTTAATTTATTTTTCAAATACAATTTTATGCATATAAAGCTAAAGTTAAGTTTTACCTAAGTTTTGCCAGAGAAGACACAGTAACCTTTTAACAATTAATTAATTTAACCATTAAAAAGCAAAAACTTTGTGAAATGCCCATTAAAGGTTTAAAATTCCTCTACTTCTCTCTTTGCTTTTCTTTTAAAAATATTTTGTGTTTTTTTTTTCTTCGCAAAAATGTTTCACGTTCAAAACCACTTGTTACTTCCGTCTCCGTTTGTTTTGCACAAGAAAACTATTTATTTACAAAAAAGATAAAGCAAAATATTTAATAAAATTTTTTCTTTTTATATTACCTCTAATGCAAACTATCATCTCAACAGCTCTCATTACACTTGAATTTGAGAGGATTATGAAATATGTGTAAATATATGTTTGTCTGTCTGTCCTTCCCCACGCATGTCTGCCTGCTTATTGCCTTATAAAAAGTGATTTTGCAACTTGAATTTTTTCAACAAAAACTCATGTTGCAATGCCAAATGTTTTATAATATAAATATGTATAATTATTAATCAAAATGCTTAAATACAAAATAATTTCTTCTTCAAGTTACAGTTTCAATTATTAAGTTGCTTTCAATAACAAATTCGAGCAATATCAATACTTCGAATAACTCTTGTAACAAGATAATAATTGTCTTTATAAACTGGCTTAAAAAAATTATTTGAATATTTTCTTCGCTTTTGAATATAAATTTTAATATATGTAGCTTGGATATTGTAATTTGTGGCTCCATAATTAAAATCACATATTGTGCTATATGTTAAAACAAAAATATTACTTTTGTGAAACGGTGCTGCAAAATTATTAAAAATGAATGTAAAAAGAAATTTTCCAATAAATCTTAGATTAACCTCATATTTGTTAAAGAAGTACAGAGTGACAGCTTTAGAATAGAAAAGTAGCAAGGATACCAAAGGAAACTGACATGAAAATAAACCCTCATCAGTTTCCTTTTTTCTTAAAGATTTCGATGAAAATTTACTTAGCTAAGGATCCGGTTTTTATCGCAGTCATTTCTATGCATTTATTGAAATAAATTCTTAAAAAAATCTGAAAAGTATAATTTTGGAGCTGCCCTGTATTTCTCTTTTTTTTTTTTTTGCTAAATGCCCATCCTAAGTACTTATGTTAAAAAAAGAATATCTGAGAGGAGAGCATGTCCTGGTTCACTAATTTAGGTAAGATTTATCGAAAATCTTAAGCATTCTTGCAATAAATGAAATAAAAATTTAATTTCTGATCTTAAAGACATATAGGAGCCTGGCTTGTCCTGGCAGCGATTCAAACAATTTTTTTTTTTTTTGGCTGCCTTAGGGTCTTATTCTGAAAACACTTAGGGGTTTGTTTTTAATAATATTCTCAACAAATTTGTGTTTAAAGTATCAGTTTTAAAATTAAGGATATATGAAGGAACTAATTTTTTATAAAAAAAAGCAATGCGAGTCCGATCACAGAGGAGATGTGTAAACATCTAGTAATGAAAATTTTTTTTGAAGTTGGAAGTACTTATGCTTTTAGTATCTTTTTTTAAATTAATTAATTAAAAGTATCAAAACTTTCAATATTGTAAATACATATGAATTTGTTGGTTTTTGTTTGTTTTATTAAACTTATTTGGTTAGTAAATGGGCACACTGCAGTATATGTATATCTACTGCATTCAAAATTGCAGTAAGCAGTAAATTTACTGATTACTAAAAAAATTCAGTAAATTTTTACTGCTAATGAAATTTAATTTGCATTACCAGTAAAATCGTAGGGCCGTAATCATAATAAAATTGTAGCAAGTGGTAGAGTTTTTTCATTCAAATTTTGAAACTTTTGTATGAAAAACGTTTAGCCACTTGGTAGAATTTCATTATGAATACGGGCATTACTGATTACTGAAAATTCAACGCACCTCATCATATAATAAATCATTTAGGCAATTTATAAAAATTGTATAAAAAAATTTTAGTAATCAGTAAAAATTTACTTATTAAACATTTTTTATTGATTTTACTGAAACGTTAGTGGTACTGCAGTGCTCATCTATGGTAAATGCCTTTACTTTTACTTTTTAATTTTTAATTACTGTTGTTCATCGTTTAGTTGTTGCTGTTCTTGCTGTTGTGTACGCATTGCAATTAAAATAAATTCAGTAAAGTGCGACTTTGACTCGCGCACATTCGGTTTTGATTTTTTATTTTTTTTTTTATTTAGCTCTCTTCATTTTTAAGTTTTTTCAGTTTAAACGATTTTTTTCAGTTTTATCGCTTTTTTCTCGTTTTGGCGTTTTTTCTTCTCTTTTTGTGTTTATTTTTAATTTTCGCAATTTTTTTCATTTTGGCGATTTTTTCATTGGCGATTTTTTGCTGTTTTTTTGGGGTTTTTTCATTTTGGCGATTTTTTTCTGTTTTTTGGGGTTTTTCATTTAGGCGATTTTATCATTTTGGCGATTTTTTCATATTGGCGATTTCTTTGTTTAAGGATTTTTCTTAATTTTGGCGATTTTTCCGGTTTTTCGCGATTTATTTTAGTCCTAGAGATTTTTTTTAATTTGGTGCTTTTTTCGTTTTGGCGATTTTTTTTTTGTTTTTGGCGATTTTTTTATATTTGGCGATTTTATATTTTTTTTGATTTTTTAGTTTTACCGTTTTTGAAAATTTCAAGAGTTTTGCTCTTACGGTTTCCAAGATACAGCAAGTTGTCAAAATTACAAAGTCAAAATTGCATTAACTGATGGAACACCCATTGATTTAAATTTTTTAAATTTAGTGTTAATTGTTGTAGTTGTTGTTGTAGTGGTCAAATGTCCACATAATGTGTCCAAATTTCAAGTCCGTAGCTCTTACGGTTCATTTTCACCTTTGGTGTACGGAAATATACAGAAAAATAACCGGCGGCGGCGCACCGTCGGCTTCGAGCAGGTCGACTTGTTTCTCTGCTTGGTATTGCTTCTTTCAAACACTAATACACTCATACATAGCTCACACCCATTTGGCAATGCAAAGAAATCTCAGCAAAGAAATCAAAGTCAAAAGATTTTTACCGCCCAGCGTATAGATGTTTACACATCAAAAATACAACCTATTAAACAAATTCTCCGGAGAGTAAAATTATGTAATTTTACAGATAGTTAAAAGCTTTTGCTGCATTTTTGTCATATTTACAGTTTAAATTTAATTTTTAAAATAAAGGATATATGGAGGATAATTGTATCCTTGCACTGATTTGATTGAACTTGCTCAGATAGTTTGAGAGCAGTATACTACAAATTGTTACGGACTTTCATAGCGTTTCCACTATTAATGTAGTGAAGAATATTTCATTTTTATTTTTCAGGATACACGGGAAGTAGGTATGTCCTTAAAGTGATTGTGTTGAAGTTAACAGAGGGCTGAAGTGTATTTTATTAGAAGAAAGTGTTATTTTTAACACCATTATTCATTGAATTCAATTTCTTGCATTAAGGATACATAAGAGGCAGTCCTCTTTTGTTGCGAGTTAAAATGAGAACAGTTTTAATGTCTTATTGATGAATGGTTACAAGACATTCCTACATTCTCATTGCAGTTGTAATTGACATTTAATTTTATTTTTAAATGTGAAAGATAGGGATATCCTTATAATTGCTCTTTTTCAGCTAAAAATTAAATTTAAGGCTTTGCAAAAAACAGTCAAACCGTCAAAATTAAGCTGTCCATATAATTTGTTGAATGATTGTTGAACCTAAATGAGTTCCCTAAGCAAATTAGTAAGCTCCAGCTTCCTAAAAAATTTACTTTGTACTTGTGTGTCAGTTTGCCTTTCGAAGAAATATCTCAGGAAACCTAGTGCTTAGGAATTCCATAGAAATAGCTCCTCAAGCTTACAATGTATTCTCATTGAATTAGTTGTGGTGGAACTCCAGGCCTTTTGTCTAGTTGCTACTTCAACAAGATTTGTAATTCTAGTATAAATGAAAGCATTCAACACCTGTCAAGGCTTCTGTTTATTTTTATTTATTGGAATTCTAAACAATAATGGCCTGTTTCACAATAACGAAAGAAAATTATCGACTTACAATTTATAAATATTTTATTCTTGCTTTCCATATACATTTTCAGTCGAAAGTTTTTTCGTTATTGTGAAACAGGGAATAAAGAATACTTTTCAATATATTGAATCTTATGGCTTAACTAAAAATTAAGGCTTTCAAAAGTGCTTCACATGAAGTAAATTTTTAGCTCTAACAGATCAATTGCGAGATTACTTTCTATTAAAAAACTCCATTAGATTATTATCTAACCATGGCTGTATTTTTTCTTTTTGCTATGCACACATCTAACATAGATAATTACATGCATGTAAAAATGTGTAAACCCAAGATATGAGGAAACATCTTGGATTACAAACTATTTACCAACTCTTCTCAACTAACCAAAAGTGTTGCGCATAAACAGATGGTAAGACAACCCCCACATAAACTGAAGTACTACTTTAATAAATACATACATACATTTCGGTAGCCTTTAAGTAATTTGATACACAAACAAAAAACATTGTCTAAAGCTTCTGTAGAGCATTAATTAAACAAATATCAATTTCATACATTTCGTCTAAATTATATTTTGCGAGTGCAATTGGTTTGCAAAAAAATAAAATATAAAAATCACAACGAATGCATATAGTAACACAAATATTAATTACGTATTATTACCCAATTGGTTTAAAACAAAGATTACTTCTGCAATTAAAGAAGCACAGAAGTAAAAACAGAAACCAAAGCCTTAATTTGAAATAAGTTTAAAAAAAATATACAAGTGATTCAAAGTGAATCAACGAAGAAATGCAATTAAATAATATTTTGAATTTGTTGTTTTTTTTAATAAACTTTGGTTTGCTTTTTTCTGTTCAGTTTACCAGGAATTATATAATAATTTTAATTTGTTTTTCTTATATAAATTAAAAAATATTTTTTATGTTTTCTTCATTCATTTAAAAAAGTAATTAAAAGAAATGTTTTTGTAAAATCAAAAAAAAAAAGTAAGTAGAAGGGAATGATGCCCGACAGAAATGTTTAATTTTATTGAAAGTATCATAAAAAATGCAAATTAAGTGAATTTTATGAATACAGCTTTATTATTAAACAATCTGATACTTACAAATCAATCTAAAATATGTGTTTAATTAATTTCTATTATTCCCAGTTGACGCAAACCATGAAGTCAATTCGTTTGGAAGATTTGTTTGGAACTCCTTAAATAAATTTGTGTTTTTCATATAAGTTTTCTAAGTTGATTGTCTGGGTTGTGTAAGCACAAGGTTGGTTAGTTTGCCATTTATTTATTAAAAATAATCCTTAATATAAGCAGATAAGACTTGAACTGGCAGGAACTGGCTATATTTCCTGGCATCTTGATTATTGGTGCCAAGCACACCAGCAAGTCCTAGTGATTTTCTCTAAATTATTGATTGAGAGTGAAAGCTTGATTGGTTCTTTAAATGGATAACGTTTGCTTATGTAGGTTTTCCAAGACCTGCTACTGCAATATTTCGCTAGCTGAAATAGTTCAGTGAGTAGGAATGAAAATAATCTTACAGGAAACCATTATAATAATGAGGTTTTCAGAGGTAACAGAGTTTTTTTCCCATCATTTGTTGTCACTTCAAAGAGATTTCAGGCCTACATACTATTTATTTTTCAATTTCAAAGTATTGGCAATAAGTGGCAATGATGGCGGTATTTAAATATATTAATGATAGCTTCAATTATAATGATATTCAGTTCCTAGATTCCGGTGTAAATTTCAGACTCTCATTTAATTTCTTCGCATTGAAAATATTATCTGTTATAAGCAGCGTACTAACAAGATAATTTTTAGAATACATACAGTACATAAGATTTATATTCGTACACCCTCTACTTAAAAAAGAGAAATCTTGTATTTAAATAAATAACTATAATATTTTTATTTTTTATTTTTTAAGAATTTATAATATAGCATTGCACAGATACATCTGTTTGCACCAGTTTTGCGTGTTTTTGGTTCTGGTATGAACAATATGTTATTTAGTGTTTCTTTTACTAGTTGATTTTTTTAAGCATTTATTGTATGATTGGGCAATGAGCAAATGAAAACAACACATTTATTGTTATTTGTTTTTCTAAAACAAATAAGATAGATAAAACTGCTTTTACAATAAGTACCTTATGATGTGTTGAGAAAAAATATACATGGCTGATGAATGAATGCATAAAAGCAAAATTTCAGATACAAATATAAGTAAATGATACATGAAACACATGAGCTACAAATACCAAAAAATGACACACGATATGCATGTGTAATTACTCTCAGAGCAAAATTGCCTATCTCTATACTTGGCTGAGCCACAAAATAACATAACAAACGTCCGCACATACATCTACTCATCATGTATTTGTTTCAACCGTGGATTTTTTCATATATTTGTATATTAATATCCCCCCAGGGGAATCTATTTTTGACTACGGGTGTGGCAACCCCGGGGCCCCAGCTGGGGTGATGTGGCTTTTTCCATTGACGTACCTTTGGTACATTACCCATAGAACTTATGTGTTACTACCCAATCTCTGAACATAAACAGAGCAAAGGATGTGCACATATTTATAAAAGGAAGACAGGTCCTGTTGATGTCAGTTAGGTGCAGCGTCACCTAGAACTGCGCCTGAGTTCAAAAGACGATAGAGGTGAAGCCCTTGTGGTGGAACTTCGAGGTCTGACCAGAGGCTACTTCTGGTGCCACGGGTGCCGGTTGCCCGACAGTCGAGCTGCTTTGAAGTTTTGAGTGCATGTAGCGGTCGTCAGTTTCCTTTGCTAAAATGCCGAGTTCGTTCTACCCCTTGGAGTTAAAGGGATGGTTTTGGTATGTGTGGAGTAGGCACTGGTTATTTGGCGACACAGGCATGGGTTCATCTCGGATGAGTGGTTGAGCTGTGCCGGCAATGGTTGAGGAATTCTCTTGGGGACCTCGCTATGGGTGTATACACAACACCTTAGCGTGGAAGCCGGAGAATTATCGTGCTGGCTGTGGTTGCTACCAAAATCGCTGGGAGAATAGTCTTGGCTTCCCAGTGTGAAATCAATGCTAGTGGTTGGTCTGACGCGGTCAGCCAGACACTATTCTAGGTGCTGTTGCCATTCAACAGAAGCTGCTATGGGCACGGACATAGCAGCAGAGTTTAGATAGCTCAAATTACCTCAGCAAGGTAATTGAATATAGTACAGGGATAACTATATCAAAGATTGCAACCTATGTGCCTTATGGAGTGGGCCATAGGTTCATTCTAATAGAGTGCATGGGGGCGTTTGTCTGGCGTCTAACCCACACCCGGTGCTTTGGCACCAGTGAGATTAGGCCGTAATGGCAGGTGCTCACGGAAAGCTATCGCACATCTGTATTATAATATGTATTTTTGAGCAAAACCAGATACAAACAGTTGCTGAGCAGCAATACAACAAGCAATTATTTTTTTGTTTTTAAGTGTATTGTAATTTCGAAAAGCACGCAGACACAATAACTCTTATACTATTTCTGTCACTCACATTACAAATATATGGTACATGCCATGTTTTATTTGTTTTGGCTATACAAACAAGTAGACAAATGCAACAGTTTAATTTATAAACAAGGGGCCTATTTAACAAATCAAATTAACAAAAGAACATTTCAATCAAAAATTTCATTGAAACAGCAGAATTCACTACATATCCTCGAGGATACACTAAAACAATTCTAAAAATTTATTTTAAAACCAGTTTTAGTATAAACAAAGGTTACATTTTTCTTTTTAAATTGCATAAATTTCACTGCAACTAATTTTTATATGTACGAATAAAATTTTATTTCTTACCATTAGTAAATTCTGGTTTTCCTGAAACAAATTTTTTAAAAAGCATCTTTTTTATTTAATTGTTTCATTAAATACAATATCTTTAAACAAAATTTTGCAAGAAATATTTAATTTAACTATTTTAATTTATTACAAGGTTTTTTTTTAATTGAAGGTGTACGAATAGGAATTTTGCTTGACGTACGATAAGCTAGGCATTTGTTTTGAAATTGGTTTTTAAGATTAAAAATTATTTTTCCTAATTCGCTTAATGCCTCAGTTTAAATTCTTATTTACATTAAAAGCAGGAAGTGCTTTGGCTGAAGTTGTTAGTGCATCAACTACAAAGCAAAATGACGGCGTTCGCAAGGCTAACTTCAAGACGTGACCAGACCCTCTAATGTAAATCGCAGCACCCTCGTTCGTCAATATTTGTACCAATTAAACATCGGTAAAGTAAGATAACTAATAAACTAGCTACATAACCTAAAGTAATAGACCTACTTAAACACCAGAGGCGCTGCAACGATGCCATAAAAAATAGCAAAACGCACAAAAGTAGAGTTATAAAAATGAAAAAATTATTGAACTTTTCTTCTCTCTATTTATCTGTCACCTTATCGTCTATACTTGCACTATTCCTTTCTTACTCTTAGGTAGCACAAAACTAAACTAAAAACTTACCTTCTCTTCTTATCAATCTACTAACCTAACCTACATTAAAAGAATGAGCAAAAACTATTTTGTTTATAAGAAACGAGCGCTGTCTTCCAGTCAAACTTCATAGCACTAAAGTGTCGGGAACATAGTCAACCCTATTTTCTATACGAAGCTTTAACCTTTTTATAAGAATAGTATGCTGTCAACCATATTTTCCATAGCTGTGTAAGGAACCGAAGGAAGTTTTTGACATTCGTCAGCTACAAAACAAGCAGAGCAAAAAAGTATCAGCTGAAGTAGTGCTGCCACCTGGTTATATACACCTTGTATATAATATTATCTATATATAAATAGGCAAGTGAAAAAAAGTTAAGAACCATTTTAACTGACTTAAACTCAACGTATTCGCTTGATTTTTTTGTTGTTTGATAGATTGTCAATAGGAGCAGTGCAGAATGTATTTTTTCTTCTATATTTTTGTGTCAAGATAGTTAAAAACAGTTAAGAATATTAGCCAATCATAAAGCCATGATTAATGATTGCTAAAAAATTACAACAAAAAACTCAAAATTAACTAAATTAAATTTGGCTTGGCAACTCCGTAAACACTCAGAAGCAGTGATGGGAAATGAGATTTGCATTTCGGTATCAAAAACAATTTTTTGAGTACTTTTTGATCCCGAGAGTACCAAAAATTATTATTTTTTTATTTAAATTTAATTAACAAAAAATTATATAAAATTAATTTACAAAGAAATAAAAAAGAAACACAAAGCATATGGATAGGATGATTCTAAACAATCGTTTGTTTTTTCTCAGAACCAGGTTTCAAACTTTTGTTAGGTAAAAAATAGGCCTGTTAAAATATCAGCTCATAATATTAATGGTGAGATGGTCCGCGTCGCACTTTTCGATTTCCCATACGATTTATTCATTCTGATTGTCATAAGTAAAGAACGGAATGTCCTACAATAAACTTCTTGGTACGCTTTTGTAGAAAATTGAATTGATTTTTTAGAATCACCCTAATATGCATTATGTATGCATATGTATGTATGTACTCGTACATAGGTACAAGTGCTAAAGTTATAACAAGAAGCGTTTTAAGATTTCAATAAATCTTAGGCCTGGATAAGACTTGATACTGTTGGAACATAAAGTCTGTTCCTTTGTTTTGTTTTCATGACATTTTGTAAGAGAAAATCCTTTCGACACTTACAGAGGAGTGAGGTGTAGACAAAATTCGGTAGGCTACTGTCGATTTACCTGGGAACATGTATTCATCTAATGCGCTTTTAGTTTTAGCATCGGCAGGCCAAAAACTGCATATACAGGCCTGTTCTGCAAATCATGATATGTCAAATCACGGTGATTTCAAAAAATTAATAAAAGCTAAATTATTGCTTTTGTAAATTTCACGATTTATGGTTTATACATGACTATAACTTAAAATACAATAAAAACCCACGAACAAGACAGCTATTTGTAAAGGGTGTTTTTTTTAGAGGTATAGAACTTCGAATTGAAATAAAACACAAGAAAATGTCCATCAATTTGGCTTTATTGGAAGGATAATTTTATGCCATTAATGTTTAAATATGATTTCGGGCATGTGGTTGCCGCGGCTGGCTCGAATAAAGCCAATTCTACAGGTCCAATTTTCAACCACTTTTTCGAGCATATGGGGCCGTATGTTGGCAATAACGCCACGAATGTTGACTTCCAAGTCCCCTAACGTTTCTGGTTTGTTGGCGTAGACGAGCGACTTCACATATCCCCAAAGAAAATAATCCAATGGTGTCAAATCACACGATCTTGGTGGCCAATTGACAGGTCCATTCCGCAAAATTATGCGCTCATCAAATGTTTCCTTCAATAAATCGATTGTGACGTGCGCTGTGTGGCATGTAGCGCCATCTTGTTGGAACCACAACTCATCCACATTCATGCCATCCAATTCGGGAACAAAATAGTCGGTTATCATGGCTCTATACCGCTCTCCATTAACGGTAACTGACTCTCCAGCATTATTTCGGAAGAACTATGGCCCAATGAATTTACCAGCCCATAGAGCACACCAAACAGTCAGTTTTTGTGGATGTAATGGCGTCTCAAGGGTCTCATGTGGATTCTCTTCACTCTAAATGCGGCAATTTTGCTTGTTGACGTAGCCATTCAACTAAAAATGAGCCTCATCACTGAACAAAATTTCGCGATGAATTTCGCGAACTGAACCATTATTTTCGAAATAAATTTGCACGATTTGCAAGCGTTGTTCTTTTGTCAACCTGTTCACGATAAAATGGCAAACCAAACTAAATATTAATCACTTGACAGCTGACAAAATAGCCGCCAGTTAAAAAAGTGATGCTAACTTAAAGTTCTATACCTCAATAAAAAACACCCTTTAGTTTGTTTTTAACACCACCGTGATTTAAATCACCGTGATTTTTAGAACAGGCCCGATATTTTCTGTTGTTAATAGTTTTGATTCTTCCAAATCAGCCAATGCTCTATACTGATTGTTAATATTTTCAAAATTTTGCTTTTCGCTGGGAAACAAAGCGATATAAAAGTTAACATTCCATTGTCAAAGTCCACTTTTGTCCTTAGAACTTGACAGAATTTAATATAAACTTTTTACAATTTTCTTTAAACTGATTTAAAACATAGATCAACTTCTGTGCCACAGAAAATATCATTGAATGAAATATTGTTTTTATTTACATATATTTAATTGTGAAGGGTTACAATTTTCTAAAATATCCTTACTAATAAAGTTTCGTGCCATTTGTCAAAAAAAGAAATTGAATTCTTGGCAAAAATATATGTGTACGCGTGTCTTCTGACTGTATTTCTGGGTTGGCCGAGAGAGTATCAAATGTGTTGCGGGAGTACTACGGTACTTTGTCATGTCAAATAGTATCAAAAACAGTACGATCGTACCAACTTTCCCATCACTGCTCAGAAGGAAATACTTATTTTATTTGTTCATTCTATTCTTATTTCCATTTTTGTATGTACTTAAAGGATTATTGCTGAAACTAATAAAATTTGGATATTTAAATAACGAGTAAGTTAAATACATTACGGTACGGTATTATTTTTCTTAGATGCTCAAAAATAATGGGCCATAACCATAGACAAACATTAAAGTGGATTCTTTTTAGAGCAACTTAAATTTTAACATCTGTTGTTAGCTTTCTTTCAACTATAGTCAAAATTAGAACCGGTTTTAGGTTGAATCAGCTTTAAGTGAGTGATGAGTAAAATCTTGAAATTTTTGCATGCAATTCGATATGAGTAATAAGCAAGTGGCATCTCTGAACAGCTGACAGAATAAAAACGACAAAAAGTCAAATAAAATAGAATCCATTTTGGAGAAAAAAGTTGAAAAACATAAACCGGAGAAAATATGAACATCAAAACCGTTTCTATTATTTATTTGGAAAGCTCACATTAATAGATACAACTATTAATGACCGGAGTAAGTATGGTAATTTTATTAGAAATGAAGAAATATATGACATTTTATCTGAGCGGTTTGTATTATTGCAATAATGGTTGAATTTCAACCACTGGGCGAACACTAGTTTTTTAAAATGTCTCAAATATTTTTTATTTTTACAGTTATAAAATTTAAAAATTAAATACTTGATTGCATAAACGATAAAGTAATTATTGTAATCATGTAATAATATATTTTTAAATGTCTCAAATAATTTTTATTTTTAAACTTAAATTATATGATCTAAACGATATTCTGTTACAAGATCTTCTAGTTAGAATTTTCCTCTTGGCTATACTTCTCCTTTATAATTTTATAAACACATTGGAAACTTATTTTTGCTCATTTCTAACAACGTAAATGGAAAGCTAAGTAGGATTCATTTAATGCCTTCAAGAAAAAAATTAAAATTAAAATTACATGCGTTAATTTAAATTTTCTAATGCTTGTAAAAAATGCGTTAATAACGATGTTGTGTGGTGGTGATTTTTTCACTCGCCCAAGTAACGCTTAAAAATAAATAAATTGCAACGAAACTAAGTCACGGTGTCAGTCACAGCAACAACATACAAATAAGCTGCATGTAATGCGGTGAGTGTATTTTATTTAATATCCATCAAATAAATGTCTAATGTAACCATCTCATGTGGTAATAATCAGAGAACTGTATGTGTTGATTCACTTTCGCTCTCCACTTACTTTTACAATGATTTTGTTTTGTTCTTTAACATCAATAGCCCAATTCACAATCTTGTGCAAATGGTCTTGGATCGTTGCATGTGCAAAATTTTTTTTATAAAATGTTTGTTCATTTGCTCAAAATTGTTACGAAATTGCAACGATTATTACTGGAAAGTTTTCATTAATTCAAAAAGTTTGCAGAGAGCGTCACACACAGCGTCAAAAGAGAGAAATAAATTGAGAGACAAGAAAATTCCTAAAAATTATTATTAGTAAAATTTTTACTTGCAAAAATTATCCAACCACCTGTTGTTGTGTATTTTGTTGTCAAATTAATTATTTCAAAAATATCTAAAAACGGAACACTGAAAAATTTACATTTCTTTGTTTACAAAATTTGAAAAAAGAAAACATGTATTCTTAATTTATTGCTCTTCTTTCATTAAGTCACACAAATTCAATTTTATTGTCAAAGAATTTTGTTTGTTTCTCATATCTGATAGAAGATGGAAAGTCGCATTTTTGTATTTGTTAAGGGAATAATATTAAAAAATTATGCATAATTTATAAAAATAGTAAAAATTCATGAAACTGTGTAAAGAATTTCATATTAAATGTCAATTTCTAAAACAAAACAAAATACATCAGAAAAAGTACAATTGTATTATGATTTAAATATATGGTTCTGATGTGAATAAAGTTTTCTTGCAAGTTTTCACAAGTAAGGCGTTTATTTACTTTTTCATATTTAGGAGAGTAATTTTGTAAATTTCTTCTTTACTCTCTCTGCTGGGAAAGTAATTGAACAGACGTAATATTACATAAAACTATATTTGTCAGAAGGGATTATAAGAAGTTTTCAAAAAAATCACAACGATTCATTGCTTTAGTAAATCATATGAATGGATATAAATTGCAAGTAGTGGCATGCGTTTATTAACAATATTATCATTGATATGAAGCATGCAATAGCATCTTTCATTTTTTTTAATGTTAAGTGCTAGCTCAATATTCATTTCAGAATATGTAAAATTATGCCCTTTGATTTGTAATCATGCAGATCTCTGGTACGAATACTAGAAGTTGTAAACGACAGATTTGTGAATTGTTTTTGTTTGTTGGTTTTGTATTTTAAGCTGCGTATCACATGTTGCAAATTCAATTCGTCTAAAAGTGAATGCATGAACGCAAAAATAAAAAAATATGCAACTACTCTCATTTTTATTTCAACAAACATTAAAATAGTAAGCAGAAGTATTTAGTAGCTTATATTAAATATTTTTCATATTTTTTATTTTTCTTTGATAGTTTCGCAAATTTGTTTTTTTATATGTCAGCTTAAAATTGTTTTCTTTGTTGGCATGGGGATGTGTTGTATACATACTTACATTTTTGCACAAATTTCTGTAACATAATGCTAAGCATTCAAAATACGAAAGGAAAACAAAATGTTTGCATATTGGAGCACCTGGACCGACACACACACACACACACACACACACACATTTATACTTACATACATATTTTAATGGAATTATGTAACTTTATTTGAGACTGATTGTAATTTGAAAGCAATGGTGGGTTAGTATTAGATCTAATGCACATTTATTTTAGGAGTGCTACGGATTAAATTCGATTGGATTGAACGTTGGAAATATTAATAACTAATAAAAGTGAAATAATTTTTTTTCTTTTTTTTGAGTTAAGTGATATAGACTAATAAATGATGTAGAAAGTAAAACAAAAACAACTGATATAAATATGTACAGAAATAAAAATACATGGGGGAGAAAAACCATTGGCTATCAGTTTTGAAATGAAGTTTGGTGGGACAGCGAAATCAGTGTGTGGTGGCATTATGAAAACGGTAGACTAAAGTCAAGGACAAAACCTTTTTTATAAGATTTTCGAAAATCATATTACCATATTAAAACTCGCAAAATGTAGAAATTTTTTGCCTACACTATAAGAAGGTTATGAAAAATTTAAATGCCTTGAAAACTAACAAAAAATATGAAAATCTGAAAATCGATCAGCAATCATATTCTGTAACTCGCTAAAGCTAAATCTCTCTCTCTCTCTCTCTCTCTCGCGCTAAAAATTTTTAAAATCAATTTATCAATTTTCGGCTACGAATGCAATTTTCAAACATGTTCTGCTTAAAAATTTGATCCGCCATGTCATCACAAAAAATTTCAAATTTTATATATTTTTTTTGTACCCTTCACAAAAAAATGATATTTAGAACGGTGTATATGGGTATGTCATTCCGTTTGTAATTTCCACAATATTAATAAGTTAGCCATAAAGTACATATATTCTGGATCCTTATGCATAGGGAATACGAATAAGCGATGTCCGTCTGTCCATCTGTCTGTACGTGAAATTGACTTTCCGAAGCTCCCAGAAAAGCTAGAGACTTCGTTCTTAGACTGGTGTATCTGAAATAGTCTAAAAAAGATTGAATGTGAAAATCAGCAAAATCGGGCAGACTATTTCAGAGCTGGAAAACTTTATTTTGCCATACAAAAGTTACTACCGAAAACTAATTTTTATTATTTTTTTTATTAAATAAACTTATTTTATGAATAAAATTGGTATTTATAATTAAAAAAAATTAAAAAAACTAAAAAGACGTTTTCAGGGTTGGAAAGCTTAAAATTTTTTATACAAAATATAATAATAATAATAATACAAAATTATACGAATTTATTTTAATATTTATGTTTTTTTTTTTTTTATTAAATAAACTTATTTTATGCTTCGGAATGAATAAAATTGGTATTTCTAATAAAAAAAAATTAAAAAGACGTTTTCAGGGTTGGAAAACTGTAACTTTCTTTATACAAAACTAACTTACTAAAACAAAATTTTCCTTTTTCTATAAATTAAACATATCTTTTCCTAAAAGAAAGAGATTGATGTAAGAAATAAGAAAAATCAAATTGGATGATTCCAGGGTTGGGAAACTTACACTTCTTGTGGTTTTTTATATGCCATATAACTAGGTCTAACTAACTTTTTTCTTTTTCTTTATAATTTATATGTATTTTACGTTTTGAAAAAAAAATATTGGTATAGAAAATTAAAAAAATTATAATCACAGTTCCAGAGCTGGAAACTTTCAACTTTTTTTCTAGATATTAAAGTTACTAAATAGAACTAAATTAAAAATGTTCAAGTGAAATACAGAGCCTCTATAATAAATATATGTGAGAGATCCCCAAGAGCCAGGGACTAGTGTAAATTATTATACTTCTACTTCTACTTTACTTATCGAATAAAAGTTCAATGGGCACTTTCTACGCAGTCATTGGCACATTATCGAACTAACCTCTAAAATATAAAAAAATATACTGCGTCCTTTTTTTACATAATATTTTCTTTAATATTGCTTCCATCTAACATTAATGAATTAATTCATTGTATTTGCAGAAATGGAAATTCTTTGCTTGCATTGCAGTAAAGTCAGGAGTTTTAACTTATCTGGAATTTATTTGTAATGATACTAACATGAGATTTAGGAGGTTCATTTTATATCTTTTTTTTTAGATGATTTTTGCCGAACAGAAGAATCAGTTTACACTTCCCAAACACTTTAGGATATTTTTTAGATGTCATATTATCCGTTTTATGTATTAAAAATACTGGCACTGGTGCAAGTTATACTGAATATTGTTCATGTTAATTACGTATATATTTTTAGACATTATGATTCATGGCTTTTTGTACTATTGCAATTTTCTGAAATTAGGAGGAGGCGAAAGATTTAATATGAGCACGTTTGGAGCTATTGATGCTCATTTTTACGCAGTATTCAACTCATCCCAATTTGTTAGAAGCTTCATTGCTAAAATTAAGCTTCACAAACTTAATTTTTTTTTTTGATTATTTTTGTTCTTTATTAGTCATGTACAAAGTTGATAATATACTTTTTTTAACTAACATGGCAACACTATTGTAAACTAGTGATGCTAAAATTGAGATTCTTATTGAATGAGCTATTTTTATTAATTAATGTGAGTTTCTAAAGACGAGAAGTAAAATTAAACTAGACTTTTTAGCGGGGGGAAATACCGATATTTTTCTGAGCAGCCACGCACTTCATCAACACCCTAGTCTATCTACTTGGGTAGAGTTTGTTATTAAAATCAGCTATTTAACGTAAGTTTTAATGAAACGGAGTATGAGAAATTATTGTTTTGTATACAATTATTGATTTTCCTTTGGTAAATACATTTGTAAGTATTTTTCTTCTCTTCTTTAGAAACGCACATTAATTAATAAAAATATTTCATTCAATAAGAATTGAAATTGCTGAGCTTAAGCCCGAATAAGAAATTATTTCTGATTAAAATTCACTACAGTTCAACTAAATCTAAAAATGTTTCATTTAAAATTGAGATTTTAATACAAAGAAGTCTTTAAAATATTTTGATATTATAAATGGATACACTTCACGTATTCCCTTTGAAGGTAAAATTTGTTATTAATGTCTCCTATCGACCACCAAACAGGTGACTAATTCTTGTTTCTGTTTTGCTTCTGTTTACTTCAATTTTGCAATAAAATTTTTGTTCACATACAATTTTATATGGACAAAATCAAGCAAAGAAACGAAAATAATTTTTAAAATTAACTTAAAACTAAACTTTAGCGTACTCTGAGACCTAAAGAATCTTATGACAAAAAAACATTTCAACTACATACATATATCATGAGTGTCATGTTATCAGCATTTTAAAACGCTGATGCACGTATATCTTCTTTAGCCCGCTCTGCAATAATCAATTAGGAAACTATTGTTATTTATTTACTTTCTTAATTAAAAAGTCACTTTTTTCTTGCTAAAATATTTAAATTTAATTATCTAACAAAAATTTCATTCAAGTGAATCTAAAAAGTCATTGAACTTTCACAGAGAAAAAAATAATACAAAAATATCTTCTAACAAATATTGCTTATTATTTATTTATTTATTTTTTCCATTGAATGCAATAGATGTAGAAAGGCCAGTACACGTTATAAAATTAAATTGTAAAAGAATTTAGTACAAGTACAAAAGAAGAAAAAAACACAAAAACACAAAAAATCAGATGATGACAACTTCATTGAAATTTCCTGCTTATTAATTTATGCAACAATTACCAGCAATGAAACTCAATAGCACAGCCCAATAAAAATAATAATGAAAAAATAAAAGAAATATTAATACAGTTGCATTGATGACAAAGTTCGCTGTAGAAAAATTTCACAAATACTGATGGTGACGACTAATAAAGATAAGATAAACTGAACTATCACTTGTACTCTGGCAACAGCAAATATTTTTTTTATTTTTAATAAGGAATGTGATAAAACTTGAGAATTCTCACAGCAAATTAAACATAATAAATATAGATTAAAAATGTATTGAAAAGCCAATGAAATTACTTCCAATATATATTTGAATTAAATTATATTTAACGGCCTGTCCCACGATGTCACCAGAAATCGTTTGATCGACAACTTGTATTGCAAATAACAATAATATTAGAAAATTTGTTGTTGTTGTCAATATAAATATTCGATCGAATGATTTCTGGTGACATCGTGGGACAGACCGTAAATGTGTTAAGTTTTCTTCTAACTTTTACACAATTTTTTTTTGAGATTTTTAGAATTTATAGCATACCTTAAGGCTGACTGTTTAAGTGTTTTTTTATTAACAATTTATTTACTTATGCCTTTCACTGCAGAATATAACCAAGACACGCACCATACGCTTTTGTTGCTCTGGCTACGAGGGCAACATATCAATCAATGATACAATTTGCAAGCCAGTTTGCCGTGGCGGTTGCGGCCGTGGCTATTGCTTGAAGCCTGATGAGTGCAGTTGTGAGCCTGGTTATATAGGCAAACACTGCACGACACGTAAGTTTAATTAAATATATTATTTAGCGAATCAAAAATAAAATCCTAATGTATTTTTGTTAAGGATGCGATCATGATCACTGGGGCCTGGAGTGCAAAAATCAATGTCTTTGTCACAATGGAGCTGCTTGCGATAATAAATCGGGCATCTGCCATTGTACCATAGGATGGACAGGGGAATTGTAAGTTATAAATAAAATAAACTTTATATAATTTTTATATAAATTTATTAAAGTAACAACAGAATTACCAAGTATGCAATAACTAAATTATATTAACCAGGGTTTTCTTTACGGGAACTAAGCCCACGAATCCCTAAGGCAGTCAATTTTTCACTTTTCCAAAGTATTAAATTAATTGCTTGAGTTAATAAAATTTCTTTGATAACATTTCTTTTAAAATATATGAAATTCAAATGATTTTATAGCGAAATATATGGAATTAAAATAATTTTAAAGCGATTCTTCAAAATGGAGCTAGAGGGAGCACAGAACGATTCTGAAGTAAATTCGCTAACAGTTAGTCCTTGTTTACACTATGCAAGTCTTATTGCTAAGCTAATGAGTTTGTTAGGAGAGAGAGAGAGAGAGACGAGGGAAAAGAAAAATTTCTGTTCCCCTCGTCTCTCTCTCTCTCCCACAAACTAATCAACTTAGCAATAAGACTTGCATAGTGTAAATAAAAACTTACTGAAAATTTTGCTAAGAAACTTTTATGTAATATATATTCCAAAGGGAAAAAGTGAGCACGTCACAACTCTTTTTCATTTGAAGGCGACTCGTTTTTAAAATAAATTCTCATTACATATTCTGTGATGTGTTTGTGTTTGTGTGGCTATTTCCTTAATTAAGAAACTAATTTTTAGTTTAAACTATTTTTTAAGCCTTAGGTCCTTATTTTTTATATAGTTTTATTATCAATATTTCGTTAATCTTCGGTTAACTTCTTCTAGAAATCTATTTTATTTATTTATTTATTTATTTATTGATATATGTTATACAAAGTAAGCTTTCATAATATGGTTGCACAATTATGGGCGGAGTAACTAGACCTATTATTTTATTTTTTAATTTAAAATTTTTTCTTGCAATAACAAGAAATAATGTATAAAAAAGTCGAAAAATTAGATAAAAATTTAAAATAACTTACTTTCATTCTTACAGCTGCGAACAGCCTTGTCCTATGGGTACACATGGTGTAATGTGCCGCAAGGCCTGCGAATGCAACAACAAACTTTGCCATCCCCAAACAGGAGCCTGTGAAATTTTCACAGATCCCACCATAGCGCCCAATGCCACACATGCCATGATTGCTACGCTGAATTCAACCATTGTCAACATTACGCACAATTTAGATCGTATAGCAAAGAATATGGTAACTATAGCGACCACTACCGACAATGTAAACCTTGCTCTGCCACCTCAAATTCTAGAGTTAACAACAGCTAAAGCGATGCCTGAAGTTATAGTTATTAAACAAGATGAACCTCCTCATACGCCCAAAATAATTGTGCATCAACAGGGCCAGGGTTTGCTGGAAAACTTGCAAGGTGCAGCCAAAGCTCCCGATGTAATACATGTAATAACCAATTGGCCAGCAGGTCAGTCACCTGCAAACATGACTGAAGAGGACAAATTAAATTTAGCTGGCTTCGGTGTTAAAAGCAAAGAAGAGCCATCCAGATCCATAGAAAGTCACAGCTCTGAGCATGAAAATAGTTTTCTAACCATAATGCTGGTGATATTGCTGGTTATAATGGTAGCTATAGGTATTGGATTCTTATACGTCTATCGCAGATATCATTTGCAGAAAGCTCAAGTAGAAGCAGCCTTGGCCGCCCGTAATGTTAGCCTGGTGCCGGGCTTAAATGCTCCCATAGTTATAACGCCACCACCTCTGCCGCCGCATACTAATGAACAGCTTTTAAAAGAGTTTGGAGGCAGTGGATTGGTGAGCGGCGTTAGCACTGGCGGCGGAGGCGGAAGCGGCACTCTTAATAAAAGTTTCTTAAAACCTTTACCAGACCTGCCAGCTTTTACACAAATGGTACGCAATAAAATCGAGGGTATGTAAGTGTCTTATTTAATGAATTATTCCTCCTAATAAATTAATTTTAACATAAAATAAATTTTATTTAAATTAAATAGGACCCGACTTGTATGATCCACCCAGTAATACATCCTCAGTAAACTCGCAAACTGTCACTCCCACTCCCTATGCTTATGCACGCAAAGAGTCTTTGTACTCGGTGGTTACACCAAAATCTCGTAAAGGCAGTATGGATTCTCATTTATATGATGAAATTCGTTATCCCACAGCTTTTCATCAGCAACGTGGAACCTCGCCACAACACCAACAACAACATCATCAGCTACAACAACACCAACTGCAGCCACATCACCATTCACAGCATCATCAACACAATCAGCATCATCAGCAGCACACTCATCATACTCATCATCACCACCAACTGCAACATCAGACTCAACAACAGCAACTGCATTCAGTAAATCATGCAAATGCCAACTCCCATCATGTCTCCCATTTAATTATACCACCGCAAAATTCCAAATATTTACAAGTGCCACAAATTTCTCACACATCGCATAAGGTTGCTCATATATAATTTAATTTAGAGTTATTTTAAACATGATATTTATGTAATTATATGCAAACAAATATTTACTCAATTCAAAATCCATGTATATAAACAATTGTTTATAAGCAATGTTTTGTTGAAAATACCAACAACTCGCGTATGTCCTACGACTCCGGCAAAAGTGTATGAATTGAGCAATTTTTTTTCAATTTTACTTTATATAAGTATATTAAATTTGAAATTTTTTAATTTTAATTTTGCTTTAAGTTTATACTTTTTATGTTCTTGCTTTTATTTGAAATGTTTGTATATTTGGAAATATTTTTGCAATAAAATGTTACATGAAGAAATAAATATAACAAATAATATAATATATTATGAACAGACTTAGCAGATATTTGATGAAATGAGTATATCTTAACTTAAGATAAGTATGCAGATGACAAGATATAATAAATCGAAAAACAAAACTATAAGCAAATGACGACAAAAATAAACTGCAAGACAGGATTGCTTATTGTTGAAGTCAGCTTTTTGTTTTCAGTTTTATTTATTTTGACTGAAAGTTCGCAAACAATTTTTTAAAATAGAGGAACAATTAATTGGAAAAAACTTCTAGGGTATAGTTCTTCAGAATAGTTTTAGCATATTCTTTAACTTAGCGACTATCGACAGGCTACAGCTTCGTCTTTGGCCATATGACAGGGTTGTTATTATAATTGAGAAAAACTTATATTTTTCTTTCCAGGTTAAAGTTGAATTTAGATTTTTTTTTCCAAATAAAATTGTGTCCGGACAACATTTTTTCAATTTGTTCATTCTACTATAAAACTATTTTTTCAAGCTTTAGATCTGTTTATATTTGTATTTTTAGTCGACTTCAATTCGTACTTTTTTGTTTTTTTTTTCATTGCTACTTCATAACTCGGTACATTTTATAACGATTGTAATTTTTTTTTTGTCTGAGAGGGTATAGTTTTCAATTGGTCCAGTTGTAAAAAAAGTGGCAAGGGACACGCCAACAAATTGTTTTGTTTTATTTAATAATATCCTACCTATTCGATTGCTGCCAAACCTACTAAATACCTTTAGTTATTGTAATTACAAAATTTTAAGGTTAAAAAAATGGGTGGAGCTACGCCCAATAAAATGTTTTATTATATATCACGCGATTCTACTTAATCGATTTTTATGAAAGTTAGCACACATCCTAAGGTCTAAAATAGACACAGCCTTTCATTTAAAAAATGGTAGGAGCCACGACCATTAAAATGTAATATATTATTTTAAGTAGTTCTACTTTACCGATTTTTACAAAACTTAACACAAGTCCTGAGCCCTCAAAATCACACAATCTTTTATTTAAAAAAATGGCGGAGGTACACCCTTTAAAATTATGGAAAAGTTTATTTTCCTCTCGTTTCTCTGTCCTAACAAACTAACCAGCTTAAGGTACCAACAGACGACATGTTTTTCACATTGTATGTGCCAGAATTTACATATGTAAACGAAAACATGTCGTGTGTTACCTTTAAAACATTGCTTTTGTAAAAAACATGACAAAAAACATAAGACATTATTTGAAATAGAGCGTGCTCTATTTTTTTATGTTAAACATACAGCTCTAAATGTCTATGTCATGCGAAAAAATTCGTCGGCGGTTGATTATGTGCACTATCATTAGCCGTTTGAATGAAGTATTTTGCAAGACAAATTAATTATATATTTTTTTTTTTTTAATTTAACGTTGTCGTTTTATTAAAATAAGTCCAAAAATTTATAGATTTTTAGATACAACCTCAACGTCTTGTTTAAAAAAGAAAAAATTAAAAAAGCAAATTTGCGTCGCCAGTACTACAGCGACGGAACCAAAAATATTTCGACGGCTACAAGCCATTTATAAAACAAACTACGTGGATATTTATGTACTGAAAAAGAAGAAGTGATACTACATGTACGTTTGTGACCAAAAATTATAAACCTTATGTAAATTATAAAATATTGACAAGCATAAAGAAAAACATACGAGTCGAAAACTTAAAAAACACATGTAATAAACATGTCGTCTGTTGGTACCTTTAGCAATAAGACTTGCATGGTGTAAACTACGACTTTTAAGGGATGATAAAATAAATAAATTTCCAAAATAAATTCTATTTAAGAAAAACAGTCTATTGCACATTTTAATTAAAAAGTTTATTAAATGTACCATTATTTTTTAGAAAAGAAAAAAAAAGGCAACTTAATTTTTTTCAAAGTTTTTAAAAAAAAGTTCGTCAACAAAATATTTGACGCTTATAAAAGACATATTTAACTTAACTTCAAAAATAATTAGCAGTTTTGGAGCATTTAACATTTTTAAAGTTTTTATATATAAAGAAAAATTTCTAACAAATTTAATAAATATTCAAACAAAATACCGCTCTCATTCAAAGCATTGGTTTAGGGAATTTTTAAATCACACTCAACTAAATTGCTCAGCTAAAAATTAGAATACTGATAAGAAAATTATTTAATAATAATTGATATTTAAAATCAGAGTTGTGTTAAAGCTTGAATTTTTTCTAAAAAAAACATCAATAATAGATAAGCTTGAGCTTCTGTTGAGGCCTAAAAACAAATATATTATTAAAATTTATTTATTTTTTATATTGTCATGTCTCTTATAACACGCTTGCTATTGGTTTTCTTTGTTGAGTCAACATGTTTGTTTAAAGTTTTTGGTTATTCGGAAATTTATGGTGATATTTTTTCCAATAGCTGGGACTTAACTTTGTATGAAACTGTGCCAAATGCAGAAAATATTTGCTACGAAGAAAAACCGTAAGTCATGACTCTAAAAAGCGAAAATTAGTTGTTTCAAAAAAAAAAAAAAAAAAAAGATTTGTTTACATACATGCAGAGCTTTTTACTATCAAACGAAAGAAAATTTGCCGGTAATAGGCAATGCTTCTACACCATTCTATCACCGTTTCGAAGTGTGTTGTGAAGGCTTCAAACGTTTACCCAGAGATTGGCAAAAATGCATGCCCGACTGTTCGGCTATATCGCCCGATAATTGTCGCCATGGCTTTTGTCGCTCGCCACAAAACTGTGAATGCTTCGAGGGCTTTATTAAGAACTCAGATGGAGTTTGTGTGCACTCTTGCCCCATAGCCTGTGAAAATGGTCGCTGTTTGTTGGATGGCACTTGTATATGTCATCCTGGTTATGTGTTGGACATGGAGACGAGGAAATTTTGTGTACCCGATTGTTATCATATACCGTGTGGCCTGCATCAAAAGTGTATAGCACCGGGAGTATGTGCCTGTGAGAAGGGTTATAAGTGGTCGGAGGGGTTAGGTTGCCAGCCCATATGTTTGCCACATTGTGGTCATGGCCATTGTGTAGCTCCCAATAATTGTGAGTGTTTTGCCGGTTTTGTAAAAAGACCAGGTAAAAATATTTGTGAAGCCGAGTGTTATATGTAAGTAACTCAGAATTTTTGCTCTGAAATTTTAAGAAATTTGTAGTACGTCCCAGTTTAAACTATGCAAGTCTTATTACTTAGCTGATTAGTTTGTTAGGAGAGACATACAAGGGGAACATAAACGTTTCTTTTCCCATCGTCTCTTTCACCTAAAAAACTTATCAGCAAAGCAATAAGATTTGCATAGTGTAAACTAGAACTATGCAATTTTTATTTTTTTTTCTACCCAAAGTAGAGAGGAAGAGAAAATTTTAAAAAATGTCGTAAAATAAGTCTGTGAATCATTTTTGTGTAACTAATTTCGTGATATATATCGAGCCTTTTTATATCGATTTTATCGTTAGCGATATATAATCGAAAATATACTTTTTTATTGAAATTAAAATTTAATGGGCTTGCCTACTTAAAGTTTAGAACAGAGCTGTTAAATTACGATTACGATTAGTAATCAATTAGATTAAATTTTAAAAAGAATTGTAATGATTATATAATTGCCTTCAAAAGAATTGCTGATAAATAATTGATTACGATTACTAAAATCGAAGAGTAATCTAAATTACTTGAAATTACCACAAAATAATCTAAAAGAATCAAAATTAATCAAAAAGTAATCCGATTACTTTAAAAGATTAGTTTTGCTTCTTTTTGATTGTTTTCAAACGTTGTGAATTAAGATTATATTATTTAGAAAAAGTTCTAAAGAAATTTATATAATTAGATGTTTTTTGTTAAAGAAATTCTTAACATATTCGTTTATATAACAACATTAATAATATCAATCTGAGAAAAAAATATAAAGAAAACCATAAAGCTAAATTTTTTGCTGGTGGTTAAGTATTTTCTGTATGCATTTCATAGTCGCTTCGACAAAATGTCAGTTGACTTCAAACCACACAATTTGAACAGCCACAAACTTCTTATCTTATTCACCACAGACTTTCAAAAAATGATTTGAGAATTCACAAAAAATATTTTTGAAAATCACAAAAGAAAAAAATAAACATATACACGTCAATCTTTTGAAAGACTATAAAAATGTATCAACAGATATCTTTCAAGCTTTTCTCAAAATTTTGCTCATTTGTCAAATTATTAAATATTTTAAATTTTAATATAAGTGAAATGCAATAAACATAATAAATAATCAAAAAGAATTAAAAGTAATCCTTAGAATTAATTGTATTATTTTGTTAATACTTTTGATTCTTTTTGATTATTTTGTAGTAATTTTAAGTAATTCAGATTACTTTTCCATTATTAGTAATCGTAATCACGATTACTAAGCATGAAACTGAATATAATCGTAGTTTAATCATTACTTCACCTTAAAAAAAAAGTAATCAAATTAGTAATCATTACGATTACTAATCATTACTTAACAGCTATGGTTTAGAATTATCAAAATGCTAAAATTGTTGATAAGTTTTAAGATACGGGCTGTAAAATTTTATTTTAAGCTACAACTTACGTACAAAAACATATTTGAATATTTCAAAAAAACCTTCTCCTGAAAAATTTAATACATGTCGCTTACGATTAAATCGAAAATAAGGCTCAATATCATGGTGTAAATTCAGTCTAAGTTTTAAGGAAATATTTTAAAAATTAATGTTAACATTTTATACATTTAGAAACTGTGATAATGGATTTTGTGAATCACGCTACAAATGCCAGTGTCATGTGGGCTTTATTTACGACACATTTAGCTCCTCTTGTCTGCCGGATTGCCAGGGCTTGTGCCAGCATGGTGTGTGCATTGCACCGGGTGTTTGTAAATGTTTTGAAGGTTATAATTTGCAGGACAATACCTGCGTTCCTATATGTGAAAAGTAAGTAAAAAATTGTTATTTGAAAATTAAATCCTAATTATGGATTGCTATAGCGGCTGTGGATTCTATGGCAAGTGTGTGGCCCCCAATAAATGTGCCTGTGGTCCTGGACTTCAGTTGTGTTTATCTGGTTCTTGCAATAATCTAGGGCGCTGTATATGCCCTTCGGGCATGTCTCATTACATCGACCAGTGCTTGCATAACTCAAATATTATTAACACAATTTATAATTATGGCCAGCGTGAGTTTTATAACAAACAGTTAAATAATGAATTTGAGGCCTTGATTGGCAGGCTATTTAAATTTTAAATAAAACTGAGTGAATAGAGAAAATCTTTTTTATTTGTTAGTAATTTTATTTTATCAATATAATTGTAAGAGTTTGGAGGCCAAGGTCGGCAAACATTTATTTCAGTTTTATCAGTACTTAATCCAAAAAAAAACCCCAAAGTGATAAAGTTTATTTACAACAGCTTGGTTTTTTAGAGTGCAATGCGATATTAGGTTTGCTAAAAATAGCAACACAATGCAGCTTGTTAAAAAAATATATGTATAGCAAAAAAATCTGTGAAAAGTGAAATAAGCCAGTTATATCCAAAAGTAACTTGTGAATTTAGTTTGTTTTGGTTTTTATAAGTTAAAGTGAGTTAGCAGGCTTACACTCTAAGCCAAAGGATATATAAGCCCTGTTCTGAAAAGCATTTCCTCAGCTGCTTTTTTCTGATCCTTGTTTTCTATTGTAACATATTTTGTGTGTCAATTTTCAGCTGGAAACAAAATATTTATTATTCTCGCCATCTAAAGGATTTCCATAATTTTAATTCCTCAACAAATATTTAGACTTAAGCGGCATTTCTTTAAAATTATTAGGGACAAATTAAAGCAGTCATCGCAAACAAAATTTTAATATAAAATAATTTTGTAAATAATAATCGGTGTTACCATGTTTAAGTTTTTCGAAATACCGAAGAATAGGTCTGTTCATTAACTTGCCCAGCAGAAACTAGAAACGAGAGAGTAAAGCACAAATTTACAAAACTGCTCTCAGATACGAAAAAGTAAATTAACGCTTTACTTGTAAAAACTTTTTTTTTCATGTATTTATTTATTGTATCTTCATATATAAACTAACAATAAGTATTCAAATCTTAAATCTATAAAAAAAATTATTAGGCCCGACGAGTATCGGACATAAGCTTAGTGATAGTTATAAATAACACATTAGTTGTGATAATCAAAAAAAAGGAAAAAAAGTATTTTCAAGTAGTCCCATCTGTAGTGTTAGGTATAAGAGCCCTTGTGTCCCTCTTTTTTAGGCGGAAGTGTCCAGTAAAGTTCAAAACATTGCAATTTCTAATATTGCAATTTCTTGTAAAAACTTTATTCATATCAGAACCATAGATGGAAATCATGATACAATTGTGCTTTTTCTGATGCATTTTATTTGATAATTTTTTAAATTGCAATTTTTTTTTTTAAATTGACATTTAATATGAAATAATTTACAGTTTCATGTATTGTTTAATATTTTTATGCATTTTTCTAAATTTTTAATTTTATTAAACTAAGAAATACAAAAATGCGACTCCCCATCTCTGATAACATATGAGATACAAAGAAAATTCTTTGACAATAAAATTGAATTTATGTGGCTTAATGAAAGAAAAACAATAAATTAAAAAAATATGATTTCTTTTTTCATATGTATACATATTTTTTAAATACAGAAATGCAAATTTTTCCGTTTTCTTTTTTCAGATATTTTTGAAATACCTAATTTGAAAACAAAACACACAACAGGTGGTTGGATAATTCTTGCAACTAAAAATTTTACTAGCAATAATTTGTAAGAATTTTTTGGTCTCACAATTTTTTATCTCTCTTTTGAGTCTCTCTCCTTGCAAAATTTTTGAGTTAATGAACACTTTCCAGTAACAATTGTTAAAAATTCGTAACAATTTTTTGTAAATGAACAAACTTTATATTTATTTGACATTCATTAAGTCTTTATTTATTTATTTCAAATAAATTTATTTCGGTATTTCAAATGTGAATAATACTTTAATACTTTTTTTGCTGCCCAATGTGGCAGCTAACAGTGCCACCAGATTAGGGGATTTGTCCCCAAAATGGGGACTTTGCCCTTAATTTGTGGACAGAATTTCGTGGGAAGTGATTTAGCGACTTTTCACTTTGAGCTCTAACAATGTGTCAGGAAAACAATCGTGGATGTTGATATAATAGCCCAATTCACAATCTTGTGCAAATGGTCTTGCATCGTTGCATGTGCAAAGTGGTATAGTATATTAATACTCACCACTAAGACTTGTTAAGTGGTATACGACTTTGCACATGCAACGACGCAAGACCATTTGCACAAGATTGTGAATTGGGCCAATATTTTAGTACTGGTAACATTTCAGTTTTTAAAAATCTCTTAGAGTAGTGTGGTAACCATACTCTCTAATGAAGATAGTATTACCATGATGGTAATACCGCGAACATATGTATATATCGATGGCTTAATATAAAAAGGGCCTAACTGAATTTTTTTCGAAGTCGTGTTTTTAATGTTTTCTGGGCGACAACGTATAATTGCATCCTCCTTGAAGATCTTAGTACGTTACAGTTCAAAATCAAGGACTTATGGCAACTTTAAAAACAATTTCAATACCGAAAATTCGAATTAGGCCTTTCTTATATTAAGCCATCGATATGTACATAGGCATAACTGTGCTCGCAGCTGTAGAACTAGCTCTTTGGCAATTAACATTTTTTTCTTTTGAAAAAAGAAAAATGTTGAAAGTTTTGATTGTGTAATTGTTCTACGGACGGTTCTACCTTAGTTATTGTGTTACGCATAAAAAAACTATGTATGTGTGATTCCCAGAAAATATAAAAAACTTTGAACTTTTAAAAATTTGCAATTGAAGCACATTACAAAACATAGATTCGATTCGGTGTATAGAATTTTTAAATATTTTATAGATCCACAAGTGGCATTGAGGGTACATGTAAACCAGTGGAAAAAATTGCTTACATAGACTGGCGGAAACAAACAAAACAAAGTTTTCCTAAAGACATATTTGGCTTTTGGGCAATAGCATATAACTACGAAGATAATTCCGGAAATTACTTCTTTCGTGAAATTGCAGCTGGTGTGTTAAACCTGTTGATAGTGTCAATAAGTAATGCGTTTGTGGAGAGAATATTTTCATGCATGAACACTACCAAACCAAAACCAAATAAAGGAATAATCTGCAATATGAAATGTTAGAATCTTTAATAAGAATAAAATCACGAGATCTGCTGTATGATCCTGAAGAAATGATAAAAAAGTTCAAATAGGAAAATATGTACAAGCAAGTTGTAGAGGACGGAGACGAACTAGAGTCTATGAAGTTTTGGATTGGGAAATTATCCAGAATATTTCGATTGCAAGAATGTATGTATGTATGTTATATCTTCTTTAATTTGTATTCACCCCTATCGTGAATAAAATGTGTATTTTTCCCCATGAAATTTTCATTCCCCATGAAGGGAAATTTACAATCTTCAATTTCATGGGAACGTTTGTTCCCGCTATCAATGCGTAGTGAATGTAAAAAACGAGAAGAAGACTTGTAAAGCTTCAAAATTAATTGAAAAGCAAACAAATTAAGTTTAATAATAAGAGATTCACATATTTTGGGTTTCAAATAAAATGTTATATAGTGTAAAGTTGCGTTTTTAATTGTTTTAGGCGCCGTCCAAAAATTTTTTTTTAGTATACCACAGCCATAAAATTTACGGCATGTAAACCAAAGAGATTCATGTTCGATGAAAAAAGGTGTTCCAAGGTATTATTGTTATTAATCATGGACATTTTTTATTGATCTTTCCCTAAAAATGATTATTTATAAGTTTTAATATATAACTGCAAGTATAGTATTGAAATTACGCAGTGTATTAATTCAGTTCCCCTGCAAAAATAAAGTGAAAAAAAAAACGAAGGGAAAAGTGAAAAAATCCATGTGAAAAATATTATTCACGATAAGGGGAATCAAGAAAGGGAACACATTTCAGGGGAAAAATTATTCACGATTGCAATTTGGGGAACAGGGAAAATATTTCGAGGGAAAAACCTTTCACGATAGGGGTGATTAATATTTTTTTTGCTATTATCTTCTTCAGATATTTTACTTCGACTGACTCCAATCGAATCAAAACAATGGATGTAAAAGTAAATCCTAAATTTTAGTTTTATATCCTGTGCCTAGTTTCTCTAAGGAATGTGAAAACTTTTCGAGTCGTAAAATTGTTATCATCCTGTGAAACACAGCGTGAGTAAGAAAAAAATTGTATATGTTGATATTTTTTGGAAGTTTATATAATTTTTTTTTGTGAGTAACCCTGTGTAAAATAGGACAACCACTTTAATTATTTAATTTTTCTCGATGCGAGGACTTTTCACAAGTTACAGAAACGGGGCACTAATCTGAAAAACTAATACTCTTTTATGTACCTTCTAACAATAAACATTAATATTAATTGATAGTATTAATTAATAATATTGTAATAAAAAAACTTGAAAGTGCCTTTTTGTTAATTGTTAAGTTTTTACACAAATACATATGTAAATACATGCATGTACCATTGAATTTTATTTTATGTACGTTTTAAGTTAATAAAAACATTTAAAAAATCAAAATAAAGAATTTGGACAATCGTGCTGAAAAAAGTAAAATTTTTCTTGTAACTTTGTGAAAATCTTATTTCGCATCCCTGAGAATAGGACTTAATAATCGTTTTTTATGAATGATATATTTTCTGGGACAAAAGTTAGCATTTTTCTGTTGAAATGGGAATTTCGGGGAACATGATGTTTTAAATTGGCGACAAGAGTCAAAATTTTTCTGGCAGCACTGGCAGCACTGGTAAAAAGGTGGTGGCAAATAGAATAGATGCGCACTTGAATCTATATTAAAGTAAATATATTTGTTTGAGGCTTTCAAACTTATTATGTTTGTACATTGTGATTCTCAATGTGGTATTAAGAGCCTCACTATAAACATAAGAGTTTCGTTAGCTAAATTCAAAAATTTTTTGGGTTGAAGTCTACTGATAAGTTTCAAAAGCAGGAACGAAACGCATATAGACCATTGCTTAACCATAAAAAGAAGCAGAATTTAAAAAAAAAAAAAAAAAAAAAAAAAAAAAAAAAAAATATAATAATATCGAACTTGTATGCTATTAATATGTAAATTGAAAAGTATATTTTTTATTTTCGAATGACAGAGTTGACCCCCCACCTCCCAAAAAAAGTAATAAATTTTTTTCCGAAAAATAATTTTTGTAAACAAAAATAAAAAATATACCAAATTTTATTTTCAGTATAAATTTTTTTAATTCAAAAAATTAACATTTTAATCTATACATATTTTCTAAATTTTTTTTAGCAAATATTCCAGCAAAGCATTTTTAAAAGGATATAAAAACAAGGCTCCCTTCAATTTCACGCCTTTAAACCGGCAAACATGTTTGGCGACCTTTAATGCCACTTTTTATATATCCAGGCTTGCAGATACAGAAATTAGGAGAGGTACAAAAACCATTAGGACAACCCTGGGGACAGTGAGGTTTACACAGGTTTCGTTGAATCTCATCGGCAATATAGCCCGAATTACAAATGCATTGATCATTGCCACCACAAACACCATTCAAGCAGGGAACGCTGCAATGCGGTATGCACTTCGTACCAGTGTTATCCAATTCAAAACCCGGCTCACAGGAGCATCTCTCTGGGGCAACACAACGACCGTTTTCACAGCCACTGGAAAAGAATTTCAATTAAAATCAAATATATATTTTCTACTTTTTCTAAATCCTTACCGGGAACAAATTGGTTCACAAAATCCTCCCACCTTCAAATAGCCAGTGTTACATGTACAATAACCAGGTGAAGTACATTTGCCATTGTCACAGTTATTGCAATGAGGTTCACATACTCCGACTGCTGTTAGCTGATAACCATCTTGACAGGCACACTTATTGGGGGCCACACATTTACCAAACTGACAGCCGGGCTCACACAGAGGTACACAGTATTTTTGATGCACAGGCTCCAGTGCATAACCAGGCTTACATTTGCATTCATTATTGTCGCCACATACACCATTACCACAGCCCAGCGGGCAGGTAGTTACACATTTGCCTTCCTCGTTGCGCACATGGCCGGGTATGCAGACACAAGTGTTGGGTGCTGTGCAAATGCCATTGGGGCAATCGTCCACACATATGGGATCACAGCGTTTAAAGACATGAGGATTGCGCTCGTAGCCTTCACAACAGACTTGTATTCTACTCATTTCTGGCTTGGTGCCATTGCCAACGGGCACCTTGTCAGAGCCGTGCACGAGAGAAGCAGTGCTGTAGATAGAAAAGTAATATATGTTAACGTTAATGTTTTATTAATTTTTTTTTTTTTTGTTAAATATAAACTGCCTTATTCATAAAGAATATTTCAGGTTTATTCAGCGCTTATTTGACATATTTCTATGGGAAATTTGTCAAATAAACCTGTAATAAACCTAAAATATTTTTTATGAATAAGACCGAAAAAATCTATTAATATATTTATTAAAAGCGTTTACACTGTAAAATTAAAATAAAACCGGTTATGAGAGAATCGACTAGAAGTATCATTTTAACTATTATACCTTTTGATCTATAATATTTGTTAAAAAATAGTGTACGTCTTAATAAAACACCTGCCTGCTACGTCTTAGTTTCTAAGCACAGTACACTCCCCATAATGAGCAAACAATCAAACAACAACCAAAGAAAAAGTTTTACCAAATAGTTTGATTTAAAATTTTTATAAAATTTTCAAGTTTTGTATGAAAATCTATCTTATAAAGCTCTTATAAAACAAAAATATTGTTTATGAATAAGGCCTTTATTATTTGATATCGCACATTTACTTCAATAATGGCATAACTCAAAAAATGAGTTTTTTGAGTTAATAATGCAGAAAGATGCGGCATTTTGTATTTTATCTTGTATACAAATTTCATATAAATAGCTTGTACCATCACCTCCTGAGAGAAGAATTTTTTTTTATTTCTCCATTGAGTTGTATGCAAATTGAAAACTTAAAACGCGTTTTCTGCAAAACTGGTTGTTTTTGAGTTATGCCACTTTTGAAGTAAATGTGCGATATATTGTGATAGTTTTAATTTAATTAATATTAATTTGTTGGTGGTTAAGCATTTCTAACTGCATTTTCTTGGAGGCTACTGATGATTTGGCAAAGTACCAGAGAAATGCATATAGACATGCTAAACCACCAGCAAATAAATTTTTATAAAATATTTAAATTTTTTATGTCGTCAGCTTAGAGTGTAACGTTAACAAAATTTTGTCTCTCTTGTAAAATTTGGTTGAAGAAAGTTAGCAGGCTTACACTTAGGATGACAATATTATTTTATAATAAAACAAAAAATTGCATGGGGATCCGTTCATCTGAGATCTAACGATGGTTTCAATCGAATATTGATATTGGAAACAAGAATTAATTTGACATTTTTGTTTTTATTTTAGTATATATCGTTAGCTTAATATATAAAGGCCCTAACTCATTATTTTTATGAAATCGAGTTTTTTGTACGAGTATATTTTGAAAGAAGAACATCAGTAGTGCGATTCACTAACTTTTTATAACGATAATCTCGTCGTTAAAATAATTATAACGAAAATATTTCGAATTTGCTATTTATTAACATTTTTAACGATATTCACTATAGGCTAATGACAGCTGTGTCGTTATTTAAGCGACAATAATTTATGTGCTGTTAATTTTATCGACAAAAGTCAACAGAAAAATAACAGCTGCATACTATCTTTAAAAATAAGTTACATAATCACACAATCGTTATTGCAACCGAAGAAATGTATAGACAAAAACGCGATTATCGGATCCTTAAAAGTTACTGAATCGCACTACAGATGTACCGAAAAATGCAAAAATGTCGATTTCAAAAAAATAATGAGTTAGGGCCTTTCTATATTAAGGTAACTATATGTATGTTTGATTGAAATATTAGTTCGCATTTACTGGAACAGGCCCTAAAATATGAAGCATTTTGATGAGCTTTTTATTGCTATTTTGTTTGTATATTAAAATTGATTTACCCCCCTGTTTGTGTAAGATGTTTAAGTTAGATATCTAGGCGTTTCTGTAATAGATTAAAGAAAAGTTGTACAAGTTTCCTTTAGTCTATTACAAAAACGCCAAGATGTTTAACTCAAACGTTTTACACAAACAGGGGGTTAGAAACATTTTCTAAAACTTTATCCACAAGTCAGGCAATCGACTCGTCCAGCAAGTTTTATAAAAATCTCTAAAAAAAATGTGCTTTTCATCTAAAATGTTTACTCAAGTCAACTATCCGGGTTGTGGAAACAGGGGTTAATTTTGTTTTTTGTAAATTTTTATTGAAATTGGCTAAATAACTATTCACAAAATCGTTCAAAGCTTTTTAAAAACAAAACGTTTTGGAATTTAATCCATTTTTATAGAACTTTTTTTAATTTTTAAAATATATTTTGAAAACTTAAAACTAAGTTATTTCAAATTATCGAGAGTATACTGCATTGAATTTAAATTGAAATTGAATACATCATTAACCCCCTGTTTGTGTAAGACGTTTGAGTTAGAAATCTTGGCGTTTCTGTAATAGATTAAAGAAAAGTTGAACAAGTTTCCTTTAGTCTATTACAAAAACGCCAAGATTTTTAACTCTAACGTTTTACACAAACAGGGGGTAAGTAAAATTTTCCTTTTGATCTCAAATTTAGTAAATTTTTCAAAGTTTTTTTTTATGTCTTTAATTCTGGTACTTTTTTATTTTTTATTAAATATTTTGTTTATATTTTTTTAGTATCATTTAAAACAAATAATTTTATTTAAAAAAATATCCATGAATGCAAATAAAAACAATTCCAATTAAAAAAAAAACTTTTCCAATTAAAATGTTATTTTTAAATAAAATAAAACAATATGTTCATCTTCATGTTGTTCTCAATTCTTTATCAAATTCTGAGAAAATTCAATAAAATCTAATAACAAATTCATATTTATATTTTTTTTTACAAAATATTCGCAAATTCTTTAGAAAAAAAAACAACATATAAAGCAAATAAATAAAAACATTATCGCCTTTACTGAGGATGTGGAGGTTAGAAGTTCATATCACTGTAAGCTTTAATATAATTATTAGTTATTTTTTTATTAAAAACTTACGGCACTTCTTTATAACAAACACCCGAAGCCATGCTTGCTCTAGTTTTATTGATAAATTCTGCAGTGGCATCCAAGACAATAGGAGCTGGAGACCTGGTCACTGTGGCCACTGTAGCACCTTGATAATATTCCGCTGGCTTAAAATTACCATTGTAACGATCATAATTATTAAATTGTGTTTGATGAGTCTGCTCAAACTGCTGTTGATTGATATTATAATGATTTCTGTCATAGAATCCAGTGGCATTGCCCAAGATAAGATCACCTGAACTTGGTGCCGGGTAACGTGTCTTAATGCCGGTATTTTTATATTGGCCCAGGCAACCCAAGAACATTAATAAAAATGTTATTAGAGATAGCAATGATCTCATTGTTTTAATATAGATTCTATACTTCAATTATCAACGAGGAAAGTTAATGTTCTGCTTACTTGGTATGCTTAATTAAAACTAAAATTAATTGAAATAATATCAACAAGCTTTAGTTAAATCCGAGTTTAGAATTATTTTTATTCAAGCTGAGCCACGGATGGAAATCATGGTACAATTGTACTTTTTTGGTACATTTTTGATTTTTTTGGTACCGTGGCACTACCGCGAGATAATTGGTACAATTTCAAAATGTCAATGTTTCACTATATGGTTATATTTTTGCCTATGTTCTCTTTAATTTTTTTGTGTGTGTTTTATTTTAATCTCTAATATAATAGTCGAATGCACGAATGTACCTTTATGAATGTAATATTTAATATTTTTTGGTAATTTTTTATTGTATACTGAATTTTTATACACATTTGTGTTAAGTTTCTGTTTTTTTATTGTAAACTTCTGAATTATTATACTCATTTTTTTACGTTTCTGTTATTATTAATAATTATTAAAAATTGGTATCGTCATGGTCTAAAAAGTACATTTTATTTTGATAGTTGGTACAAAATCCAAGAAATCATTTTCCTTCCCTGAGCTGAGCTACTCGTAAAATTCTCTTTTATTTTCTAGTTTGCTCTTTCTTAAAGAACATTACACTCATTTCAGACTGTTTTGTATTGTTTGGTATGAGTGCTCATATTTTTTTTTTTTTTTTTTTGTTCAAACTTATTATTTATTCAAATCAGTGAACAGAATCAGAAACAATGAATGTTGATTAAAGAAATAAAATAAAATTTCATTTGATTTTGTATAATATTTTTTTATTTTATATTCGCTAGAATTACTTAATTGCTCACAATGTTCATAAATATAAGATAACGTCATGTATGATGTCAAGATTTGTTTGTTTACAAAAAAAATAAATCTTAAGAACAATATATTCGAAATAAATTTACAACTTTTATGTTTGTAACAAAAAAATTAAATGCATGCCATAATGTTTGTGTTTGAATAAAGCCAATGATATTTAAATTATTTAAAATATTCTGTACTATAAACCTTAATACTACCATTTGAATCCCCAATTGTAAATAATAAGAAATAATAAATTCAGTAAAGTGCGACTATGACTCGCGCACGAAGGGTTCCGTACGAACACTAGATATGTAATTTAATACAAACTTCATCCTATATAATATATAGTTTTGGCATTTTTTCGTTTTTGGGATCTTTTCGGTTTTTTTTTCGTTTTTTGCGTTTTTTTTTGGTTTTGGCGATTTTTTTAAGTTTTGGCTCTTTTGTAGTTTAGACACTTTATTTTCTTGTTTTGGCGATTTTTTGGCGTTTTTTCATTTTGGCGCTTTTTTTTATTTTTGGCGATTTTTTTTAATTTTTGCGATTTTTTGTTTATTTAAATTTTTTTTTAGTTTTGGCGACATTTTCGCGTTTTGGCGATTTTTTTCAATTTTTTACGTTTTTTTTCATTTTGGGTTTTTTTTTAATTTTGGCGGTTTTTTCGAATTTGGCGCTTTATTTTAGTGTTAGAATTTTTTTTTAATTTTGGCGATTTTTTTCGTTTTGGCGATTTTTTTAAATTTTTGGCGATTTTTTTTTGGTTTGGCGATTTTATAATTTTCTGCTTTTTTAGTTTTACCGTTTTTGAAAATTTCAAGTGTTTGCCTCTTACGGTTTCCAAGATATAGCAAATTGTCAAAATTACATAGTCAAAATTGCATTAACTGATGGACCACCCTTTAATTTAAATTTGTTAAATTTTAGTGTTAATTATTGTAGTCTGTATAAAAATACACTAATTTTACAAATTTCAAGTTTCAATATACATATGTTCATACAATTGTATGTATATTACATGGGATTTTAACATATTTCATTGCGCGTTTTGGAACACCCTTCAATTTTTAATTCTCATGTATTTGTTGTTGTAGCGGCCAAGATTCTACATACTGTGTCCAAATTTCAGGTCCGTAGCTTTTACGGTTCCTGAGAAAATACCGTGTGACGGACAGACGGACAGCGTAGCGAAAACAATAGGGTTCCTTTTCACCTTTGGCTGTGTTGCCTGCCTTGTGCTCATGTGCAAAAAAAAAAACAATTGAGCAATCGTTCTCATTGTTTATGTTTTATTTTTGTTTCACTCAGTTCAAAGAACAAAACAAAACAAAATCAAACAATTTGTTTCTTTTATTCTCGTACTATGCTTTTAAGTACACAAAAGTCAAAACAACAATAAATGTATAACTGTAATAGTGTCGATTATTTTTGTTACAAGAATCGTCGCGCAATAAATAGCATAGCTATAAAATAAGTTCACAATACCGGAGATTTTTAAATGCCTAATGGGAGTAGTGGGATTTGCTCAGTAATGTGTAGTTTTTCGCTCTTTCTGTTTATGAAAGTCGCTCAAACAAATGAGTTCGTTTCATTTAAATGTTTTACTCAAGTCGACCGTCCGCGTCGCAACAAAGGGGGTAAATATTTTCAGTAACTTCCATACATATATTCTAGGCAAGTTGAGTGCTTGTAGTATCGAAACTGGATCAAAATTTTTGCTTAGTACTGTTTTCGGGAATTTTCAAATATATCATGGGAGTGCTGGGTTTGCTGAATAATATCTTGTTTAATATACATGACTTTTAGGGTTCCTAGATTTTGTGAGTGTAAAAAAACAAAAGAAAAATGTATATAAAAAAAAAATTATAAAAAAATGTTTGAGAATATTCTTAGCAAATCTTCCGCAAAATCCCAAGGCTATATATTTACTGCCTTATTCATAAAAAATATTTCAGCTTTATTAAGCGCTTATTTGATATATGTATTTCTGTGGGAAATTTGTCAAATAAACCTGTAATAAACGTAAAATATTTTTTATGAATTAGACCGTTAGACTATTTCTGTATATATTTGTAACAACCAGCAAATACGAAGTCAAACATAAGAAAATGTTTTTTGTTAATTGATAATAATAATTATTTTACAACTTACTGTTGTGGAAGTCTTTGTTTTCCAAAGAAATTAAAAAAAATAACATGTTTATGGCAAGTAAAACTTATGTATTTTTTGCATGTTAATTAATTTAAAATCTAAAATTTTTTATTACAAATATATCTGAAGGAGCTTTGAAATAATAAAGGTATTCATTTCAGTTTTTTTATTGAAAAAATGTAATCTAGGCGCACGGCAGTGCGCCAGGCCAAGTTCCGACCAATGCACGCAGTGTGTATATTTACAGGAAGCCATTCGAGCTGTTTTTACCCCCCTCATAACTTTGTTCCCCACGACCGTATGTGGATGGTGGATTTTTTTCCTGTATTTGTTGTAAAACAAAATCCTCACAAAAACATCAATGTGAAAAAAAGCCAAGTTCCTATCAGAAATTTCGGCCATCAAAAGCAGTGAGATATTAATTTTGACCAAGTTGTTGTTTGGCACAACACCTATCGCTGACAGATGCTATGCATTATATACATTTGTAATCGTAAGGGTGTCATATAATTTTTAGATAATCTGCTAACTTGGCAATATTTTTACCCTTCTACAAAAAGAGAGAATAATCTTCATTTCTTTATATCGGTAAAAATATTGCCAAGTTAGCAGATTATCAAGAAATTATATATATGACACCCTTACGATTACAAATGTATATAATGCATAGCATCTGTCAGCGATAGGTGTTGTGCCAAACAAGAACTTGGTCAAAATTAATATCTCACTGCTTTTGATGGCCAAAATTTTTGATAGGAACTTGGCCTTTTTTCACATTGATGTTTTTGTGAGGATTTTTTTTTTTACAACAAATACAGGAAAAAAATCCACCAAAAGTTGAATTTAAAAAAAAACTGAAATGAATGAAAAAATTAAATTTTTCAATTTTTCCAACGAAAAAAAACTGAAATTAATACTTTTAATAAACTTTTTCTTTTATCTTAATTTTTTAATGACTGTGTTCTGGGAGAACTTTTCAATATTTTTTTCAGTTTTTTAAATTCTATAAAATTTTGGAAATTTTTCCTCATTTTCTCTGGCAACTCTGTTTGCCAGATCTGTATCTGTTTGTTTTCTGTTAACAGAAAGATTTACCGTTGATAACAGACTATTATGTCAACAGGGTGTTAGAACAGATTTTAACTGTAGATGATGGAAACAGGTCTGAAGCAGGTCTAGTGCATTGAAATATAATTTCATATATACACGACACCTCTACTGTTCAAGAATTTATTTTATAAAATTTTGAAGGAAAATAGTTTAGGCAAGTGCTACTGAAATTGTGTATAATTCCAAACATTTTTTTTGACACTAAGCGCTTTTTTTATCACTAAATTATTATTATTATTAGTGCTCTTAACTAAAGCAGTTCTCAATATGAATAAGTTTCTTGTAAATCAATCATTCTCTTTATCCTGAGTGAGCAAACAAAAAAATTAATAAATATAATAATAAATATATTAAATATATAAATAAAAAATATAAGAAATCTTAAGACAAAATATGCTTATTTACTTTCTTTCAACGTCGTCCACAACTGATAAGCAGACTTAAGAATAAATATTGTATGAGAAGAATAAAAACGAAATCAAAAAGAGCTACAAGATTATTTTTAATTAATAAAACTGCAGGCCGCAGTCATTTAAGAGATCTAGTCATAGAAAAGTGTTTTGAAATTTAGTTTTAAGAAAAGAAATATTTTAAAATCATAGATCAAATATAAAAATTATAGTAATAAACAATATCTAAAATGTTCAGAAGTGTTTTAAGTTTTTTTATTATTATATTTTTAATCAACTGCCTGCAGGCCGGGCCACAATTTTGGAAAATGAATGCTTTGAGTGAAAAAGACTTATTTTTATTAGATGTAAAAGGTACCATGTCAGCGGGCATATGTTACAAACAAGTGCAGTAGGTTGAAACTTCCAAAAATAAACTGAAATTATGTACAATAATAACTTTCTTCCACCCCGCAAGAGCGAAAGCCAATGATCCCGAATTGCGAATACGCACCATTTCCTTTTGTTGTACAGGCTATAAACGCAATGCTTTGTCACCACACTCGGTGAAGTGTGATCCCATTTGTACTGAGGACTGCAGTAATGGCATCTGTTCGGCCCCAGACGTATGTGAGTGTTATCCCAGCTTTGAACGCAGAGGTGGCAGGTGTGAAAATATTTACCAATAAAGTTATTATTATTTAAAATGTAATAATCGCTTGTAATAACAATAATATTTTAACTATTAAATTTTAATATTTTGTTTACTTTTAAAGTCTGCTTTAATTTAGTTGACCCAGTTTTTTTTATTGTTTTAGTTTGTTTCTTTTAATATTTATTTAATAAGTTTTTTTTAAGATCATGTGTGATAATTGAGTTGAAGCAAAGAGTATAAATTAATAGTGTTTGGTTGAAGTGTGCCAAGATCTGTGCAAAATTATACTTGACTTTGAAAACAAAGCAAATAATTTTATATTAATTGCTATTGAATAAAAAAGCCTAAAAATATGCAATAAAAATAGTTGATACGGTAAAACCATAGATGTATAGATCGCAAGGTTTGCATAAAATGGGCCTTTTAGTTTCAATAAATACGTAGCACAGCAAAGTAGATGTTTTTTTGTGTTGTTTAAATCAAAATAAAAACTAATAATCTTACGTATTTTTACCTCCTGATTGCGATGTTGTGAGAAAAGAAAAATTAAAAGTATTTTTTTAACATAACTCAAAATATCTCTGAAACTATAGGTGGTAGAAAAATTATAAAGCTATTTTCGTAATCAGCGGGCAAAAATACATATCCATTAGTTATTTTAGGTTAAAAAATTATAATTATAGAAATTTGAAGGACTAAACACACGAATTTTAACATCCTTGCATTACCAGTAGGATATCCTGAAATACTCGTAAGTGCGACTATACTCAAATGAAAGGGAATTTTATTTAGATTAATAATACATAGAGTAATTTAATGTCCTCCAAACATTCTCAAAATACTAAGTCATAGTTTACACTATACAAGTATTATTGCTAAGCTGATTAGTTTGAGGGTGAGAGAGACGAGGGGAACAGAAGTGTTCTTTTTACCTCGTCTCTCTCTCTCTCCTAACAAACTAATCAGCTTAGCAATAAAACTTGCATAGGACTAAGCGAATTTTAAAAAAGTGGTGTAAATTATGCAAATGCTAAATGTAACTATATCTTTATAACTGAAGGTGCTAAAAAAAACTATTGATGCCATCGAAATAACAGATACAAAAACATTATGATCGGCAATTTTTATTTAAACAACAAAACCACTGTTAATAACAATCGATGTATTTAAGAAAATCTACTGTCGGCATTCATAAGCGGTTATTAAACTTAATGTTGGTTCAATATAGGAATTTTTTTTCTTAACTTTGATGTTGTAATTAATTAGTTTTATTATTATTGCTTAAACTTCATTTGTTTCTTTATTTATGATTTGATTAGGCTTAAAAGTTCTTATCGTTTTGTAAGCCAAATAACATGTGATAATTATAAATGGACAAATAACACCAAAGTAAATTGTAAATATTCTGACAAACATTTAGTAGAACGGAACAACTAGCTGTTTTCGAAGGCCACTACACCTTCATCATAAGCGTTCTTTGTGTTTGGCCCACCGTGTGTGGTCTCAGTTGATGCAGATTTCTACTTTATATATTCAGCCATTATTGGAAATGGAATATGTGAATTGTTTTGATTCATCATATTACAATTTGCTGAAAGCTTTTTCGTAATGAAAGCTCAATTTTAACATCTCTAAATTTACAACAATCTTGCCATTGTCATATGTGTTTTACTTATTATGCACGTGTTAGTTAATTAATGTTCTACTCAAGACAAGTTAAGTTCAACAAACAAGTAAGAAACTTTTGGGTAAGGGTTCCCTGATGATGCATATTGAATCTAGTAAAAACCACTCAATAATCAAATTCAATGAATTTTTGTTAAAAAATATTTTACTAAATAAATGAAATAATAATTTGGGACTATTAGTTAGGGCCAATTTCACCAACTCTATTTAAATATCAATTTACATTTAAATGTCGATTTTGATTAATTTTTGTATGGAAAAATTATTTTTAAATATGAATTGATATTTAAATAAGTTGGTGAAATTGGCCCTTAGTGCGTTAACAAATGTTAAACTTAAACTGTAACAATTCTCATTAAAAACACTTATTAAGTTCTTTTGTTTTTTTTTTGTTGTTGTCAATAAAAGCATAATTTTTTATCACAGAAGTGTGAAAATTTTTTCAAAATATGTAATTCATAGTAATCAATAAAAAATTTGATATTGAATTTTTTGTTAGTTACGCCCTTTTACATTTTAGCTAACGATATATATGTACGTTGTTGTAGTTAACTCTTTACATATTTAATTTTTTTATATAGAAAATGTAAGAATAGTTTATTTTATTGCCCAAATTGAAAATATTAAAGTAAATTTTTTTTTAACACAATTTCATTTAAAAAATTAATAATAACCAATAAATGGTGAAAATTGTACCAATTGAAAATGACGTCCAATTAGTAAATTAAATTCATCGATTAAGGCTTCATTTAATTTTTGATGTTTCATAGATGCATATGAAGTAACCGTGTCCGGAGCAAAGCATTGGTTAATGAATCTTGTTGTGCCAATTTGACAGCGACAAAGTCCTTTAGATGTGCAATAGCCCAATTCACATTTCTGATAGGATTTAAAGGAACCTTCGACAATTGCACAACCGCAAACGCCAGGTGCAATGCACTTGCCATAGAAACCGCAGCCACTGAAATTAAAACATTAAATTGAGATTAGATACATATATTGAAAGCATGTGTGAGTATAATTAATGTAAGTATTAGTTTTGGGTTTTCTTTCTATAAACAAAAAAAAAAAACTGAAATGAAATATAGATTATCTGGAACTTAACTCACAAAAAATCAATTTGAAACTTAAATTAACTATTAGAGTTGAAAAAGAACTGAAGCGGATTTGAACAAGAATACAACCAGAACAGTAGTTTAAGAGAACTATATTCAAAGAAGAATTGTGCTCAAGCTGAATCAGAACTAAACTAAAATTTATTTAGAGCTAATATTAAACTAGATTAGCACTGAAATGTCAGTAAAATAAAACTGAACTTAAATTGAAGTTGAAATTAACTGGAACTGAACTTAAACTGGATTAGAACTTAATTAGAAATAGAGTAGTACTGAATATGAACTTGAATAGAAAAAAAAACTAGAACGTAACTAGGACTAAGGTAGAACTAAACTGGAAATAAAGTAAAACTGAACTAAACCTTTGCTATAAATAAACTACAACTGAATTACGATTTAAATAGAACTGAACTAGAACTAAAACGAAAATGAGCCAGAATTGAACTAGAACTTAACTTGAAACGAAGTGGAAATGAACTATAACTAACTATAAAATAACTTAAATTATACTTAATCTGAGTTAAAACTTAATTCGAACTAAACTAGAAGTAAAACCTAACTAGAAATGAAGTAGAACTGCACTGTATATTATCTATATATTATCTAGAAATGAACTAAAACTGGATTAAAACTTAACTAGAAATTAACTAGAATTGAAATAAAACTGAAATAACACTTAACTATAACTGAACTAAAAATGAAGTATAATTGAACTATAAGTTAACTAGAAATGAACTTAAACTGAATTAGAACTTAGCTTGAAAAGAAGTAGAACTGAGTTTAACTAAAACTTAATTAAAACTTAATTGTGACTGAACTAGAAATGAAATAGATTTGAACTATAACTGGAACTAAGACTGAATTAGAGCTTAATTATAAAAGAAATAGAATTGAAAGAGAACTAAACTAAAAATGAATTAAAGCATATTTGTAATTCAACTAAGCTAGAGTAGAGCTAGATCAAAACCAAAATCTACTCATATATTTTTATTCTTACTGTTCACATATGGCTTCACATTTCACTCCATTACGCTGGTAACCGTTGAAGCATCTACAAAAGCCCGGCTGCGTACAAATTCCATTTTCACAATTATCACCACAATCGGGCAAACAAGAAGTGGTATTGACATCATAACGATAACCATTTTGACAAATGCAACCAGTTCGATTAGCGCAAAAGCCATTTTCGCAGCGCCTATAAAATATTCATTATATAAATAAATTTTACCATACTTATTATTTACTTTCTTTCACTTACAAATAGCAATTACTTTCACATATTGAACTGTTAGCTCTCTTCTGATACCCAGGAAAGCATTCGCACTGATTCGGTCCAACACAATGACCAAAACCGCAGTCAGGTATACACACAGGCTGGCAACCCATTTGGGCATTATTTGTTTGTAAGGCCCTGGCAAAACCTTCCGCACAAATGCAATTATTGGGGGCATCACATATTTCATTAAGGCCGCAGCCTAAAGGGCAAATAGGAACACAATATTTCTTTGTCGGATCCAATTCATAACCCATATGACAAATGCAGGTGCCATTTATGTAACACTGGCCATGTGGACAGCCCAAGGGACAAATTGGCACACAATCATTGCGATAATTCAAAACAAAGTCATCGAAACACTGACAAACTCCACCTTCTAAGCAAAAGCCATTACTGTGACACTTCTTGCCACAATCCGGCACACATTTCGTCCAATCGAAATCATAGCGCTTGTAACCCTGGCAGCAGACTTCTATTGAATTGAAATGGGGATTAAGGGAACTATTTCCAATCACTTCCACGTCTCGTTCGTATTGAAAGAAAATAGCGCTGGGAATGTTTTTTTTTTAGGAAAACAAGTTTTTGTCTCCCAATTATTTTACTGTCTACTTACGGCACTTCCTTGGTACATTTCGGAGGATTGGAGTCTCTTTGCGGCAAAGACAGCCCGGGTGAACGTATTATCGGTTGCGCTGTTGTTGTCGTTGTTGTGTACTTAGTTGTATGATAATCCGTTTTTATGGTATTGAAAAATGAGCATAAAAATATTAGAGATAAGATTGTTTTGATTGTAAAATCGCTTATATATTTCATAATTTTAATTGATAGTAGTCAAATAGCAATTCCTCTGTGTGTTGGCTGTTGTTAGTTGTCTTAGGCCCTGTGAGTAACTGATACCATTACTTGTGTATGACATGTAAATAAATCTACGATTTTGCTGAGTGTTGCACTTTAAGAGATAAGAAGTTATTTTTTAAAGAGAATGTGTATTGATGTTTAATGGAAAATGTTGCAAAAGAATTGTTTTTAAAAAATAATTATTAACATATATTATTTATTAAATTAACATATATTATTTATTAATTTTTTTTTTTATAAATACATAATTTTCACATCAAATTTGTTGGTTTTTTAATACTCTTAAGTTGTGTCTATGGGCTGACAGTCATTGTCAGTCAAAGAATATCCCTTAACACAGCCGCAGACATCTGGCGAAGTACAATTGTGCAAAGGATTCGTTCCGCAACCAATGTGGCATATGGGTCTGCAAAATTGCTTAGTCTTATCCAAAGTATAGCCGTTGTTGCACAAACAAGTCTCCATTAATAAATTGCAACGGCCATTTAAACAGGAAATCGGGCAGGTGAAGACACATTCGTTATTGTCCGACAATACGAAACCATCGAAACAGCGACATTTTTCGGGAGCAATACAATCGCCATTGCGACAACGGGAACAAAATGGATAACACAAGGTATTGCCCATAACGCGCACAGGGGCAAAATCGGGGCAACATATTTCAATATGAAACAAGTCTTTGCTCTGAATGCTTTGTATAATGGCAGGCCATTCGTATTGTTTCAGTTCACGCGAGCTAAGAAAAAAAATTCATTTAAACAAAAAACAAAATTTTTTAGAAATTCTTCTATAAAGATAAAGTAAAGTGAAAAAAAAATATTTCAGAATAATAAAGACTGTAGCTTATTTTCTAACGTAATTTAACAACATCACAACCAAAAAAAAACAAATTGAAAAAAAATATATATTTTTCTCTCAAGACATGAGTAGGTCAGATATTTGTATGAAAATTTTTTTTATAAATATAATCAACTATAAAAGGAATAATTCTGCATTATTAACTAAATATTCCCATTTTTTGAGTTACGACATTGTTGTACCAAATGAAAAAAAAAATATCTGTAGCAAATATCAAAAAGCGCTCAAGTCAAGATAAGCTCATGATTAGTTTATGACACTTAAGTGATCGTCATACCTTAAAGTACTTCTGGACAAAATCTCAGCTATTTTGAGCGATTTTTCAGGAAGTTATAGAGCAATGACTATAACAACTTAATTTAATTTAAATAAGTATAGTGTGTTAAACGCAGAAATAAAACTGAACACCAAATTTCCCGATTTGACTGTGAAAAATAATTCTGAATATCGACTAGAAAACTTGAAAGTGCTCTCTTATAAAACTGTAAAATATGACTTAAACTTTTTTCCCTTATTTCCACAGATATACAAAATTAAACTTTTATTTGAGTTTTTAAGATAAAGAGCCGTAATGACCATAAAAGATTAACCTATATATATCGCCGCTGTTTTAACTAACCGACCTAACTTTTTTTTTTTTTTTTAATGCATGTATTAATTTATTGTATCTTCATATATGAACTAACAATAAGTATTCAAATCTTAAATCTATAAAAAAAATTATTAGCCCCGACCAGAGTCGGACATAAACTTAGTGATAGTTATAAATAATACATTAGTAGTGATAATCAAAAAAAAGAAGGGGGGAAAGTATTTTCAAGTAGTCCCATCTGGAGTGTTAGGTATAAGAGCCCGTGTGTCCCTCTTTTTTAAGCGGACGTGTCCAGTAAAGTTCAAAATATTACGAGCAAGCGGATTAGGATGTGATTCGAGTTTTGTTAAATATTTGCCTGCGTATTTTTCAATTTCTTCAGTCACTAGTGGCATATTTAAATCTCGATGTATAATAGAATTTTGGATGTACCATGGAGCCGATGTTATTAACCGTAAAATTTTGTTTTGTCTTCGTTGGATTCTCTCGACATTGGAAGCTGAAGCAGTGCCCCATAACTGAATTCCGTAGCGCCATATTGGCTTCAAAAGCGACTTGTATAATAAAAGTTTGCAGTCTAGGCTGAGTGTTGAGTTTCTGCCAATCAACCAATATATTTGAGTTAACTTAAGTTTCATCTGAGTTAACTTAGAGTCAATATGATGTTTCCATGTAAGTCTTCGATCGAGGTGTATACCAAGGTATTTCACTTGGGAATGTTGAGGAATATTTTGATTGTTGATTCGAATGGGGGAGCAAGTATCTCTTCTTAGGGTGAACGTTATATGGACACACTTTTGTTCATTGACTTTAATTCTCCATAAGTTCAGCCATATTTCCAGCTGGGTGATATGTTCCTGGATATTGCGGGATGCCTCATAAGGGTTTTCGTGCACACTCATACAGGCTGTATCATCGGCAAAAGTAGAAATATGGATATTATTGCTCACAGGCATATCACAAGTATATATTAAATACAAGACAGGACCCAGAATACTACCTTGGGGCACACCAGAAGATATAGTTTCGGGCACACTCGTGAACTCTCCTTCCACAACAGTGAACTTCCTATCAATAATATAACTTTCCAAAAGCTTTTGAATGTTTATTGGCAGATATGTCTTCAATTTTAAAACTAGGCCTTCGTGCCATACTTTATCAAACGCCTGAGAAACATCAATAAAGAGAGCAGAACAATACTTCTTTTCTTCAAATGTTCTTCTTACAACTTGGACCAATCTATGCGTTTGTTCAATCGTGCTGTGCTGACTTCTAAAGCCAAATTGATGGTCTGGAATGCACCCATTATCGGTTAAAATTTTGGACAATTTAGTCATGAGCAGCTTTTCGAAAAGCTTTGAGATTGTAGATAGTAAGCTTATAGGCCTATATGACTCAGTCTTGGTAAGATCTTTGCCCGCCTTTGGAATCATTTTGATCTTGGCCAGTTTCCAGTTATGTGGAAAATACTGCATTCTTAAAATAGCATTAAAAGTAAATAGCAGGATTCTTATTGCAATATGAGGCAAGTTCATGAGCATTTTGTTACTAATTCCATCAATACCTGGAGCTTTCTTCGGGTTGAGTTCAGCAATTACTTTTTGTACTTCACGCATCTTAAACCTTAAGGTAGAGAAACTACACACGGTAAATCAGCAGCACCCGTACATGAATTGGGAGTGAATACAGATTTTAAATGCTCAGAAAATAAGTTACCTTTCTCACTATCACTTCTTGCCCAGCCTCCGGTCGCAGTACGCAATGGTGATTTAATATCAACGGGTCGTTTAAGATTTCTAGTAGCGCGCCATAAAGAGTAATTAGATGCGGACGTTACATCAAGACCTTCTAAATACTTTTCCAGTAGTGCAGTTTTTTCCGACGATAGTAGCTCTTTGAGTCGTTTAGTACATTCTTTAAGTCTGATTTTATTTAGGGGTGATCTGTGTTGTTGCCATTCTCTTCTAGCTATCCTTTTTTCACATACAAGACGTTCAATTTCCGTAGAATAAATTCTGTTAAAGCCGGTCTGCGGATAGGAGGTAGTGGCGTGTTCAGCAGCCTGTTTAATATTTTCGTTAAGATTGGCAATGTTAAATTCAATATCATCGCATGATCTAAGCTGAATGTTTTCTACGCAGTGACTACTAAGATATTTTTTGAATGCCAGCCAGTTGATTCCATTAATCATCTTCACATATGAGTTAGTTAAATCACTCCTTAGTGGGTTGAAAATTGTAACTATTGTTGGAGAGTGATCGGAGGACAGATCTAGAGAGGCCTCTACATGAATTAAGTCCCTATGAATATTTTTAGTGACGGCAAAATCTATAACATCTGGAATTTTTCTTACGTCAGTTGGCCAGTAAGTAGGCTCCCCACTCGAAATGACTCGACCTAACTGACACTTTTTTGAAAAATGAGTTAAGTCCTCTTCTAGACTTTAAAAGTCATAATACACATTGTCTAGAATTTTCATGACTGTGAGCATTAATTTTGTGCCTATAAAAAGATTTCTGACACATCCATAAGAATGAATGTATAAAACAACCATAGAAGCTGCTCTCCTGTTAAATTTCTAAAATGTTAGTTAGGTCAGTTAATTAAAACAGCGATGATATTTGGGACCTATGTGTGTTTTATTTTTTGATGAAAATCGATTATTTACGATCGCAAATAATCAATTTTTGGTCAAAAAATTAAGTTCGAATATTAAAACGCCTAAGCTATTTTGGCATGATATACAAAAATATGCCGCCGTAAAGATACTAATATTTTGTGATAGTAAAAATCAACTAAAACATTTAAAAGTTACTAAACATCAGAAAAAATTTAATTTAAAATATTTTTAATGAAATTATTTTGTGACGAATTTAGAATATTTTTTTAAGTATTTATGGATCGTTTTATCCTTAGCTCATTTGTTTTGTATTGTGAGGTTTTTTTTTAAATCCGAGCCTTAAGCCTGGATCATACTATCGGTATAATTTGCCGATTTTCATCAGCTCGCTGAAATAAAGTCATAAGTAACAAACTAAATTTGCTTTATTTCTCAACAATAAGGACATAATAACACCGCACTGCGTTGGTAGTAAAGCCATATAGACTTATTCTAGAATTAGTTGATTACTCAATGTCATTTTGGTTTATGACTTGGGACTTTATTGCCGAGAGCCGACGAAAATCGGAACATTGTGTCAATAGTATGATTCAGGCCTTAGACATTAGTTTTTGGATTATTTATTTAGTTGTAGTTTTTAGGGTTCCGTACACCAAAGGTGAAAAGGAACCCTATAGTTTTCACCACACTGTCCGTCTGTCTGCCTATCGGTCTGTCTGCCTGTCTGTATGTCCGTCAACAGTCTATGTTCTCAAGAACCGCAAGAGTTAGCGACCTGAAATTTAGATAAAGTGTGCAGAACATGAGTTAAAACTAAAGGGTGTTTCAAAATGAGCAACAAAAAACTTTAAAATGCCATATAATATACATACAATTGTTTGTATATAGGCACTTGAAATTTGTAAAGTTAGCGTATTTTCATACAGACTACAACAATTAACACTAAATTAAAAAAAATCAAATTAAAGGATGTTTTATCAGTTAATGTAATTTTGACAACCTGCTGTATCTTGGAAACCGTAAGAAGCAAATTCTTAAAATTCCCAAAATTATAAAATCGCCAAACTGCAAAAAAATCGCCAAAAACCGAAAAAATCGCCACAAAAAAAAAACAAATTAAAAAATATCTAACACTTAAATAAATCGCCAAACACCGACAAAATTTCCAAAATGAAAAAAATTGCCCAAACGCCAAAAACCAAAAAAAAAACGCAAAACGAGAAAAAAAATCGCCAAAACTAAAAAAACGCCAAAACAGAAAAACGCAAAAAAAACTCAAAAATAACAAAACTAAAAAAAGGCATATTAAAAACACGTTAAAACCGAAAAAATTCCAAAAACAAACAAAATGCCAAAACTATATGTCGTGCCATAACCTCCAAAATAGTTTAAGCGACATAATTTTCGATGCCCAATTTTTTACCAAAATTTTCGTAAAAGAAACGAAGTTTAAAATATGTGTCGCTTAAGCTATTTTAGCGGTTATAGCTCGATATTACGAGTATGTAGGCTGAAATTCGCGTCCGTATGGAACCCTCAAAGTCAAAAGTCAAAGTCGCACTTTACTGAGTTTGTTATATTACAAGCAGCAATTTTTTCGAAAAAGTTATTGTAAAATACACATTTTCTAGTTCATTGTTAAAAATTCACTTTGTAAAAGCTTAAGATAATTTGAAAAATATTTGCCTCATCTGACCTTAACCGCAAAACACTTACTTAACCAATTTGTGGCACTTGTGCAATTTCCTTTCTACCGGCGTGATATCCCTTATTTTTGTACTACGCCCTGTATGCTTTTTACTCTTGAACATGTACTCATCATAATGAACTGGTCCATGCCAGCGATTTCCACTCGGTGGTATTGGTTTTTTGGGCGCGTTTTCTTTTTCCAGTTCAGCTTTTTTCCTCTTCCAAACTCTTACACACAATGAGTCTGCAATATTTTCCGAATTCTGAGGTTTTCTCTTTAACATCTTATGCTTCCTTAAGGGCTTATAAGGATTACTATAGGGCGGATCCATTTTATATGGTGGACGTTTTTGCACTGTAGTATCCGAAATATCATAATCCAGCTCATTCTGTTCAAACGTTGTTGTGGCAACTTGATTTGCTACTAAACCAAGCACAACTAAAATTTTTAAATATATTTCAAATTGATGTGCAAATAAATTACTGGACATTTCTTTGGAAAACTGAACGCTTCTAACATCACTATTCATTAAAAGCGTTTTAGCGCTACTAATTAATTTTAATTTTATATTTTTGCTAAAAATTAACAAATGATATTCAATATGTTTCTTTTTTTTATATTAGCAAATTAATTTGCACTTATTGAAAGGCCTTTTAAAGGTCAGTGTGATATTGTTGTATTTGCATTAAAGCATTTCAACTCAGCTAAGTTTGTTTGTTAGCGATTATAAACTAATAAAAAAAATTATCAGATTAAACGCTATAGTTTTAATTTTTTTTTTTTTCTTATTAAGAAGCAAATTTGTTGCTTATTCTTTCAGTTGTTGTGCAAATGGAATCCTTTATTACTTTTATTTTAAATAGCAAGTTTTATATGATAATTTCTTAATATTTTTTTTTAGCTCTAAGAAGAAAAAATTGCTTATGAAAAAGGACTTACCTCATTCATTTGTTTTGACTCATCCAAATACTAAACTGACTTGCCTTTTTTCGACAGACTTAAGACTTTTATCTCGGTTACGAAATTGTGGTTTTCAGTTCTTAATATTGCTTGTAGCTTTACTGTCTTGAGCCGATTTGCCACTATCGGCACAGTGTACGAATTTTTGTTAGTTCACTGCAATAAAGTCACGAGCGGTTAAAAGGCTTTAATTCTACAATTATTTAGAACTAAGGAGGTTATTGCACTACTTTGGAGTGGATTTAAAGCCATATAAACTTTTGCCGGAACTATTCAAGGAGTGAGGCAATTTTTTCTTGCTAATTTATTTTTTTACAAAGAGAAGTAACACTTACTACTAATAGGTATTACCACAGATAATCGGTACATTGCACCGATATGTGGATCTCGACTTTTTTCTCGTATATCAGCCTATTCAGTTAATTTCTCTATTCTAATAAGTTCTTTACTATTGCTTTTTGAATAATCAGCTGTGAAGGTTGGCCATATAATATAATATAATACATATTGCTATCTACTTTTTAGTTGACAAAATTTGGATATGCATTTAATGGTGAATGAGTTGTGCATAACAACGTATATAATTTGGAAAAAAAATTTCAAGGTTTGGAAACAGCATTGCATTCCATTGAAAAGAAACGTAAAAATAAATTACAGTTTCGAGTTTGAGATAAAAAGTAGTTATCCCTATTGCAAGATCAGTTAAGCTAAGAAATAACATGTGAACAGAAATAGATTCTATATTGGATCTATAGTTAAATAAATCAATGGATCAACTCAACTACTGTCAGCGTTAAGCCTCTTCAAACTTTCCTGTACACATTTAAGCAGGGATATAAGAATATATGTACTACCTTTAAGTGTTGTTAAAATTAGTTTATTATAAGCGGGCTAATCTTGAACAGCGTTTAAAAACTTCTGATTTGTATAACTGTTTTTCTTCTACTTCAGTAGCCTGTTTTTGGCACAAACCAATTATCAAACCCCACTTAATTTAAATGGGTTTGATCATAGGCCAAAAATTAGCTACTGAATGAGTATGATTCAAGTCTACTACTTACGATTCTGCTCCATGAAATGGAAAGAAATGCAGTCAAAGCACAATCAATACACGAAAAGTTGAATACAACGAAGCACTTTAGCAGGCGACATGTTCGAACAGTTTTTGGTTCGACTGTCTGCTGTTTTTAATAAAAATTTAAAAAATCTAGACTTGGAACGATTCAGTAAATAAAATGGGTTTAATTACACTAGTTTACAATTAAAATAAACATTTGATGAGTGGTGATTTTCCTTATGTGGTTTCTTGTGCTGAATTTGAAAATCAACGTTAAGTTTTTTATGGAACATGAGATATTCAAATTTTTAATTTTTTTTTTTACATTTTTCACTTGACCAATCATATCTCGAGGTAGAAATGCCCGATTGGGTCATTCTGGGTATTCAAATGCAAGGTATTAAGATAACAAATAAATATATATAATCGGATCTTTAATTGGTAAAGCGGTTCAAAATATACCGATGAAAATAGAGCACATTTTCAAAAAAATCATATTTTACAGTGATTTTATGCCAACAGAAAAGTAGAAATCGTTTAAAGAAAACGTCTGGTATCTACGTATATGAAGTAAAGGTGATACTTTAACTTAAGTACTAAGACCAATCAGAAGAAAATCGACCGAAAAATGGTCAAGTGAAAAAATGTCGAAAAAATGAAAAAATTGCAATATCTCAAAAACTGTTCCATAAAAAAAAATTAACCTCGATTTTCAAATTTAGCTGAAAAAATACATAAGGAAATTTAAATTTTATTAAATTTTCATGAAAAAAAATTTAATTTTGTAAACTAGTGTTATTTGTTTGAGTCAAAAACGAACTATGGAATAAGTTCAATCCAAGTCTAAAAAAATTTTTTATTTCTGCTGCTTTAACTTCTGACCTATTAAAATCAACAGCCGGTCAAACTATAAACTGGTAAGAATGTCAACTGCTGAAGTGCTTCGTTGTGTGTAACTTTCTGTTTATTGCTTGTGCTTTGACTGCGACTGTTTGCATTTCAAGAAGCACAATCATAAGCAACAGTTTGTATTTGTTTAATAAAAAACCAAGACCACAATCTTACATCATTTGTTATTTTGGATGTAGTTTTTCAAACACTGTTCCTGATCAAAAACTGCCGTGACTGTCTCTTTAAAAAAAAATTTATGTATTACAAATTACCCTTATAGTAATAATATTTCATTGAATCACCCTGCCATTTTAAATTTAAATAACTTAACTGACAATCGTTGTTATAATAACAAATTGATAAACAAATTCCGCTTCTACTTTTAAAAACAAAATGAGTACTTCTATTTCTACAGAAAACCTTCACTTTAGAATATTCAATGTTAAGCTCAAGCTCAGTAGGAGAGCAAAGCAATGTTATCAGTGAATTAGTAGTGAATATAGCAAAGATGTTTAGTAAAATGCTTAGTGAAATAACAAATAAAAATCTGTAAACAAATTAATTGAGAACTAAAAATTCATTTCCTTAAACTATTATTTTTTTTTTCATAAAAAACATCAATTCATTTCATTTAGTTCAATTTTAAAGTGCAAAACACAACAGGTTCATAATTTAAGTCTTGACAAAATGTGCGAGATTAAACATAAGCGTATAAGAATTATGCCAATTGGGAGCATAATTGCGATCTTAATACTGATGCAAATACAATTCGTGGTGGCCAAACATTATAAGCAACCTTATGGCGATATAATGCCAGAGGAGGAGGAAAATGTATATCCAAATAGTTTTGATGTTGGGACTGGCGAAAATCGTTATGAGTCAAGAAATAGACCAGGCTTGAGACATGGGAGAGGTGAATGGGAAAAAGGTCAATATCAAAATTTTGATAGCACTTATTACAATCGTAATAATCGCAATTTTGGTGGAAATAATGCCAATGGTTGGCTGGTTTCTTCTAGCATTGTGGAACTGCAGCCAGACAATTACACTGATAGGTCAATTGAGGATGCTGTCAAGCACAAATGTAACATATGGGTGCCGTAAGTAATCAAGTGATGTTATAAGATGATGATAGCTTACAAATTTTTTATTTAGATTGGATGCCCTGTCTAAGTACCCAGAAGCTGAGAGAAAACAAACTAATAAGATCGCCGGCTTGGTGCTGATAGAAATCTGCTGCAAGGGCTACGCTGCTATGCGTTGGCAAGGCAAGACTTTGTGTCGTCCAGTTTGTGAGAATTGCCAAAACGGCCGTTGCATTGCTCCCGAAGTGTGTGAGTGCTATGATGAATATGTGGCTAATGATAATGGCGATTGTGTATTCACTTGTCCTTTGGGTTGTCTAAATGGTCGTTGCTACTTAGATGGCAGTTGCGAGTGTGATGCGGGCTTTAAGCTTGATGAATCGAGAAAGTTTTGTAGGCCCATATGCAGCAAAGGTTGCGGCACAAACCGTTTGCACAATTGCACGGAACCGGAAGTGTGTGGCTGTTTAAAAGGTTATATTTTAACCGACAACGATTGCCAGCCGGTGTGCCAGCATGACTGTGGAAGTGGTGGCATATGCCGCCAGCCAGATATTTGTGAATGTAGTCCTGGTTTTGAATTAAAGGACGGTATATGTCAAGCGGATTGTTATCAGTAAGTTTGGATGGGGCAGAAAAAGCAAATATATTAAAAAAATATATTATTTCCTTTTACAGAAAATGTGACAATGGTATTTGTTTTGGTCACAATCGATGCATTTGTAATCCAGGTTTTACCTATCACGAGCGTTCTACACAGTGCATACCCAAATAATTTGATATATTTTTTTTATTTTATAGTTAAAATAATTTATGTACATATAAGTGTAGTTAATAAGGGTTACTGCAAATTAAGCATATATTTAAATGATAAGGCATTTAGTAGGTAATTTGGTTTGGTTAGCTTGTACTTACAAAAATATATAAAACATATCGTGACCCTATATTCAAAACACGTCAGCTAAAAAAAGCTTAATTTTCAGTAGAGCGAAAAAACTAGTTAATTCGCTCATTATTAAATATAAATGGTGTGCCTTCTATAATATGTTTTAAATATGCTTAATAATTTATAGGTTTGCAATAAATATTTTATTTTTCACTGGTTTGCATATTTTTAGTCGATCAAAAAACAAATATTTTTTTAGAGTTAGGCATATTGGGTCGGCAGAAATATATGCTTTTTTTGAAAATATTTATTTTTTCATCAATTTGTGAAATCTTTAACTCAATACTAGATATAATAACAAAAATTAAAAATTTTAAAACCCCCCGACTTTTTTCAGAAAAGATGTTATATCTTCTAAACGGCTGGACCGATTTTTTTCAAACATAGCTAAGAACCCTCTAGATCAAGTCATCTTTCAAACAGAAAAAAACTAAATGAAAATCGGTCCAGCCGTTTAGCCTGTACGTGGACACAGACAGACACACAGATACACTGATACACAGATACACAGACACACAGACACACACTACAAACTTATAACACACCCTTTTTTAGTCGGGGGCTAAAAACAGAAAAGCCACAAGAAGAAACTTAAAATACCATAAAAAAAACTAAGCCTGACTGAAAGCCTCTTTCATGTCGAGGTGGTCAGCTTTAGGACTCTCTAACTCACTCTAAATTATCAATTTCAAAAGCTTATGTCATTGACTATAATCGGTCCATATATAATGTTTCTATTCGACTAACAGCTTAAAAGTTAAACATAAATTACCAATTTTTTTTTTATCGGAACCTCTCTGTACTAATATATTAAAAGTGACCATATCTCAAAAACTAGCCATAGGATATCAAAATCCTTACCAGATCCCTGTTCAGTATGCCAAATGTAATCAGAGATGAGGTAGATTTATTATAAATTACAAATTTTTTAAAAATATTCGAAATTTACATGGGAGTTAGCATTTATTTTCAGCAAAAAAAAAAAAATATATACTTTGAGATAGCAGAATAAGAAAAATTGATATAAAACTGGGAAAATAATTTTTTTGATTCGAAATTTATACTAAAGATGAATATTGCATAGGGGAGCTATTTGCCATCGGAAACTCATTTTGACCAAACTTGAGTTGACGTATTTTGAATATAGGCTCTCGATATAATTAAAATTAAAAGTAAATTAAGGGTAAATTACAAAGTTACTTTTATATATCGCACTTGTTCCTCAAAAGCGTAACAACTCAAAATTTTAAAATTTTCACTTTTTGCAAAACGCCAAACAACATAGGTCATATCTACCCACTGTGAAAATCTCCCTTTGATTTGACTTCTATTCCGTGAAAAAACCTGTTATGACTCTCTTTGTGTTTTTAGAAAAACTACTTTAAGGCCCAACTATAATATGAATAAGCTGGCTTAAGCTAATGTCAGAATTGAACGATAAGTCTGTCAAATGCTTAAACAATTCAGATGTGGCTTTTAGGTGGCCACAATGTACTTACATGCACTTAAGTATTCTTTAGCCACAGCTGCATATCTAGGTATTGTCAATAATTTTGTATTAATTTTGTTCCTTCTCATAACTCCTAAATGAATGCAATTCAATCAAACTAACTAGAAAGAATGACCTAATCTATTAGAAATTCACATATAAATATATCCATCACCTTATTACTTGTTTTATTTGTTTTGCCTACTTAAAAGTACAACAGTGAATATACATAAGTAAATACATGAGTATGTGTGTATATGTGTATTGTAAAACAAACAATGAAAATAAACGTTTTGCTTTATTTTCCGAGTTTAAAATAAGAAATAATAAAAAATATTTAAAATCAATGAATATTTTCTGCTGCTGCTTGTTTTAGTTAAAAAAAATGCACAAACAGTTGTTTCCTTACGGAATGTGCGTTCAGTTTGACACTTAAGCAAATGACATTTGACGAAACTTGACGAAAAGTTGGTTAAGTCCCTATTTAAGCAAATGACATTTGACAAAACTTGACGAAAAGTTAATTAAGTCCCTATTTACACTATGCAAGTCTTATTGCTAAGCTGATTAGTTTATTAGGAGAGAGAGACGGGGGGAAGAGAAATGTTTCTATAGCTTAGCAATAAGACTTGCATAGTGTGATTTGGGACTAAGTACATTATAGTTTGCCACATACGTTTTATATGTAACCGCATAGTTACTTAAGCTAGCTTATTCATATTATAGTTGGACCTTTAGTCTCAATTAAAGGAAGACATTTTTAGTTGTTTGCAAGTGATTGAGCAAAAGAGATCAAAGTTTTTTCATACAAAGAGCAACATTTCGAGTTGTTGTTGTTTTAGACTGCTAACGGTTAATGTAATCTAGAGTGAATTTTCAGTTAAACTGGGTAAACTTGAAATAACATCACTAGTTAAACAAAAAAATTTCAGAAAATGAATAACAACTCAAAAAGTAGTTCTTTGTTTTGGAAATCACTTAAGCAATAAAAAGAAACAAAACGTTATATTCTTTTTTAATGGTATTTTCTTACAATGACATAATTTTTTGCTGTAATATATCGTTAGAATCAATAGAAACAGTTTTTGGCCTCTACTGAAAATTCATGAATTTTTAGTTGTTACGCTTTGAATGTAAAAGTTTTATTCAAAATGTTTAATGCTTGGTTTTATTAATAAAATAAAATGTTTCAATCGGAATATTATAAGCATGATATAAATATAGAAGGTACTTCCATTCTCTCAATTTTTCTTGACATTCACCATCTGACAAGTATAAGTATTGTGAAGTTTCCGGTAAAATCGTGCTACTGTATTAATTTAATATTTCCCCCTCTATTTCCTGTTTTTTTTTGAAAATTTTATTCAAAAATTATTTCAAAATTGTTTTTATAAAATACAGAATGTATAAATTAAACAATTAATGTCCAAATTGTGTTCGACGCTTGTACCGTCTTGTCTCTGGACGGAAAAAAAGAAGCAGAATCTTTAAAACAATTATTAGTTATTGTCTATGCTAGAAGGTTCGTGTATTTGCTTTATGATTTTGTTTCAAAAATTATATCCAACACATATTTTTTTCATTTATTTTTCAAACTTTTGTATAATGATTTCATTTTATATTTATGTTTTAAAAACATGGTAATAATATTTTCATTTTTCATTATGAAAGACAACAACCATTTTTGAAGAAAATAATTTAGAGAATTCAAAAACAAGAAAATTATTTTAAAACAAAAAAACGTCATAAATCTTCTTACCAAATTGGGGCATAAGCAAAAAAATAAGAGTGCAGCATTTTTTAAATTCCCTGCATTTCCTGGTGTTCGCCAACAGTGGCTAAGAGCCTATAAGATCTGTGAAATAGACTTGCCAAAAGATTTGACCGGTTATTGAACCAATTTTGTTAGAAAAGGATGTTACAATCAACAAGAAACATATTATGTAGATTAAACAGAATGCAGTATCAATTAATATTTGTTAAACTTAATGAAAATTCGTTGTCAAATAATCCAAATCATCAATCAATTTGGCTTCTCATTGCCAAATTTAGATGAAAATATAGTTAAAAGATTTGTATTAAGCAGAAAACTTAAAAATATGAGATAAGTTATTACATTATCACTTTTTAAACTACACAGATATGTAGTTATGTATATAATTTTATTTATTCCCAAATTTTTGTTAAGATAATTACATATTTTTGTAAAAAATTTCTAGGGGAAGACTTAAATTTTTTACTACATGGGAACATTTTTCTTTATTTCTCTCAAAAAACAAACTTCAAAAATACTTTTTTTTAAAAACAAAGAGAGAATGGAAGTACCTTCTATATTTATAGCATGATTATAAGCATAGCTGTTCAGTGTGATTTTTTTTTTGAATTTTTTTCATTTGAGTTTTTGAGATTCAAATAATTTTTTGTTAATAAGTCAAATTTATATTATTCAACAAAAACTTTATTGATTATTTCAATTCATAAAAAATAGTTTCAAATAGTTTTAAATTGTAAAAAATATACAAATAAAAAAATTTTCTTTTATTATAGAAAATACTCCTTGTAAGATGATTTCTAGTAATGAAGCTTTTCCTGCGACGACCCCTAGAGGAATCCACCTATTGCCTCAATCATCTTATCACCTTGGATAATTGAGAAATACAGTTAGCGCCATATTCGTATTATGTCTACTTTTCAAGTTATTTTTATATAACAAAATATTTAGCTCAATAAAAATAACAAGGTATTGATTGGGTTTTTGCAAAACTTGCACGAAATCATTATGTGCTAGCTCTAAATGAAATTCAAATTTTATTGTACATCTGAGGAAATTTCATAGTGAAAAATATAATGAATACCTGAGGCTCAGTAGTAAGAAAAGAGATAAGAAAAACGCGTTCGTACAAAAGTGCTCTTTTTCATTTCATTCAACTATAGAACTCTCTGAACTAAATATATCATAAATAAATATAATAAATATTTCTTTTTATTTTTCAGAAATAGTTTCTATTCAAGAAATACTAGCCTGATTTAATTAATTTATCGTTTTTTTTTCAAATTTAATTCTGAGAAAAACTATTTGATTTTTTCGTAGTCAAATAATATTGAAATTAATTTTATTCAAATTTTGAAAATTTAAATTCAATAAATTTTTCTTTTGTTTTAAAAATACCAACAAAATTGTATTTCGAATATTTTAAATTTAGATAATACTCTAAAAAATGGATTTCAGCAATGTATAAATTTAAAAAATTTCAATCGTTTTAAAATAAATAAATTGTATTGATATTTCACATAACAAATAATTGTTTGCATTCTTATTATTTCTTGTTTAAAATAAAAACTATAAGTGAAATAAAAATATTTTTATTTTTCATTCCATTCACTTATTACAGCTATGATTATAAGGAAACAGTGAAACTTATAGAAAAACTTAAAATTGCTTTTGTTTTCAATAAAAATTTAAAACCAAAATTTTTTTAATTTCATTTGTAAAAACTGGCCGTTACCTTAGAAAACTAAAGATAGAGAAAAATAAGTTTTTGTGCCATCAATATTTTAAAATGATGACTAATTGTTGTTATTACCAACATATCATGAATATTGAAACAAACTATAAAATTTGGTTTTGTTCCATTACACTGCACACTGTAACATTTGATGATTAATACCTAATTGACAAAACAATAATGAAAGTAAAACAAATAGTAGTGAAATATTCGGTTGTGCCGAATCTTATATACCCTTCACAAGCACACACAATATGGAGTACATATTCATATTCATACATATGTAAGTACAGATATATTTTTTTATGAAATATAATAAATATGATATATTTTTTGTTCTATTGCAAATCATAGATACTATACTTTAGTATCGAAAGATTTTATTTTCGATATTAGCAATATTTTGTATTTTTAAAATAAATGAAGATAAATTAATTAGAGAAGGGCTTAAGAGAGATCAGACCCTTCTGATAGAAATTAATTTAACCACCTTTATAGCAAACTGAATGCACATAAATGCATAAATTAGAAAGTTTGCAAGATTTACCAAATTAATACTGACACCGAAAACTTTGGGCTTTGTCTTTTTTGCCCCATCGTTTAAGTGAAAGTGCGCTTTGTCGGTCATCACTAAATTCGACAAAAAGTTTTTATTGTGTTCAACGAGATTTCATTGTGTTCAACGAGATTTAAAAATGCTCTAGCATAATCCAAGCTGAACGCAAACTCTTCAGGGCTTAATTTTTGGACTAGTCGAATTTTTTTAGGGAAGAGATGCAGATCGTATTTCAAAATTAGAGTGCTGTTAGAAAGCTGCAACTGCGCAGATCATTTTTTCGTTAATGTCTCCGGATTTTCTGCAACACTTTATCCCACAGTATCAATATTTTCGGCCGATCTGCTAGTTTAAAGTCTGCTCACACGTTTTGATCTGCAACACTCCCACCAACGAACGAATGGTTGGACCCGTTGGAGCAGTTCTTACACCATAAAATGTTCTGTATGCACATTGATTATTAATTATCGAACGATTATTCTTAAGGAAAAGAAAAACAATCTTAATTCTTTGCGCAATTATATAGCGTTCCATTTTCATATATTCTCCCAAAATTTAATTCTTGATATAGAAATTTCTTTTGAAATATTTACAAGCAAAGAAATTAATTTTTTTTTAATTCATGTAGTTACTTTTGCCGCACCCTTATGGAACTTTATAATTTTTGGTTGAGGGTATAACAACAATATATAACAAGTCGTTAAACTGAAGGAATTTTAAAAAAGTGATATCAAGTGATCTTAAATATCAGGCTTTTAAAGCAAATATCATAACTATATATTAAATTTTTAAAATCTATTTTGTAATTTAATGGCGTATGATAATATTTTATTTATTAGTTGATAAAAATAATTTAACAATAATAGTGCGTTTAGAGCTCCTCAACACTTTGATCACAGTTCATACTCTATTATAGGATCTAGAAAAAAAAAGAAGAAAAAAACTTTAAACTTCAAACTTTATGTCATCGCAAATGCCTATTCCAATACTTACCTTCCACTTTTCTAAAATAGACATAAAGCAAACCTGCCACTACACACACAACAACGAGCCCAGCCAGAGCAACTAACCCCCACAAAGGTAATTTGGTTTTCTCAGCCAGTCGTTCAATTTTCATATCACTGCTGATAACGCCCTCCCCTTTGTCAGGATCTAAATTGGTGGTTGACAGAAGCGGCAGGTTACACTTATAATAGATCGGATCATCTGATACCGACTCATCCTCGAGTGTGCGGCATGCCAATTGATTTTTAACCAAATCACATTGACACAATTTTAAATCCAGACAAGGTTGATCAAAAGCATCTGCACACAAGTGGGCACATTTTTTAGTAACCAAAGGACCAAATTCATCAAATTCCTTCCAGCATTTACATTTTTCTTGGCATTTTTCAGCTGAGGCCAAAGTAGCTGCTGACGTGCGTCTTAACAAGTCGGGATGTGCAGTGGAGAAGGCGTGTGTTGTAGTTGTGGGATTAATTGTGCTTATAGATGTTTTGGCCATATTTTCTTCAAATTGTTTGGTGATAAGTAAGACTTCTGTAGTTGTACTTGTATATTTTATGACAGTACTGCTAGTGGTTTGTATTAATTGGCAATCACTGTGATTGAGACCTTTTTCAGTTTTGGTGGGTTCATAGTTTTCATGGCAAATGCAGACATTTGGCGCTGCACATATGCCATTTATACAATCTGGCTTACACACAGGTTCGCAACTATTTATTGAGTTACTTTTTAGCTTAAAACCTTCATGGCACTGACAAATTTCGGGCTCAACACATGAACCGTTTTGGCAGGGCATGGAACATGTTGGCTCGCATTCTTCTTGTGGTCCCATTAAATAGCCCGGCTTGCAAATACATACCTCAGGTTTAAAACATAAGCCATTCTTGCAACCACCATTGCACACTGGTTGGCATGATTCAAAATCATCCATTTCATAGCCTTCCAAACATTCACATTTATTGGGTTGCACACATTTGCCAAATGAGGAGCAGTTGCTTTGACACACCGGCTCACAGTAGAGATTGTAAATGGAGCTTAATTTCATTTGATAGCCATTCTCGCATAAACATTTATTGGGCTCACTGCAGGTGGCATGATCTGGGCAGGCTTTTTCGCAAACGGGTTTGCAGTGTTGTTCGAACATAACATAGCCTTTGTCACAACTGCAGGTGTTTGGCTCACTACAGTTGCTGTGCTCCGGGCAAGCATTCTCACACACAGGTTCACACAAATTTAACTCAGTTTTTGCATAACCCTGCTTGCATTCGCAAATATTCGGCTGAGTACAGTTTGCAAATGCTGGACAATCTGTATCACACTTTGCTATGCAAGTAATGCTGGTAGCATTCACTTTATCTATTAGCTGATAGCCTTCCTGACACTCACACTCATTGGGTTTGCTACACTGGGCATACTGAGGACATGCCGGTTCACATATGGGCTCACATTTGCCTTCATTTTCTTTGTAATTTGGCTGGCATGTACAGGTATCTGGTTTTGTACACTCACTATAATCTGGACATTTTTGGCTGCATACAGGCTTACACTGACCCTTACCATTATCAAAGTAGCCTGAATTGCATGTACATTGATTTGGTTTGGTGCAGCTAGAGTTTTCTGGACACTCTTTTTCACATATGGGCTCACATTTCCCACTGCCATCAGCATCTTGATAACCTTTATTGCAACTGCATTTGTTGGGTTCTATACACTGGGCATTTTGGTCACAAGCAGGCTTACAAAACGGTTCGCATTGTATATTTGTAGCACTGGCAGTGTAACCCCTGTAGCCTACATTACACTCACAGATATTTGGTCGTATGCAGTGGGTATTGTTTGGGCAGGACGGTTTGCAGGCGGGCTCACATTTACTATCACTAACTTTTGTATAACCGTCACAGCAGACATTGATGCGTTCGTAGTCATGATAGTTCTATAAAGAAAGAGGAGAATCTTTAAAGGTTAATATTAAGCATCAGTCAAACAATCCATTAAAAATTTTAAAAAATTGAGGCAAACAAAATGGGTATTAAGCACTTTAAGTAAAAGCTCTTCTCATCTGGATTTAAAACTTGGAGCACAAAAGTCATGTCAATAAAGTGAATTTCACATGGAAACAAAAACATTATTTTAATAATTTGTTTCAGGTTTTCATACAAATTGCACATAGGGAATATCACGTGGAAACAAAAACAATATTTTGATAATTTGTTTTAAGTTTTCATACAGATTCCACATAGAAGAAAGAGTCAAGAAGTTTAGCTTGTGCTAGTTTGTCTAACGAAGGACCATTGGTTCCAAATAGGGACTCAACCCTATTGCGATACACTAGCTCAATAAGAGTGTGATCAGAACAATTCTAACATATGCATCGATAGTATGGTAGAAGTCAATATTTAGAAAGTCCAACACTAAAATTATGGAGAAGCTTCCATAAATCTGTTGCCTAGCCCTTAAATGCTCACTGTATCTTTAAAGATACAACCATTAAAATAACTCTTATAGTGCTACTTTAGAATTGCACAAAAACAGCATTAATGCACAAAGAACACATTAAGTGTTTGTTTCAAACTATTTTTCAACGAATAGTTTTTCAATTGTAGGCCTAGTTGACTTTGAAAATTAAAAATATTTTTTTTTCATATTAAATTAATCGGCATTTTTCCAATGCGAAAACTTCAAAGAAGATTTGAAATTGAGTCTCAAAAAAAATAAAAATCAATGTAAGAGTATGTCTGCTATCCGTTAGAAATGAAAATAAATAAGTTTGATTCGACGTCCTTCAAGGAAGCTATAGTAAATGGTTGTATCTTTAAAGATACACTGAGCACTCACCAATAAATTAAAGATTCGTTATTGTTTAAACTTTGTACTGCTTTATAGTTTATTTTTATTCACATGCTAAGCTTTGAAGAAGCAGATTGTTTATCTTAAGCATTGTGCATTTATTTTGTAGTACGTTTAACAATATTAACGGAATTTCAATTAAATTTGACAAACAAATTTTTGGGAAAGTCATGTCAAGTTTTACAAAAGTTGATGAAGACGTGTGCCAATTATTGTGCAATAGCGAAAAGTTTTCCTACTATAGCACGGATAAAAGCGACTGATATTGACGACCTAGAGATGAGGAATTTCCAAGCGGCGGAAAGAAGAATAATAAGTAGTATTCAATATGCATCTTAAGTGCAATTAATTGATGAAGATAATTTGCACAATGATAATGCGCATGAAATTGATTCAAATGCATCCACACATGATTTTTTTTCATTATGATGCTCACTATCTACTTCTTTTGAACACACTTTGTCATTGAATTCTTCCAATTGGTTTTCTTCTATATTTAGTAAGATAACAATAAATCCCAAATCTTCTGATTTGGAAAGAGTGTTATAGAAAAAGGTGATCTATAGTTTAGTGAAAAACAGGTTCTATATGGAGCAGACAGTAATCTTCCAGAAGATATAAACAAATTACAGACTCCATACCAAGTTTGGAGTTATTTATTTCTGCAAAACTTGGAAGAGGACATAGTAAGAGAGTATGTAAAATATTCTGGAATAGATCAAATCAATTTTACAATAGCGGACTTGCGTAACTTTATAGGAATTCTTTTCCACAAGAGTTATTATGAGCTTCCAAATTCACGGGAATATTGGTCTGAAAAAAAACATCGAGGCGTTGCTGTTATAAAAAGCCAAATGAGCAGAAGGCGTTTTTAAAAAATTCGTGAAATAGTTCACTTCTGCTCCTGCTCCTGATGATGGTATCGCGACAGACTTTATCTTTTACGACCTATTATTGAAACTCTTAAAAGAACTTTTGGTACATATCCAAAGCTGGGCTGGCTATGTGTAGACAAGCACATGTTCTCCACTAAAATTGGAAGTTTTATGAAGCAAAACTTGCCAAATAAGCCCAAAAAAATGGGGATTTAAACTTTTTGTAGTATGCGATACTATACGATATGCTTTTAAATTTGAAGTTTATGGCTAAGCAGCTGAAATTTGTGCCGAAGGAGAACCTGATCGATTGTTCGATTGCTTCGTGAAGTACCTCGATTTTAAAACTACAAAGTATACTTTGACAATTTTTATACTTGCAATAGGTACTATTCGGTGGAACAGAATAAAAAAATTCTAAGTCCAATGGATCGTTATAAAATTATGATGAGAAGCACAAAGTGGACCAATAGAATATTTTATCGTCTTCTATGTAAATGTAAAATAAATGTCAAAAAACATCAGAAACGAGATTTTAAGTTGGAAATGGCAGAAGTTTTATTTTCCTCCACGTTGGATCATCCCGCTCATCGTTGCCGTCCACCTGTTGAAAAACAAGTTGAAGAAAAAATTCGAAAACCAAATGTTCATCAAGCTTCACCAAAGGACACCAGACCAGGTATGACAGATTATTTTGCTGTGGTGGATAAAAAGGGAGATGTAAACTGTCAAGCTGCTCCGGGCGTTTTATGTTTTGCAAAAGTGCTAGGTGAATCTATGTTTAACCGTGGGAAAATTTGTTTTTATGACTACCATCTCTCCCAATCATTCTTAAATTAAGTTATAATTTAAGGTATTTTTGTGAACCGAATTTTATGCATTATTAAAATAAGTTCAATTAAATAAAAATATTTTAAAAATTTAAATTTTTATTTTCTTTTTTTCTTAGAACATTATAAACTGAAGAGTGCTCAGTGTATCTTTTAAGATACAACCACTTTTATTTAAATATCTTTAAATAGACACTTTTTTTTTGAAAAACTGAATACGTAGTGTTTTCTGGTTTGCAACGATTCATATCATATATTTTTTTAGTTGTAATCGGCGGCCTTGAGCATTTAAGGGCTAGGTATAAGTAGCTCTCCAAGAACTGTATACGTAAGGGCAATGGAGTCCATTTTTCATGTCCAACGTATAGACATTCTAATTATGTACGAAGCAGCTCTTGCTATGAAACGTCTACAAGTAATGGGTGAATGAACGTCACATGGAGTATTTTCTTTCTTTCCCGCCCTCGCTCAACCAAACTCCCGTTATTTTTGGGTATGACACCTTACCGCACCATTACCCACCCTTGAAATATTGACTGGAAAAGATTTGATAAACTACGTAAATGATACTGAGTTCCTAGAAAGTTGATATTCTGTTTTAGTTATATGAATTTGTTTGCAGAACCAAAAATTTACTTACATATATAAAATTTGTTCCGACTTGTATAAATTTGACTTCATGACGTACGAGTATTTTAGGCAATTATAACATAATGTAAAATAATAGATTTAGGAAAACTAATTGCTGTGTTTTCTATACGAAATCGTTAGTTAGAAAGATTTAATCTTTCTTTCTGCACAAACAAGTTTATTTGTATTATTATAATTAAAATCATTACAATTTCGTTATAAATTCCATAAATAAAAAAAAAGTTATGAAATCCCCTTCTTTAAGTTTTAAAATTTTTTATCATTTGTTTGCTCATAAGATTTCCAATTGTTTACGTCAGTGGTCGGCAACCTAAACCATTACATTTTATGATTGTGTGCGTTATACTCTCACCACAAACCGGTGTTGCCAGTGAAATTTCGTCGCATTTCCTTAACTTGATTTTATGATGGTAAGAAGAAGCACTGAAATATCGATTATTAAAAAGACATTTTTTGTTGTTGCTATGTCAATGTAATGCTGAGTAAAAAGACGGTTTTGAACGTTTTCTTAAAATAATTTATATATATATATATATATATATATATATAGTTGGAAATGCTTTTGTATGTCACGTTTTTTCATGCATAACGTTGACAAACCAAACATTCTGGTTTGCCAAAATAGTTTCCTGAAAATAAAAATTTTTTTAAATTTTCATCACACATATTTTCTTATTGTTGGATCAAATTTTTTTCTCTGGCAACGCTGATTCTGAACAGCATGCGATACACACAACTTGCTCTCAACAATGCGTGTGTACACGTACGTAATAGGAGAGTATATTATAGGGCGCTGCGCCCTAAATTCGCAGATCACTGGTTTATGTAATGCAATTTTAAGAGCGATGTGAGAAAAGTTGTTAGCAAGAGAGAATTATTTAAAGAGTTCATAATACAGAAGCTATAAATCTTGGGGTTCCTAAAAAAATATGTTATTTTCAGAGGTAATATCAAAATTTTAGCTGATTATAAGAGCTTGAGAGCTTTTTTGGTAAAGTTTATGTAAAAGCTTCCATGCGTCCGTCAGAGTATTATCATATAAAACGGTGATAACACATCGAGCATGTTGTCGAACATTTATGTTGGATGAAACGATTTGCTCGTATAATAAGGTAAAAAGAACGTTTTGCCGAGCTTGCTCGCGTGTTCTAATTTTTTTATATTTGGGTACACATAGAAATATCTAGCCTAAGTAATTGTTCGTTAGTGCAAGGTGGCAATTGGTGAGCGAAAGTTTTCCAAAGAATTTTCGGAGTTATATGATAGATTATCCAAATTATGGCAAATAAAAAGCAAATTATATAACAATAGAATTTTACTTTATAAAGCCTGGATCAGACAATCAGTACAATGTGCCAATTTTCGTCGGCTCACTGCAATAAAGTCATAAGTAATAACCCAAAATGACATTATTAATTCATTAATTCTTGAATAAGTCTATATGGCTTTATTACAGATTCAGTGTGGTTCAGTTATGTAACTATAATTCAATTAGTTGAGAAATTAGGCTAATGTACCTTGTTACTTATGAATTTATTTAAGTGAGCCGACGAAAATTGGTACATTGTGACAATCGTGTGATCCAAGTTCAAGAGTTTTTATTTTTTCTTGGCTTTCATATACGTATATACATATATCAATTTTCCAATAATTTGCTTTCAGTTAATGCAGCTGAAAATTCATGCATTATTTTGCTGCATTCTCTATGAAAATTAATTTATACTATAGTTCGCAGCCAAGCTCTACAAGCTCAACAACATGCTCCCTTTGTAATAGCAACTTAAAAGACAAGCTTAAATTACTCATGAGTCACATATACTGTTTTAAATTTAAAAACTTTCCTGCAATAGAAGTGGAATGGAAAATTTGATTCAGTTTATCTTAAATTTGTGGAAAATTAATTTATTCATAAATTTTTTCCAAAAGATAAATTTAAGGCTTATTTTGTGAGTATCATTATTAGTTTTTTGTGTAAGACTGTTACCTGCACTGAAGAATACACATACGGTTCATATTTATATTTGATGCCACCAAAAAAATTCCTTTTCGAGACCAAACGTTGGCCATTATTCCATTGTATGCGAGTTTTTATAACCGATTTAAAATTAACACACCACTGAGCCCTTGTCAAAGTTAGAGAATTCAAAATTATTTGCCATAACACTATATATTTTAGCATATGCATTTTTTTCTTTAAACAAAAGAATATAAAACAATAAAAAAATATTAACAATAATAAATTTATTAAAACCGTCTTTGTAACGACCAGCTGATTGTTTATTTAAATGGAAACTAACCAAGATAAAAACTCATACAAAAATTTTTAAAACAATTTTAAGAAAAAATTCATTATTTAAAGGAGAGAAAGAAAGACTTATTATCGTTTTTTTTTTAACAGAGCAAAATGTTTTTTTAATGTAATAATTATGCCACCCATACACGAACAAAAGCGATGTTGACATAAGTTTTAAGGCATTTCGTTCAAAGTCTAGTAGTTAAGAAGCGATTTCATTTTATTTGTATTTATTTTAAGCTTCCATTTTTTATTTACGATCAAATTTAAAACAACCCTGAAAGACAGAGAAAAGTTATTTATATAAAGGAATTTCGCCTTAATCTTAACTTTTAAATATTTTGTTATTCTTTTTTTTTTTTTTTTGCTAAATAAATTTGACATAATTATTTAAAGCATTCCATTTGTGGAATGATGCTTTTGTCGTGTTGAATTAAAATAAATAGTTTATGATAAAAATTATGTAATTTGTTGCTTAGCTATTATTTTACAGATTTGTTACATTTGAAACATAAGAATATATATGTGCATGGGCATTTCCACAGTCATGTTACGTAATTTTCATTAAAAACATTAATAAGGAATGAACCCTATAGTTTAGAGCCATGCTTGTTAATTTTTACCTTTTTTTACTTAAATTAGATCTAACTACGTTTTGAAGCAATATCCAAAAATGATATAAAAACAAGCTATTTCACCGATTATCGAAACGTCACAAAAAGTGGACTTTTCTGTGGAAATGTCCATATATCATCCCTACCATGTCAAACAATCCAATGTACAAATTTGTACTTTTTAGAAGAGTGCGATATAATCGTTTAGCTCATGTAAAGAGAATCCTCACAAAAACATAAATGTGAAAAAAGGCCAAGTTCCTATAAAAAAGTTCGGCCATTAAAAGTAGTGAGATATAAATTTTGACCAAGTTCTTGTTTGTTACAATACCTATCTCTGAAATATGCTATGCATTATATAATTTTGTAATCGTAGGGTTGTTATATAATTTCTAGATATTCTGCTAACTTAACAACATTTTTACCGATATAAAGAAATGAACAAATATACATTTTTCTCTCCTTTTCTAGAAAGTTAAAAATATTGCCAAGTTAGCAGAATATCTAGAAATTATATAACAACCCTACGATTACAAAATTATATAATGCATAGCATATTTCAGAGATAGGTATTGTACCAAACAAGAACTTGGTCAAAATTAATATCTCACTACTTTTAATGGCCGAACTTTTTTATAGGAACTTGGCCTTTTTTCACATTTATGTTTTTGTGAGGATCTGACTACTTTTTGAAAAATTTGCTATGATAAAATTTTTTACATTTAAAATTTCTAGTGTGTTGTATTTCTATTCATGATCACGTTGCCACTTAAAAATGGCAAAGTTACATAAAATAATGGGTTAGAGCGTGAGTAAAAATGAATTATTGTGTTATTACAACGGGTCGCCAGTATGTACGCAATTTATTGAGAGTCGGTTGGCAAGAAACATGTAAAATACAGCATCAATTTTAGTGGGAGTGATCCCGGCTATTTTCTCAATATATTAACATATTAAAGTCTGCTTAGCCGAAGAACATAAATCAAAAGGATATGTGGATAATGTGCATGCAAAGTTTCAATGGGGTATGTTGTGCATTAATTTTTGGATTTTCCGATTGAATAAATCAATTTGGACTATTTGTCTACAAAATTTCAGCTTTCTACAGTATAATATTACGTAAAATTTTTACGGGCCTGGCACTGCCGACTTTTATTTCTACTAGTGCTTATGGTTCATGTAAAGTTTCGTAGGAAAAACCTAATGAGAATTACATGAGTAATAGACTAAAAACTGCTAAGCCGAAGTACATGAAAGAAAAAGCTACGATTTTCAAAAGAAGAAATTTTTACTTTGGAAAAGTGCAATCTGTATGAAAAGTTTCAATAAAATTGAACTTAATTTTGAGTTTACAGTGCTTTTTCCCAATCCCTGATTGAAACTTCTGGTTTCTTAGATTTTTCTTAGTGATCTCTGATTTAGATTAATTTGTGTACCAAATTTCAGCTCTCTAGTGCGAATTAGAGTTTTAGCGGATAAAACTTCTTGGTTTTAAGATTTTCCCATTAGCTTACTTACCTACACTTGCTTGCGTATAAAATTTCAGCTCCCTAGCCCGAACTTTACCTTATAATTTTATGAGCATTACCCTTTCCACTATTTTAAACTCACAATATTTCTGTGAGCAGCGCTTATAATTCATGCTAACTTTCTTCTAAAATATGCCTGACCGAAGTAGATTAAACACAAGGCCAACATTTTATGGGAGTGATCACGCCCACTTTCTTAGGTGATAGTTTAAAGTTTTGTATACGTGTAAAGTATAGGCAAGTTTTCACTAAAATGGCTTAAGTTAGAAGCTGTATATTAACAGCGTTATTTATAAAACTTTTTAAAGCTTTATAAAGGGATTTTTAGACAAATTTTCATAAGAAATTTTTCTTATAAAGCCTTAATAAGATTTATAAATAAGGCTGTAAGTTTTCAGGTTCAAACAATAGTAGCGTAGCCCCGCCCATTTTAGTATTATATTTTGGTTTTTCAGATTTTTCTAGTTGGTTTCTCACCTACACCTACTTGTGTATCAAATTTCAGCTCATACGCGCAAGTTTTAATTATTAATTTTAATGGGTGCAGCCCCTCCCCTCTGACTAAGATTTCTGGGTTTTCAGGTTTTTTTTTGTTGTTTTCTCACCTATACCTACTCGTGTATCCAATTTCAGCGCTTCAGCGCTTCAGCGCAATTTTTAATTTTTAATATTTATGGGCGCAACCATGCCCACTTTTCCAAACTTAAGATTTTTTTCGGCCAGTGTTTATTATTTGTGCCAAGTTTCGTTGCAAACGAATAATAATAATTACATACATAAATAGTATATCTAAATATGCTGAGGCGTAGTACACGAAAATGAAGTTGAAATGGTATGGGCGCCCACTTTTTTAATGAAAAATTTTTAGGCTTACCCTATCGAAGTATGTATGCTGAATTTCAACAAAATAGCTTCCATTAAGCGCCTTAGATTTGCTGTTTTAATTCTAGCTTTTATAGCCAAAATTTTTGGCTTTCAAAATTTTTTTAGTTTCTTGTCCACCTAGACCTAGTTTTGTAGCAAATTTCAGCTCACTAGCACACATTTTAATTTTTATGGGCGTAGCCCCGCCCCCTTGGCTAAAATTTTCGGGGTTTCAGATTTTTCTAGTTTATTGCTCACCAAGATCTACTTGTGTACCAAATTTTATATCTCTAGCTATAGCGGAAGTGCTTCATAATATTGATGAGTGAGTCAGTGAGTCAGTGAGTCAGGGAGTATGTCTTAAAATATGCACTTTTTGCACCTCCGTATCTCCGGAACCTTTCATTCTAAAACTTTCAAACTTTGCGTATGAGGTTACGTAAATTTCTTCTAATTATGATTTAAAGTTCATAATTTTACGGTCGCGGGGAACAAAGTTATGAGGGGGGTAAAAACAGCTCGAATGGCTTCCTGTAAATATACACACTACGTGCATTGGCCAGCACTTGGCCTGGCGCACTACCGTGCGCCTAGATATAACTCAAACAGTTTCGATTCTCCGCGAAATATGCTATATTCTAACCCGATTTGCACATAAAGTATCTCAAATGCAATATAGCATTTTAAAGGTCAGTCCAGTTAAAAATACTCAATCGTTGATTGGATGGGATTGGAAATGCACTGCGCAGACCCTTGGTAGCCATTAAAAATCAGCTTTTGAATAGACTCTTGAACGCGACGTATCTTAAAGCCACCAAAGGTGGAGAAAAATTCAGTATTTACCGTCGACCAGTTTTGCATTGAATACATTTTTAGTGGACGTTTATTACTTGTAGAAACTGTAGGACATCATTTATATGTGCCCTTATTTATGAAAGTGGTCTAGGTCATGTGCATTTTTGCTTGAAAATATTAAATAAATCTCAAAAACATCTCCAATAAATATTAAATAAATGTTAAATAAACTTGTATTAATCGAGACTAGTATATGTCTAAATTAAAATGTTGCATAATATAAAAATAGTTTTTGATTTGTTCAAATGTAATCTACTAAATATCTTGACCAAAGAGATATATGACTTAGACCACTTTCATAATTAAGGGCACATATATGTGTACACTTTCTTCGGGGGCACTGCAAAAGTGCTCCCAACATTTAAAAAACGCGCAATTTTAGACTTGTAATTTAATTTATTGCGTTATTTTGAAAACAAAAGACCAAGCGTTAACATATTTTACATGAGTTTTGTTGTTGTAATTTACATTTTTTTTTTTTCATATAAAATTTGCTCCTCGCATTAAAATTAAAAACTTAAGGCTCTAAGTTTTCTCATTTCAATACATGTCTTCTACAAACTATCCATTTTTCCAAAAAGTTCAACAGGCTAAATAAATGATAGGAATCTTTGTTACCTGTACTATTGTCATATTATATTTTTCCAATATATATTTCGTTCCAAATAAACTGGACTTGGCAATCACTCTTTGCCCTGGTATATACTGAAGGCGTGTTTTTTGTATTTTTTCCACCTTATGACAATACTGACTTGTCGTCTGATTTAACTGCAGCATTATAATTATTATTCGTAAATAATAAAAAGAAATAAGGACTTTCATTTTATTTAAAATATTTTTGCCGTTTAATATGTGTTAACTGTTACGTTTTTATCAGAACTTTAATAAAATATATTGCTCAAAGTTAAAAATTTAAATGCTCATGTATATCCGTTTGAGATAAAATCATAAAGTGTTTGAAGGAAAGAATATACAATTCAGCTAAATATAGAAATATAATTTTCAATAACACTGGCAATCACTTTCACCTTTGCATAAATTGTTATTATTACAATTATTAATGGTGTTCAATATATGCATACCAATATCATAAACCTCATGAAAACTGAACAGTTACTAATTTCTAGAAAAACTAAAAGGGCTATAATTCATACATTTTTCTTATAGAAAAATTAAATGGACTATACACTAGACTCCTGCACAACACCACTAGCAAGAACTTTTAAGACATTAACGATTTTTATAAAGCTTTATTACAGCGAAATATTCTAAAACAAACGCTAAACAACAATGTTTGCAAGAAATTTGTTTCAGTTATTGCAGGTGTAGGAGTAAAGAAGAAAACACATCGTGATGAAAGAATTTGTGATGTTTGATTTTTTATACGCATGCGTGCGTGTATAAACGCCATGCATTTACATACGCATGCACGTTGTGTGTATGATCTTTTATTATTCTCCACACATACAAACGCAAATATGCATTGACATTAGTTGTGTGCACAAAAACCTCCCTAAAATACATAATAGCTTACCATCTACATCTAAGACACACACTTAAACGTAAAATATGCATTTTTCGATTTTTAATTGAACTATAGTGAATTTTTTAATCAAAAATATTTTTTAGTCAGGCTTAAATTCAGTAATTTCAATTCTTTTTATTGAATGAAATATTTTATTAATTAATGTGAGTTTCTAAAGAATAACAATCTCTACCCAAGTAGATAGACTAGGGTGCTGATGAAGTGCGTTGATGCACAGAAAAATATCGGTATTTCCCCCAGCTTAAAAGTCTAATTTAATTTTTCTTCTCTTCTTTAGAAACTCACATTAATTAATAAAATATTTCATTCAATAAAAAGAATTGAAATTACTGAACTTAAGCCTGACTAAAAATTATTTCTGATTGTAAAATATGTAAAATAACAAGTTTACACGCATCAACTCTACTTCTTTTGATTGTTTGTTACGAACAAGAACATCAATACATCCATCTTGCTTCGCTTATTAAACGACATCATTTATTATTGGTTTAGTATAATACATGCTACACCAATACAAATGAAAAAAAGACGTATTTACATTTCAAGACTGTTTATGCAGGTCTCCGATAAACAACCGATTTCATTTAAAAGTCTTTATTTAATACAACAAAAATAATAAACCATATAAATTGCCCCTTAGCTTCACTCAAAAGCAAAAGTTATAAGTATTTATATTGTCTTAAGATATTATGTGTTACAATGAGCATCAATCAGCAAACATTTACCAAACCTTTTCTCTCAAAAATTTTCAATTAAATATTTTTTTCTAGCTGCAGACATTTTCTTTTATTTATTTTCAATTTCGAAAGTAGATCAATAAGTTGTAATGAATTAAATTCTTGTTTGGAATCCTTACAGAATGGAACTTTAAACTAAGAAACTTCAAATACATTGCTTCGGAAAACAGGAGAATTTTTAATCTGTAGGAGAATGTTACACTTCTGGTGAGTTTTTATTAGCTTTGTTTTTTTTAATGCTCTGCTCTAGTAATTGCGGTGACACCCTCGTTATGAAACTTAAAAAAATGGCGACAACTAAGAAATTCTTTATCAATTGTGGTTTCAACACACATTTAAAAATATAAAACAACCAGAGTCCCAGAGTAGAACAAATAAATATTTTTTTTTTAGTTTCAAATCCATTTGCAAAGTGCTAAAGTGCAAAAGCTTAATCTTGAGTATTAATTAGAAAAAACTATGTACCAGCAAAATTATTTAAATCAATACGAAAATGCTTAAATTATTGGTCTTCCTAATACTCTTTAACACTTTATCTACACTAGCTTTAAACTGTGAGTTTCCATGTCCTCGAAATGCTGAATGTACCTCAGATGGCAGCTGCTCTTGTAACCATGGCTACAAGCCTATTATTTCAGAAGACGATGGCTTACCTTTTTGCCAATGGCAGGGCTTAACAACTAATAAGAAATTGATGGAAGTGAAAACTCCTCGTCTAATACTTGTGGAAAGATTAGAAGCATCTACAAAGTCTTCAGTAATTCTAAGCCAATCAGAAGATAAGGATTTAGTAGACGATAATGGTGAACTATTCGGTGATTATCGCTATCAAAGAGATCAACAACGAAACGAGGAGCCAAGCCTTAAAACAGAAAGTGCAGAGACGGCATTTGCTTCTGCTAGCACGAGAAAATTTGAGGAAAAACTTTCAACACCCGAAATACAGACATCGACTGAAATAGTATTACAAACAACACACCATTATTATGGGAAATATATTGAAGTCACTTACGAAAATAGCTCATCAGGTGTGGAAGAATTTTACAATATGCTGGCAGTGTTTTGTATGTTGTTGGCATTTATATTTATAGTCACTGTCTTAAGTGGTTGTGTTAAGTTATAAATTATTTCTCTGAGCTGGTTAATAAATAAATTAAGAAATAAACTTTCACTTGTTATTACAAACTTTTTTCGATTTTCGATTTAATAAAAGGTATTTAAAATTTACTTTTTGTTATACTTGCTACATAATGTTACTTACACATCATTCTTTTAATTCAAGAATGTCATAACTCAAAAGAAATTAATTTAGAAAAAATGAATTGATGTTTTCAATTTACACACAACTGAATGGAAAAAGAAAACGTTATTTTTCTCACAAGACTGTGGAGTAAACAGGATAAATTGTATGAAAGTTTTACACAATCTTAGCAATATCATGAAGAATTAATTCCGGAGCAAATTACGGCATTCAATATCGCGAAAAATTACATTAGATATTAATTCAGAAATCTAATTTTCGGAGTTAAGACGTTATTGAAGTAAATGAGTTATATGTTCAGTGGACTTGAGCTTACATCTTATAGTTGCAGGCATCACGCCAGTTTTAATATACATAACTATGTATGTTGAGCATCTTATCTGGGATAAAGTTTTTCGAACTTTTTACACTCATACTCATGCGAAGAGGGTCACATATTGAATTCAATTGTGTGTGTGTGTGTGTGTGTGTGTGTAAAGAAAATGAAATGCATACATACGAGTACTCACATAAATACAAGTAGCACATATATTTTTTAAACAGCATTTAATTAGTGTATAACACTAGACAACAAAGAAAAAATAAATTATTTTGTGTAATTTAAAAATTACTCCAAGTTTTCTTGAATCAAGAAAATTTCAAATATGGAAAATTGTTGGCTTTGCAAGCCATCCATAGAAATTTTTACTATTAGCTAATTTAGCTTATGCATTTTATATGAAATTTTATGATTTTTTTTGCACAAAAATTTTTCTGTTTGCTAATATCAGCCCTGTAAAAGAGTGTAACATTCGAAAAACGACGTTACATGAATCTTTGAATACTTTTTGGCAATTTTTTAAAATTATTATTGATCTCTTATTAACAAATGGAAAACAGTTTTATGCAACTAGTTTTTTAATTAAAAATGCCTGAAAATGTTTTTTATAATAAAGATAATTAGTCCAGTGGAATTATGTTTCGATGAATAAAAGGGACTATAAGTTGCTTAATTCATGATACGGCACTTAAGGCAAAATTAAAATCCTTTAAAATGACCGCCTGCCATTATAATAGATTGGCAACTGAAAATAATAGAAACAAATCTTCAAAAAAAAAATTATAAAGTAAAAGTGCTTGAAAATTTCTTTATAATAAAGATGATTACTTCAGTTTGGTCTAAAATAAATTTTGAACAATCTTTTTTTAATTCTAAAGCATATGGGTAATTCCAGAAAAAGTTCAACCAAAAAAAAAATATGACATATTTTTTGCTCAAACATTTTTGTTTTGTTTTAAATAATAAATCATAAATATCTACCCCCTTATGCAAAAACGATTGTTAAACTTAAAGTTGGTTTAACAAACGAATTTTGTATGGCAAAACCGATTTTAACACATGCTTTAACTTTAACAAATGTTTTTGCATAAGGGGGCTATACTTTACAAAAGTGAAAGCATTTTTAATATTAAAATTTTTTTTTACCGAAACATGGGACTTTTAAAAGAAATATTTTTTTTTGCTGAGCCTTTTCTTTAGCTGCTATTTGAAGTAATTTGTATTATTTTTCTATTTTTGTAATTTGCAAAGTTTCTGCTAACAGCAACCTATACATTAGCAGAAAATAAAGAAAATGCAGTTCTGATAAGGGAAGTTGTTTGAGTTTCCTTCCACTTATACCTTAATGTCACATACGTCGCATAAAATCAATTTTTATTAAATTTTTCAGCAGTAAATAAGCATTTGTTATTGTTTAATTACTTTAAAATTTATTTGCTGGTGGTTCAATGTTGTCTAAATACATTGCTGTAACAAATCATCATTAGACTTCAACCACACATTTTGAACATTCAAAAACCTCTTATCTTATGCAAAGACTTTCAAAAACTGTTTAAGAATTAACAAATAATAATAATATTTTTGAAGATCACAAACCCCAGCAAATACTATATATTCGATATGAATCTTTTCTATTTTTCTAAACCTTTACACAATTAGAAATCCATTAGATAACAATAAAAGTAATTATAGGGTAAAATGAAAAATAAAATTTAAATCTAACATTTAAGAAATTTATTATTCGACATATTGTCAGAAGTTTATTTTAAGTTGAAATTTATTTGCTGGTGATTCAGCGTTGTCTAAATGCATTTCATGTTCATCAGTGTGGTTGAAGTCTACTGCCAGTAATATTCGAAATAGTTTTTCACATTTGAAAAAGAAAATAAAGAATTAAAACCAAGTTGATTTCGTTAATGATACCTCTCGAGCAGATCAGCTTATTTTTATAAATTTTGCGGCAATGTCAAATTAGATTTTTGATTTTATTTGAGTATGTATGTGCTCTGAATTATGAAAGAAGTCTAAGTCATGTGCATTTTTAAAATACACAAACACACAAATACAACTCGTAAAGCGATTAGAACTTCAAATTGAAGTAAAACACAGGAAAATCGTTTTAATGTCCATCAATTTGGCTTTATTGGAAGGATAATTTTATGCCATTAATGTTTAAATATGATTTCGGGCATGTGGCCGCCGCGGCTGGCTCGAATAAAGCCAATTCTACAGGTCCAATTTTCAACCACTTTTTCGAGCATATGGGGCCGTATGTTGGCAATAACGCCACGAATGTTGGCTTCCAAGTCCCCTAACGTTTCTGGTTTGTTGGCGTAGACGAGCGACTTCACATATCCCCAAAGAAAATAATCCAATGGTGTCAAATCACACGATCTTGGTGGCCAATTGACAGGTCCATTCCGCGAAATTATGCGCTCATCGAATGTTTCCTTCAATAAATCGATTGTGACGTGCGCTGTGTGGCATGTAGCGCCGTCTTGTTGGAACCACAACTCATCCACATTCATGCCATCCAATTCGGGAACAAAATACTCAGTTATCATGGCTCTATACCGGTCTCCATTAACGGTAACTGACTCTCCAGCATTATTTCGGAAGAAGTATGGCCCAATGACTCCACCAGCCCATAGAGCACACCAAACAGTCAGTTTTTGTGGATGTAATGGCGTCTCAAGGGTCTCATGTCGATTCTCTTCACTCCAAATGCGGCAATTTTGCTTGTTGACGTAGCCATTCAACCAAAAATGAGCCTCATCACTGAACAAAATTTTGCGATGAAAATCAGCATCGAGATCAATCTCATTTTCGGCCCATACACCAAAATCACGACGCATTGCATGGTCTCGCGGCCTTAATTCTTGCACAAGCTGGATCTTGTAAGGTCGCAAGCCAAGAGCTTTGCGCAAAATCTTCCATAAAGTTGATGGACAAAGCTCCAATTGCTGTGCACGGTGGCGAATCGATTCATTCGGGTCCTCTTCAACACTTTGCTCTACAGCGGCAATTGTTTCTTCGGTGCGCACTGTTCGACGTCTCTGCGGATGCGTATTATCACGTAGAGTAAACGTAGTGCGAAAACGATCCATGGTTAACCGAATTAATTGCTCTGATGGACGATTATGTCGACCATAAAATGGACGGAGCTTGCGGTAAACTTCGCGAACTGAACCATTATTTTCGAAATAAATTTGCACGATTTGCAAGCGTTGTTCTTTTGTCAACCTGTTCATGATAAAATGGCAAACCAAACTAAATATTAATCACTTGACAGCTGACAAAATGGCCGCCAGTTAAAAAAGTGATGCCAGCTTAAAGTTCTATACCTCAATAAAAAACACCCATTATGTGAGTCAAATTCTATATTTGTAAAATCTGAATATTCATAACTTCAATATCATTGATGACCAATTGCTTTTAATGCTATTACATTCACAGGTTAATTAATTTCATCTAATAAATATAAAAGTCATAATGATGGGAATGCAATAAATAATAAAATAATTTCAATTGTTTGACCATGAAATATCAAATAAATCTTTGAAAAACTTCAATAAATAGTTTAAAATTGGTAAATAAATTAATATAAATCAAAATTAGTACAACTCTAGATTAAAATGCTGCATAATATAAAAATAATTTTTAATTTGTTCATATGTAATCTACTAAATATCTCGATAAATAATGACAGAGAAATATATAACTTAGACCACTTTCATAATTAATGGCACATATATAAGTATTTGATCCCGAAGAAACTATCTAATTAAATTACATACGCCAGTAGGGTAGGAGTCCATAGCAAATATCATTGTCTGTGGTATAATTCGCCGTTAGAACTGGTGACAGAGTCAAACTTGACTCAGTATTGTTTCAAGAGAATATATACGAGACAAATAGGCAATGAAAATTACTCGCTGCATACTTTCAGGATCGATAAATAGATATTTATGTTATTAGACGAACTATTAAGGCTCAGTTAGCCGACTGTAATGTAATGTAACTGCAACAGTAAGAAACAGCTGATCGATTTTGTTATGTGAAAAGTAATGAAAATGGTTATAGAGATGTAATGTAACGTAACCTACTTTTCATATAAAAATATCGATCAGCTGTTTTCTACGTTACAGTTACTTTACATTACAGTCGGCTAACTGAGCCTTTAGACATAGGCTGACTTCATAAATGCAGCTTGCAATGAAACACTGTAATGCCTAGTATTCATAAATACAGCAGAGTTGTTTTTGCAAGGCAATGCCTTTCAACGCATAACATCTGTCAAATTTGTGCATTGTTTTCTTTTATGATTCTTTTGTGCTTGGTATATTTTTTATTATTATAAGCCAATTCGAAAGCGGTTTTAGAAAGAATAGCGCATGTTTGCTGAACATTCATTAAAAAATTAATTAATGAAACAAGTAAACAACTTTTGAGCGTTAATAAATAAACTAAAAAGCCATTTCATTGATTGTCAAAACAATGTTGCCATAAAGTATTGCTTTGCTTTGTAAATTAATTCCTTTGCAGTGTTGGATTGCCAGCAGCATTTATGAAGTCAGCCATAACTTTCTAACTCGTAATTGAGCAAACGATTTCATAGAATTATTCAAGTCTTAATAAAGTTCCATTCGCATTCAATATATTCTTGTAAATGTGAGACATTTTTAGATTTTAATTGAACTATAGTGAATTTTTAATCAGAAATAATTTTTAGTCAGGCTCAAGTTCAGTACTTCAATTCTTTATTGAATGAAATATTTTTATTAATTAATGTGAGTTTCTAAAGAAGAGAAGAAAAATTTAACTTAGACTTTATAGCTGGGGGAAATACCGATATTTTTCTGTGGAGCCACGCACTTCATCAGCACCCATGTCTATCTACTGGGGTAGATAGCCAAATCAACGGTAGAAAGCAAGAAACAAAGTAACATAAGGCCACTACAATAATACTTACACGTATGTACCGACGGTACATTGTAATTAATGTGATGATCGTAGAGTGATATAACTTCGTGCTAATCAAATAGAAAGTAAAAAATGGAAAAAGAGAAAATGAATAGTGATACTTATAAATGTATTTACCAATGGTAAATCAATAATTGTATACACAATAAGCATTTCTCATATTACATTTCATACTAAATTTGCGTTAAATAGCTGATGTTAATAACAAAACTCTACGCCAGTAGATAGACGTGTGTGCTGATGAAGCGAGAGGCTGCACAGAAAAATGTCGGTATTTCCCCCAGCTATAAAGTCTAAGTTAAACTTTTCTTCTCTTCTTGTAAATTGTAGTTAATTTGTAGAAGCACAATGCTTTTAAAAAATAAAAAATTCAGCTGCCGTAACGATCACTAAACATAAAAAATATATCATCAAATTTTTCAAACCCTCGCCGTTGCTCCAATTGTTCATTTTCTTAATTGGCAAACAAATTAGAAGTATTTTTATTTTTATTAATGTTTTAAAAGTTGGATCTTTATAGTTAGATATTAAGTTTTCGTAAGTTGGACCGAAAATACCTATTTGTAGTTTAGGCTACTGATGATGGAAAAACAATCGAGATATTGTGAAATGCTTTTAAAATATTTTTTTTTAAATGAAACTTGCAGTAAGGCCGTATGGAAAGAGTTATAAGAAGAAAATGTTTATTTAAAAATATCAATCATAATTTGCAAGCTGTTCCTCCAGCCATGAAGAGTTCCACTTCTTTTAATGCACTTATTTCTATATGCTGCTTGTTATGAGAATCTTTGACGCACCGTGTACTTTTTCATTTTGATTAATTATCAGTTGCTTATGAGCACTGCGACTGGTGTTTGTGATAACAAGTATACAAAATTGTGTGTGTTTGTATTTTTTTTTTTTTTTTTGTTTTATATAAATTTTAGTCGTTTTTATATTGTACATTGTTCCACATGCTTTTATTGTAACAAAGAGATTATTATTTTTGTTTTTGTCAGTTATGAAAAAAATAATAAGGGTTTTCATGAGAACTCTTAAAATTCCCATTTGTGCAATTGGGCAAATTTGCGAGACTTGTTTCATGAAGCCCCTTTTCAACTTTTGCGAAAACAGTTAAGTAAATTTGAATGAAATGTCAAAAAAATTAATAAATTAAAAATAAAAAATTAAATTTTAAGCAGTTTTTAAATTAAATACACATTTATAAATTTCTATAAAAATAAAAAGTGTTTGTGTGTGTATCTAAAATGCCTCAAGGACGCAAAAAAAAACCAAAAAGTTGTAGTTTAATAAATGCACAATTGCGCAGCTTAAGTTTACGAGTGAAAATTGTTGGGCAAAGTAATCAGGTTTGTGTAAATAAATTTCCATACAATGTTTGACATTTTATTTACGAGACTGTAAAAATGCACAATTGCACAGTTTGCGAGATTTTTGAACATTCTCATGAAAACCCTTAATAATAAAATAAATAAATGAAATTAAAAAAAAATATAAGAGCATTATTGAGTTGGTGATATAAGAACTGAAATAAATGGATCACTTTTGTCTGAGAATATGCTACAGCTTGCCACACAATATTTTATGTGCATCATATGGGCTGTAATTATAGTTATGCACTCGTACCTGCTAACAAAATAATACAAACATTTAGCATACAAAGAAAAAACTAAATTTCATTTTCAGTAACCAAATTCGTTGAATCAGTAAATATTTTATTTGAATGCGGTCCTACAAATAATTTTGTAAATTCTAATAAAAATTTTGTAAAAATTTAAATTAATCAGAGTTCGGCTGAGAGAAAATGTTATTTCAGTGTGTTGGTGTTTATCTTGCTTGTTGATAGGAACAACGTGCTGTTGTGCGGTTGTTGTTGTTTATTTTGATTGATCGTGTTGTATACATGTAAATGCCGAAAAGTAGCCGACAAACGTCGTGGCCTATTTCTTCTCTACACAGTTTTTTGGTACAAATTAATTTAATGGAACAGTACAGAATATTTACAGAAACTAAGTTTGATTTCAAACAAATATTTGTTTAAAAATTTTTTGGGTATAATTTGTTCTGTGTACTTGCGGCTGATATCATGCTTAAGCACTAAAGAGCATATACAAACAAACAATATTAAATTTTCAGTAAAGTATTTTTTTACGATATGTTTCTTAAATTTCCTCTAGTGTCAGTACTGTTCAGATTACCACTGCCAACAATTTCAAATTACTTCGTATCAGCTTTACTGGAAAAGCCAGCAAATAATAAGATATAATTTTTTTAAAAATTGTTTTAAAAAAGTTCATTGTTACACAACATTAATACTCAGCCCTCACACTCCTTCTTTTTTTGATTGTACTTCTAAATTTTTTGTAATGTGTAGAAGCTTTCTTTATTCTACTTATTACTACAAAAACTGTTCGTTCTCCACTCCACCACCACATACACTCATTTATCAGCATGAAAATATGCTTTTATAGTTGCCTCTAGCAATATGAACCCATACTCAGATGGAAAATTCTAAAAATGCTGGCGTTCATTCATAAAAATTATTTACATACAAAAACATTAGTCACAGAATAACAAACATTTTCAACATATAAAAAAGTAAATAAATAAAACAGAAATTTAGAAAGCCAAAACATTTTTAAACTAAATAAAGTCCTAAAAAATATCTTAAAATCAAAATATGAACTATAAAATAGTTTTTTTGCTTCTCCTAATAAAACTAATACGACTAAATTTCGCCTTAACCGTAACCACCGGCCACTGTTATCGTAATGTAACGCTTAAATATCAAGTGCCCATAACAAAGACACGCTTTAGAATGGACTCTAAATTAATCGAGTATTATGTGGAGTTCGAGGATCGTGTGCGCGTTGATTCTTTGCGCATGTGTTGTCCCGGCTATCGCACTATAATTTTTGGCCTCTGTGAACCCATTTGTTCGGAATTGTGCCCGGCCCATAGCTATTGCGGTGAGCCGGAAAAGTGTCTATGCGTGCGTGGCTATGAGGAGTCGCATAACCATCATGTGCGTTCGATAACTAGCAAACAGCCTAGACAGTTGCGCTGTCGTCCCATTTGTGCAGGCGGCTGTCCTACGCACAGCCAATGTGTGGCCCATAATAAGTGTGTTTGCCGCGCGGGCTATAAGGATACTAGCGGTTGGTTTTCCAGCTTACGTTGTGAGCGTATTCAGTGTCCTTTCGATCAGGTATATGATGTGCTGCAGCATAAGTGTGTTAAGATCGATATGAATCTGGAAGAGTTAATGCAACAGGTGGGCCAAAAACTAACAAAAGGTTTCAATATACTAGACTATGATGATGATGGCGATAAAAATGACGAGGATAATGATGCCTCAATTTTTATGGGTGCGAGACAAGACTGAATTTTGCAATTATTATTTTTTTTTTAATTTAGAGATTTTATGTATAATTTGTACGTATGTAATTTTAGTTTTAAATTTTTATTAAAGTGAAATATAAATTAAGGGTGTGATATATATTTTGATATATGTTAAATCAAATAAAGTATTGATTAACATCAAACAAAGAAGTAATAAATATAATATTAATAGTACGGCATTTCTTTTTTTCTGAGATACAAATTTTTTTTAGATTTAATTGAACTGTAATGAACTTTTAATCAAGCAATAATTTCATGATTCAGTATTTTTCAATTTTGATTATGAAATGAAAAAACTTTTATGAATTAATGTGATTAGTGATTATACCACCAACCACTTCATCAGCATTTAATGGAGCTTCAGATATTAGCCCTAAAAACCCGTACGAAATTTAGAAAATTTAAAAAGTGGTTGAACAAAAACAATAAGTAAAACTTTCTTAATGATCTATAAGAATATTAATACTGTCCGTTGTACTGTCCGTTAGATTAACCTGCTTGGGTCAACTATTGTCAATCGGCCAATATGGTATTGGCACGAAAATTGGTAGATTTTAAAATTAATTTGGCAGCTCGAAAACGAATATGATATTTACTTTTTTCATAAAAGCAGCATTTTCAAAATATTCTTTAAAATCCTGCTTTAGCAGTTATTTTTTTTTTTTGTTTCTTAAACAAAACTTTTTTCTCTTTTAAAAGATAAAAATATTATCATTTATTTTTTTGTACTAAGCGGTTATAATTTCAAATTATTTTTGAATTAAAGTTTAAATTAAACTCCGAAATAGTTGATATGTAAAACCAAAATTGATTTATGTTCAGGAATATTTATTGGACTTGTTATACATATGTGTACATATCGTTACCTTAATATAAAAAGGCCCTAACTTATTTTTTTTTTAAATCGAGTGATCTGTAGATTTCGAAAGAAGAGCATCCAATATATTAAAAAATCCAAAACTCTCCAATTATAAGAGCTGCATTCACCGAGTAAATTCGTTGTTGTTGTGCTTCACACGACGAATTTAGGAAGCGAATTCTCATCGACGAATTCGTCGACGTGGACGAAATTCGTCGTATCTCCTAGTTGCATTCCCAGCACAACTCGGCGAAATATGAAATATGAAATATGAATTTAACGTTCGATTTTTCATGTTCAATACTAAGCAAAGATGGAAAATCTAATGCAACTCATAATAGCGCCTTATATTTTCCATCCTTGTCAAATACGTGCTTTTTAAATAATTATAAACTAATATTATGAATTTTGAAAAAAAAATAATTTTTAAAAATAAAAGGCAATTAAAGTGTTAAAAAAGAAAGAAAAACAGACTCGCAGAAAATTTTTGCACTGCTTACACAATATTTTTCAAGGTTCAAATTGACTTGAAGTTAATTGCAACACAATACTTAGTTGAACTTTAAATGCCGGTCCACACGCTCCCTTTTGCAGTTTTAATAAAACTGTACCGTCTTCGCAACGGGTTCAAATTTAATTCCAGACTTGAAGTAAACTGTATTAAAATAATTGAAATATATAGTATTTCAATATTTGAATTGAACTATTATACTACAAGTCAGAGAATCGCAATAAAGGGTGAAAAAGTGAGTAGAGTTGAATCATGATTTATAATTTCTTGTACTTATGCGCACTCATAGTTATTGTAATGTTGTTTATGAATCATATTAACTCGAAAGTTTGAAGTTCTCATCGTACTCATACTTAGCAAGATTTATGACGTTGTTGATTTCGACTCTCCTGAACTCAATGTTTATAGACAATGTAAAATAAGTATTGTATGGCAAAGACAACTTCGTATACGAACATTAAAATACTCATTATGAGATTATATGTTTGCTCATTATGCGGCTACAAATGTATTATTATACACTTTATAATGTTGTAGTTGTAGTAGTACAACTACTGTATGAGTTGAATGAGCTGAATCAATGTAAGTAGTATAAGTATTTTTCTGAAATTATAAATCAAACTGAGGTGGTTTATGAGTGTGAGTGTGGTATGAGTATGATATCGACGTCGTATTCATATTTATTGCAACCTATACTTATAAATCAATATTATTGTAAGTGTGCGTAAATCAGAGCAGTTGATTTTAAATGCTGTCTATATTTAAAATTTTTTGAGTCAGTTTGAATAGCGAAAACATGATTCATTGCCGATCACTGCTACAAGTGAATTATTTGAATTGAATTCAAGTTCACTTTTCACAGGAGAATTTTACAGCATAAAACAATCGTCATGGAACCCTTGAAATATAAATGTTGGATTTGTAAACCCATTTTTTTCACACAATTTTTTATTGATAAATTTTTTCATAACAGCAGGTCATTGGAGATTTTGTAGGCAGAGTTATGACACTATATATCAATCGAAATTATATAAAATTTAAATTTAAAGTCAAATTTTCTATGCATGCTATTGCAATAAAAGTTCTTACTTAAAATAAGGGCAATATTTTTAGCACTTTCAAATTTAAAGAACCAATGGAAATGTTCATTAACAAATTAAAGCTTTACTAAGGTGAGAGTATGCCAGCAATTAAAGCAATATGATTTGTTAAATGCTGCCACTAAATAATGTTTACAACTTAAAAATTTAAAAAATGTAGATATTGCTTTTTATTTCTACTAATTTTATTTATAGCAGCTACTAAAAAAAATATATGAACAAACCGCAGAAAACAACTGATTTAAGAACCACAAAAATATTATACCAAAGCAAAAATTGCATTTCAAAAACCGATAAGAAACAAAAGAAAAAACGACCATTGATTAAAATAATAAAAGAAATATAAAACAAGACTTTTGGAAATATTTATATAAATAAAATTTTATTTTTATGCATATTTAAAATGCATTTCTCGTTGCGCGCCTAAAAGCATGCACCTTAAAAAGAGCAAATGACAAAACTGCCACTAAACAACCCAAACCTATCATTGTGTATGCGGCGGAAGTGTTCTTGTTAATTATATTTTCATATTGTAAACAGTTATCTTGGGAAGCACAATCCGTAACATTTATTTTCGCTACACATTCTCCCCCGGCAATGCAAATTTCTTGAGCATTACAGCACTTGTGATGGCAAGGAATATGACCACTGGAACAACCTTTAACTGCTTTGTTCTTATCTACAATATTAGATTGGAGAGCATTATCAATGTTAAGTGTGTTTGCATTTTCATTTTCATTGAACATCACTTCCTTGGAAAAATCATATAAACTTAAAATTTCCGCAAGATTTTTATTAACACATTTATGAGCTTCGTTGCATATTTCTTGAGGCCCACAACAATTATCCAGACACTTTAACTCTGCTGGGCAATTTTCACTTACAGATAGTACCAAAAATGGAACACATTCATTTGCATCATTGCAAGTTTCATTGACTGGACAGCATTTATTACCGCATATTTCAGCAGTTTCGCGACATTCAATTGTATGAATTGGTACACATTCATGTGCCTCGCTGCATTTTTCCTCTTCCGAGCAACATTTTTCTAAACATTTTTGTGTTTGGGGACAAGTTTCTTTGATGCGAGATGGTACGGCAACCAAATCTTCACAGTTGTTCTCTTGATTACAAATTTGTTTTAAGTCGCAACATATATTTTGGCACTTCTTAGACTCATGGCAGTCTGTTTGCATAGTGTCCTGCGAAACACAGTTAAGCTCACTATTACAAATATCTCTGTTCAAGGGCTGTTTTGGCTGTTTATCTTTATCGATACATTCCCTTTCATTCCAACAATTTTCATTTGAAGCACAGCATTTGTCCAAGCACCACTGGGATTCAGGACACTCCGTAGCACTAGTTAAACTCGCCTGCCTTAAAACACATACATTTTCCTTACAAGTTTCATTTTTACTACAGCAGCTATCTAAACAAAATTCCTCTTCCAAACATTTTTCTGCCATAAATTCTTTAGCAATACATTCATTATTATTTTGGCAAATCTCTGTTAAAGTGCAACATTTTCCGTGACAACGTTGTGACTCAGGACACTGAATATCTTCAGGTATACACTCCTTTCCATCTGAACATTTTTCATGTTTAGCACAACATTTATCTTGACATCTGTGAGGCTCCTCACACAGTAAATCTAGAGATTCATTAACCTTATTTATACTTTCCTTAAGCGTGCACTGATTTTCTGCGCTACATAATTCATTGGAAGCACAACATTTATCTAGACATTTTTGCGCTACAGGACAATTTTCATTAAGAATGACTTCAGCTTGTTCTATAGGTATTCCTCTAGCTAGACATTTATTCTCTTTTGAGCATATTTCATTCTCCAAACAGCATTTATCTAGACATTTTTCTAACTTTGAATCACATATAAGTTCTGGTGTTACTTCTAGCGGCAATAATGACTGATCCTTTAGCTCCACCCCGTCGTCTTTGGTTTCTTCGCAAATCAAGTCATTATTACAAGTATGACTAAGACCACATTTATCGCCAGCATTTAGACACTGATAGCAAAACACATCAGACTTAGTTTGGAAATATGCGGTGAAACCCTCATCACAAACACAGCTAGTCTCATGCTTTTCCTCATTATTTATACACTTGGAATGTTCCCCACACTTAAATCCATTACACTGGAAGGCTTGTGCTTGTTGCAAACTTATTGCCTTTATAATTAAAAAACTAAAAATTGCAAATCTTAGCAAAAACATTATGAAAAATATAATTTGCCGCTTTGACATGCGAAATACAACTAAACTATTGGGAATTTTCATAAAACGTAACAGGTTACATTAAGTAAATAAGTTTTTTTTTAGTAAAGAAGTTGCGGTTTTTGTACTCTATATAAAAAATTAAGTTTATTTATGGCCAGGTCTTTGATTTGACATTTTTACAAATGCTTAAATCTGAGAATTGCTGGCTGTAGTTTTTCCAGCGAAATTGAGTTTTTTTTAAGAAACGCTTGAATATAATTTAATAGAGAATTTGGTCACTTGAGGACCTATTAATTTATGAAAAGCAGCTTCACAGAAAAATCATTGTTGCAATAAAAACTTTTAGTTTAAAAAAGCAGAATTCAATTAAAAGGTTTAATTTGGACAATTCAAATTTTAAATATGTTAACTAAACTTTTTTATTAGTTAACCTCCATATTCATAAAAAAAATTAAATGAATTTGAAATAAATTTTAAGACAAGTTTGGATGAAAATTTATTAAATAAAATACATTTCAACCTTACCTGAAATTTCATGAATATGGAAGCAAATGTTTAAGCAAAAGTACAATTGACTCTATTAAAATTTTTATTAAACTTTAAACTTATAAAACTTATCAAAATTGTTAACAGCAACACACCAAAATAAAAAGCATTTTATTCGAAACATCAACATTTGGCATTAACATTTAAAAATGGTCACCGTAGCTGTTTTTGGAGAAGACCATGCCTTACGTCTCAGTTCGGTCCTTTTTTTTCAGAGCACTAGTGGCCGTATCTAAAAAAACGAACAATGTTGGCCTCCTAAGCGTTAATTGTAGCATAAGCAATTGACTTCACGTAGTCCGACAGAAAGTAATGAAGATGTATCTAATCCCATGTCCTTGAAGGCCAATTGACACGTCAATTTTTCTAAAGCAACCTATCAACACCAATCATTTTCGCTGCCATAGTGGATGTAGTGCCCCATCTCATTCGTATCACTGTTATCTAAAAAAAAAATAAATATTACCATTAGAACTACTTGCCATATATTGGCTTTCTGTTTTGATTGTAAAATTTCATTACAAATCACATTACATAATATTTAAAAAAAATTCTGTACAAATTGATAAATGAGAATAATGATTCTTTTAGATTAAATAAATTACGTGAACATGTTGTAAAATGAAAAAAGTAAGTAGTTCTCAGGAATTGATTATTTTAGTATCAAAAATTCTTAATTCCAAACCCGATTACCTTTTTTGACATTTTTTGCTGGATAAATTTTATTTTCAATTCAAAAATAATTGATTATAACTATAATTTTGCCAAACAAACTTTGGCCAGCTTCCAACAGCTTTAAGGCCGGGGCACAATGAATCCGTTATACGTTATACTTCGCTTTTTTCAACTGACATTATCGCAACGACGGAGAAGGTTGGCACAATGAATACTTTATTGACGGAAGCATTTGAACAGCTTCAATAGGTTGATTCTACATTTTATTTACATATTAAATTCAAATATGTTTTATTTATTTCGTTTATTTCTTTTGCTTAATTTTATTTTTGCTGCTACAAAACACAAAAACCTAATTCAGAACATACAAAAAAAACCAACCAATATCTGTCAAACTGTATTTAAATTTAGCTGTCAGTTGAAAAAGGCGAAGTTTAACGTATGAGCCCAACGCATCGTGACGCATATGATGCTCTCCTTGGACTTAATTTCTGTACCAGCTGCATCTATAACAACTATAGGGCAAAATATTAAAGGTATTCACGTCAAAAGTTGCACTGTTGCAGAAATGCAAAATTGCAAAATTTTCAAAAAATATAACAACAACCACATAGAAAATTATTTTGCACAAATTATGCAAAATTGTCAGGGTCTGAGTAATTGCAAGATTATCAGGGTAAATTTTGCAAGGTTGTGCAACGTTTTATGGCATTGCCAATCCAAAAAAAATATGGACAAAAAGTACTAATAAAATCAACCGTACACCAAATTACAACGCAGAAATTCCTAAATGTTTTTTTCTTTTAAATGAAAAAACAAGTCGCTGAAGATATTTTCGATACAAATAAATTAATTATTAACTATCATACTTCGTCGAAATGACGACGCGCAATTTTATTTTCGATTTAAAACATATTTTTTGTGATTGTTTTTGTTTCGTTTTTCGTATAGCGTTAGCCGCTAATATCAGTTACTCGAAACTAATGTTGCTTTTTTAGTTTAATAAATTTATTATAAGAAACTACAAGACTTAGTGGAAAAAAATGTGTAATATTTCATACAATTGATGCTATAAATGTTATGTTTTAAGAAAAAATGCCAATTGATAGAAGTCTGTGAAATGTTAATTTTACGTTAAACGATTAAAAGAAATATATGAATTTCGTTATATGATAATTAAAAACTAGCTAAATATCAATAATAAATCTATTTTCGTACTTATTTTTGCTCAAGACGTTTTTTATTGGCTCTTGAAATAGGTCGTAGTCGATTCGACGAAGTATGACGTTTGCGATATAAAAATAAGTATGATATTCTAGGGTTAAAAAATTATAAAATTAAAAAAATATTTAAAAATTCTTAGCTAAAAATTGTAAAGAAATCTTCAAATTCGATTTTGAGATAACAAATACATACATAATTTTGCTATTTTCAAAAGACCTGTGGCTCAAATAGTTATTACAATTTTGTTAAATAATACCAATATTATTAATATTGATATTTTTATTAGTGAATTGATTACAAAATTAATCAGTGAAGTTTAAACACTTCGTTTCAGCATTTAAACAAACATACGAGTACATATGCACAGAAAAAAATGATTTGTAAGTACAATTAATTTGTAGGTTCTATCAATTAAAGAATTAATTGATTTTGAACCTACAAAGATTTTTGTAAATACAATTAACGAAATTGTAAGTTGAAGGAATATCTTAAAAATATTTTCAATTAAATATATCAACAAAAAATTTGTTGAAATTAATTTTTTTTCAACATTTATTATTGTTAGATTTCAAAGTTATGTCAATTAATGTTATTGTTATATTAATAATGTGAATCGTTGAATTTCTGTATCATAATTGTTATATTAGCAAGCTTTTTGTACACAATCACAATCCTCGAAACGATTTTTTGCTTGTCTGCGAAACGCACTACTAAATGTCTTTGGACGGAGTTGAACCGGCAACATCAACACTAATAAACTGACTCACTTACCTCTCAGCTAAAGAGCAACACTTTATTCAATACCCAAATGATGAATACACACAAAATATGATTTCTTGTTTCTTCTACATGTGCGCATTCCATTATTATATAATTTAACAAATAATTTTGTTGAGTAATTTAATTGACTAAAAAAATTTAAATTTGTTATATCAACAATGATTATTGTTAACTTTTAAATTAAATGTTAGCAATTTGTTTTGTTGGTTGCATTTCGATGATATTTTTTTCTGTGTATCTATGCACATATTGTGTTGCTTTATAGACAATTAAACAAAATGGGTTGCTCACGTCAGAAAGTGCAATTATGCATTTTTGCACAGTTGCAAGAGTTGACGTGAATACCTTTATTTATAAAACATTTTCCATTTAGTCCATTATTTTGTGTTGGGCCTCATGAAGTCAATGTTTGTGCTGACAAGCCAGCAACAGTTGACACCCTGAAGACCAACGTTGCTCAATATTATGCGTGACATGCAGCCAACAATGCTCAGAAAAGTGGTATAAAATCGGACGATCGAAATGCAATTTGTGAAGACCATCAGTGGTGGCATATGCCTTAAATTATTTGAAATATTAAAACCTTTTATTTAACTTTCGAATAAAGAAAACTATTTAAAAATGTTTTGTGTTATTTTTTATGTTTTAAAAGTATATATAGCTTGAAAAAACACCCCAAAATTTCTTAACTCAAAAGTTCTTAATATTAATTTCGTGTAAGACAAATCCTAAATTAAGTTAAATAGCTATTCTTAGATGAATTATCCTTGTCTATACAGCATAGCTTGTAATCAAAATATGAGAAAATCCTTGCATTCTTCTATAAAAAAAGGGATCAATAATGATGCAATATTTAAAAAAAATGCTTAATCAACTATCAATTAAAAAATCCCATGGCTATTTTCCATGGTTTTTATTTCATTCTTTTGAAGTTTTATTGCATTTTGTGGATAATTAAAAATTTATATTGTTTGTGAACAGCACTCTCTTATAAAAAAATATAAGAGGGCGGATCAATAAGTCCGTGACTTTTTGAATAAAACACATTTTTTATTTTTTTTTGCAAAACAAAAATTTATTTTTCAACATACTCTTCTTTTAATTCAATACACTTAGTCCAACGTTTCTCCAGTTTTTGTATCCCATCCAAATAACTAGTATTTTTCGAGGTCCTTAAAATAGGCAATAATTTCATCGTTGGAGCTCTAAATCTCTTTCCAACGAGCCATTTCTTTAGGTTTGGAAATAGCAAGTAGTCACTAGAGGCTAAATCCAGAGAATATGGCGGATGGGGTACCAATTCGTAGTCCAATTAATAGAGTTTTGCTATTGAGACTGCACACGTGTGCACTCGTGTATTATTATCTTGATGAAAAAGAACTTTCTTCTTCATTAAATTGGTCTAATAAGTTAGCGGCTTATTGTTTTTCCTTTTTCAAGGGATAATACTCCCTTGTGCATCCCAAAATATTGTTGCATTCCCCTTGGCCAACAAACTTACCTTGGCCTTCTTCGGACCAGGTTTAGACTGCTGCTTGGTCTCCGTAGTACAGTAATGGATCCATGTTTCATCCCAGTTATAAAATGCCGCAAAACTCATTCAGATTAAGGTTAAACAACTGCAAACAATCCTTTGAAGTTGTCACACGTTTACATTTATGGTCAGTTGAGAGCAAACGCGCAGCCATCTCACATACAATTTTCTTTAACCCAGCTGGTCATTTAAACTTGATACCATACTGCCATATAAAATGTCTATGGCATCAACAACCTCAAGCATTTTAACTCTTCGAAAAGGCAACACCATTTTTTCAACATTTTCGGGTGTACTGACCTCAATTGTCCATCCAGAACGTTCAGCGTCATTTGTATTTACTTGTGCGACCACAACGAAAGTCAGTACACCACTTTTTTCCATTGAAAATCTTGTCCAGAGTCCCCATAGTGTTTATAGAGCTTTTTCTTGATTTGATTGATAGTTTTTTTTTCGCAAAAAATAATGTTTACTGTGCACTATTTTCTTCTCAAAAGGCGAGGTAGCCTGTTATCAACAGCTGCCAAGCACAAACTAAATGACACAGCTTGTTCAAATTCAGACATGAGTCAACTGACAGTTACGACTTGAGAGGAACAGTGTTACCAGTTCAATCAAGAGGCGGGAAGTTCAAAAAGACACTAAGTCAGTGATCCACCCTCGTATAATTTCATTGACTCATTGTGGAATTTTACCAATAGAAGGTACAAATATTTCCATTCAACAACTTATATTGAAAACTGCAATAAAATACAAAAAGTTGTCTTTCTTTGCATATAAATTGTAAGATGGAAATTATATTCCATCTTAAAAGAATCAGCTAGTGAATAAAGTATTTCACAAACGTTTATAAATAAATTTTTTGATAAGGTTTAAATTGTGATTTAATCACTATCTAGGCATAAGATTATATATAAGTACATATGTTTTTGAAGGGGGTTTCAATAGTTTCGCAGAGAGAAAAATTATTGTTAGTGCATGAAATCGATGCTGTAAGCATCAGTATCAAGCTCTTATACGTTTTTCTGAAATATTTTTGTATTTTTTTCTTGTTTACTCATTAAGAAATTTAATGTTTAGTGGAAGTCCATTGCACAAGCCAAGCTTACTCTTATCATCACTTCTGTTTTTTTATAAAAAGATTTTTTTTTATTAAAACACATGCATAAATGATTAATTCATTAAGTTTCACATTCTTTGCAGCAACTTTGTAACACATTTAGTTAAGTTTATATGTTTCTGCTGCTGTTATTGGTTTTTTTATTTTTGATTTAATCTTGGAAAATTTTACAGAAAGTAAAAGTGCACTGCCAACATAAGCCTGGTTTTACGCAGATAAATGTTTTTGAATTATATTTGCAAAAGGCAATGTTCACAGAAAAAACTAAATTTCATTTTTAGTAACCAAATTCGTAAATATTTTATTTGAATGCGGTCCTACAAATAATTTTGTAAATTCTGATAAAAAATTCGTAAAAATTTAAATTAATCATAGTTCGGCTGGGAGAAAATGTTATTTCAATGTGTTGGTGTTTATCTTGCTTGTTGATACCCTGCAGAAAGTGCGAATAGTGAAATTGTAGTGATTTACTTGTAACATTGTCAGTAGTATTACTGACCAGGTGTACCCCAGCCAATGTAATCATCTATTGACATTTAACATTAGCTTGTCATTGAAAATCCATCACTAGACTGTAGCACTACTGACTAAGTAGTTCTTTGGGACAACATGGGGACATTGACACCAAAGATTCACTAGTAAATTTTAGGGGCTCTGGTCTACAATATCGCTATTTCCACGCTCGTTGTCAATAGTAAAATTATAGTGATTTTCTAGTGACATTGTCAATAGTGCTACTGACTAGGTATACCCCAGCCAATGTAATAGCTTATTGACATATAACATAGGGTTGTCATTGAAAATCTACTAGTAGACTTTAGCGCTATTGAGAAGGTAGTTCTTTTACGACCATATGGAGATATTTGAACCAAAGATTCACTAGCAGATTTTAGTGACCCTTGTCTACATATGTTTATTTATTATTATTGCATAGCATAGTAAAAACGAAAAACAAACTATTGACGCGTTCATTGACAATATCACCACATATACACAAGAACGGTTGTCTCTAACGTATCTCTACTCGCGTAAAAAAGCAAATTTGTCGACATTTTAACTAGTGCAATTTTCGCTGGAGAAAGAGTATTGACATAGAGACATATGGTTCTAGGCTGACTAGAGGGTAGGAATAACGTGCTGTTGTGCGCTTGTTGTTGTTTATTTTGATTGATCGTGTTGTATATATCGCAGAAAAAAAAAGTGGTGAAAAAAAGTAGAAAAAGCACCACAACTACTAATATGAAGCACTTCGAACTCCGAGCAAAAAGTAGTGAATTTTACATTAGCGTGTCATTGGAGCGAAGTGGTTTGTTTTTGCCAACCCGTGAGTGAATAAGATTTACTTTTTTGCTATAGAAACTCTAAAATAAGGTGTGATTTTTTATTGGTGAAGTAAATCCAATATATTTTACATTTAGGATGTGGTTATTAACCACTTTTCTAAAGCACTTAAATCTATGATTTAGGAAGTGGTGCTTATTCACTAACCCAATTGGAAGGTACTTAATTCCTAAAAGTATTCTACTCATTAAAATAATTGTCTCAGAAAAAAAAGAAGGAAAATCTGTTCTAGTTTTCGTTCATTTCTGAAGTTGAGGAATTAGTACTTTTAAACAATTAAATCAATCAATAAATTTATTAGCTTACGGGCTTGGTCGGAGTTTGAAGTGGTTCGTATCAGTAGCTGTGGTGCTTTTTCTACTTTTTTTCATCACTTTTTTACTGGGTTTATATTTTACAGGATAATAATAATAAAATATGTGATTTGTCATTACTTTAGATATGTGATTAAAGATAACTTCATTAAACCAGAATAAAATACATAACCTATTTTGGAAGTAATTTAGAAGTACTTTCTAAAGAAGTACTCATTTTATTTTTTGCTGGGATGTAAATGCCAAAAAGTAGCCGACAAACGTCGTTGCCTGTTTCTTCTCTACACAGTTTTTTGGTACAAATTAATTTAGTGGAACAGTACAGAATATTTACTGAAACTAAGCTTGATTTCAAACAAATATTTGTTTAAAAATTTTTTGGGAATGATTTTTTCTGTGTTGAATTTGCTTAATTTATTATAGCATCATATGAACTAAACTTATATCTTATTTTCAGATCAAAATGAAATATTTACTAAATCATATGAATAATTTGTTAAATTTAAAAACTAATTGTTTTAAGTTAGTCCATTTAGCATAACAATTACATTTTTTTTCTTCAAATGCACAAATTACCAGCCAATTTTCAAAAACATAAGCATTTTCTTATCGATGCCTTGTTTATAAGCAATAACGTCTACAATTTGTTTTCTACAGAATATTCTAAGGCTATCGTCTAGCTTTTTTCGTGTACTTACAAAAACACCTAGAAAAATTAAAACGTTCGTTAATTGTTTTTAAAAATGTTTCCTTGAAATTATGTTCTTTTTTTTAATATTTTATTATCAAAAAAAAAACTTTTTTGTTACAAATAGGTTTTTAAATGCACTCGATACATAAGGATTTTCCTTTCAGTGTACTCAGGGACTAGCGTGAGAGAGCCACACTCATATTTATTTTCTTGGAAAAATTTAATTATACGTGTTGTCGGTGGCTACCTGCAGAAACAAATCTGTTCAAATTTTTAAATATGTTCATAGAAATTTTTTTTTTTTTTAATTTTTATAATGATTTTGGGTGAAGAATTGAGTGATTGGCAGTCTTTCTCATTGTTTAATCATTAAACGTTAAACACATTCACCACAGCAAGCTATCGACTTCAAAATATCAAGGCCAGCATGCACATGTTTATACGAGCCTGATTTTTTTGACGACAGCAAGGCGACACGGCATTTGTCGTTGTAGTCTAATTAAACTAACTTCTATTTTTTGGGGTAACAATGAACAAATGTATTGTTTCCAGTATAATACAAAATATTGAATGAATGATATCTTATAATTATTTTATATTATTCAATAGAAAAAAGTATACCGAAATTGATGTAGAGAAATAAGTTGATTTATATTTTATACTTTTACATGACATAATTATATGTATATTAAAAGAGTAATTTTATGTCTTAATTGTAAAATATTTAAAAGTAATACTACTGAAATATACATACTCGTATATACTTTTTTTTAATATCATATACAAGGCAACGTACGCAGCGGCATTTGAAGTCGAGTCTTCGTGTAGTCAGCTGTGGTAAATGTGTTCTATGCATTACAGTAATTTTTACTTATAATTCATTCTGCTTAAAGGCCAGATGTAATCGAAAACTATCATATTCACTTGTAGGTTTATTCGAATTTCATATAAAGTATTTGTTGTAAAGTCGTTTGTAGTCTATTTTCGTTTAAATATCCTGTTTTCTAATATTGTATGAAAAAAATTCGCACATAGTCCACCCTTTTTTTTAACTAAATGGATTTTTTGTTATTCAAATATCTGGATACTTCTGCAAATGTCAAAATTTTCTAGATAAATACAGAAATATATGTGTATGTAGAAATTGAAAAAAAAATTAAAATTACTAAAAATGACCAACACATGACAAATAATTATATAAAATGAACAAATCCACAGTTCATAAAATAATAAAAATTAGTGTGAAAACTAAAAAAGTGTAAAATTCCTGTATTTTTAAAGCATTACGTTAAAGAGAAGGAAATCACACTGATATTTTGCGACTTGTGATAACTTCATACCAGTTTTTTTTGTACATGAGGCTGCTAAACTTTTATTTTGTTTAAAAATGTGTTTTTATTAAAAAAAAAAATCATTTTTATATAGTCCAAAATGTGGATTATATCAGGATTCACTTATAATCCATAAAGTGGTTTGTAAAAAAAAGTTGGGTTAAAGTCCTTATTCGCTTATAGTCCACAGAACTTGTGCAACTCTAATTGTGGACTCTAAGTGAAAAGTACTGTAAATACATAGACCAGAACAAGCTGGGTACAGCAATCTGTCTAACATACACTTTCATATGAAAACGATAGTTTTGATGCCATTACATCGACCACTTTTGTCGCTATTGCTAACTGACATGCATAGGTAAATTTCTAGTTTTGTAAGCTGCGATAAGCAAATTAGTTCTGCCGATATAACAGAAAATTTTAAATAAATGACAGCCTTCAAACTTCTTGATATTTCATAGCAGCCAGAAAATTTCCAAAGTGATATAAAGAAATAAATATATTGCTTTTTATCGATCATGTTCTGTGAATTTTTCGTTTTAAACTAGAGACCTGCGTAAACAGTCTTTAAATGTAAATACGTCATGATTTTTAAATGTATTCACGTCGCATGTATTATACTAAACCAATAATAAATGCTGTCGTACTATAAGCGAAGCACGATGGATGTATTGGTGTATGTGTATATCAGTGTTAACAAGCGATGTCGCCAAGACAGCTTGTTTGTAACAAACGCTCAAGAGAAGTACTGTTGATTAGGGTATGCTTGTTATTTTTCATATTGTACGTTTGAGTGTGCGTGTGTAATATGTATATGTAGATGGTAAGCTATTATGTGATTAACCGCATACAACTAACGTTAATGCATGTGCGTGCCTTTGCATGTGCGCAGAAAAATTAAAGATCATACACACATACATGCATGACGTTTGTACACGCGCTCATGCGTAGAAAGAAGCAAGTATCACAAATTCTTCCGTCACGAAGTGTTTTCTTCTTTACTCTTATACCTACAATACTCAAACAAATTTCTTGCAAACAGTGTTGTTAACGTTTGTTTTATAAGATTTCGCTGTAGTAAATTATTTGAAGAATCCCTCATGTCTTCTTATAAGATGTCTTGTGCAGGACACTATTTTAAACAAATTAGTAATGATCCTGCACAAGTGTTTAAAATCATACACGATAAATTTGTTTCAGATATGATATTTAAGAATCTATATAATAAAAAAATTTCAAAAAATCTGAAAAGATATTTTTATTGTCGGAGTTACTTTTCTAAAATCGTGCGGATTCAAATCTATCGGTTTACAGAACAGGACCGTATATAAGCACATTTTAAATAATAAATTTTATCTTTATATATAAAATTTTTGAAAGTGGAGAATCATTGAAATAGGTATGTATTATTCAATAGCAATGCAGCTAAGTAGCTATCTATACGGCGACGATAACAGTCAATAACATTTGCAGTCGCGCTGTTGTGTTGCCTGCTGTGGTAAATGTGTTTCAGGGTCTATAAATTTCAAATAACTTTTTCTACCTTCGCGACTTTCTCACTCACTCACGTACTCCATATCTCCCTCTCATCTCTCCCTCTCTTACTCTTTCTTTTTATAATTTTACTTTTTACATATCTTTCACTCACTGTTTTTATCCTGTCACTATATCACTCGCTCTGGTCTTATCACTCTGGTAGTTTTGTATGCCTTATGTAATTATTCTACACTTAACTCTAATGGTTGTTTTGTGTGTAGTAATACTTCCAGTTTAGTGCCTGCTTAAGATAAACCATAAACCAAGTATTATATGTATGCATACATAACTGCTAATTTCTTCTTTGTTTCACTAAGAGCAGAGTGAGTGTAGGCAAACAAAAAAAATTGATATGCATGTGCTGCTTGTATTTCTTTTGCTAATTAAAAAAAAAAAGAATTAAAATGCAACTAAAAGCCTATAAATAGATCACATTAGCTGCTTGTTTTAATAAATTTTCCTCTGGTGTATAAATTCAAGATAACTAAAGGCCTCGTTCTTGAAGTCACATGTCTTGCTGCTGCCACAACACAAGCAGAAAAATCGCACTTAAGTTTGAGCATAAAATGACATTAAAATTTTTTGCATTTAAAGTTTATAAGTGGCAGATATAAAACGTAGTTTTGCAAAATAATAATTTAATTTAATTTTAAATAAAACTAATCAAGCAAATAATAGTTATAATAAAAAAAAATATCCTTACGCCATGGGTAAAATAACGGAATCACTATTTCCTTTGGCCTACAATTTGGAAACCACTACAATACCTGCCCCCGACCCAAATAACGATAATTCTCTTTTCAATTTAATGGAGACATTCGAAGAAGATTCAACAGCTGTGCCGGATGCTTGTAGATTAAATATACCCACCTGGTTAAATATGTGGTGTATCTCCATTAGTATCTGTGTGTTAATGCTGCTGGTGATTTTGGGTGTATTAGTGCGTTATATACAAATGCAAAAGCAGCGTATTATCAGATCGGAAATAGTGCATGGTAATATTAGCTTACTTAGGAAAATAATAATATATTGCTTCTTTATTGCAATAGAGGCATAAAATAAAAAAAAATAAATTCTAAAGGAGATATAAAAATATTTTCTATTCTCAAGAGGTGCGTGTACTCGTACAAGCCTTTTATATCAAATTTTTACACAAAATTAAATATTAAATAACGATTTTTTCAAAAAGGATTTTTTGAGTCTATGTTGCAATAAAGGAACAATATATGCATGAATTTTTGATAAAAATTATTTAATTATTATATTTCTCTTTTAACATTCTAGTGTCTCCCGATTTCTATCAGGAACATTATTTGGATCGCAGTCGTATAATGGTTTATTAAATAATAATAGAAAAAACAAAGTATTTTATTTTACAAATTTTATGTACAACTAATTTAAATAGCATTTTAAATTAAAATAAACACTTAAATATAAGAAATGTTGAGCAGAGTGCTACACGTCTATGGTGTTGGGTTGGCGTATAATATCAGCCTTTTGAGACAATTTCATCAAACCGAATTCGTTTTCTGCAAGGAAACAAAAAATGGAGAAATATTTAATCAACTATAAATAAGTTTAAGCGCTAGAATTTTTCAATTAATTAAACAAAATCAATCCAAATAACAGTAGAAAATTTATCAAGCCATTTCAAAACATTTGTAGCACCAAACTTTTTTATTTGTTACCAACAATCGCTAAAGAAGAGAATGGATGTAATATTAAAATAGTGAATTATTAATCTCTGAAGAATTGTTGGCCTTTGCTTGTGATCTGATCTATTTTCCAGTGCATTCTAATGACAAATAAAAAATGATCATACAAAAAATTTTATGATAAAAAATTTCATTATAAAAAATTTAACCTTAAGTACACATTCTACGCATTTCATACATTCTACGCAATTTGCATTGACCGGCACTTAGGAGATGACTTTTATAGCCTTTACTTCAAATAAAAAAATTGCATGCTAGAAATTTCATGAAAATATTCAAAATGTAATTTAGAATTAAGCATTTTCCATTACAAATCGCATTTCTTGTTTTGTTTTTTGTTAGGACCGGCATGAGATGACCCTTAAAATCCCTACTCATTCAAATGTATTAAGATAGATTTAGCAAAATAGTTTCTACATTGAAAGTAACACATAGGTAATATTTCTGCAGATATATCATTTTACATATAAGTATTATGGCTAAAAAAAATAATTTTTTCCCTATTATGCGTAGTGCGAACAAGTTCCTTGATTTCGTTAGAACATAATACATTGTAGTACACGCAAAGAAAAGATATGGTTGTAGAAGGGTTGACAAAACAATATTATGTTCTCTGAAAAAATATGTGTGGTCGTCGAAAACTAGTTATTGTTATTTTAAACATTTATTTCGTTACAGAGTAATGTTTGAATTTAATAATTACATTATCACATCCATAAAAAAGTGTGATATGGTTAGAGTTTAACAATATAGTTTTGTTAAAAATGTATGACTACAACATAATTTGTATTATTATTTAAAAATAATATGATGTTAATAACAATATAAGGTTATACAAAACCATACTATGTTAAGTTTTAAAAAAGATCTTTTTCAGAAACATCTGTCAGTTCAGTATTTCGTTTTTAAGCTATCGGTAGTGCATGGGTGGCGTTAAATAAATAAAGTATAAACAAAAGAGTAAAAATATAAACATTTGTGTATCTCTTTCTTACAGACATGTCTGTATGTCGTGTAAGTATAAATTTATATACATGTACATATACATTTTATTCCAACAATATTAATTTATTTTTATTTCGAATTTAACGCACAGCTGTTTCTACAATAAATATTTGGTTAAAAAATTAAATAGTATTACTTAATTTAATTATCATTTTTCGAACTTCATTTGTTTCTATATTTATGATTTGAATAGGCTTAAGTTCGTATCGCTTTTTAAGCCAAATTACATGCGATAATTATTAATGAACAAATAACACGAAAACGGCTAGCTGTTCCGTTCAACTATGTGTTGTCAGAATATTTACAACTAACTTTGGTGTTATTTGTTCATTAATAATTATCACATGTAATTTGGCATAAAATAGTATTATTATATTAAATAGTACTGTGGTCGTATTTAGCAATACTAATATAATATAAGAACATGGTATGGTGAGTCTCAATTATATTTTAGTCACATCTAACAATAGTGTTGTCATATTTAAAATACTAAGATTAAGTGTAACAAAGTTCATTGTTTTTGTAGATAATATTATTATTAACTCAGATAATAATATTATTAAAGTTTCCTTTTCTATTAACAATGATATGATTTGACTGCAACCATATAATTCAATCATAGTATGTTGCTGTTTGATTATGGTTACCTCAACCATATTTTTTCTTTGCGTGTAGCAATAGAACAAAGGAATACACCCCCATTGTATCGATGCTTCAAATAACCAATAGATTTTGATATACTAGGGTCAACGTTTAGATTCTTTGGCATCTCCTGTATGCGATCGATCAGACCAAAAACAGACTTTGAAGCACCGGCCCCTACATGAGAGTTGTATGAAATTTTTGGTTGGATATGGTTGGTATGAATAGTAAGGAGATCAAGTGAATCTTTTACACAGTCTCAAACATTTTAGGCACTTTAATGTTTTATTTGAGACTTGAAAAAATGTGATCAGTTCACCGCACATCATACTGAATTCGCATACCAAGAACATAAAGTAAATTATGATTCTTTAATACTTATGCAAACTTTTGCTTATGTTAGATAAGGCAGAATTTTTGCTCGGTTATTCGAGCAATTGAGAGATTGATATTAAATTATAATATAAAATATCATCCAGATATTTCCTCACAGCTTTAACCTCCGACAAGCTTGTATGAAAATGAGTGACACGAAATAAAAGATAAGTTTGGAATTTAGACACAGAAGGTCATTTAAAAAAAAACTAAGGAACAGAGTGAGAGAATGGAGGGAGCCTTTCGGTACCCCTGAATTTACCTTGAACTTGTTTGATGATATCCGATGTATAACAGCTTGCTTGCTACTCCAAATCAGATAGTATTTAAAAAAATACACGAATGCCTCTTTTTGCATTCTACTCTTTTTACTCCATACCTTGCAACAAGCAAATATATTGATTATGCCGTCTTTGACAGACGCATATAACGCTAGTAAGTGCAGAAATTATGTGAAATTATGTGACAACACAAAATTTAATTATGAAATTTTTAATTTTAACAATTTGAATGTCGATAGGTTTGTTGTCAGAGCCCGAACGAAAGATTGGAGAATTTTAATTAAAGAAGATAGATGACCTAATAATGCTAAATATGTTAGGACTCACAAATTTTTTTTTAATATTTAACATTTATTTAGGAGAGATCTGGGCCTGCTTCTCAAACAGATTAAAACGTTATGACACTTGAGACTACCATTTCAATCCCCCAATTATTTTGATATAAAAATAAATATTTTTACAATTATTTTACTTGCATTACAATGCTTATAAATTTTCAGTAACAGTTCTTTGGTGGCCCTCTTCCACTGCTATCAGGTGACCTTAAGATCAATCCGTTAAGGGATTTTAGTGACAAGATAACAAATAATTGAGCGCATAATTTTTCATAATCTTTGAAGTCGTTTTTTGGCTTAAGTCTTAAAAAAAAATCCATAGGTGTTGAATCAGGGCTGCTTATGTCACATCTTATGGAGATCAATTTTCCAAAGAAGTCATGCCTCTGACCAGTATTATGCGGCCTTATTACTTGCACCTATTGATTTTAGGGGAGATGTAGCTTTAAATCTTTGCTAAAAATGTGTTAAGATAATTCACCTTTCACTTTTAAAGCTTTTGCGCTCTTCTTTATTGTAAAATTAAGACCATCACGAATATACTGATTAACACATTCCAAGTTTTCTACCGCTCCTGATGGTTTTGGTCACTCCAATTGTAGTGTTTCTAATGTTGCAAAATTCTAGTAAGAAATCTCAAAAAATTAGTGCCATCTTACTCTGAGATTTAATTTTCAATAGCCACGTTGCGATGGACATAAAGTCTCAGTTAGCCGACTGTAATGACATGTAACTGCAACAGTAGGAAACAGCTGATCGGTATTGTTATATTAAAGTTAATGTAGCATTTCTTACATTCTGCACTGAAAGGAAAATCATTCATTCAGAGAATGAAACGGTTTCATTAAATGTTCTTCATTACATTAATGAAACTTTTCATTAATACAATGAACAATTTCATTGTATGCATGAAATCTTTCAATATCTGCTCTTCGTGTGTTCTTCATAGTTCATTGTATTAATGAAAATCGTTACATTGCTTAAACGAATTTTCTTTTTGGCGAATTTGGGGCAAATATAAATAAGTTCCACAAGTTTTGTGTTCTTACTGTATACAGTTTGTCAAACATAAATAAATCAATAGTTATTTTGTTAAAAAATATTTTCTATTTCTTATTTTTCTAATCCCTTTTAATTTCAAAGCAGTATGGTCATCATAAATACAATGAAATTATTTCATTTATACAATGTAATATTCTTCATTGTATAGCAGATATCTCTCTCTCTCTCTTTCTCTGTTTTTTATCCATTCACATCCCTCATCTCTATACAAACACAAAAAGTTTGTGCCAAACATCTTATAAATATGCTTGTTTTGTTCAGATTTTATTTTGATTCTTTTAAACTTATGTTTGTGTATTGTGATTCTCAATAACATATTAAGAGTTTTAGTATAAACATGTACGTTTTTCGGATTACTTTAAACGTTTTTTTGGGTTGAACTCTACTGATGAGTTCCTTAAATTTTAAACATTTGACTTTAATAATAAATACATATGTACATACATATATGCATTAAGTACATACATATGTGTTAAAAAATCAATATATTTTTTATTAAGTGGATGGTTTGGAGGGGATATCATTTCATGTTTTTTATTATTTACTGCTTCTATTTCATTATATTTATGAAAATCTCATCATTACTTTAATGAAATTTTCTTTATATTAATGAATAAACTTCATTTATGTTATGTAAAAACTTCATAAAATGAATGAAACAATTACATTCAATTCATGAAAAAGTTTCATTAAAGTAATGAAATAGTTTCATTCTATTTATGACATAGCGTCCAAAATTAGCTTCATAAATACAATGAGTCATTCTTCATTGATCCAATGAAGGGCTTCATTAGCTGACTTTTAATGAAAGATTTCATTAATACAATGAAGAATTTCATTGTCTGAATGAAGGGTTCCCTTTCAGTGTGGTTACATCTCTATAACCATTTTAATAAATTTTCACAAAACAATACCAATCAGCTGTTTCCTACCGTTGCAGTTACATATCATTGCATTCGGCTAAATGAGCCTAAACTCGCACTCGCCGGAGATCTATTTCATTCATGCATTAGGCAATACAAATATAAACTTATTTTTGAGACACTCTGCAAATGCCAAATTAAAGATGAAATACATTGCCAATATCATAAAAATGTTATTTAATATTTTCAAATACCTGCTTGTGTAAATGCAAGACCAAACTTAATATCAGGTATAAATACAAAGGATAACAGTCATATTCGGTAAAATGCAACGGTAGCGTTGACAAATTTCACATGGAAAAATTAAAATTACAAAAACAAAATATTTACAATATTTATCAATGCTAAGCCTTTTAAAATTAAGGGCCTAATTTTGCAAAACGCAACGCCAAGCGCGGACAGACGTTGTCAAATATGAAAAACCATCATTACCACCATGCACAAATATGATTTGTTCTAGCAAAAAAATTAATTTAAAAGTAATATCCTTCTTACCTTTTTTATCCACATTATAGGACACCTTGCGCGTCAGCCACCACATCACCACCAGTATCGCCAATGCCAATATAAATGAGATCAAAGCAAATATAAATAACCATTTCATAACTGGATTTGAAAATGTTTCGTTATTATGGCCACTTAATAAAATTTGTGGTTCACAGCGATAAGTGGTCTCGGAGAGTTCATAACCTTCCAAACACTCGCACAAGCCACTTGTTTGCAGACACACACCATTAGGACAGTCTTTTTGTTGCTGGCATTTGTGCAAGCATACATCATTGAAACGAAAACTTCTGGCAACATAATCGGGTGGACAAAAACAATCGCCATCTAAACATATTTCAGGCTCTTTGTGATTTACTTGAGTGGTTTCTCCATATTTAACAGTACCAGTTGGCTGGCATATATTTTCTTCGTATAAATGAAAGCCTTCCTCGCAAATACACAAATTGGGTGTCATACAATGACCGTTTACGCACTCCGGCTGGCAAATGGGTGAACATGCTCCATCAGCATTGAGAGTGTAACCTTCATGGCACGAGCATAGATTGGGCGCTTGACAAAAACCATTGGAACAATTACTTTTACAAATTGGACTACATTCAGAGGCTGAAATTATTCTATAACCTTCTTTACACTGACATGTATAAGGTTTTACACAGTCAGCATTTTGACAATTTGGTTTACAAATGGGTTCACAGTTTAAAGTAGAAGTTTTGTTGTAACCCTCTAGACACTCACATACTCCAGGTTTAGCACAATAACCGTTGATACATGGAGGTTCACAAATTGCTTCGCACATATTTTGCTCATTTAAAAAATAACCCTGGTCACACTCACACTGAGCTGTTAGAGCAGAGCATCTGCCGTTGAAACATTCTGTGGGGCAGATACTCTCACATGTATTGTCAGATTTTATTTGGAATCCCTCGAGACATTGACACTTATTTGGTGCTATGCAAATGCCATTTAGGCAAGATGGTTCACATAAGGGCTCACAAACACTTGAAGAGACTTTCGTAAAGCCTGTATTACACTCACAAATATCAGGAGCTATACAGCGACCATTTATACACTCTTCAAAACAGACAGCTTCACAATTACCTGCGGAGTTTTTGCAAAACCCTTCATTACATTGACATAAATTGGGTGCTATACATTCACCATTTATACAGCTGGGTCGGCAGAGAGGAGAGCAGCTGTTGTTTGATATTTTGAAATAACCTTCTTTACATTCACATGTATTGGGGTCTATGCAGTCAGCGTTTATACAATCTACCACACAGTGAGGATGACACTCATTTAAGCTTGTGTTTGAGTAACCTTCATGGCAGCTGCAAGTATCGGGTGCAATGCAATTACTGTTAGCAGGACAACCGGCTGCACAAAAAGGTTCACAGATGTTCGGTGAGCTTTTCACATAACCTTCATTACACTCACATTTATTGGGAGCCGTGCAGGTACTATTTACACATTCTGATAAACATATTGGCTCACATTCATGTCCAGAATTCAATTCATAGCCTTCAGTACATTCACAATTTCCTGGTGCTATGCAAATACCATTTGAACATTTAGGATCACAGATGGGTTCACAGATATTTTCTGAAGTTTTGCTGTAACCATTATTGCATTCGCATTCATCTGGTGCTGTGCAGTTACCATTCAAACACCCCTTTAAGCATACGGGCTGGCAAGTGTTTTCCTTGGTCATTTCATAGCCTTCATTGCAAGCACATTTTTCCGGAGCTAAGCAAAAACCATTAACACATTCTTCACTGCATTTGGGCTTACAACGTGAGTCTTCGTTGAGCATAAAGCCAACATGGCATACACAAACACCCGGCTCGACACAGCTGCCATTAGTGCAATCTGCTTCACAGATCGGCTCACAGTAACTAGCAGTCACTTGTTTATAACCCTGATTACACTCACATGTATTTGGTGCCTTGCACCAGCCATTAAGGCAGCCAAGTTCACAAACGGGCTCACATTGGGCCGTTGACTGATTTGTAGTTGTCGTTATCAAAGCATATCCACTATCACATGTACAATTATTGGGACCAATACATCGTCCATTAAGACATTCTGGCAAGCAAATTGGTTCACATTTATGTAAATTGGTCATTGCGTAGCCTTTATTACATTCACATTTGCCAGGATCAATACATTTGCCATTAGTACAGTCGCTATCACAAATAGGCTCACAAATGTTGTCTGTTACATTTTTGTAGCCTGGAAAGCACTTGCATTTACCTGGTGACTCACATTGGCCATTAATGCATCCAGGCTCACATATTGGATGGCACTTATTGGGAAAACCCATTCTATATCCTGGATAGCACTCACATACACCTGGCCTTACACACCTCGAATTCAAACACATTGTTTCGCAAATGCACTCATTTGGCAATATAGCAAAATAGCCCTTATTACATTCGCATACTCCTGGAGCAATGCATTTTCCATTAAGGCAGCCTTCTTCACAAATTGGCTCACATTGATTTGTTAGGTTCTTGTGGTAACCTTTGAGGCATTCGCAATCATTTGGACTCTTACAATATCCATTAGGACAACCTTCTTCACAAACAGGCTTACATATATTTTCATCAGATAATTTATAACCCGCCTCACACTCACAAACTTCAGGAGACGTACACTTACCATTCTCACATCCTTGCGAACAGACAGGCTCACAGGCACTGGCATTATACTTTGAATATCCGTTGTAACAGTCACACGTTTCAGGTAAGATGCATCGACCATTCAGACAACCAGCTGCGCATACTGGCGTACATAAGTATGTTGAAAGTGGGCTATAACCCTCTAGGCATTTGCAGGTATTGGGGGCCACACATTCACCATTTATACAATTTGATAAGCAGTTGGGTTCACAAATATCATCCATGTTCATGTAGTAGCCCTCGTTGCATTCACACGTCTCAGGTCCGACACATTTACCATGCGTACATTCCATAGAACATATGGGCTGACATATATTTTCCTTATTCATTTTATATCCCGCAGAACACTCACACTGCTCAGGTGCTATACACTGGCCATGGGGACAACCAGATGAGCATATAGGTCCGCAATAGTTGGCGGTTAAATTTGTATAACCACGATAACATTCACACAGATCGGGGCCAACACAAAAGCCATTTTCACAAACTGAACTACAAACGGGTTCACATTCATTGTCGGACAATGAACGATAACCTTGCTTACATGCACAAGTGTTGGTAGCCTTGCAGTAGCCATTAAAGCAACCTTTTTCACATATGGGTTCACAGGAACTGGCAGTTGTTTTGTTATAGCCTGGATAACAGCTACAGAAATCGGGTGCCGTACATTCACTATTCACACAGCTCTCTTTGCAAATCGGTTTACACGTATTATTAGGTGACATTTGAAAACCTTCATTACATTCACAAACTTCGGGTGAAATGCACTTGCCATTAACACATTCCGACAAACAAACCGGCTCACAGGTAAAAGTAGAGGAAGATGACATAGTATAACCTTCTAAGCATTCACAAGTATTGGGCGCTATGCATAAACCATTAAAACACTCCGGCTTACACACGGCCTCACATTTACCTAGCAGGGTCATTTCAAAACCCTTATGACATTCACAAACTCCTGGAGCTGTACAATTACCATTAAGACATCCGGTAGGGCATATCGGAGTACAAGTATATTCCCCAGACAATTCAAAGCCTTCTTTACACTTACATATTCCAGGGGCCTTACAAACCCCATTGGGACAGCCGCTTGCACAAACAGGCTGGCAGTTGTTAAAATTATCCATTTCATAGCCACTGGAACACTCACATACATTGGGAGCTATACAACTGCCATTGGGACATCCTGTAGTGCATATCGGAGTACAAACATTCTGAGCAGACATTTCAAACCCTTCCTTACACTCACATATGCCAGGGGCTTTGCATACCCCATTGGGGCAGCCGTTGCTACAAATAGGCTGGCAGTTGGTAAAATTATCCATTTTATAGCCACTGGAACACTCACATACATTCGGAGCTATACAACTGCCATTGGGACAGCCCGTTTTGCAACTAGGCTTGCAAGCGAAAGGCGTTGATACACTGAAGCCTTCATTGCACTTACAAAAATCTGGAGACACACATTTGCCATTTAAACAGCCTCCCAAGCAGTCCGGCTCACATTCATTGCTGCCATTTAATTTATAACCTCTATCGCATTCACACTTGCCGGGAGCCATACATTTGCCATTTCTACATCCTGAGCCACAAAAAGGTTCACATTTAAAATCACTTAATGATTTTTTATAGCCATCATAACATTCACATGTATTCGGTGCTGTGCAAAAGCCATTTTCACAACCTGATGCACAAAAAGGCTCACAAACATTTTGTTTATTTATTTGATATCCTTCATTACAGGCACACTTTTCCGGTGCTATACAAGTGCCATGAGGGCATTTGCTGCTGCATATTGGCTCACATCTATTTGTGGAGTTGGATTTATCATAACCTTTATTGCATTCACATTTGCCGGGCATTTTGCATAAACCATTTTCACAATCTTTGCAAAACGGTTGACACGTATCGCCCACTATGTGGAAGCCCGTATTGCAAGTGCATTTACCGGGACCACTGCAAAAGCCATGCTCACATTTACCACAGTCGGGAATGCATCTGCAAAAAAAAGGAAAGACGAGTTAACAAAATTGTACACTAAAAAAAAATAAAAAATATGTAATATTTTCTATTTTAGACAAGATCTTTTGTAAAATAAGCGAAATATATGTGAGTTCTGGAGGTAAATAACGAGATTCGATATCGTTTGAAATTATCAAACAAATACAATTAAAATTTTATGATAATCTCTACGATCGAATGCTATATTTAATTTAAAAAGGCCACAGGTTTCTGAATGTCTATAAGGTACATATTTATTTTATGTCCAGGGGGCAAATTATGGCATTCGATATCGAGCAAAATTTCATTCAATTTTAATTGTATTTGTATGGAAATTTTAATAGATATCGAATCCTATAATTTGCCCACTGTACACAAAAAAATTAAATTTAAAATTGTTCAAGATCCTGTGGGTTATAGCCTAAAGGCCTTTTCAACTTTGGAATAGTCATAAGTCTTTTGTAAGAAACTTTCTGTCTTACCTACTGCGAACGATTTCACTAAAAAATTTGTAACCCTTTAGACATTCACATTGATTTGGCTGCACACAAATACCGTTTTCGCAACCTTTGGGACAAGTAGGAACACACATTTTGTTTTTCAACTGGTAGCCAGCGCAACAAAAACGCACCACCATGGTTACGTATTTTTTCTGAAAAGCAAAAAAAAAATATTTTAGTTCCTAAGTGCTTTATAAAGAATATTACAATTTTTTTATAAGCATTTCATTAAAATTATTTCACAAGTATTATAAAAGTTTGTTCTTAGTACTTTCTAGCAACCATAGAAAGGTAAGCCAGGCCACAAGGATGCCTAATATCAAGGAAAAAAACCTAAGCTTAAGCTTAAGAAAGGTGCAAGGATTTTAATCTCAAGATTATTCTTGAATTAGAATCGGAATACAGTGGATAATAAAAACTGATTTTTTAATAATATCTAAGGCTTTCTATTTACACAGGTATAAGGAAAAGGGCACACTAATATCTTTTATATCCTTAACCTTAAATATTTAAGTTTAGCTCAAGTTATAACTTAATTTCACAACAATTCTACAACTATAGGCATAATTGTATCCTTCAATTCTCCGGAAAATTTCAAGAAAGTCGGTACAAGGACCTACCTTTCTGTCATATATCCTTTATTTTATTTACTTATTTTTTTTTTTTTTGACAATTATGCTCGAAATGATTTGAAAATCTATAATGGATATTATATATATTATATATATGTGACAGCGCATAGAGAAAGGGACATAAGGGTAAAAAAATCAATTTTCACTTTTTTTTTTTTTTTTTTGATGTTGGCAACATCTGAGCATCGAATGAGACCGATTCCATGCCCCAAAAGTGTTCCCTCCCAGAGATATGCGCGTTTTATGAAATTGCAGTACACCAAAGATACACGTATTTAAATCTTTAAAATGGCTCTCCTGCACAAAACCGTTTTTTACCCTTAGGTCCCTTTCTATTTTGCGCGTCACATATTTATATAATGGATGTTATATATAAAAATTCAACTAAAGCTTGCCTTCCATACGCGCTGTACTCTTAAAACGAAATTTTATTTAGAAAAATTATCACAATGTAACACAAGCTTGAAAATATTAAAGAACTGATAACTCTAATTAACAGTTCGGGCAAGTTTTATTGGAATTAGTGCGAGAGCACGCCTTCCTCCCATATATCCTTTATTTGCCAAAAAGTTTTGGTACATGCAATAATGATCAGAATGGAAAGACAATTTTTAAATTAAATTCGGAAACGGAATTCAATCCGTATTTTGGTGCTTTAGAAAACGGAAAACGAAAAAAAATTTTGGAGTGAAATCAATTTTAATTTCATGCACGGAATTAACATTTTCTGCATGTTAAAGTAAAAAAACATTTTAAACAATTTTTTTTTCCATTAAGAATACTATTTTTCATTTATTTATTCAAAGCTGGATTACAATTATTAAGTTTTTATTTATTTATTATGCAAATTTCTCAAGTCATTACAAAAATAAAATCAACAGAACAAAATGTTCGGAATTGGTTTCATTGGTATTCCCATACCATGTTTGCATTAGACACCTGCGTAAAAGGTCTTTAAATGTAAACACGTCATGATTTTCAAATGTATTCACGTCGCATGTATTATACTAAACCAATAAAAAATGCTGTCGTACTATAAGCGAGGCACGATGGATGTATTGGTGTATGTGTATATCAGTGTTAACAAGCGATGTCGCAAGACAGCTTGTTTGTAACAAACACTCAAAAGAAGTACTGTTGATTAGTGTATGCTTGTTAGTTTTCATATTGTACGTTTGAGTGTGTGTGTGTAATATGTAGATGGTAAGCTATTATGTGGTTAACCGCATACAACTAATGTTAATGCATGTGTGTGCCTTTGCATGTGCGCAGAAAAATAAAAAATCATACACACGTACATGCATGACGTTTGAACACGCGCTCATGCGTGGAAAGAAGTAAGTATCACAAAGTCTTCCGTCACGAAGTGTTTTCTTCTTTACTCTTATACATACAATACTCAAACAAATTTCTTGCAGTGTTGTTAACGTTTGTTTTATAAGATTTCGCTGTAGTAAAGCATTTGAAAAATCCCTCATGTCTTGAAAGTTCTTATAAGATGTCTTATGCAGGACACTATTTTGTATGTACTTGATCAAAATCTTCATATTGGCAGCACACAAAACAAAAAAATACAAGGCAGAATTAAAATATACATACAAAAAAATTTTAAACGCCTAAACATATGTCACATTATTATTTACTACAAAATTATGTTGCCATACTTGTAAGATTAAGCATTTTTTTTCGGATTGATGAAAACGATGGGAATCTGAAGCACCAAAATAAAATTTGAACGGAATGGTTAATACGGAATCAAAACCATTCCGAACGGAATCTGTGACACGGCTGTATATAGTTTATATTTCTAGTAATTTTTATGTCTACCTGTCATATATCATCTATTAAAAAATATAATAACCTTGTCTTCAATAATCTTGAAAATATTAAAAAAAAAAATCTATTGCATCATAAACATGGTATAAGTCTCGTTCCGATGGGTGATTGGTACGTGCACATATATACCCTCCCTCATATCCTTAATTTAAAAAATTTTGTTTGTGATGTGTAAACATCTATACGCTAGGGGGTAAAAATGTTTTGACTTTGATTTCTTTGCTGAGATTTCTTTGCTTTTCTTTCACAGCATTGTCAAATCGGTGTGAGATATGTATGAGTGTATTAGTGTTTGAAAGAAGCAATACCAAGCAGAGAAATAAGTCGACCGGCTCGAAGCCGACGGTGCGCCGGCGCCGGTTATTTTTCTGTATATTTCCGTACACCAAAGGTGAAAATGAACCGTAAGAGCTACGGACTTGAAATTTGGACACAATATGTGGACATTTGGCCACTACAACAACAAATACATGAGAGTTAAAAAATAAAGGGTGTTCCAAAACGAGCAACGAAAAATTTTAAAATCCCATGTAATATACATAAAATTGTATGTACATATATATATACACTTGAAATTTTAAAAGTTAGTGTATTTTTATACAGACTACAACAATTAACACTAAATTTAAAAAATTTAAATCAATGGGTGTTCCATCAGTTAATTCAATTTTGACTTTGTAATTTTGGCAACTTGCTGTATCTTGGAAACCGTAAGAGCAAAACTCTTGAAATTTTCAAAAACGGTAAAACTAAAAAATCAAAATATATATAAAATCGCCAATATAAAAAAATCGCCAAAAACAAAAAAAAATCGCCAAATCGAAAAAAGGCACCAAATTAAAAAAATCTCTAGGACTAAAATCAACCGCGAAAAGCCGGAAAAATCGCCAAAATGAAAAAATCGCCTAAATAAAAAACCCCAAAAACAGAAAAATATCGCCAAAATGAAAAAAACCCCAAAAAAAAACAGAAAAAAATCGCCAAAATGAAAAAATCGCCAAAATGAAAAAATTGCGAAAATTAAAAAAACCCAAAAAGAGAAAAGAAATGCCAAAACGAGAAAAAAGCGATAAAACTGAAAAAAATCATTTAAACTGAAAAAACTTAAAAAGAAAGAAAGCTAAATAAAAAAAAATTATCAGAACCGAATGTGTGCGAGTCAAAGTCGCACTTTACTCTGAACTTATTTTAATTGCAATGCGGACACAACAACAAGAACAGCAACAACTAAACGATGAACAACAGGAATTAAAAAGTAAAAGTAAAGGCATTTACCATAGATGAGGACTGCAGTACCACTAACGTTTCAGTAAAATCAATAAAAAATGTTTAACAAGTAAATTTGTACTGATTACTAAAATTTTCTTTTTTCTACAATTTTTATAAATTGCCTAAATGATTTATTATATGATGAGGTGCATTGAATTTTCAGTAATCAGTAATGCCCGTATTCATAATGAAATTCTACCAAGTGGCTAAACGTTTTTCATACAAAAGTTTCAAAATTTGAATGAAAAAACTTTGCCACTTGCTACAATTTTATTATGATTACGGTCCTACGATTTTACTGGTAATGCAAATTAAATTTCATTAGTAGTAAAAATTTAATGAATTTTTTTTTGTAATCAATAAATTTACTGCTTACTGCAATTTTGAATGCAGTACATATACATATACTGCAGTGTGCCCATTTACTAACCAAATAAGTTTAATAAAACAAACAAAAACCAACAAATTCATATGTATTTACAATATTGAAAGTTTTGATACTTTTAATTAATTAATTTAAAAAAAAAATACTAAAAACATAAGTACTTCCAACTTAAAAAAAAAAAAATTCATTACTAGATGTTTACGCATCTCCTCTGTGATCGGACTAACATTGCTTTTTTATTTTCAATAATGATCAAAATGTAACGAAACTTTTTAAACTACTAACATTGTCATATACTTAATACTTATGATAACTTTCATTATAATTTCTTGAAGAATATGGCTACATATCCTGTATTTAAAATTGTCATAATTTTATTTTCAATAACGATGAGAAATTGACGTAGGCTTAAAAATATTGAGAAAATTGCATACACATTTAATATTTCTATTAAGTTTTATTGCAATTGGCCAAATAATATGCTTACTTATCATATATCCTTAATTTGAAAAAATTATCAGAATGTAACGAAAGCTTGAAACTATTTATAAAATCATATACTTGGCGATTCTGCTAAGTTTTATTGCAATTGGCTCAAGAGTGTACATTCCTGCCATATATCCTTTATTTAAAAAAACTAACTTTACTTTCTACAATAATCACAATGTAACGAAACCTTGATACTATTTATGGTATAATATATATGTGAAACTTCTGCTAAGTTTTATTGGGATTGGCTCAAGAACGTGTAAAACTTTCAAATATCCTTTATTAAAAAAATAATAATTCTAGCCATAGTAATGATGAAAATAGTTTGAAATCTGGAAATTATTAATGAAATTATATGCTTAGTCGTTTTGCTAAGTTTAATTGTAATTGGTGCAATAATATGCCAACCTACAATATATCCCTAATTAAAAAAATAATATTCATTTTATATTCAATAGTAATTAGAATGTTACGAAACCCAGATACTATTTATAAAATTATATAAGTAGTACTTCTGCTAAGTTTTATTGCAATTGGCAGAAGGAATTGCATACCTGCCATATATCCTTTATTTAAAAAAATAGCATTTTAGCCAGTATAATGAAAAGAATGTAATGAAACCATTAAATTATTTATAAAACAATAAATTATCTTATTGTAATTGGCACAAGATTATGACTACTTGCCTTATATCATTTAATAAAAATAGCTTGAATGTTCCATAATAGTATCACGTATCGAATAATTCTAGTAGATTTTATTGCGATTGGTGCAACGACATGTCTTTCTTCCATATATCCTTGCTCTAAAAAAATTAATTTTTTTTAACTTCAATAAAGAGTTTATTAGTAATTATTCCTAAATAAAATACATACTTAATATCTTCGAAAAATGTTCCACGGACAGAACTGGTGCAAGGATACGGTCACCTGGCACATATACTTAACATAAATAAATAATTATATTATTATCAAAATTATACAACCATTTATAAAATTATATACTTTGTATATCTAAGAAACATAACTGCAATCCGAGAAAGCATAACCGAACCTTTTATATATCCTTTATTTTTAAGAAACTTGTCTGCAGTTATGTCAGATTATAACAGAAGCTTGAAAAAAGGTTTTAAATCATATAGTTAATAATTCTAGAACTTTTTATTGCAATTACCACAAGAGCATGTCTGCTTCTTATACATCCCTAGTTTTAAATATTAAAATTTATTCACAACTCTTTCGAAAATATGTATGTTGCAATCCAGTGACTACTTTTGGGATTGTAATTTTTAAAAGTGCGATAAGACTCATTTAAATCAGTGCAAAAACATGTCCTTAATTATAAAAAATAAATTAAAACCAAAGCACGGATATATGTTGAATTTAAAATATTAAGTTTCATGTGAAATATTGATCTAAATACTACAAAAGATTACTATTACTTGCAAACTCATAAACTTATTATCTCTTACTATTTTGTTATATAGTCCGCTTAAGAATATACTTACCTTCCATATGTTCTTAATTTTAAAATTTAAACTTCATAATAAAATGCAATCAAACTGCAAAATAAAGCTCATAACAACTTGTGTAATCATACAATTAGGCTTTGTGAAAAATTATACTACTATCAGTGCAAGGACAAGCATGTCTCCCATATATCCTTTTTTTGGAAAAATTAAATTTTATTCATAATTGTGATTAGAATGCAATAAAATGTTTTATTCTTTTTTAAATAGATATTTAAACCTTTTGAAAAATTTTATTTTAATTTCTAAAAGGATATTAATACATATATCCTTAAAACTAAAAAATATTTTTTTTTAATTGAAATGAGAATATATTTAAAATTTTTAAACTACTCCTAGAGTCATACAAAAACTCTTATTATAAATAAGATTGCAGACTTTGCAAGGATACAAGCTCATGTCGCATGGTATGTATATAGAATAGATCACAATTACAAAACCATATCACTTATGACATTCAAACTTAAACTAAAAGTCTTTTATCCTTGTGGATCCTTTCATTTTAGATATTCTACTAATAATTGAAATGGAATATTTACTTTTAAAAATAATTTATTTTGACCTGTTCGTGCTGAGTTATATTAACTATTGCTAATTCTTATATCAAAATATCTATTTAATGCGGCTCGTTTTTTTATTTTGCAGGCAAAACGTTCTTTGTTAATGTCACTTTCACTTAAAATCGATTACATTTTTAATTGCTTCATATTTTACAGAAACGTTTAATATTTTTAATGCAGTTTTTTTCGCAGATTAAACTTCTGCTTTGGGTTAAAAAAAAATATTTCAAAAAAATAATAATAAGTGCCAATGTCTCTAAGTTTCTCTAAATAACAAATATTTTCTTATCTTTGCAATTTTACTTGCATGAGTAAGCAAGATTGCAATAGTATTAGTTCAACTAGAGCGAGAAAAATAATATTAAATAAAATACTAAACACAAAAATATTTATTTACACCTTCATAAAAAAATTCACATCGAAAAAGCTTTAAAAAAAATATACAAAAAAAGGACACTTTCTTGAATCCTACTTTTATAAATCACTTTAACTGGCGCTAACGCAGCCCTGAAATTTGTACTCACCTCCTTGACAATTTGCCCATTTTTAAACATCGTAGTCTCTATCGGTTTCTTGGTGAGACGTGTACAAATTTTACTCCTCACCAATATGAAGTTAAAACTTAAAATAATAAAAACTTCCCAAAATAACTCCAAGCACAATTCAATACTCACCTCCTTGACAATGTGACCATTTACAAGTCTTGTAATCACTTTTGGCCTCTTAGTCGTTCGAGTGCAGAATTTGCCCCACACCACAAATAAAGAGTTAAAACTTAAAAAGATTAAAAGTTTCCAAAATAACATTTTGTTTTTTTTTTTAAATCCAAATTTAGTTTATATTTTTTTTTTTAGCAAAAAAAAAACTTCTTGTTTTTCGTTTATTTTTTAATTTTTTTGCACCACAAACACCATTAGTTGTTGCTTTGTTTGAAGCTAAAAACCAACTAGTTTCCAGATAATACACAAACAAATTTTATTACGAAATAAATGAGTAAGTTGCAAAAATATATAAATAAAAAAAATTAAAAAAATTAAATTGGAATAAAAATATAAAACATCTTTAATTTGAAATAACTTAGAGTTGAATAATGAGCAGCAATTGTTGGCTGTTTAAAGAAAAAAAAAGCGTACGAGTAAATATTTTTAAGGCAGCAAAAAATTATAATAAAATATATACTAAAATCCATTTCATTAGTTTACATCACTTCCCGTTGTTGTGCGATATGAGTGAAGAAGCGGTTTAAGTATATTTTTGTTATCGATATTTTGTGCTCGTACGAGTATTTGGCATTTCGTACTTAAGCCTTTAGCATGTTGCGAATTCACAAATACAAGCTTAGTTACTTGTTGTTGTTGTTGTTGTTATAAAATTGTTTTGTTTTGTTTTGTGCATCCATCTGCATTTTGAAAATATTTGCGTGCCGCAATTAAAAAAAGATCATTTGAGGTTGAGCGCTGTTGAACAAAGAGTTTTGAAGATTAAAAAGTGATGTATCCATAAGTTGGTGTGTGTCTCACAATGCCGCTCAAAGGCATATTAACTATGATGTCACAGCTGAGAAAGTTAAAAGCAAACAGTGGCAAAAGTAAAATTAAAAATATACCCCTCTTAGACACGCATAGTTTACTTTGCAAAGTCTTAATTCAGCTGTATGAAAGACAGAGGGCAAAATTAAGACTTTGCAAAGTAAACTTCCCGTGTCTAAAAGAGATATTAGGTTTATCATGTCAAAAGAGAAAATTGTATATAATAGAACATTAGAAGGTTCTGTAGATGTGTGTCAATAAATTGGTGTTTGTCACAGTAACGTGATAGGGAATTTGATTCACTAATGGTACGGTCACACTTGTACCCCTTTTCCACACGCAAAGTTTACTTTGGAAAGTCTTAATTCAGCTGTGTGAAAGACAGAGGTAGTAATACAGTCTCTTTCTGTCTTTCTCCCAGCTGAATTAAGACTTTGCAAAGTAAACTTTGCGTGTGGAAAAGGGGTATTGTCAAACATTTGCCCAAAAAAGCGTAACCACTAAATGATAATGGAAAATCTTTCAATTCCGAGAAAAGTTTGTCAAGTTAAAGAGTAGCCAATAGTGTTGGATTCTATGACATTATCTAATGGGTGTTTTTTATTGAGGTATAGAACTTTAAGTTGGCATCACTTTTTTAATTGGCGGCCATTTTGTCAGCTGTCAAGTGATTAATATTTAGTTTGGTTTGCCATTTCATCATGAACAGGTTGACAAAAGAACAACGCTTGCAAATCGTGCAAATTTATTTCGAAAATAATGGTTCAGTTCGCGAAGTTTACCGCAAGCTCCGTCCATTTTATGGTCGACATAATCGTCCATCAGAGCAATTAATTCGGTTAACCATGGATCGTTTTCGCACTACGTTTACTCTATGTGATAATACGCATCCGCAGAGACGTCGAACAGTGCGCAGCGAAGAAACAATTGCCGCTGTAGAGCAAAGTGTTGAAGAGGACCCGAATGAATCGATTCGCCACCGTGCACAGCAATTGGAGCCGACTAACCGACTATTTTGTTCCCGAATTGGATGGCATGAATGTGGATGAGTTGTGGTTCCAACAAGACGGCGCTACATGCCACACAGCGCACGTCACAATCGATTTATTGAAGGAAACATTCGATGAGCGCATAATTTCGCGGAATGGACCTGTCAATTGGCCACCAAGATCGTGTGATTTGACACCATTGGATTATTTTCTTTGGGGATATGTGAAGTCGCTCGTCTACGCCAACAAACCAGAAACGTTAGGGGACTTGGAAGCCAACATTCGTGGCGTTATTGCCAACATACGGCCCCATATGCTCGAAAAAGTGGTTGAAAATTGGACCTGTAGAATTGGCTTTATTTGAGCCAGCCGCGGCGGCCACATGCCCAAAATCATATTTAAACAATAATGGCATAAAATTATCCTTCCAATAAAGCCAAACTGATGGACATTAAAACGATTTTCTTGTGTTTTATTTCAATTTGAAGTTTTATACCTCTAAAGAAAACACCCGATATTAGTTGTATTAGAAACTGTTTAATTTGATAAACAAGCGTGTGGATCAAAACTTTTTTCATTAGTGTTTGTTGGTTACGCTTTTTTTTTTGGCATATATTTAACAAGTGTGACCGTAGCTTAAGTCTCTTGAATGCCTCAATACATAATAGCCCAATTCAAAACTTGTGCAAATGGTCTTGCACATGCTACGATGCAAGACCATAACACAAGACTTTGAATTGGGCTATTGATATCACTGTTGCAAAAGGAGTAGTAAAGTATTGGCAGAAGTAAAAGTAAAATTTGCCTCATCGTGCAAAAGCGGGAAAGGTGTACAAGATGTTTATAAGAATGAAGAAGATATTGCCTATAAAGTATTATGGACTTACAATGAGATTTCGTCCATGAAAACAAATTAAATGAAAACTTTTTGTATCTAAAGTGTGTTTTTTAAAGACCAATAAAAATTAAAATTGTAGAAAATAATATATTAAACACATTCACAACATCAGGCTACCCACTACACGACTACAAATGCCACTAGTAACAGTCAGAGATCCAATTGGTCACAAAATTGTCGGCGGCTGCGGTTGAGGAAATATAAGATGTTAAAATTTTAAGGACCGATGTTGATTTTGTATAAAACACAAATTATTTGGGAAATTATTGCCATTTCTTTTTACTATGATAATATAATATAGTTCAATTATGTATGAAACTAAATATCGGCCAAATAACCGCTGCGACCCCAAAGAAAGAAGTCCAACGGTGTCAAATGACATGATCTTGGCAACCAATTAACATCGTCACCACGTAAGATAACACGGCCATTGAATTTGTCGTGCAAAAGAGCTATTGTTTCGTTAGCTGTGTGGTAAGTGGCACCGTCCTGTTGAAACCACATATCGTCCACATCCATATGTTCCAATTCGAGCCATAAAAATTTCGTTATCATCTCACGATAGCGAACACCATTCACAGTAACCGCCTGGTCGGCCTCATTTTGGAAAAAAAAATACGGCACGATGATGCCGCCAGGCCATAAACCGCACCAAACAGTCAGTCACTCTTTGTGGGTGCATTTGTTTTTCGACAATCATTCTTGGATTATCATTCGCCCAAGTGCGGCAATTCTGCAAAGAAACTTGACGTTTAAAATTTAACCACCCTTTATATACTGGCGGCAAAAACATAGCCGATCCATACTGCTGATTACAATGGCATCATTAGTTATTCTCCAGCAGCTCTAGTTGTAAAGGCATAATGTCCTTTAGCATTTTTATAATTTACAACACTTTTTGTATTATTCGCATACTATTTCACGAATGGTCCCCCAACTATTAAAATTCTTTTTGGTTTATTCATCTACATAAAATTTTCCAAGGTGTATATAACCAGGTGGCAGCGCTACTTCAGCACCCCTTTTAGACACGGAAAGTTTACTTTGCAAAGTCTTAATTCAGCTGGGAGAAAGATAAGAAGAAGATAAAATTAATCATGTGCGGACGCTCACTTATAACTATATCCTTTTTTGATATTTCTATGATTTTGGTAATAATGCGATTTCCCAAGATTGAACAAACTGCACCTGTCTGCCAACCGAATGAAAAATATTTGTTTCTATCGTAATGAAATTTTTGAGATATTACGATGTTTTTAAAATAAAATTGGTAGAATATAATAATATAATATAATATAATAAAATATTTTGGGTTGAAGTCAACTGACAAGTTCCAAAAGCGGGAAAAATCCCTATAGACAATTGCTTAACCATAAAACCAGCCAATTTTTTTGGCATAAAATAATAAATTAATTAAGTGCTTAATTTTGATTTTAATTATCGTTTTGTCTTATAATACTTTTATTGTTTTAATGTGTAGGAAAATAAAATAGATGAATATCGATTATAAATCGTTTCTTTTATTTTATATAAGTTTCTGAGTCTACTCGTTTATTCTATTGGAATTTCCAAAAAGCTTATGTAAATTCTCAAAGGAAATTTGAAAGTATGGTTGAAGTATACTGAATATTTCCAGAAAGCTCATCTAAATTCTCAAATGATAAAAGGGAAAAAATTTTAATCGTAATCGAGCGATTAGTGGGTTCAATTACGATTACGATTAAAAGGTGCGATTAATCGCGATGACGATTACGATTATAATCGCTGTGGAAACCTTAAATCACACATAGTGGTTCAAGTACAAAGAACGCTGATGATGGAGGTATAGTTGCTTTCGAAAATACCTAGTTGTTCCGTTCTACTACGTGTTTGTCAGAATAATTACAATTAACTTTGGTGTTATTTGTTCATTAATAATTATCACGTGTAATTTGGCTTACAAAGTGATACGAACTATAGCCTGATCAAATCATAAATATAGGACTTGGCATATTTAACGGCTAGGCCTAGGGTATGTAGATGTATTCATATCGTTAACTGAAACGCAAAACGCCCTAACTAATATTTTAAGAATTTTAAAGGAAAAGGAAAAAACATGCTAAAATTAAATATATTACAGTTTTCATTGCGAAGAATCCCTAAGAATTAGTTTCCGTATGAAAATAGTGTGTATGCGCTCTAAAAAGCTTCTTGGTTCGTATTTTTCTGAAACCATTGAAAGTTTATTAAATTTAATGTTTTACATGTGTTTCTTTCGATGATTATCAAACTGCTCTTAGGAAATGTTATTACTTTGAAAGGCAGACACAAGTCACACTGATCATCTCCTAGTTATTTGAAGGCTTAATTAGTTTTATGAATATTTGATATGGTATTTGTTTTCATTACATACCTTTGGAATACAGATAACAATCTTGTGAGCCTCTAATTTTGGCAAATCTTCTACACATTTTTGCAAAAACTTGCAAACCTATTTATAAATATTTTAAAGGTTTTATAAAACAGATTTTCATAAAAAAATTTCTCACTAAGCATTTATAATTTTTATAAATAAGGCTGTTAAATTTTAAATGTCATTTACTCTGTATTTTTTTTTCTTTCTGTTTCGGTGGATAAACGATTTGTATTGCATGCAAGCCATTTGAATATACTCATAATTTTACCATCTTTTTGCCAATAAAATCACTAATTTTCTTCATAGAAGTCAGGTTTTTTTTTTGTCATTGTGTACTTTGGTGAGATACATAGGAATTTATAAAAAAAATCAATTTTGAATTCATTGCTAGTTAGGTTGTTTTGCGTTTTAGGTAACGATATGTAAAATTGTACATAAATTTCCAAATGAAAATTTTTATTAACATTGTGAACAGGCAGCTATAATGTTATTGACACATGAATCTGATTTCTTTGTCTATTGAAAAATCTTAATCAAATAGGCACTGGCAGTTGACTTCTTTGTTACTTTGCTTGTCTTTAGGAAATTGAGATCAAACCATGTTTATCAATCGAACTAAAGCGCACACATATGTATGTATTTATAAAGAAAAGATCTAATGATATTAATACTCAAGTTTGGTTTTCTATAAAAGCAAAACTAACCAGTGAACTAGTAGCTTAAACTTCAAAGTGGCCATAATCATCTTTAACAAATATACTTATATAATTCTTTAAGATTTCAGCTATCTCGTTTACTTTCATTACACTTCCCCAGGACTAAGCAATAAAATTGCTCTTGAGGTCTTCTAGTTTTTCTTGGCTGATTTTAAATCTTTGTTTTTATTTAGTCTTATGACTAATAAAGAGTACGTTTAACTAGTTTAGTCTATACCGATATTTTGTTGTTTATAATTCAATGTGGCCATTATGGAGAACTCAGAAGTGCTGATAAGACCCAAGAGCGTAATAAGAAGGCGCCGTCTTTTTTTTTATTTGTCTTTTGCATTGACTTAAAATTAAATACAATGTTTCTTTCAAAAGCTTTCTCTAGAGGTCATAAGATTAAAATAAAATCTACAATATAATTAGAACAAGAAAAAAATCTAAACGCATGAATTTAGTTCATAATTGTTTTGTAAATTTAATTAACCTACATATTTAATGAAGTGGATTTTTTGTGACAAATTTTATTTAACAATAATTTTTAAATAAATGATTTTTTTAAGCTAAAAGCTTCAATAATGTTTTTAGTGTAACTCCAGCTGTGATATTAGAACGTTAAGAAAAGCTTTATACTGTGATATTTACAATTTTGATTATTTTTGCAATTATTTTTAAATTATGTGTTTTATGTTGTATGTTGTCATGTCGCGTAAAATAACATTATTAAAATTTAAATGCAAATTTTATTAGAAGATAGTATATATTTCAATAAAAATAGTATCCCTGAAGATGTTGGAAAATCCCAACGAAACGTCGGATATGAAAAAATGAAATAAAATTGTCTTTTATTTGCATTTAAATCAATTTGAATGACCTTGGAAGCCTGAATAGAGTAATTCTATAAAAACCACATCATACGTTAAAAAAAATGGATGGCATAATACCGACTGCCAATAAAGGTACTCACCCAAACCATTCTTCGTTTTCGATCCATTCTTAATTCGCAATGCATTGTTATATAGGAAGTTGTGCTAAATCGGTTATGAGGAGAGGCTTAAGGATATTTGATTGAAGTCTTTAGACATTGAAGCTGAATGAAAAAATACCTCTTTGGGTAATTTGCTCTTCACATGATCCATACGGCTAAACAAAATTGTGCCAATAATTATGAAAGTTGTCTAAGTCATAAATTTTTAATGTCGAGATATATTGAAGATTACACTTCAACAAATCAAAAAATATTTTTATATTAAGTCTGTTCATTTACTTTCCCAGCAGTAACTTGCAATGAGAGAGTAAGGTAGAAATTTACAAAATTACACTCCCAGGTAGGAAAAAGTAAACTACTTGTAAAAACTTGCAAGAAAATTTTATTCATATCAGAACCATGGACAGAAATCATGATACAATTTTAATTTTTCTAATGTATTTTGGATAATCTTGTGTAATTATAATTTATATTACTTTACATAGTTTCACGCATTCTATTAACAAATTCAAAAGATCGCTTTTCCATCTCTGATGAGGTATGATAAACAAACAAAGTTTCTTCAAAATAAAATTGTAATTTACGGCTTAATCAAAGGACATACGTTCACATATTTTTTTGATATAGAATTGCACATTTTTAAGTTTTCCTTTTTCAGATATTTTTCAAATAATTAATTTGAAAATAAAACAAAGAACAACTGTTTGCTTGGAAGTAAAAATTTTACTAGTAATAATTTGTAAGTATTTTTTTGTCTCTCAAATGTTATCTCTTTTTTGAACCTCTCTGCCTGGAAACTTTTTGAGTTAATGAACAATTGTTATAAATTCGTAAAAATTTTTGGTAAATGAACAAACCTATTGTGCAACATTATGATTTCGAGTTGTTTCAGTCTCGATTAATTAAAATTTATCAATATTCATTAAATATATATAGAAGTTTTTTTTTTAGATTTATTCAATATTTCGGAGCAAAAATTCCCACACGACCTAGACCACTCACTTTCATAATTAAGGGCACAATTATGTTCTTCGTTAACAAATCGACCACAAATGAAAGTGATCTTAATGCATAAATTTTTGAACGTGAAAACATATACACAAGCTTCAGCAACATTTTCCTAGTTTCATTAGAATACATTCCATGGTAAATCTAAAATTTAAATTTATAACTCTCCATTATGGAGGCCAGATATTTTATTAAAAAACATTATTAAATATGTGACCTTTGGCAACGAACCTACAAGAAATTTAAATGACTGAAACTAACATAACAATTGACTAGTCATTCGATCGGAAGTGATGATTGATTTATTTATTAATTATAGCTGCTCCACTCTAGCGTATATGTTGGAATGGGACATCTCATATATATAGATATGCCAAAATATACAATTCATTCTGTTTGCGAAAATTAAAATTTATAAGTGTTAAAGAAGATAAGTAAAAACAATAGTGAAGAAATGAAATTTACAAAATTGGATTTACTATATATTTCTTTTTAAGATATAGATAGGTATTTGTAAAAAGCTGGCTTGGCGGTGAAAAGGTGAATTACATCTTTCATTTTAAATATTTTAAAAAAAGCATTAAGGGCCATTTTCACAACTTGCCTTTTTAGCTAAAGGTAGAAAATCTTACCTTTGGCTAAAGGCAAGTTGTGAAAATGGCCCTTAAAATAATATAAATTATACCTACTTATTGTCAGTATATCAATCATGTATGATTGCTCAATTATGGGTGTCAATATTAGTCAATTATGATCAGTTAAACTTGACTAATATTTATGATATCATTGATTAGTAAAAACCAGTAGAGTAGCAGTGCGACTACATATATGTTTTATATTCGTTGGAGTGAGATGCAACATCAAACTTACACAAAAGTTTCCATCACATTTTTCATTTTGCCCTTAAAAATGTGATAGAAACTTTAATATAAGCATATGATGAATATATCCTGCATGACTTTCAATCAAATGACCGGTCAATTGACTGATATTATTCTTGTAGGGGAGTTTTCAATTTTACAATACATTTAGTTGAAAATGTTAGATCTAAAATATACCCTGAAAGTTGACCGTCCTTAGACCCAGTAAATCTACCTGAAAACCAGTTCAACTCTCCACTATAGAGGCCAGACATTTTATTTCAAAAAATATCTTAATATATCCTTTAACTACTGTGGTGGTGGTAAATTTTACCCTCTCCTATTTATTTTTTTAATTTACTCTCTTCAGTTGAGTGCTATCAATTTTATTCTCTTTGCATCTTCTCATAATCCTATTACCATTATTCAGTTATGTTTTGATCGTCGTATGTATCATACAAGCAGATATTTATACGTGCAGGTATAAAAATTACCACTCCTCCGGACATACGTTTTTTTTATTATATATATATATTTATATATATATATATATATATATATATATAATTTATAATTTTTCTTTGTTTTCTTTTTTACTATTAATGATATAAATTTGCCTGTGAAAAATATGCCTTTATTGTTTTTTTTTAATACGTCTTTTTAAAAGTTATGTTTGTTCCTTTTTTTAGTTTTAAGAAAGGTGAATATGAAATAAAATCCTTGTTTTGTTTAACTAGAAGTTAGATTTCTTTATTTTATTACTTTATTCATTTAAAAATGTGTCATCGAATTCCAAATAAAAGCAAATAAATCCAAAAAATCTTTTTTTTTTTTTGCAAAATTTTCTAAAAATTAAAAAGGGGTAAAATTTACCACCACCACAGCATGTACGCCAAAATATTTCACCTCAGTAGTTAAAGGATATATATCCTACAATGATAATAAAATATGCTTAAGGTTTATTGACCAATTTCTTTTAAAAAAAGTTTTTTGTTCAAACAAAAGTGAAGTCAAATTTCTTTCTTGGCACCCATAATAGACTATTAACGAATTGCTGTTTGTACTTCAAAATTTTTTCTTAATGGCAAATAAAGCAAAAGAAATGTTCTTATCATTTTCAGAGAAAAGTTCATTGGTTGCTGCTGCCTATAATAAATATTCCTATGAAAGAAAATTAATTAATATAAAAAAAACCAATACCAAATAGAAAATATGAAACCCTGCAAGTCGCAACTCAACAAATACTCCACACATTCGTAAAGCAACAATTGATACAGACAGCCAACTGAACTGATTCGTTCACAATACAAAATAAAGACTCATAAAATAGATAAGCGAAGACGAATTGTGTGTACAAAAAAAAAACATAATATTGAAAAAAAAAATGCAAAATACAAAAAAAAACCAAAAATGAAAGGAATATACAAATCAGTTCTTCATGCTAAAAAAAAAACTTAAAATAATTTAATTTATTGAAGGCTGCACTTAAGAACGGTTGAAAACAAGCGCGATTTAAAAGAAACAAAAAATTTATATAAGAAAATAAAATATAGAATATTAAGCTTTTAGCTAAAAATCTAATACAATGAAGTGTTTTATATTGTTATTTGGCCTAATTAATGCGCTAAATATTGCAAAAGTTATGACCTGCACTGAAAAGATATCGTAAGCAATTATTTTTTTTTCTAGTTTGCATTTTTTTTTTTTCTTTATTGAGGAAAAATAAAATTGTTCCTTTTGTTTTCCTCCGACAATTTAGCACTACAAAGTATCGTGTTTCATTAGTAACAATGCGCAAATATCCCGAATCTGGTGTAGACTGTTCAAGTTTTGATTGTCACAATCCTTTAGTGTTAAGGCCCATACGCGAAACATATACAGACATTGAGGAAGTGTGCTGTGAGGGCTATAAAGAGTTGAATGGGTGAGTTTTTGAAAATGAAATAAAAATAAACTGTCAGTGATTAGAACAAAAGTGTTTTGCTGCATTACTGGTAGCAAAAATTTAAATTAAAAATAATTTTTTGCCTTTTTTGTTTTAAAATAAAATTAATGCCTTCGAGCAGACTTTTTGAAAAATTACTGATTATACCCCTCTTTTCGACAAATGAAACTTCATCATATATCGACGTTTTGAGTAGAGATGTGCAAATGTCGTGATTTTATCGTGTCACGCGTGAGTCACGCGTGATTCACGTGATTCGTGATCAAATATTATAACTAATCACGCGTGAGTGCGTGAGCGTGATTGAAAAAAATTTACTCGTGCGTGAGCTGTTTTAATAATCACGCACGAATTCTCACGCTCTCGCGAGATAACATTCCTGCATAGGTACATATGTAATTATATTCAATCATTTGAAATAAATTATTTTACAATAATAAATGCATATGTATATGTATGTATAGTAATATGTATGTTAGTATGAGCTTATAAACATAATGAATACCCCCAAACAAAATGTTTCGACTTTTCCTGAAGTCAGACTTGTCGTACCGAATTCGTTAGGACATTTCTCTGAACAATTTTTTTTGAGTACATAAGTAAAAGTCTGCGAAATTTTTTTTAAATAAATATTTATATGTTGACAAAAAAATATTGTAATAAATATTAAAAAACGTGAGTATGTGCAAATTATTTCGACAATAGCAGCAACATAGCGGTGAAGCGGTACTATGCTATAAAAGCAAAAAGAAATCGTGCCTACATGTCGTTAGCAATTCGTACCGACTTATCGTAACGAATTCGTACCGACATATCGTTACGAAGTCGTGTCAACCATTTCTTACAAAAATTGTTACGATTTCGGTAATATTTCGGTGCCGAAATCGGAAGATTTTGTCGACCAATCGTTACGAATTCTTTACGAATTCAGAGCATTTTGTTTTGTATACATACACCTTTGTAAGTAAGTATGTATGTTTCTTAGATACCCTGTAGGAAGTATCAATGGAGAAACACTACTGATTCAACAGTGCATTTGTCAACAATACTACTGACGAATTGTACCGCAGAAAATGTTTTTTGCTTTAGGGGTGGTCCATATATTACGTAACGCTGTAGGGGGAGGGGTGGGGTTCGAGTTTTGTTATGATTTGTTATGGTGAGGGTGGGGGGAGTCTTTGAAAATGTTACGTAACAGAAAAATTTTAGTAATTTGTATGTTTTCTCATTTAATATGCTTTTCTCATTTATTTGATTATCATTTATTTAATTGATCATACGTTTTACCATCACATTTATATTATGTATGTATACATACATACATGTGCGGAATGTAAATTTTTGATATACGAGAATTCAATTTCGAATATTTAAAATGATATCCGCGAATACGAATATTTAAAACGATATGAAATTAACTTTGCTTTATTTTAATTTACATTGTAAATTTTACAAAAACACGAGCATACATATATACATAGATATGTACATATGTAGAATATACATATTATGTAAGAACCTATTTTTCAACTCAAAAAACATGAAAATTAAATTATACATATACTTTTTCGTGAGCGTGCGTGATCGTGATAAGTTGTAAACCACTCGTGCGTGATCGTGAAAATATTCAAAATCATTCGTGCGTGAAAGTGTGTGTGTAAAATATTTTTCTGCGTGAGCGTGCGTGTCGTGAGTCATAAAACACTCACGTGCACATCTCTAGTTTTGAGATCCCACTGTACTCACAACGATGTCCACAGCATGGATGAATGTGAATGCGCGCGCGCGTGTGTGTGTGTGTGTGTGTGTGTGTGTGTGTGTGTGTGTGTGTGTGTGTGTGTGTGTGTGTGTGTGTGTGTGTGTGTGTGTGTGTAAACATCTCATAACTTAAGTACACTTCAAAGTATCGGAAGCAGATTTGCTGCATTCGAAAGTTATTAAACTCACTTAGATGTCGTAAGATAGATTCGGCCCGGAAGAATTAAACAAATTTTAAAATAAAATTTTTACAAAACTCTTGTTTTAAACAAACTTTAAGAACTCAAAATGTAAAAAGCGCTTTACCTCAAAGAAAAACGTCGATTGCTGCCACTTTGACTAAGGATATCTAATTCGTTCAAGAGATGTGGTTGACAAAAATTTTAAAAAAATTCTTCTCAGGGTCACGTGCCCCAAACGCGAAAAGGAACCCTATTATTTTTGCTAAGCTGTCCGTCCGTCCGTCTGTGTCTTTTGGTCTGTCTGTCATAGGCTCTTTTTTATTTCAGAACCGTAACAAATTGTAAAACTTTAGCCTCTACAACAGCGAATATATTTTGGTTAAAAATAAAAGAGTGTTCGAAGGCAAGCAACGAAAAATTTTGAAATCCTACTGTCTGTATATTACAGACTCTTGAAATTATCAAAGTTAATATATTTTTAAGTAGACTGCATTAATTAACATTGAAATTTAAAAAATAAAAACTAAAAGGTTAATGTTATTTTGACTATGTAATTTTGAAAACTTGTTATATCTTGGAAGCCGAAGAGGCAAACTTTTCAGATTTTTAAAAACGCTCAAATTAAAAAAACCCAAAATTAAAATTAATGCCAAATCGACAAATCGCAAAAATGAAAAAAAAAACTGAAATGAATATTAAATATTAAAGGTCTCCAAGAAACCAAAAAATATCATAAATAACAAAAATATCCAAAACCAAAAAAGTGCGAAAAACCAAAAATAAAAAGCTAAAATCAGCAAAACGGAAAAATCGCCTAAACTAAAAAATCGCTTAAACTAAAAATTCATACCATCTATCTATATATGTGACAGCGCATAGAGAAAGGGACCTAATAGGCTTTTTACACTGACGCACATCTAACATCTACCATCAATTTGCGAAAATGTTAACATCTTCCCATAAGAAATACACAGTACTAAAAACCAACATCTTTCTACATCTTTAAAAGATGTTCCTATCTCATTTTGTTTCATCTTTCGTTAATTTTAGTGCCATCACTAGCAAAATTACATTGTTGTGTCAAAAAACAACGTTGCCACTTTCTGTAATACTGCAAAATCTGTAATACATATTTAAATAAACGGCCCAAATTATACTAAAAACATTTAGAAGATTTGCTAAGAAATCTTGGATCCTATTATAAATGTAATGCAAACAGCTTGTTGCATTGAAAGTGCTCTGGAACAATATAAAGTATTGAGATTGTTATGAAGATTGCAAGTTTTTGAAGATCATTCAAAGATAATTAAATCAATTCTTTCTGCTTTAGATGAAACATCTACAAAATATTATTTGCAGTTTCCTTCATATTTTCTGCTTTTATACAAATTAAAAGCTGAAAAAATCAAACTTTTTTATTTTATCTTTAGTTTACCAATAAAAACCTGCAACTTGTTAGCAAAAGTGGAATTTATATTAATTTAGCTGCTTAAAATACTGTTCCGAGGCACAGCAAATGTAATGTACAAAGATTTTAGTTACTTTTATATTGAAATAATTACACAAATTAAAAAAAATTAACTTTCATGATTACCTTTATAATTTTTATTGATGTAGTAGAACCAAAATTTGCACAACCATCGAAACAAAAAAAATCTATTTCTATTTGTTAAGCTAGATTTTTCAAAAATTAGATAATGTGTGGCGTGATTATGCACTTTTACACCACAAGGACCTTAATATATGCGATAAATTGGATGTTTTGAAATTTACTGGTCTAAAATTTCCCAAATCAAAAACTGTGCTGGCGATATTTTCTTTCAAAATTTAAAAGTTGTGGTATTACCATTCTTAAGCGCCTCTGTTGAGAGATTTTTTTTAAAGTAAACTGATCTTAATTAAAATTAATTAAAAATGAGTTATCAGCTAATACAATAGCGTCAACTTTAAAATTGTGGTGCAAATTTTTAGCTTAAAATTATAAAAAGAAATTGAAAAAAATAGTTTAGTGTAAGTATATACAAATGCTTCAAACAACCAAAGAGTATATAAGTATCGCTCAGTACTTCTAGTTAAATGAGTTTAAATTAAGAAAACAAAAGGTTGATAACCCTCTTCTCAGACGCCTGTTTTAAAAAATATTTTATGAAATTTAGACAAAATGTTAAGAGGAAAGTGGTAAATTATTCTTCGTTGAAGTAAATATTTACGAATTAGTGAGTTTTTTATATTTGTAATTTTGTTGTACGTTTTTTAAATATTAACAGCCTTATTTATAAAACTTATTAAGGCTTTATAATTGGTTTTTAAAACAAATTTTCATACAAAATTTTTCTTAAAAAGCCTTAACATTTTTTATAAATGAGGCTGTAAAAAATTAGATCGTATTAAATTTTAATTTACTAATAAACTAATAGTAAATAAAATTTTTTTTAGATTTTTTTGCACTATGTCATTCGGTTATGCATTATTTTAGACTTGCGACTCTGTAATTTCATTTTCCACTAGTGGCAACGCTGGTCAAAAACTAAGAAAAAACGACATATATATATCTACATAGTACATATAGTTACATATGTACCTTTTAAAAAATGTTCATCTTATTTTTGCAAATCTTTTATAATTTCCATGTACTGCACTTTAACTGGGTTTGTTCTTGCAAAGCAACAACTAATCCAATCCTATGCAGTACGTGTTGTCTTTTTGACAAGTGAGATGATGGTAGATGTTAGATGTTTCACATTTTTTACATCTTCCATGCGTTTCACTGAAATGTGTGTCAATGTAAAAAGCCTATAAGGGTAAAAAAATCAATTTTCACTTTTTTTTTTTTTTGATGTGGACAAGATCTGAGCATCGATCGAATGAGACCGATCCCATGCCCCAAAAGTGTTCCCTCCCAGAGATATGCGCGTTTTATGATGTGATGGTACACCAAAGATACACTTATTTAAATCTTTAAAATGACTCTCCTGAACAAAACCGGTTTTTACCCTTAGGTTCCTTTCTATTTTGCACGTCACATATATAAACAGGATGTTTGTATGAATATATGTAAATTATGGACTCCAAAACGGCTGGGCCGATTTTAATGAAATTTTCAGGGAATCTTCAGAATATTCAGGTGGGTGACGCTGTGAAGTCTGATTTTTTATTTTTGGTCAGCAGAGAGGCGTGGCAAAATCCATTTTTCATAATGCACCACTAATCCCATATATATGTATATATTTTTTCATTTTTTTATATTTATTTTGAAAGCTGTTGTCATGTTTTTAAAACGAGATATTAAACTCTTAAATCGGTTATGTATTTCCGAAGATATTTACAAAAAACCTATGTTAATAATGATCCAATATCAAAAATTTTAACTTTCAACTTTTTCGAAATGTTGCATTAAACAATCCGAGTTTTCGGTTTATTTACAAAATATTTACATCATTCGATAACACGATGGGGGTAGCGAAGTTCACCGGGTGTAGCTAGTGTACTATAAAAAAACACAAACAAAAAAATCTTCAAAACGAAAATCAGCCAAAAATAAAAAAGCGTCAATACCAAAAAAAAAAACAGCAAAAATAAAAAAGCATCGATTAAAAAAATCGCTAAGAATAAAAAACCGTAAATACTAAAAAATCGCCAAAAGTTTACAAAAAAAATCGCCAAAAAAGAATCAAGCGCAGTACGGAATCTTTCTTGTGCAATTCAAAGTCGCACTTTCCTTAATTTATTTTTTCTAGTAACTTTTAAAGTTGTTGTCACATCGAGTTTAAATATTAATTTATTTATTTTTTAATACTTAAAATATGAAGCTAAGTGGATGACCTGCAAGACAAACCGATGTTTATGTTATTTTGCCTAATTTTTTGCCTTTTAACGTGTCCTTTCACAATGTATGATTAAGAGTTAACGTGAACTTTAACTTACAGTTCTTCATACAAAACTTGCCGTTAGATTTTCGAGTTATAGTAAGATGTATGCATGCATGTATTTTTTTATCGTTTCGTTTCAAATTGACTAAACTATTCAATATTTTAAAAGAAGAGTTTACCGAAACTCAAGGTTTTGAAAGTGTTTGGAAAATTTCAAAACAGGGGTCAAGTCGTCACATCCATGAACGTACAACTCGTCACGTAACAACACTATTTTTGGATTATGACATGCGTGATCGTACTGAAATCTCATTCAGCTTATACGATTGAAGAAACACTTAATTCGTTTTCGTATACGATTGTCGATACGATCAAGGATGTAACGATTTGAGATCAGATTGTTATTGTACTCAAAAATACCTGCCAGTAAAATGGTATCACATATCAGGTATTGCTTTTTTGTCACGCAGTGTAATTTGTAGAAGTAAATATATTTCTTTCAATGTTTCGGAACATATATACATACCTTAATTTTATTTTGAAAATGTTTTCTTACAAAAATTCTTCTGTAAAGAGGTATTTGGTATGGTTTTAAGGTTTTTTTTACCAAATTGTGAAATTTTGTTTACACAATTGGCGGATTCAAATGGTAGTCATAAAGATCATATTGTCTTATTTTTATTTAAACATTAATTTAAAATATTAAAATAGTTTGTAGTTGATTAAGCACCTTAAAATGCATTTAAATAAATCTTAAACAACTCATCGGTATACTTAAACAACAATTCAAAATAGCTTAAAAAACCCCATGCTTACGAAAAAAAAACTCCCTATAAATGATTGAGAATTACAAAACAACAAACAAGATATTATTAAGCAAATCATGAATCTCTCAAATACTAAATTCTTCCTATATTTATGATTTGATTTGACTATAGTTTGTATTTTCAATATTTTCTAATCTTGTATTTTTTTTTATCACAGCGAATGCGTACCCTCCTGCGTCGACTGCAAACATGGCAAATGTATACGGCCGAATATATGCCTGTGTGAGCATGGCTATCAAAACTATAAGAATTCTACTATCTGTGAACCGCTGTGCCTGGAGGCCTGTGTGAATGCTAAATGCACCGCACCAGAAAAATGCATCTGCAATGAAGGCTTCACCCTGGTCAATGGCAGTAGGACAGAATGTCAAGCCACTTGCAAAGATGTGGATTGCACAAACGGCCGTTGTGATATCAACAACAAGTGTACATGTAATTTTGGCTACGTGCTCAACAATAGCCTTAAACGTTGCATGCCGCTGTGTGAGGAGCCGTGTGAAAATGGTGTCTGCAGCAAGCCCAATGAATGTACTTGTAATCCCGGCTATGTTCTGCGTCTGGGTACCATAAGCAAATGTGAGCCAGTGTGCTCGAGTGGATGTTTGAATGGCGTGTGCCAGGAACCGGAAGTGTGTAAATGCAAGGAGGGTTATACGAATTTTGGAGATGTTAAGTCTCAAGCCTGCTTACCGGTGTGTAAGGAGAAATGTGTAAATGCTTTTTGTACTGCTCCAAATCAGTGTACCTGTTTTGACGGTCATGCTTATCGTAATGGCTCGAGAGCTTGGTGTGAGCCTACTTGCGCTAAAGATTGTGAGAATGGTTTTTGTAGTGAGCCGGGAAGATGTGAGTGTCATGAAGGCTATGAGAAAACAGATCCACATCGCTGCTCACCATTGTGCAAGGATGAGTGTGTTAATGGTTTTTGCTCGGCTCCCGACACTTGCAAATGTAACGAGGGATATGTGTATGCCGACAATAAAGAGAAGGTGTGTGAGCCATTTTGTCCCAAAGGTTGCAAGAATGGTAATTGCACTGCGCCGGGCATATGTACCTGTAATGCTGGCTATCAGTCTTTATTGTTCTATCACTGTATACCAATTTGCAGTAAACCCTGTTTACACGGCACTTGCACAGCACCAGATACCTGCAGATGCTTTATGGGCTACAAACCTAATCCAAAGAATCCCTTTCTCTGCGAACCGGTTTGTAATTTCGATTGTGGTCATGGCAAATGTATCGCCCCCGGCATTTGTAGCTGTGATCCAGGCTATGAGAAGAAATGGTTGACGGGCAAATGTGAGCCCCATTGTACGCAAAAGTGTGTCAATAGTGTTTGCACTGTGGGAGGAGTATGCCGCTGCTACGAAGGCCATCATTTGCGTGAAGGCTCGAATAGTATTTGTGATCCAGTGTGCTTGCCTAATTGCATTAATAGCAATTGTGTAGAGCCTAATACTTGCGAGTGCTGGGACGGTTTTGAGGATACTAAGTTCTGGAATTTATGTGTAGCGCGTTGCCGGCCTTCGTGTGAGAATGGCAAATGTGTGGCGCCCAACAAATGTGCCTGCAATGACGGCTATCAAGTGACAAACTCTTCTATGCCCCACAGATGTCAGGCCATTTGTAAGGAAACCTGCATCAATGCTGAGTGCCGCAAGCCAAATACTTGTGAGTGTTTAGAGGGTTATCGTTTTCTGGCCAATAGTACGGTGGAATGCGAGCCACTGTGCGAACAGTCGTGCGAACATGGCCAATGTGTGGCACCAAATTTGTGCAGCTGCAAGACCGGCTTTATATCACGCATCAATCCCAATACCGGTCTAACGGAATGCGTGGGCTATTGCAATGAATGGAATTGTCGTAATGGTACATGTGCCACTTCTACTTTGTGTCAGTGTCATGAGGGTTGGATTTACGATGCCTTGAGAGGTCAATGTATTATGGACGAAGTGGCCAAAGAAAAAATATACAAAAGGTAAGTGTTATGAGAAATTTTAAATGAAATGATAAGAATTTGTTATAACTGTTATTACGTGTATTCAATTTACAAGTGGTGTACCCATTTCCCGCTGGACGGTGGCCACTATTGCCATTATATTATTTGCCGTGTGTGTCTTGGCTCTCATAATGATCTTTCGGGAAATCGCACGCCGCAGACTCAGCAACAAACAGCAGGTAAGACTGATAGAGAATCCTTCTTTTGGTGTACTCATGCCTAAAGATCGCTGTTGTCTGGAGGAGGATGAAACGGATACCACCCACGAATTAAGCAGTTAAAATGTGATTCATATTTATTTTTTACAAATTTATTTTATACTTATTTCTTGTTTTAAGATTTTTTTCTGTTTAAGTTTTTAAAATTAATTATTGAAAATTATACTCTGCTTTTGTTTCCAACAATAATATAATTTTTTTACAAAAACAATTTAAATTTTTTTGGTATATATTTTTCTTTCCATTTATACTTAAAGTATAACTATTATTTCATTTTAAATACATGTGTAGGTTTGTGTGTGTTTATTGTTTTATTTTTGTTTTTTTTTATAAATAATAAATAAAATGCTAGGCATTAAATTAATTATAATACTATGTTTTGTTTTGCTATTTCTAGACTAAAATTAAATTTTTATAACTTATAAAACTGTACAATAAAATTGACTTAAAAAACAGAAGAGAAGGACTGCTAGATAGATATCTAGAAGTCCTGCCTTGGGCTGTCTTAGTAATTGTACTAAAATGCTTTTACTAAAGGAAAGCTTCTTCTCGATTGGCTTTCAACTTAAAAACTATTGTCCTTTGTTTTTGCCTCGCGTATCATGGTGGTTTGTCTTGAGGTCGATGCAGAGTTTCGGGCGGTAATTGTTTTTGTGGCAGTTTTTGGCTTGATGCTGGATGATGGATGGGTGTTGCAGTAGCAGTAGGGGCAACAGTCATATTTTGTGTACAAGGATTTGAGGTATTTGTTGCACAAGATTTTTCTGTTTGGGGAGAGGATGCCTGCAAATTAGCATAAATGCCAGTTATGCTGGACATTAAGCCAGAATCCCCATCTTCCATTGTAACGGAACTGTCGGCTGCTGAGGGTATGGTGGGTAGAAAGCGTACCCCCAGGCGGGGTGGTGAGGTATCCTCCTCCTCCTGCACAGCCTCTTGGCGTACCAAGCGTGGCTTAGGCAAAGTTGAGGCAAACTGTGAATGGGGCAATTTGCTGCTATGGGCTAAATAATAATAGAATATTAATAAATTTTTATAACACACATTATCAACTCTGCTACTCACTTATAATGGAAGGCAAGGGTGTGGTACTTCCAGCACTGGATCTTGACAAGCGAAACGTTGAGGTACTGGCTGTTGTGGCCGAGGCCGATGAATCGTTTCTGGATGAAGACAAATTTGAGTCTTGCGAAGTTTTACGCGTTATCAACCAGGCCGAGTGTCTTCTTCTATTGGGATCCATCATTTTCATGGGTATGGCACACGTATGAGCATGTGTGTGTCCCGGCAAATGGTTGGGCGTCAGATTGCCATTACGCCAGCTGGAAGAGCGCGATGAGCAAAAATTTTCACTTGATATTGAACCGGCTCTGGTTTGTTTCTTTTGTTTTATTTCCGAAAACTGATATTGATAATTATCATTTTTGTTGATCCTGGAGACGCGAGTACGTCGTCCATCCAAACGCTGGGGCTGATTTCTCTCACAACAGGCTACACAACAGGAACAATAACTGCACAATCTCTGCCAACTGCGCGACCATATGGAACCTTGCTTTTCCTCAATCTTGTGCCAATTGGGCATTTCATTTGGCAGCATGCGCAAGCATCTGCAACCTGGTGGATGTACAGCTGGCAATAAGGGTGGCAGTTCCTTGGGTATTCTCTCAGCACCCACACCTCTACGTGTCATAGGTCCGGCAGCTCCTCTAGTAACTCTGGTCTCCTCAAAATGCTTACAAAGATTAACGCAATCCTTTTTAAACTGTTTAGTCATGATGGCATATAAAAAAGGATTGCAGCAGGAGTTTAAAGGCAAAACAAATACGGTAAAGATTTTAGCCTGTTCCAGGGATATCAAATGTAGACCAAATATAGCGGTTATAGAGAAGAAAGCTATAGGCGACCAGCATAAAAAATCGGTAAACACCAGTAAGGCCATACGCTTGGCTATGCGCGAATCATTCGTATTCCAGGCCTGTGAGCCACGTATGGCCCAATACATTTTCAAATAACAACCCATTAGCGTTAAAAACGCACAACCATTTATTACCATAAGTGCCACAACATATGTCAGACTTGCTATGCCAGTTGTGGTCTCAAATGGCAAGCATACCGCAAACTTGCGATAATCCGATATGCCCACCAGTGGCAACATGGCCATGATTAAGGCAAAGCACCAACCCACCACCATAATATAGGCGGCCTGTTTCAAGGACAATCTCTTATTTAAGTGGATGGCATGTGTTATGGCATAATTTCTTTCCAAAGTGATGACGGCCAAAGTATAAACCGACAGCTCAGAGGATAAAACTGCCAAGAAACCAGCAATCTGACACATTACAGACATTTGCCAGGGTATGGCAAACATTCTGAATTCGCCCAACGTAGAGGCATCCACCATGGCCAAAATTCCCAAATAAATGCCCATAAAGAAATCAGCTGCCCCCAAATTGCACACCAAGAAGCGGGGCACATCCATTTTCGATCGGGAAAAAATTAAAACAAACACCACCGTACCGTTGCCCAAAAGGGCCAATAGAAATACCACCCAAACACCGCAACGCAAGGTCCACCAATCGAATAGATCGGCACAGGGCAGAAATGGGCCTGGCATGGGTAAACATTGTATGCTGCCGGGTGTGTGTTCAGTTCCCACAGTGGCAAATATACCGCCACCACCAAATGTGCCAGCAAATGTTGGTGGTACGCCTCCTGTGCCTGCATTGCTACTCGTACCCGCAGCTGTATTCTCTTCATCGAAGTATTCTTCCATGTAGGTGGGTATATTGCCAGGGTAAGTAAAATCCTGTCCGAAATTGTCCCAAATGTCATGCATTTGCGAACCGAATTTCTTGCTTAAGTTATCTGGAATAAAAAGATAAATGGTAAACCTTTTTTATAACTAGAGAAAAATAAATTTATTTTTTTTTTAATTAAGTAATTTAGGAAAATCTTAAGGAATTCTTTATAATTTTTTTCACTCCTCCTTTTTGTGATTTTTTTAACTCCTTAAGAAATATCACATTTCTTCGATTTGATTATTGAAAAAATTTCAATGTTTGCTTTAAAGGTTTATTCAACATTTCTGCTTTTGTCGTCCTCGAATAGCACGTTTTTATCTATGATTTTAAAAATTTTATTTAAATAAAAATTTAATTTTTTTCTTCAAAAAGTTTCAAAGAAATGCCACAAAAATGCATAACTATTTAAACAATTACACACTAAAGCTCAGGAATGAATTTTATTTCAATCGGTGCAAGGACAAAAAAAGACTCCCATATATCCTCTATTTTAATAATTAAATATTTGCCCTAACCATAATTAAAATGATTAGAAATTAAAAAATCTCTTTAAATATATCTGCACAGTTACAATGTTTGTAGGTTTTTTTGCAATCTTTGCAGACATTCAAATATTTTTCATATATCCTTATTTTTTTTAATTTTATTTTAACTACAAATAAGACATAAATTATAAAAAAATTCTAAAACTTACTTAATGGTACATATTTAAGCAGTTTTATTTCAAATGAGGTAATAAAAGGACATGATTCGTATATCCTTAATTCAAAAAAAAAATAACTGCAGCTGAAGCTCTGACCACTAATTTTTTTTTAAATTAATGTATAATAATTGCTAGTGAAACTCGTTTCAACCGCATTAAAGGATATGCCTACCTCACATGTTTCCTAGATAAGAAAAATTTAATTTTACCTCCAGTTCCAAACATTATGCGGCAAAACATTATAAATACTTCTGTAACCACTCATTACAACTGTACATTAATCTTCAATCAAATCAAGCCAAGAACACGTCCAAATCCATGTCTTTTATATGCAATTCCTAATTTCTGCTACAATTTTGAACCAAATGCAGTAAAAATTTTTAGTTAAATGTAGCATCACATAATTAATACTAGCAGACAAACGGATAACAATAGGTGTAAGTATTATCCTACCACCCATATATCCTTTATATTCAATAGCGCATTTCTGCCACAATTTTTATCCAAATACAGAAAAAATTAGTAGTTGAATGTAGAATTGCATAGTTTATTCTAGCAGACAACTGAATTAGAATCGATGGAAGTATTAGCCTACCTCCCATATGTGCTTTATTTTAGTAAATATTTTTTTTTTTTTTTTTTTTTTTTGTAAAACTACAACCAGAATGCAAATAAATTAATAAATATTTTTAAATGTACAAAACTGTGCTCAGTTGTAATCAGTGTTAGGACATGTCTGCTTCCCGTATATCCTTAATAAAAGGAAAGTTTTTTTTTGGCTGCCGTTCTAATCAGACTTTAGCGCAATATCGCAAACAATTCCACAACCAGATAGCAAATATACAATTTGTGGATAAATTCAGTCACAATCGGTGAAAGGATATAACTACCTCTCATATATCCTTAATAATAAATATTAAATATATGATGCAATTGAGATTTAAATTGAATTAAAATTAGCAGTTGGTTATTAAATCTTATATATTCGTATCCCATGAAATATCATAATATTAACAGTGTAAGATAAGCCCACCTCCTAAAAATTAAATTTACAATACTATGTTTGATAGGAACCATGTTTAATAGTAATCAGTTGTAATTTTGGCTGCTGTTCTAATTAGACTTTAGTGAAATATAGTGAATTATTCCATAATTCGATACTAAAGTTGATAGATAAATTTAGTTACAATCGTTAGAAGGATATAACTACCTCCCATATATACTTAATAATAAATATTCAATATATGATACAATTGAGATATAAATACATTTAATATAAGCAGTTGATTATAAAATCCTATATTTTAGTATTCTATGAAATTTCATAATATTTAATGGTCATATAAGTCCACCTCCCAAATGTGCTTTATTTTAAAAAATAGTCCTCAAGAAACAAAAACTTTCGAATGCCTTAAAATTAACACCTCTTGTAATTTTCGTGACAATTTCTGCAAGAACATGTCCCTTTGTCATGTATCCTTGATTTTCAAAATGCATCTTAGCATACAATATTAAAAATTTTTTTTTTCAAAAACTATAAATTTAAGGCCTATTGTGATTTTTGTAACAAGGACAATGCCACTCTGTCATATATCTTTAATATTTGAAACGGACATTGTAACAAGAAATTATTTATTGTTTCTAAGGCTGTATAAATAATTTTTGGGTTCATTTAATTTGAATCAGCGCACCTTAAATTTTTCCTTTGTATCAAATATCAAGTTTTTCTTGCAGTTTCACTTAGAATGTGTGCAGAATCTCATAAATATTTCAAAAACTTAAAAGCTGGGCTGTATTAGAATTTGATTTTTTTTCAAGGACATGCCTAAGTTCAATATATCCTTGATATAGTTAATAAAATCTTTGCTATATGTATTGACAAAATATAAAGAAATTCATGCAATGACTCTCATATTCAGTGATGAAAATCCTTGCATTATTAATTTCAATAACTGCCAGGATATGTTTATTGTCTTTTTGTCCTTGCTTTAAAAAATAATAAGTTTTAGCTAAAATTATGTTTAAAATGCTGAAAAAAGAATTCAGCAAATATTTTTTAAGTTCCTTATTTAAGCTGTCTTGTTAATTGAAACTGAAAATGCTGATAACAAACTTTCAGATTTAAAAAATCAAAGAACCATAACATGGCTCACTTGATTTACATTAAAAGTCATTTTGGACAACCGCTTCATTATATTTCCTTATTTGATTATTTTTCATGCACATGCTTTTAATTAAAAACTTACGCAACTGCGGCCAAATATCCATCATGCTGTTATTCCACAAGCTCATATCGAACTCAGCATCAGAAGGAAATAACACAGCTTCCTGTACCAGGGGTGGTTTTTTGCTCGCCGACATCGCCACCAGTGGTATAAACGGACAGCAGTGATAAGCATACGATAAAATCAATGTCTGTATGCGTGGAAATGTTTCTGGTGTGGGAAAATCTTTTAACTTCGGATTGTTAAATGTTTTCAAATGCAACAGGCGCTGCAAACCATTCGAAGGCAATTCAGGAAAAATATTATTGCCCAAATTTAAATCCTCCAGCGATTTAAATGGCAGGAAGGCGTCTTTATGTATGAATGAAATTTGATTACCTTCTAAGTCTCTTGGGAAGAGAAAAAATAATGATTAAACAATCTCAAGTGAAGCATAAACACAAAAACAAAACTTACAATAATTGTAATTTGGCAATGCCATGAAAAGCATCTTGAGGTATTGTTTGTATACGATTGTAGGATAATAATAAATCATGCAGTTGTTTCAGGCCATGGAATGGACGTCCTTTTAAATCTTCTATTAAGTTGCTCGATAAGTCTCTAAAGCAAAATATTAGCGCATTAAGACATATATAAAACTTAAATAAATGGCCAGGGACATGCAACTTACAACAGTCTTAACTCTCGGCAATTTGCTAAAGTGGGAATGTGCTGTATGGAATTGGTTTTAAGCTCCCTGGAAAAATATTTTATTTGCATTTATTACACATTTTTGCTTTAAAATACGAGTACTTACAAACTTTTCAGTCTTGGTGTTTGACGGCATAAATTAGCCGGCACCTCATTTAGGCCGGCTCGATCTAATTTTAAGATTTCCAAAGCATAGCAGCCCTCTAAGTCGGGAAACTTTTTCAAAAATCTTACATCAGACAAAATGCTGAAAAAAAATTCAAACATCATTAGTCACGATCACAATTACAACTAAAGCTTTACAAAATCTTTGGTTTAATTTTTGTAGTACTTACAGTTTTCTTAATTTGGTCATGCCTCTAAAAGCTCCTGGTACTATTTGGCCTACAGGATTGGCACGCAAGTCCAAAGTTTGTAGGTTCTTCGGTAGGTCAGTTTCATTTATCCAACGCAAACGATTACTAGTGGCAGAGCTTGAAATTATAGGAAACGCATACAAAGTTTATTTAATAATTTCTTGTTTTTTCAGAACAAAGCAGCAGAAATGAAAAACCAAAAGAAATATTCTTATCTTTGGCTATAAATTTAAAAACAAAAACTTGAACTTGATTTAATTGTTTTATTCACTTTAACAAGTTCAATGTCTCAAAACATATAAATGAGACTTATAAAAATTATATGTAAAAGAGGCAGGCAGAACATCTGGGCTCAGCCAGACTTTGTGGTTATTAAAGAGATGACTCAATACACAACTATCATATATAATTTTATAATTTTAAATATCAACTAAAGCTAAAATTAGATCACAGAGAAAGAGAAATAACTTAAAACAAAGAATATAATAAAAATAATAAAAATTATTTGAGATAAACTTTGAATGTTAAGAACATCAGTCAAATGTGCGAAAATATAACATTAAAATCAAAGAATTTATTAAAGAAGCAGGCAATTTATTACAAAATTAAGCCGCAAATACTATAAAAGAACGAATTTATTTAATTAATTGGTTTATAAAATTTGTCACATGAATTTTTCTATTTAACAACAAAAAAAAAACAAGGAATAGTAAATCAGATCAAAATAGTTGTCATTAAAATCTATAAATAAACTTATGGTGAGAGTTCTGTAAAAGAGCCGAATACTATAAAACGAAAACATTAAGCATTGACAAATTTTATATCCAAATATATAAATTTACAAAAACAAAAAATACACACAAAATTTGTCAACTTTTAAGGCTCCGTTACCCGACTGTAGAAATCGCAGATGTAAGGTAAATGTAAATGTAATGTAAACGTAAACGTTTCAGCGCTTATAGAATACTTAAAAACGTGTCATGTGTTTTCGACACAAAAAAAAAACTTCTTTCTGCACACACACATACATACTGATTGCATTGTGCCCAGCAAACACGCATTTTTGATTTTAAATTGCGAGTTATTTGAAGCCAAACGCGAAAGTTCATATACTTATGTATAATATTTAAATTCAGTTTGATTGAAATTTACATACATATGAGTATGTATGTATGTACTAGAACTTATAAGTAAATAATATATAAAATACTAATGTTTTAATTAATCCAAGATTTTTTAATAATTTCGCTGAAACTTTTTTAATTTACTTTCTTTTGATGGCAAGATTTAGCCTGTTGGAAAAAACTAATTGAGTTTTTGAAATAACATCTTTTAGAACGAAAATGCGCCTAGAGGTTTTGAAAATTATTATTATTATTTTATTAAAATGAACTCAATTGTAATAATTTTAATAGCAGCTGTAACGCTCGACCGTAATATTTGCCATTGTACATTACCAGAACAGATTTTGAGCAACTTCATCGGAAAGACAAAGTATTTAGCTCTTTAATTTACAAGAATGTGTATGCTTGTAAAATCTTTACTTTCTCGTTTTATCCTTTTCGTATTAATGTTCGTACTCATAATACTCATAATAATTTAGTTTTATTTACAAACAATATACATATGTATATTTTTTAAAAAATCAATTTATCAGTATAAAAAATTATATAAAATAGAAAACAGCTGTTCGAAACATTGATGAGAGTTCAACATCTTCACATTATTTTTGATTGCATGGAAAAAGTACCAAAATTATTTAAATGGTATCAAATCATTATTTTATACTTACAAACATTGTAATGACTTTGACATTTAGTGAAATTACAATTTAAGCTTCATACCCTATATACATATTTAAATTACAACGTATTATAATTATAAAAAATATTTATATTTTTATTATCATTATAATTATTATGATTATACGTACATAGTTTTATTTTTATTGGTATTATTTTTAAATAAAAATAGTTTTTTATACGCTTGAATGTATGTTTGTACGCACATATGTATGTATATTTTACAAATTCATACATACCCTGCAGGAGAACGAGGAGTGTTCAACTAGTATTTTTCTAGTACAGAAATCACCACCACTAGTTCCCAACTGTAAACTTTCCTATACTATCTTAATGCACAAATTAGCATTGAGTGTATTTAGAAAACTACTAGTACCATTGGTAGCAGTTTAGGACTACTTTATTACCAGTTCTTTTGTAAAGAAAAATTCTATAAAATTGGTGGTTTTATTCCTTTGTTACCCAGTGACAACGCTAGTTAAAATTTGCAATTATTTATCAAAATTCAGAAATACAAGAGGGTAATTATAATTATTTAATTACAATTATTTTTAGATCATCTCAAATTTTAGTAATCATATGATACCAATTTTCATACAGTGCAAGAGCTCTGTTATACACTTAAAATTTATTTTGCAATGTGGTGCCTTGGAACTACTTCATATAATAGTACTCATCCACACTAGTAATTTTACACAACAACTTTAATCCTTTTTGCACTAGTTCTTGTTATTCTAGTAATTATACTAGTAGCTTTAAGACAATTATCGCCTATTCTCCTGCAGGGTATGAATGTACATATACATATGTGTATGTATGTATATTAACAAAAAATTAACACATACGATTGGCAAACTCTGGTTAGATTTTATAAAAATACTTTTTTAGAAAACTAAATTTATTAAATATGCCATGTACGTATACAAATTAACCACTCAAAAGCTTAAATTATTAAAAGAAACAAAAGTGCCAAATCAGGGCTATTGTGCCACACTCTCATTCAATATACATACATCCCATCACTGTCTACAAAGGTCACGTAACGTCGTCATGAAATTCTATTTTCTGCAGGTTCAGACATTACATATATGTGCCATTTCAGTCAGGTAAGCGTTTGCACAGCTTTTCATGCAACAGATTCGATCAGCTGACACATTTACATTTACAGTTCTACATTTACAGTCGGGTAATTCTGCCTTTAACCTTTGCAATGGCAAGATCGTTTTAAGTTCAGGGATGGTAAAATTGAGCTTTCATTATATAAAAACCTTTCAATTCACATATTCCAGTTGCACTTAAAACTGAGTATATAAAGCAGAAATGGACATCAAATGGCACCACACACACTGTATCGCAAACACAAACAACGCTGCTGATGAAATTATAGCGTCCTTGGAAAAAAAGCTAGTTGTTCCGTTCTGCTAACTAACTTTGGTTTTATTTGTTACTTAAACATTGTAATGTAATATAATTTGGGTGGCAGAGGGATACAAAATTTAGTCTAATTATATCATTAACATACTTAAAGCTTTCGTTTTACAAAATTAGCCTTTAAGTCAAGATATCTTTACTTGCCAATATTTGCCGAGATTAAAAAGCTAAATGCCCATAACTCCTTCCCTTTAAGGCACCAAAATCGTTGACAAGAAATTTCCTAGCGCTTTTTCTTATTTTGTATTAATTTTTAATATAAGTAAGAAAGTTTATTTTCAACATCTTGGGACAATAAAGTTTTTTGTCAAATGATAAATAAAATATTTAAAAAATTATTGCCTTTTGTAGGAGTTTCATACACAGAAAAAAATAGACAAGAATTATTTTTAATAAAACCATGTTATTGAATAAAATTTTAGTTTCAATAATATTTTTCATTAACTTGAATATTGTATTTATCAATTCCGCTTATTTTAAAATATCATTTAATGTCATTTGCTTGTGTTGGTGTTTTCCTTGCTTGTTGATTGACTAAACCTGGTCATGTGCTGATGTTGTTGTTTATTATGATTGTTGGTGTTGTATTCGTGTGCATTCGGACAAGAAGCCGAAAAACGTCGTGGCTTGTTTTTTTTACTCAACAAAGTTATTTTTAGATTAGAAGAAACAAAAGAAATCATGTTTTGCGTGTATTCATTATTTACGTATTCAAAAGCGATTTGCTCTTTAGCTGAGTGGTAAGTACGTTAGTTTACTAGTCAAGAGATTGCCGGTTCGACTCATCCCAAACACATTTAGTTTTAATAGCAGCCAAGCAAAAGCAAACAAAAAGGGGTTGAAAAATGTGACATTCATCCACACACACACACACACACACACACACAATAACAATTATCACTGAAAATAAAATTTCAGTCAACAACTTTTTTCTTTGATTCATTAAATTTCTTTATTGACTGAAAAAAATATATTCAATAAACGTGCATACAATTTTATTTATTAATAATGCAAAAATCGTCATCACAGAAAATTCGAAAGATTTTTTTATTGAATCTACGATTTTCGTATTCAAATATCGAAATCATTTTTTTTCTGTGTAGGTGATGGACACAGCTTGCGTTATATTGTATTCTAAAAAAGATATGTAGAGGATCATTAAACTTTAAGGCCGATGTTGTATGTGAACCACAACCTTAACTCAAGTTCTTTTCTGCATTTCATTTGACATTCCTCAATTTCAGACTAACGCAATTTGAACCACGGAAAGATGCACAATAGAGCAACGCGTTAAAGTTCTTCAGGCTTATTATGAAAATGGGCGTTCAAATCAAAATGCATATTGTGCACTTCGTAATTTTTTCGGTCGGAACATTTTCATCTCAGTGGATTCGTCAATAAGCAGAATTGCCGCATTTGTGCGAATGATAATCCAAGAGTGATTGTCGAAAAACAAATGCACCCACAAAGAGTGACTGTTTGGTGCGGTTTATGGGCCGTATTTTTTCCAAAATGAGGCCGGTCAGGCAGTTACTGTGAATGGTGTTCGCTATCGTGAGATGATAACGAAATTTTTATGCCCCGAATTGGACCATATGGATGTGGACGATATGTGGTTTCAATAGGACAGTGTCACTTGCCACACAGCTCACGAAATAATGGCTCTTTTACGCGACAAATTCAATAGCCGTGTTATCTCACGTGATGGCGATGTCAATTGGCCGCCAAGATCGTGTGAGTTGACACCGTTGGACTTCTTTCTTTGGTATTATTTGAAAGAAAAGTTGCACGTTGATAAGCCAGCAATAATTCAAGAGCTAAAGGATGAGATAATTCGGCACATTAACGGCATAGAACCTCAATTATACCTCAGCGTCATCGAAAATTCGGACCATCGGATAGAGGTGCGCCGCCGAGTTCGCGACGGCTATTTGGCCAATATTTTGTTCCATACATAATTGAAGCATACCATATTATCATGATAAAAAGAAATTACAATAATTTCCTAAATAATTTGTGTTTTATTCAAAATCAACATCGGCCCTTGAAATTTAACCATCCTTTACTAAATTTGAAGACATTATGCAAAAAATCAATATTGAATGCAAGGGCGGTGGGCAACAGGGCTTTTGGTTAGATTCTTGTGTTCTTAATTTGGTCAATATATTTCTCGTTTCAAACTTTCAGTGATCTAGAAATACTCCATATAATTTTTTTCAAACAAATGTATAAAGCCAACCCACTGTGCATCGCTATGACGCAATACCCAAAGTAATGAAAAAAAACGCAGTTCATTCATATAAAAATTGATTGAAATAGGCGCTATGAAATAAGGCCCAAAGAATTAATGCCCAAATAAAAAATGAAATAAGCCCCTATGAAATAAAACCCAAACAAAAAGGCCCAAGAGAAAATTTATGAAAAAACACCCAATAAAAATTAGTAAAAAAAATATTTAATAAAGCCCGACAAAATTCAAGATTAAATAAATCCAAAAAAATTAAATAAAGTCCAATTGAAAATTCCTTAATTTTATTGGGCCTTATTTAATTTTCTTATTTGGGCGTTATTTCCTCGGGCCTTATTTTATCAAGCCATTAAAATATGTTTTTGACCCTGCCTCTGAAAATATTCTTATTTTCTTATTATTAAAGCAAGAAAATACAACATAATATGGTTTTATATCGCTAACTTAATATAGAAAGGGCCTAAGTCATTTTTGTTTTAATTCAGATTTTTTGCATTTTTCAACACTTTAGATATTCCTCTATCAAAACAAACAAAAAACCCGATATCAAAAAAAAATTAGTTAGGGCCTTTCTATGTTAAGGTAACGATATATAGATACATATATTATGTACCCAACTAGTTTGAAGACTTTCATTATTTTAAATAAACTCTACAAAAATAATTTGATATAACAATTATTAGCTAAAAGCCGCAAAATTGTACATAAGCGGTTTTTTGGGAAAACCGCAAAATTATTCATGTTTGTTATAGACAATAAAAGTTTGCTTGTTTGTGTTTTTATAATTAAAATTCTCATACTATCGCTTTCATAAATTTAAAATTTCATTTCAAACACTTTTACAAATTGAAGCATTTCTGTACAAACGCACACTGTCTACCAGAGATGGGATTTGATAATTTAAATTTTGTAATGATGTAAAAGCAAAACTACTTTAAAGAAAAATAAAATTTCTTGCAATAAGCACGTTTAATTGAAAAAAAAAAACAAAAATGAATTAAAAATTTTAATTTTACTTTTGTTTAAAAATTTAATTTAATCAAAAGTTTAATTGACTCAATAAAATGTTTAAGTGATTTTTTCAAGTATTGAAGTATTTCCTTAAATGTGAATAACACATGTCACTTTATAACAAAGTGTTAAAACTATAAAAAAAAATTTGGGTAAGTTTAACAAACAAATAATCATGAAAACAACAAACTTTTGCAACGGTTTTTAATATCCCATCTCCGCACTCAACCCATTATATACTCACTTAAGTACACAATTGCTTTGTGGCTTAACACATAAAAAAAGCAGCAAGGCAGATAATTATCAGCATATTGGAGGGAGCACAGAAAGTTTTACGCTTTTGTTAAAATTTTCTGTCAAACTGGCGGCATGAGCATAAGGGGGGAGTTCACAGATTTGCTGGTTATTAAAAGAAATTAACTTTTGAGCATTAAATTTTATTCCATTACACAACAAACTGGGTTTGCAGTGACCATTATATAAAGCAGCTAAAACTAAAAATTTATAAATATAGACAAGTTCAAATAGTGATTTCACTTGGCCCCAAAGAGCAGATTTAGATCTTTTTTATTTCTTTGAAAGATTTTATTCTTGCGCTTGTGTGTGAGTGAATGAATATGATGTGTGTGTGTGTGTATGTGTGTGTGTGTGTGTGGAAGTTCACATTATATGTGTGTGCATGATTGCATTTATATGTGTGTGTGTACGTGTGTACGTGCGTGTTTATGTATGTATGCGTATGTGTGATTGTGATGGACGTATATGTGTGAAGTAAGTGCTTAAAATTTCCCAAAAAAAATTTAATTCTAAACTTTTTTGTAAAGTGTCTTTTTTGTAAAATACTTGAAGCGAATTTCTTTGGAAAAGTTTGAAAAATAAGAGCAAGTGTTGTTATTCTTCCTGCCATTCAGTGCACTCACTTTTATCAATTAAGTTTTTATTGGCGTCTTTTTGCATTTATTTTTAAAAAGATATATATATATTTTTCCTACTTTTCCAAAGTTTCTACACAAAGTGATTTTATTGCAGGTTTATTTTTACTTTCCTGTGGTCTTCTCAGTGTCCACTATATTACATAAATAAAGTGCTCAAGTGGCAAATTGTGCTTAAAAGGATATAGAAAAAAGCTTTTTTTAGTTGATGCTAAAAAGTTATTCAACTGCATGCATGTGCAAGCATATTCATGTATTTGTGTTTGAACTTACAATTATACTAGAGATAGAAAATATCAATTAGAAATGTGTGTCAAATAGATTTCTTTGTTGTTTATTTAAACGCATTTAAAAGATTCTATTTTTAATACGAGTAATAATGCTTGCAACGTTATATAGATAATATATTTATACATACATATCGTCACCTAAAATCCAAAAGGCCGTAAGTACACTTTTTTAATTTTAATTTAATACTATTTATATGTTAGGTGCTAAATTGAATAATTAATAAAATCGGTATTTTTGAACATACGTGAGTAAAATTTTAGAAAAATAATAATCATAATCAATCAAAAAATCTATTTTGAATTTTTTGGTTGTTACGGCCTTTTGGATTTAAGTTGACGTTATGTATTATTATGAAAATTTTAGTAAAATAATTGTGTTAAATTAATGATATAAAATGAAAAATATTAGAGCCTAAAGCAGAGCATAAAATGCTGCAAACATTTTTTTTAAATAGAAAAAAAAAATATAATAAAAATAGACTTTGTCTGTCGTATTCAAAAAAATTATTTTGGTTTACAAAAGGTTTACAAAAAAAATTTTTTTTTTGAAAATTTACGTATTAAAGGGTTTGTAAATCAAAACTTTTATTTTATGAATAAGTTTTTATGGCTCTTTGAAGCTCCAGTTTAACGTTTTTAAATTTCATAACTTTTCTTTAACTAATGGCATTTTCTTTTCTGGAAAAAAATGTTACACTTATTACACTTTTCAATGAAAATTCGCAATAAAATGATTTTCTGAAATATACATTTTATTAGGAATTATTGTATCATCCCTTGCAAACTTAAATTTTTTCTTCAAGCGAACGCTAAATTGAATTTTTTTGAATAAAAAGTTATAAAATGTTACACTTTTTCCAGAAAAGAAAACGCCATAAATCAATATGTTTAAAAATTTTACCTAAAAGTATTTAAAGATTTTTAGTTCTTAACTTCGCTAAATAATTCCAAGCATTTTTAAAATAATCAACATATCTGTGGCAAAATGGCAAAAGTGCTTAAATCGAGATAAGCTGATTTTTAGTTAATGGCGCCTCCGTAATCTGCATATTCGAAAGTACTCCTGGTCAAAATCTCAATTAATTTGTGTGATTTTTCAGGAATAATTTGGAATAATAGCTTAATTTAAGTTATACTTTGGTATATTTCAACTTAAAGGCATTACTTACAGTGTGTAGAGCGATGTTTGCTTAAAAAGGCTTAGGCTTACCAGAGAATTTCCAAATTTAACCGCAAAATAAACTAATTTCTGAAAATCGACTTGCAAGCTTAAAAGTGCTCTCCTGCAAAACAGTAAAATATGACTTAAGCACTTTTTCCTTATTGCCACAGATATTATATGTAGCTTAAACTTCTTTTTTTATTTAAATTCAGCAAAAATATCTTAAAAATATTTGGATTTAATGAACCAAAGTTGTCAAAATCGCATCATTTATTTCTAAACATTTGTATTCTCAGTGGACTACTTTCAACTCTATTAAGTCTTTTGAGTAGAAAGTATAGAAAATTAAAAAAAAGAAAATAAATAAATAAAAACTTGTCTTTGGATTTTTAACCAAAAAAAAACCAACAGAAAGCACATGTTGTTTGTGTTGTTTTTCTTGTCCCAAGTAGTCAAAATTTATATTTTATCTCTAACAGAACAATAATACACAAAAGACACTAAAATTTATTTTGTATGCAGTCACAGCATGGGAAGAGAATAATAGTTGTTCACTGACACAGCTGCAAATTGAATATGAATTGCATTGTATGGGAGAATGTAGTGGTGTGTGAGATTGTTGCAGTAAAATATACATAAATGCATAAGAAACGCCAGGCAGTCATGGAGTTTGGAGTTCATGAAAGAAACTGAAAAATATTATTAACATGCACAGTGGGGCAAGTGATTTACTGTGAGCATTTAACTGAATCAGAAGGTTTTGGGATATTCTACAGTTTTATGATTAATAATTCACCTGCTTGATCCTTACTTAAAACTAGTAGATCTTTTTGGAAATAGTGAATTTGTGCATATGTATTAATTTTAGTGAGAAGGCAATTAAAGTTTGGCTCGCTTGTGCTTTCGTAGGCGACATTGCTTCAAATATAGAAAACTGGGTGATCTGCTACCTCATATGTTCCTTATAAGAGCTCGCTCTTGTAAGAAAAAAAGAACTGCTAAATTTTTTTAATACATTCAAATGACAGTGATTTCTGGCTATATTTCCTTTTTGTACAAAATAAAGAGGCTGGTTTTATCATTAAAGTGGCTTTAGGCATAATATAGTGTCCAAACCTGATGAATTTATATCATGATGATTGTCAAATTAATATCATGATAAAAATTCATCTCGTATAGACTCAATTTATTAACAAAGGGTGTTTTTTTCAGAGGTGTAGAACTTCGAATTGAAATAAAACACAAGAAAGTCGTTTTAATGTCCATCAATTTGGCTTTATTGGAAGGATAATTTTATGCCATTAATGTTTAAATATGATTTCGGGCATGTGGCCGCCGCGGCTGACTCGAATAAAGCCAATTCTACAGGTCCAATTTTCAACCACTTTTTCGAGCATATGGGGCCGTATGTTGGCAATAACGCCACGAATGTTGGCTTCCAAGTCCCCTAACGTTTCTGGTTTGTTGGCGTAGACGAGCGACTTCACATATCCCCAAAGAAAATAATCCAATGGTGTCAAATCACACGATCTTGGTGGCCAATTGACAGGTCCATTCCGCGAAATTATGCGCTCATCGAATGTTTCCTTCAATAAATCGATTGTGACGTGCGCTGTGTGGCATGTAGCGCCGTCTTGTTGGAACCACAACTCATCCACATTCATGCCATCCAATTCGGGAACAAAATTTGATGGACAAAGCTCCAATTGCTGTGCACGGTGGCGAATCGATTCATTCGGGTCCTCTTCAACACTTTGCTCTACAGCGGCAACTGTTTCTTCGGTGCGCACTGTTCGACGTCTCTGCGGATGCGTATTATCACATAGAGTAAACGTAGTGCGAAAACGATCCATGGTTAACCGAATTAATTGCTCTGATGGACGATTATGTCGACCATAAAATGGACGGAGCTTGCGGTAAACTTCGCGAACTGAACCATTATTTTCGAAATAAATTTGCACGATTTGCAAGCGTTGTTCTTTTGTCAACCTGTTAGTGATAAAATGGCAAACCAAACTAAATATTAATCACTTGACAGCTGACAAAATGGCCGCCAGTTAAAAAAGTGATGCCAACTTAAAGTTCTATACCTCAATAAAAAACAGCCTTTATTATAGTAGGGTTATGATATAATCATCACAGCTCACGGCTTCATGAATTCATCTTGATTTTAAATGTTAATTTTATGTGTTACTGTGCATTTAACGTTTATTTATTAAACAATTTTCGTTTAAAAAAGACGGCACAACAATTATTTGTGACAAAAAAATTAAACAACACGCAAATTAGTTATTTTTAGCAAGTATTTTTCAAATATTTGCTTGATTCATCATAATATAAAATCATCAACGTCTACCCCTTTGTGTTGATATTAATGAAAAAATGACAGTTGCTCTGCCGGCGTCATATTACAAGGTATGATATAAAAACATCAGCTGTGGACACTATGTAAAGAATTATACTTAAGCAGACTGCAGCCATTTGTTTTGAACAAAATGTGCTTAAATGCTTCTGTGAATGAGATTGAGAGAAATAATAGAGAGAACCTATATTGCTACATTTTTATTCACATACATACCGTGCCATAACCGCCAAAATAGCTTAAGCGACATAATTTTCTAACCTCAAATTTTGACCAAAATCGATTATTTGCGATCCTAAATAGTCGATTTTCGTCAAAAAAAAAACGAAGTCCAAAAAAATGTGTCGATGAAGCTATTTTAGTGGTAATGCCTCGAAACAATGTTAATTTATTCATTGCTGGAGTACCACGAGGTTAACTTTTCTGTTCTTAACACAAGACTGTTCTTTTAGCTGATGTTTAAAGCTTCAAGAAAAATATTAGCAACATTCATAAAGTCTAGCAATATCAGCTTTCGAACACTTCATGTTTTGTTAGCTTGGTATTAAAAATTTTGCGCACATAATGTTAAATTATTCATTGGTAGAATACCACAATGTTAACTTTAGCACAAGACTGTTGTTTAGCTGATGTATCGTTGTCATAAAACTTCCAGAAAAATGTTATCAACATTTTCAGAAATTCTCAGCACATTCAACACCCTCTCAATACTAGCTTTTGAGCACGTCACGCTTTGTTGGCTTGTCTTCGTGTATCTTGACTGTAAAGCATTATTGGACAAGCATAATGCTTGTTGTTACTTTATATAAATTATTGTAATTTAGCTAGTAAGGCCTGTGAAGATTTATGTTATTAAAAATTCAATTATTTCTATTTCATATTTTCCCGGCGTTTCGTGAATTTTATTTTTATTTTTGTTGTTGTTGTTGCTTGGTGCCTGGAATCTGCATTGGCTTATGTATTTGTGTGGTTGTATATTTCTTACTAAGCATAGGCTATAACATTATAAATGCTGTTGTGTTTTGAATTTTTACTTCAACATCGTCTTATATGTTTTTATGATTTTTAAATAATAATTTCAGGATAATTCTCTATGTTTGCAAACCTTTTTATCGAAAAAAAAAATTATAACAAGATAAAACATTTACCAAAATATTAAATACAAGCAAATGCATTGTGTATATATTTTAAGCTAACAATCAAGGCCATGAAGGTAGATGTAACAGTTCTTTAACCAACTATATTTAAAAAAAATTCTAATTAAATTAAATTGAAACATTTCAAATTGCCATAGATAACAATTGCTTTTCGAGCACTCTTTCTTTAACAGGTTTTTTTCTCATATGTTTTATTCTTTAGATAGCAGTCACTTGCTTTTAAATAAATCTTCAAAATTTAAATTTTTAAGTCTTATTATATTTTATTTAAATAAAGTGAACCACTGTGCCATGTTTGTTCAAAATATATTCAAACACAAATTGAAAGAAATGTGGAAACATTATATGCATATTTGTATGAACGTGCTTGTGCGATTCCGTATGCAGAATTATATACATATATACATACATGTGTCCTTTATTTAATTTTGTTGTAGCCATTCATTTTATAAGTTTGTTTTTCATTTCCAACACACAGGAAATTCACAAAATGAAGCACATTTTTACCAATGTAAACAGGATAATTATGAGCATGTTAAGTGATGTTTATAATACTTTCGCATTCATTTCGTTCGTATAATAAAATAAAAATAAACGAGCAAAATTTATTAAGCATTCAACTGCATCTCCAAACACGAACTGTGGTGAGATTTTGTTTTTCATTTTGTTTCTGTGTTTGGCTTAAAATATTTCCCTGAAATTAACGCTGGGGGGATTTAGTGCGTAAAAGCATATAAAAAGATACTTATTATAGCATCATTAGAAGGAAATTGAAAGCACAGATAGAGATTTGGAAAACAAGTTTGTTGAAAAAAAAAACAAACAAAAAATATATAAAAAAACAAAGTCAGTTGGGCAAAACAATTTGTTAAATTTGCAATAATTTTTATATGAAACAAAATTTATGTTAGCAAGTTAAATACATATGATATAAGGTTGTTATTTAAATGCAATAACAAGATAAACAACTTGTTAAATAAAACTGTTGAGGCATTTTTATAGGCAGAACAAAAACCTCCATTAAGATAACAACATTAATTTTTATGAAGTGACAATACTGAAGCAAATTGGCATATGAATTATAACAGCTACAAAAATGTTCACAGTATACTTATTAATAAATGTATGTATAAGTATTTCTAAGTAATTTATTAAATTTGTGCTATTCACTAATAAATGTAAGCTTCTTGACAACTGTTGATGGAAATTATATTCTCATACATGTACTTATAATCTCATATGATTACATACTAATATTCTTATATCCTTGCATCTTTATATCCTTGTAACCTTATATTCTTGTATCCTTGTATCCTTATATTCCTATATCCGTGTATCCTTTTATCCTTAAATCCTTATATCCTTATTTATGTACATCCTTACATCATTGTATCCTTGTATCCTTGAATTTTTACATCCTTATATCCTTATTTGCTTATATCCTTGTATCCTTATATCCTTACAACATTTTGTATATTCATCCTTAGATTTTTGTATCCTTATATCCTTATATCCTTATATCCATGTATCCTTATATGCTTATATCCTTATATCCTTATATCCTTATATCCTTATATCCTAATATCCTTATATCCTTATATTCTTATTTCCTTATATCCTTATATCCTTATATCCTTATATCCTTATATCCTTATATCCTTATGTCCTTATATCCTTATATCCTTATATCCATATATCCTTATATCCTTATGTCCTTATATCCTTATATCCTTACATCCATATATCCTTATATGCTTATATCCTTATATCCTTATGTCCTTATATCCTTATATCCTTATATCCTTATATCCTTATATCCATATATCCTTATATCCTTATATCCTTATATCCTTATATCCATATATCCTTATATGCTTATATCCTTATATCCTTATGTCCTTATATCCTTATATCCTTATATTATTATATCCTTATATCCTTATATCCTTATATGAATATATCATTACATCCTTATATCCCTATATCCTTATATCCTTATATCCTTACATCCTTATATGCATATATCCTTATATCCTTATACCCTTATATCCTTAAATCCTTATATACATATAAACTTATATTCTTATATCCCTATATCCTTGTGTCCTTAAACCCTTAAATCTTTAAATTTGTATGTCCTTATATACTTATCTCCTTTTATATCCTTCCATCCTTATATCCTTACAGCCTTGATTTTAAAATTAAAATTTTAGATTATATTTTGCATATAATGCAGATAGAATCACATACGAAAAGATTTGAGGCAATTATGAGTTCAATAGGTGCAAAAGCCTGTATATCTCCCATGTATACTTTGTAGTAAGAATATAATTTTCCATTTGACATATAAAAATTAACTTTTAGGTGCAGCTCTATGCAGCGAAAATGTTACAGTATTTTTGGAATAATATCAAAAATAGTTATGAAATGTTATGTTGAAAATGCACTTAGGCTTTATAAAAAATTTAAAACCCAATATACGCAAGGATATGCTCGCTTTTTATGTACTTCCTATAAAAAGTACTAAATATTTTATCTTTCAATGTGGTAAGGCTGCAAAAAAAATCTCATAATAATTTCTAAAATGACACACCTAAAGTTATCTGGTAAATTTTATCAAAATCCGCGCAAGGATATTCCTGCTTGCATTTATATCCTTTATATTAAAAATTAGGTTATTGCCTTAATTTTAAACAAAAGTCAATGGCAATTCAAAGCTTCGTTAAGAGTTGACAATTACTTTCCCAAAACAGCCCAACCACTAAGTACTTATAAGAAGCCTGTTGAACCAGGAAGTTAATTATGATAATACTTTCTAAAAAAAAACTTTCATTTCTAAAATCTCTTACTGAAAGAGTTAGCCAATAAGTGTCAGTTTATTTATAAATAAATGCATTTCATATTTTAATATTAATATTACTTCCCAGGTATTGTTTAACAGAGACAATTCTTGTTTTGTGCTTGCTGTTAAATTAGCAAGGGCAAGGCACCATATCTCTATTTAATATTTGTTCAGTATCAAACACACAGGAGAGCATTGACTGATATCACAATATAATTGTTTCCGTCACCATTATATATTTGCTTAAAACTTCATATCCACAAAATTTGTTTAACTCCCTTCCTTTCTTTTTTTTTTCTCTAATAGAAAATTTTCCCATTTTTAAACCCATATTGAATAATATAATTTTCTCTTCTGCTCTCATATATTTAAATGCAACATTATTGTTATTTCCTTTAACTATTTGTGTCACATTATATCCTTAAACACTTAAATTTGAGTTAAAGTTTCTAAACTAAATAATATTGCGCAAGTATTTATCTTTTAAATTGTTGTTAGTGGCTTTCAGTATGATGGTGATAAATACAAACACCCATAATAATAATGTTTGACCTGTTTAGACAACATACGACAAAACTTTGCTAACTTGTAAACACACACAAACATGCGGATGATTCTATGTTATGATTCACGCACACATAGACACATACACATACTCATGCACATACTAACTGGCAATTGCAGACAAATCCCTTGGCGGAATTTGAGCAAAATGCCAAAAGATAGCGTTTGCTGGTGAACACACGCAACCACACGCACAGCGTGTAAGAGAGTGAGAAATGGAGAGAGAGAGAGATAGTCGGAGGAAGCGTAGTTCATTCACTCATGCTTGATTTTGTGGTGACAACATGCTGCTAACTTTTTGATATTTTATTATTTATTGTTATTGGTGTTGTTGCTGCTGTTGCAATATCTGTTACAAAATGTTAAATGTTGTGTATGTGTGTGTGCATGGGTGTGTGTTAAACAAGGACATGTAGTCCAAAGTATTTTATAACAAACAAAACTTATTTTAAATTAAATTCTGTGAGGGAAGAAAATTTTCTCTTTTATTGTTTCATCTTTCACTTAATAAAATATTTGAAATAAATGTTGTTAAAATTGTTTTAAATAAACAAAAAAATATACTTACAACTCTTGTAAATGAGACAATTTAGTAAGACCTTCTGGCAAAGAACTAATCAAATTATCATCCAGTTCTCTGAAATTGAATAAAAAAAAATTAGAATATTTTCATATATTAATAATTCAACATGAGGAACAACTAAAAAATTTTAAATGAATCAAAAAAAAAATGTTTTAGCTGTGTAGGAAAATTGTATTGTTCCATAAAAAAGTGATTTTCTTTATTTTCTTTATAAATAGTTTATTTTTGTAATGCATCTTAAAATAAAATATATATTTACAAGAAGAAAAAAACAGTAATTGAATATAGTTATTTTCGGGTAAAATACTTTCACACACTATCTCTTTAGTTTTGGTAAGTTTGTTAAATTCAATTTTCATTCCCTTTGCTGCTCTGGCTTCCTGTTGCTGTTTACGCCATCCATGTTGTCTCATACATATAATATTTGTTGTATTATTTGTTGCTATATACATTTGTGTTTGCTGCTAAGGAATGCAATAAGTTGTATAAGTGTGTCGTCAGCTGTTGGCAATTGTTAATATTTCTTGCTATTTTTCATTTTTATTGTTTTACAGTAGTTGTGTTATTGAATTGAATATGTAGCAACGAAATATATGGATGAAGTACATCTTTCAGAAAGATATGTCACATATTGCGTACTTTTTTTTTGCTAGTTGTAGTATTTATTTTATTTTTTTAAATGAAATGCAATTTTAAAGTCAACTTGTAATAGATGCCAATTAAATTAAATGATTTATAATAATTTGCGTATGAGCAATATTTTTTTTATAAGTAACACTCATACGCAACAGCACAGAAGTCGCCAGTTGCTTATGAAACTGGCAGTGTTGCCAGTTTTTTCTAGAGCTTATCCCCAATTTCTGACATTTCATCCCCAAAAATCCCCAAATAAAGTTATTTGATTCAAATTTTATCTTTTGTAAAAAAAAATTATTTTAATTTTACTTAAAAAATAAACACTCAAATAACATATTTATTCAATAAAATTCATTAATATCGATAGCTATATATACATTCAAATTAATTTAATTTAAACTTAAAAAACTTGTAAAGAAAAACTTACACATATACCTGATTTACATTAAGCATTTTTTTCATGAAATTAGTTGCATGAAAATTTTTTATTTGTCAATAGGAGGCCTGGAGGAGCAACTTATATCAAAAAAGTTGTCGAAAATACATCAGAGATTCATTCTACGCTATTTTTTATATAACATTATCTTTTATAGCGCTGCAATAAGCAAATAGAAAAAGTTGCGTGCAACAAAATTTCATGAAAAAATGCTTAATGTAAATCAGGTAATAGTTTAATATACAAAAGTATAAAAAAAAATTTTAAACAAAGTTTACCATTTCAAAAACTTCAGAATCGAAATATTCTGATTCATCAGCCACAGAAATTTTGTTGAACAAAGTACTTCACCAGAAGGATTAAATTTGTCACAACAACTTGAATTATTCTTAAAGTGTGTGTTTATTCTAAGAAGTGCTTCCAACAAGTCATATTGCATTTTGTTACGTACTTTTGTTTTGGTAGTGTTCTTTACTGGTTAATCTGTCTTGATACTTCTTCTTCATTAGAAACCATTCTCTATGAATAGTAACACAAATTTTTAGACTTGCCAGACGCACATTTCTTAGCTCAAAAATTATTCTTGCTACCATCAGTTAAAAAAAAAAATCTCAAAAAATCGCATAAAGTTTGGTTATCATCCCAAACAAAATCCCAGATCCCCAACACGAAATTTTCTTCCCCAATCGCAATAAAAAATCGAGAATTTAGGGACACATCCCCTAAGCTGGCAACACTGGTTTGTTTGTTTTCATTTGTTTGTTGTTTTGTTTTTCTGAAAGAAATATCTTAGTATATGTAGATGGTAGCTTATATCAAAGTATATTTTGTCACAATTAATGGAATGTGAACAACCGTTTCGACGAAACTGGCCAATGCAGAATTCGAAACTGAGCCATACTGACTTCGAGTTATTGCGCATTATACTGGTACATCTCGTGAAAATATTAGGAGGGCTCATAAAAAAATCTGACTTGATTAAATTTTTTTAATATTTCTTCTGAAGTTTAGTACCTAATACTTATTCCAATTGCTTATTAATTTTTTAAAGGGGAAATCATCATGGGATTGTGTTATTTGTTAATCCATTAAAACGTTATGCCTTATATGTACATATGTATATCTTGAAAAAAATATATGACTTGGACTTTTTTAACAACTATGTCTACAAATGCATATATGTTTAATCGCATAACGAACAATTTTTCCAGTTAAAGCCAGTCCTCTGTCCACCTGGCAACTCTGCTATCAATTTATTTGAACAACTTTTATTTACCTTTTAGCAATAAATTTATTAAAAACCACAAAACCACACACAACTACTGCCTTTTACTTTGAAACAAATTATCCAAAGTACACTATCTGTTCACAAACGTGATATGCATTTGCCAAATCCCTTTAAAACTTTAAATAAATTCTCATATGTCTGAAAATGTTAACAACATTATAAACAATGTACGTTTTTTATTCAAATAAAATAAAAAACACAAAATAAAGAAAAATATTTATTCAAAATATATGTATGTAGGTAGATGTAACTAATATATTCAAGAAGTTTATAAATTTAAAGTCATAAATTTATTTTGCACATTTCTATTTTCTTACGTAGTAGTTCTTTTGTTTACAACCGTTGGCTGACTTTAACGGTTTATCTTTTTTACTTGCTTTTGCATGCACCGATATTTATAGCAAATGTAAATAAATTTACATATACTTTTTTTGCTCAGTCTGAGTTTTATAGTTTATTATTTGTACGAATTTGTGGAGAGTGGTGAAAGTTGAAGCTTTTTTCTTTTTTATTCTATGGAATTTATTTATTTTATATTTAAAGGTTTTTTGCTAAAAGACTTACAGGGAAGTTAGTTACAAGTTTAGTTAAGATTTTTAGATTTTTCACTGTAAATTTTTCAACTTATGATAGAAATATTTTTAAGGGGCATTCTTTAACCTGATTTTGTTTAATATTTCTTAAAAATATGATGTCAAAAAATTTCAACCTGTTGCCTATAATAGTTTGGAAATTTATTGTAGTACTGGCTTAAGCTTTTTTAACTGAAGTATAAACATATATGTATATCGAGTTCTACTTTCGATTTAATCATTAGCAAAATGTAGTAAAAAATGAGGGTTTTTATTGAAATTAAAATTGTATATCGAAATTTGTTATAACTTTTAAGCTAAAGGCTGCAAAATTTTTTCGCAAGCGACAATTTATGTATGTAAAACATATTTGAATATTATAAAAAAAAACACTTCTCCTGAAAACTTTAATTTTGTCCGTTACGATTAAATCGGAAATAAGGCTCAATATGTATTTTTACTATTCGAGCCTATTGTTGTCTGCGTTATCATTTTAAACCTGCCACATGGAAGCTATAAGCTTATACTGAAATGATAGTACAGTGCTAGGGTAACACGGTACATTTTCAATGTTATGCTAGTTGTGTTCCTAGTATTATTTATACCGTGTGTATATACAAAGTTGCTGAACATTCTAACAATGAACATCAACTTTGAATCCGAAGCAATAACTGCTAATGACGTTTTTAAAACCTGTGACTCGTGGTTGTATTTATTTGTAATATTGACTTAAAAAACAACGTGTATGATTTTAGCTAACCTTCTTAAGCTTGTTAAAAGCAGAGCTGTTAAATTACGATTACGATTAGTAATCAATTAGATTACATTTTAAAAAGAATTGTAATGATTATGTAATTGCCTTCAAAAGAATTGCTGATAAATAATTGATTACGATTACTAAAATCGAAAAGTAATCTGAATTACTTGAAATTACTACAAAATAATCTAAAAGAATCAAAATTAATCAAAAAGTAATCCGATTACTATCAAAGACTACTTTTGATTATTTGCAAACGTTCTAAATTAAGATTACTTTATTTTGAAAAAGTTCTAAGGAAATTTATATAATTAGATGTTTTTTGTTTAAGAAATTCTTAACATATTCGTTTATATAACAACATTAATAATATCAATCTGAGAAAAAAATATAAAGAAAAACATAAAATAAAATTTTTTGCTGGTGGTAAAGCAATGTCTGTATGCATTTCTTAGTCGCTTCGACAAAGTGTCAGTAGACTTCAAACCACACAATTTGAACAGCCACAAAATTATTTTCTTATCCACAGACTTTTAAAAAATTATTTGAGAATTCACAAAAAATATTTTTAAAAATCACAAAAGAAAAAAAACATATACACGAAAAATTTTTTAAAAGCCTATCAAAATGTATCAACAGATAGATATCTTTCAAGCTTTCCTCAAAATTTTACTCATTTGTCAAATTATTAAATATTTTAAAATTTAATATAAGTGAAATGCAATAAACTTAATAAATAATCAAAAAGAATTAAAAGTAATCCTTAAAATAATTGGATTATTTTTTTAATACTTTTGATTCGTTTTGATTATTTTGTAGTAATTTCAAGTAATTCAGATTACTTTTCCATTATTAGTGATCGTAATCACGATTACTAAGTACCAAACTGAATATAATCGTAATTTAATCATTACTTCACCTTTAAAAAAAAGTAATTAAATTAGTAACCATTACGATTACTAATCTTAATTAACAGCTATGGTTAAAAGATTCATTTTTGGATAATTCGTATCGAAAGTCATTCAGTCGATGGCATCAGGTGGCAAATTACAGCACTCGTTATCGAACCAAACTACGAAATATTTTAATAGAGTTTATATGGAAACATTTTAAAATTTCGAACCATATCGAATGCCGTAATTTGCCTCCAATGTCACCAGAAGCGGGCCGGAATAAAAATTATGAATTTTTGCTTGTTTGTTGGTTAACATGCATTTTGTTCCTGCTTCAGTATTTTTGTATAAAAAATCATGTTCATTAATTAATTAATAATAAGTTTGTACCCATTTTACCCTCTTCTATAGAACCTGCAGTTTGTTTTCAGAGTTATCCACATCAAATTAAGTAGTTCTGAAGATACAGAAAAAATAATAATTACTTTGCATGGTAGCATCACCTCCCACCCCTCACCCCACCCCTCTAACGAGAAGATTTTGATGAAACATACAGTTTGTCTTATGAGCTACGTTTTGAAAGGGTGCACATTAGAGTGGTGCAAAAAAAAGTTGTGCCATTCACCCCCTAGAATTAAAGATAATGTAAAAACAATTCCCAAAATATATCTTTTATTTTTTTTGCCACGCCTACAAATAGCGCCCTTTCAATATTCTGTTCACTGTATCGCCATTTGTCTGTCTTTAATAGTTTTTCACTACCGCGTCATATTTTATTCATGACTTTTAAAAACTCGGTTCGTACTCAGCCGAATGCTAAATATTTGAACGAAAGTTATGACTAGAATATGACGTGGTAGTAAAAAACAATTACAGATCAAAATGTAGCCCTTACAAAGCCATGAACACCGGTATATAAAATCTTTTGATCGAACTAAAAATGACGATACAATTAACAAAATACTAAAAGAGCGAAAAAATAAAAAATATATTTTGGGAATTGTTTTTACATAGTTTTTAATCCTAGACGGTGACTGGCAAAACTTTTTTTCGAACCACTCTGGTGTACATTATCAATGTTTTTTCCTATACCTTGTGCGAAGACAAACCAATTTACATTTCATAAGTTAGCCTAAACTTATCATTCTTATGTTCTGGTTTTTAATCATACTGGAACGAAGATAGGCCCGGTTACTTAAATAGTGATTAATAAATTTCAAAAATTTTTTTATCTAATCCACATTTTCAAACAAAAAATTGTTTGGCTCTACTAAGGATAATTCCCTTTAAAACATATTCAAAAATATTTAAACTGTTTAAATTATTTTTTGCCAACCATATAAAATTTTTAACAATACCGTATCTATTGAAATTGCACTAAACACTACTTTTTATTTTTAAGCGTACAATGCATTTCATATGTCAGATTGTGAATAAATTTTAATACTTTACTATAAAACTTAGTATTCTTTTTAACGTGTTTCTGATTTTTATAAAATCCACATGTATTACACACTTTTTTGCACCATTTAAGCATAGTTGTGATATAGATAAATGTGTAGCATAACTTGGGGATGCAAGGAATTTGTAAAACTAAAGTATACTTACAAAATTTTTAAAGCAGTTAAATTTGCAAAGGCGCCAGACGAGATTTTCATGATTTGATTACGCTTTAACAGACTGCGAAGAGAAAAGAGATAATAAAAATTAAAAATAAAATATTAAAAAGTAAAGATTATTTGAAAGCAATAAAATATTATATGCTTTTTAAAAAAAAGTGATATTGCAATTATGGAGAGAGTAAAAAATATAATAAAAATTAAAAAATCAATATAAGGCTATAGCGAATGTTTTATAATTTGAAGTTATATTTAATATAATTTTTCGAAATAATGTTCCATTTCAACATCAAAAGAACAGGTTGTAAATTTATAAAGCTTAAGAAATTACGGCATATTTATCTGCTCTAGTAAATTATGTTTAAAAATCTACAGCATACTTTTAGGAGTTTTGTTTAAAATTTTCAAATCATTAAGTTTTTCATATATAAAACTTAAGTATGCGTATTTAATTGCTTTTAAATCATTAGAGCAATACAAGTATAAATAAATTTATTAATTCTCTAGCTCACAGCCCATTTCATTTTCTCATTAATTGTTCTTTCTATATTATTATTTAATAATGAAATGGAAAATAATTTTCAATCATATAATTATAACTATGCTTTTATTTATACTTACAGCACCACCAAATTTGCCATTCTGGGAAAATCTTCATCATTTATTATTGTCAGTAAATTGCTGCCAAGATTCCTTGTATTCATTCAAATATTTTTTTTATGAGAATATGGAAAAATGAATGTAAATAATATTACTATAAGTAAGCTATTGTTTGATTTATTATTTACTTTCTACTATTAGACTACAAAACTAATTGTTTTCAATGAATACATATAAGAGATTTATTATTTATTTTTATTACCAATCATTAATAAAAGAGATTATCTCGTAATGTTTTATGTTAAAGGTTAACGCAATGAATGAAAAAATAGCAAATATCAATAAATATTTAATTGTTTAATATAACAAGTTAACAAGTTTAAAAAAAAATGCATAAGCAACAAGGCCAGTAATGTACAAAAACTTGAATGATGCGTTATTTTTTTAAATTGTAATTATTGCTCTTGTAGTGATAGTAACACAGTGTGTTTATTTTAAGAAATCGTGGAACAAAAATATTAGTCAAGCCATCACCGTCTACTTTTTGGCCTAAAGCTGATGACATGGACACCCACAACGTATGATTTCATTAGAACGAGGCTATATAACACACATCAAGACATTGGACATTCTGCACAAGCTATTTAAAGACCTGGTCATCTCACATAGAGATGATGTGCACTGGCCAATAATATTTTTACGAAAATGGCTGTCGACAAGGTTAAGCAACATTACACAAAAATATTCCAACAGGGTTAATGTAAGTGCTACGCGAAAATATTCCTACAGGGTCCATGTAAATAATAATCTAAAATAGTAGCAAACAACTAAATAAGCATGCGCAGCATATATGTATGTACAAGCTTGATTAAACGTAAACAAGCAAAAGCAACAACAAAAAGCATCTTAGGCACTTTGTAAACAGCATATAAGATGATAATAATTATCTAGACATTGCTTGAAACTTCTAGTGGTATTTGTGTGGAATATAAAAAGAGGTGACGCAGTTGCAGTTGTGAGTCAGTTGCAAACAAGTCAGTTGCGAACAAGTCAATCAGTTGCGAGTGAACAAGTCAGTTAATAATTAAATTTTGAATTAATAATAGTCTGCGATACAGTGGTGAGTTGATAGTTAAGAACAGTCTGTGCTTTACACGTGAGTTGGAGTAAAGGAGAAACTATAGGACAGTCTATAGTGACAGCAAAGTCTGTCGTAGAATTGAGATTATTGTGGAGTCTATCGTGTCGACTGGAGTAAAGGGAACAGCGCAGCGAATAGACGTGTGTAAAGGTGTAAGTAAGGCCAGTGAGTCTTTATTGGTGTATCAACTGTGAGTGTCGGCAGAGTGAGTGCCGTTTGTGACGAGCAGCAGACAAAGAGGTAATGGTGTATCAACTGTAAGTGACGGCAAAATGAGTCTCGTAAGTGACGGGCAGCAGACAAAGAGGTGTCACGTGAATACTTGCGCAGCCAGCTAAGACACGTGCGTAAACGGCAGCGAGGAAGGCGTGTGGTAACTAGTTGTGAATATTTGTGTGTAATTCAGTAGTTTAAGTTGTATTTGTTTATATAAGCTCTTGATTAATTTAGTTTAAATGTATTTGTGAATAAAACGTGTATCATTCTTAACCCTAATTACAACACTCGGGTCTTGTATTCATTTGCAAATCTTCGGGTCCACGGAAAAGCGTTTTTATAGAGAGAAAAACGTAACAATATTGACTGCTAGGACTCCGTTAGACCTTTTCTTGTGGGGTTTGTTTAGTTTGCAGGTCTATGCAAATAAACCATAAGCTACAGCGTCCTTCAAAGTCAATACAAGACATAACTTTAACATAACATCACAGAATACACAGAAGTGAAGAAAGTGACGGGTAAAAAAAGCTCCAATCAGGTTTTTGTTAAAATTCGTGGAAGAAAGAGAAAAGCATAGTGTATTTGATACTGTAGTGTATTACTACTTACCAATTAACACAGCTAATAAGAATGAATTGCACTAGAAAGACGTAGCAAAACAAAAACGACGACAAAATTTGAGGGAAAACGAGACAAACAGAAAAATACGCGTATCTTCCATCTCGTGACACTTCTGTATGTTTTGTAACATAACATCGTTCAAAGCCAGCCTGATTTCGACTTAAGCGATTGTTAAATATTGTCACAAATTTCATTGGCATAACTTATTACTTTCATATGTTTAGCTTTAGTGCCAAATATTGTACATTACTGACCTAACAACAATTTATTTATGTAAATACAGCAGCCTTTAATCATGCAATAGTTTTCTATACATTAGTTGCCACTATTTTTTTTTTTTTAATCAAATGAGAATTAAATTATTAATGCTAAAAGCCAACCAACAACTAGTAAAAGTTACACATATTATTTCGATTAGCGCAGTAAATTTGAAAAAAAAAATTCTTTTAAAATATTAAATTATTAAACTATTTAGGAAAATGTTTTCTATATTTTTTTTACTAATAATGCCAATTTGTTCAACAGCATGCAGAATTTGTTTTGTCGCCAATCTTAGAAATTGTTTTCAAAAATAAAATTTCAAGTTCTACAATGGAAAAAAAAGTTAGTGAAGAAAAATAGCAGCATTTAAGCTTGTTGTTGTGAAAATATTTTTTATATTTAAAAAAAGACAATAGAAGTGTTGCAAAAAAAAAAGTGTAAAATAAAACAATATGGCTCACAGTGCTTCAAGTGTTTTTAATCCAGCCAAAGCATTGGTTGGTATCCGATAGAATAAATTACCCTCCAGTCTTAGAGTGCGTAATTTTGGCAAATGTTGCAGGCTGTTGCTGTCCATGCTCGCCAAGGCATTGCCATTTAATTGCCTATGTTTTAGTTTTATTTTTAATTTATTTAAATGGTGCATTGGTTTAGTTGGCCAGCCAAATAGATTCAATTATTTTTGGCCACATACACAAACATTGGAATAAAATTAATAATTTAAAAGTTATAGCATATTTTTGGGGAGTGGGGATTAGTTGGGTGATCATTTTAATGGGGTTGCGCATACAGATTACGACATTTAAAAACAAGTTATTATTGACAGTAAATAAACATTATCGGCCTTATTTATAAAGATTATTAAGGCTTAATGAGCCAAATTTTGAATGGAAATCTGTTTTAAAAACCTTTATAAAGCCTTAATAATGTTTATAAATAAGGCTGTATAAATATATACAGTATTTTTTATAAGAGTGAATAGCAGGCAAATTTAGCAAAAGTGCTGCATATTTTTGGGGTTATTTGAATGCGTGAGGAGTACATTTTATTTAAAGCGCAATGTTGAAATCAAGAAGCTGCACTTTTGAGTATTTTTCTTGCAATTTAACGATGTTTATGATTTTATTACGGTTGTCGTATTTTTCGTTTCGACTTGGATTTGCTATACTAGATTACATTTTTTTGTCTAGTAAAATTTATCAAAGTTGAATGGAAAATTACTAAGAAACATTTCCCATATTTCACAACTATTTGTGGACGTCACTTCAATACAATACCACAAAAATGGAGCTTGACTACTCGAAAATCACTGACTGCTATTGCCAGACTCATGATATTTTTTAGACTAAAGGAAATAGAAAAAGACTAATAAAGGCATAAAATTCTTCTTGAGAGCGAGAAGAGACGTGACTTCGACAAATAGTTGCAGATTGAGGAGAATTATGGAAAATAAAATAAATTAAAAAATTGCAAAAAGCTAGAAAAAATTTTGCTTTTATTATACATAAAACTCCAGATTTTGTGAAGCAAAAAAAGCACTTCGTGAAAATTCTTTCATTGGTTTTCATGGAGGAAGTGCAACTATTTTTACCTACGTATCTATTTCTTTTTATACAATAATTTTTATTTTACTTTATATTAATTATTTTATTAACCAATTTGATTATAAAAAGTGTGCAGCACAGCACTATTTAACGGCAAAATATATGTATAGATATATTACCTAAAGGTTATACCTTTACTTATAATTGAGGCTATCAGCGTAAAAGTGGTGTAAACCACATTTCTTTCTTGGTTGCTGTTCTGATAATAAATACATAAGTTACATTACCAACTATCAAAAAAATAAGAAAGTAGAGTAAGCCACATTTTGGTATTCTAAAGAAACTGGAGCTACAAAGTAATAAGGCAATTTAATCACTTAAAAGAGCAATTGCTTAAATAAAAAGATGTGGGTTACACCACTTCTGCGTTGATAGCTTTAATTGTGTTTATGTTAAACATTTGCAAAATGTTTATTTCAGTAATAGATATCCTTTTTATTTCTTGTGAAAACTGAATTTAGACTACAGTAAGTTTATTAGAATGCTAAAAAAATCACATAATGTGAAACGAACGATACTCGCTTACTACGCAAGTATTCATAAACAATTTTTTAAACTAATTTCAAAGCGGCTTGGAGACTACTGTTACGCTTTTACCTTTCAGAACATTATTTCTGTAGCTTTGAATATCTGAGATTAAATAAAAAAATAAAAATACTACTATTAAAGAAAATTTTTAACACATAATGTTAAAGTATTCACTGCCGGACTACCAAAATGTTAAGTTTGGTGTTATTAACATACGACTTTTCGTTTAGCTGATGTGTCGGCCTTTTTGAACTTAACATTAAATATCGAGAAGAGTGTTATCAACATCCTGAAAGTATCAGCATATTTAACAGCCTCTCATTACTAACTTTTGAACACGTCATTATTTGGTGTTAAAAGGTATTTATGTACATTGACAATGAAGCATAACGGCAGAAGCATAATTAATAGTTATTGTTTCTTGTTCTTGCTTGCGTCTGCTTTGGCTAATGTGTTTGTATGGTTGTATATTTCTTACGAAGCATAAGTTATAATATTATAGCTGATATAACGATTAAATTTTTTATTTCAACATCATCCTGTATGTTTGTAGGCTTGTATATTACACTCTTTGGGTAATAATATCTTGGATTATTCTTATTGTTAACAAATATTTTGATGGAAAATATTTTTATTAGGTTTGTTCACGGTATATTTGCTTTACAAAATTCAATTTTTTCTAAGGTTTATAAAACTTTTGTTAGAATATTTAATTCATTCCACTCAAATAAATATTTATGAATACATATTTAAATTTAGGACAATATTTTCTAAGACAGTATTATTACTGTATCAAAAAATTTTATATTAGCCGCAAAATCGTTTTCTAGAAATATTAATTTATATAACCGTTATACTGCACAATTTTTTAAATCAATAAAGGTATTCATTTCAGTTTTTTTTTTTTTTTTGGAAAAATGGAAAAATTTAATTTTTTTTACAACAAACAACTTTTTGGTGGATTTTTTTCCTGTGTTCGTTGTAAAAAAAAAAAACATTTTTCCATTTTTCCAACAAAACAACCCGAAATGAATACCTTGAATATTTTTTTTAATTTCTTTCACTCCAATATTTTTTTAAATATCTTATTTAAAGCATACTTACATGGACACCAAATTATTTAAACCTTGAAAAGCATTAGCGGGCAATATTTTAAGGCCACAATTTTGTAAATTCAAACGTTTCAATTTGCTTAAACCATAAAAAGCTAAAGGATCTATTATTTCTAGACTATTATCAGCTAAAGTTCTGAAATGAAAAACGAATATATATTAGTATTTTTACAAAAACAGTTAAGGCCTTATACATAAATAAAAATAAATGTTAAGTTTAAAAACGTTTAACAAATAAATTTTCGCTAAAATTTTATTGATAAACTTTGTTTTAAACAAAAATTAAATTTTTTTCTAATAATGAATAATTGAAATTCTCCTTGACACTGAATGTCCGTAAGATCCCTACTATTATAACTTTTGTGCGTATAATTGATAAGAATACTGAAATTATTCATACGTAACTGTAACTTGGAGCAGGAAACTGAAAAATTGTCTTCCATAATTCCTTAATACTCGTATTTGGCATAAATGCAGTTATGTATATTAGTTAGAACCGTTTCCACAAACCACATATGGTTTATTTACCAAAACAACGTCGTAACTCAAAAAGGTTATAAAAATTATATCTTATATTTTATTTATTCACCCTTATTCCAGTTGGCGACATCGACGTCTCTTTAACACAATACCAAAAACTTGGGGCTGGTTTACTCGCTCTCTAGAACAATTTTGTGCAACTGGCAATCTATTACTGTATCCTAAGGTCTAGAAAATAGCATAAACGTGCCAACAGGAGTCAGTTGCTTTCGACAACGAGTACAGAAGCTCCAATTTTTAGGTATTGTGTTAAAGAGACGTCGATGTCGCCAACTGGAACAAGGGTGATTTTTATAGTTTATATTTTATATTTTATATTATATATTTTATATTTTATATTTTATATTTTATATTTTATATTTTATATTTTATATTTTATATTTTATATTTTATATTTTATATTTTATATTTTATATTTTATATTTTATATTTTATATTTTATATTTTATATTTTATATTTTATAATTTATATTTTATATTTTATATTTTATATTTTATATTTTATATTTTATATTTTATATTTTATATTTTATATTTTATATTTTATATTTTATATTTTATATTTTATATTTTATATTTTATATTTTATATTTTATATTTTATATTTTATATTTTATATTTTATATTTTATATTTTATATTTTATATTTTATATTTTATATTTTATATTTTATATTTTATATTTTATATTTTATATTTTATATTTTATATTTTATATTTTATATTTTATATTTTATATTTTATATTTTATATTTTATATTTTATATTTTATATTTTATATTTTATATTTTATATTTTATATTTTATATTTTATATTTTATATTTTATATTTTATATTTTATATTTTATATTTTATATTTTATATTTTATATTTTATATTTTATATTTTATATTTTATATTTTATATTTTATATTTTATATTTTATATTTTATATTTTATATTTTATATTTTATATTTTATATTTTATATTTTATATTTTATATTTTATATTTTATATTTTATATTTTATATTTTATATTTTATATTTTATATTTTATATTTTATATTTTATATTTTATATTTTATATTTTATATTTTATATTTTATATTTTATATTTTATATTTTATATTTTATATTTTATATTTTATATTTTATATTTTATATTTTATATTTTATATTTTATATTTTATATTTTATATTTTATATTTTATATTTTATATTTTATATTTTATATTTTATATTTTATATTTTATATTTTATATTTTATATTTTATATTTTATATTTTATATTTTATATTTTATATTTTATATTTTATATTTTATATTTTATATTTTATATTTTATATTTTATATTTTATATTTTATATTTTATATTTTATATTTTATATTTTATATTTTATATTTTATATTTTATATTTTATATTTTATATTTTATATTTTATATTTTATATTTTATATTTTATATTTTATATTTTATATTTTATATTTTATATTTTATATTTTATATTTTATATTTTATATTTTATATTTTATATTTTATATTTTATATTTTATATTTTATATTTTATATTTTATATTTTATATTTTATATTTTATATTTTATATTTTATATTTTATATTTTATATTTTATATTTTATATTTTATATTTTATATTTTATATTTTATATTTTATATTTTATATTTTATATTTTATATTTTATATTTTATATTTTATATTTTATATTTTATATTTTATATTTTATATTTTATATTTTATATTTTATATTTTATATTTTATATTTTATATTTTATATTTTATATTTTATATTTTATATTTTATATTTTATATTTTATATTTTATATTTTATATTTTATATTTTATATTTTATATTTTATATTTTATATTTTATATTTTATATTTTATATTTTATATTTTATATTTTATATTTTATATTTTATATTTTATATTTTATATTTTATATTTTATATTTTATATTTTATATTTTATATTTTATATTTTATATTTTATATTTTATATTTTATATTTTATATTTTATATTTTATATTTTATATTTTATATTTTATATTTTATATTTTATATTTTATATTTTATATTTTATATTTTATATTTTATATTTTATATTTTATATTTTATATTTTATATTTTATATTTTATATTTTATATTTTATATTTTATATTTTATATTTTATATTTTATATTTTATATTTTATATTTTATATTTTATATTTTATATTTTATATTTTATATTTTATATTTTATATTTTATATTTTATATTTTATATTTTATATTTTATATTTTATATTTTATATTTTATATTTTATATTTTATATTTTATATTTTATATTTTATATTTTATATTTTATATTTTATATTTTATATTTTATATTTTATATTTTATATTTTATATTTTATATTTTATATTTTATATTTTATATTTTATATTTTTTTATAACGAAGTGATACGTAGAGACGCTTATTTCTTTTTAATACGTAATAAAATAAAATAGGCCAAATAAAATAAAGTATGTTATATGGTGCATACACATATGTATCTAAAATATTAAAACGCACATGCCTTTTTACGGAGGGTTAAAATAAAAATAAAATGTTTTTATATCTTAATAGTTAGTAACCCAAAAGTATCCTGTTAAAGCTTATAAATTTTTGTCATTTTCCGAGAGTAAGCTACACTGTTTGCAAATTTTACCGCTCTCCTTAGTTCTGGCATGCAAATCTATACACAACCATATGCAAATTCTTTCATTATTCAACCCCAGTCATTGTTGTTCCCACTTCAAATGACCTCTTGATAGGAACAACATTTTTTTATTTTACTGCTGTAGTTAAAACGAAAGCCAGGAATAGGATAAACAAAAAAATAATTTACAAATTAGTTTTTTTTGTATCCTTTACTTTTTTCAGCTTTTATGTTAATGATGTGTAAAGCAAATAAATATTGTTGGGGTTAAGAGCAGAAGTGAAGTCTAGCCTCGGCTAAGCAGGGAGAAAAAAAAAAATAAAAAAAAGGTTGTTAATTTTTAATGACAAAACTGACTGACATTTTTATGAGCAAAGTTTTTTCGTTTTATTGTTTTGGCCTTTGCGGTTTGGTTTCGTTTGGTTTGGTTGGGCTTGTTTGCTGTTTTTAATTGGTTTTACATAAAATACTTACAATTCTTCTAAGTTAGTTGCCATAAAAAATGAGTTGGCTTCCAATTTGGTTATATTATTGTTGCCCAAGTCTCTGAAAAGCAAAGTTTAAAGAGATAAATACATTTTATTTTAAGGTACGTAAAAAAGTATGATATTGGAAAATATGTATGTATTAAAAATTAAAAAAAAAAAGTAAATTAAAATAAATATTATCTGATGCTACTAGTCCTTACGTTTTTCGAAAAAGCTAAATAGCATGTGCACATGAGAATTTTTAAACAACAAATTACATTAAAAGAAATTGTAATTGCTCTGTGAAACACTTAAGAAAAATAGATTATCTAAGAAAAAAGCTACGCAAAACTTTTACTTTAGTAAGACAAATAGATAGAAATTAGGTGATAGTGGCCAAAAATCCCTTGACAAAGGACTAAAATCAATTTAAGATTTAGTTCATTGGATTCAATTATTTTTGTAATCCAAACTTATTTCATGCTGCGCACTAAACAAAGACTATTCTAACATTCACTTAAGGAAAATTAATTTGTGTGCTCAAGGGATTAAGAGGGACAATTTTGTCAATAATAAAACAAACTCATTTATCATCTGCACAAAGACCTAAAATTCACTACAATTCAGCCATATACTCAACAATGGTAATTTTGGTAAATGAAAAACTAAATGGAAACTTTATTATGCACAGGGATACAAAATTTACCGCAAATTTTTGTCCCTTTGTTGTTATATTAAAAAAAATTTTCAGGGAAGCATAAAAAAATATATTTTATTGGAATTCGATCTTGTAATTTTGTAATTATTGCTGTCATTGTTTGAAGAATAAATTATTGATTATTTGGAAAAAAAATTCAACTTTATTCGAATAAACAAAAATTTGGAATAAAGAATTATTTGAGTAATTTTTGCCAAATATTCGAATAACTAATTTAACTGCTTTATTTAAAAAATATTTTAAGTCTCATAACTTTTTAAGTATTTATATGATTAAATAACCAGCTCGAGGTGACAAGACAATACGCAAATAATTTTTTTTGTAATAAAAATATTGCGGCGTCAATTACGATGGAAAATAAAAAGTGAAAGATAATATTTTATTAGGTTAAGTTAGCAGGTTGCTGGTATGGATGGGTGAAAATCAAGACTCCAGCTCACTCAGTCCCAAACAATTATCACATTGTGCTACATGTGAGTTGAAGAAAAAAAAAACGACCTCATTTGGTAATAAAAGCAATGTAAGTCCGATCACAGAGGAGATGTGTAAACATCTAGTAATGAAATTTTTTTTAAGTTGGAAGTACTTATGCTTTTAGTATCTTTTTTTAAATTAATTAATTAAAAGTATCAAAACTTTCAATATTGTAAATACATATGAATTTGTTGGTTTTTGTTTGTTTTATTAAACTTATTTGGTTAGTAAATGGGCACACTGCAGTATATGTATATGTACTGCATTCAAAATTGCAGTAAGCAGTAAATTTACTGATTAATAAAAAAATTCAGTAAATTTTTACTGCTAATGAAATTTAATTTGCAATACCAGTAAAATCGTAGGACCGTAATCATAATAAAATTGTAGCAATTGGCAAAGTTTTTTCGTTAAAATTTTGAAACTTTTGTATGAAAAACATTTAGCCACTTGGTAGAATTTCATTATGAATACGGGCATTACTGATTACTGAAAATTCAATGCACCTCATCATATAACAAATCATTTAGGCAATTTATAAAAATTGTAGAAAAAAATTTTAGTAATCAGTAAAAATTTACTTCTTACAACATTTTTTATTGTTTTTAGTGAAACTTAAGTGGTACTGCAGTGCTCATCTATGGTAAATGCCTTTACTTTTACTTTTTAATTTTTAATTCCTGTTGTTCATCGTTTAGTTGTTGCTGTTCTTGTTGTTGTGTACGCATTGCAATTAAAATAAATTCAGTAAAGTGCGACTTTGACTCGCGCACATTCGGTTTTTATTTTTTATTTTTTTTATTTAGCTTTCTTCCTTTTTTAAGTTTTTTCAGTTTAAACGATTTTTTTTCAATTTTATCGCTCTTTTCTCGTTTTGGCGTTTTTTTTTCTCTTTTTGCGTTTTTTTAGTTTTCGCATTTTTTTTAATTTTGGCGATTTTTTCATTTTGGCGATTTTTTCATTTTGGCGATTTTTTTCTGTTTTTTGGGGTTTTTTTATTTAGGCCATTTTTTCATTTTGGCAATTTTGGCGATTCATATTGGCGATTTTTTTGTTGAAGGATTTTTTTCATTTTGGTGATTTTTCCGGTTTTCGCGATTTATTTTAGTCCTAGAGATTTTTTTAAATTTGGTGCTTTTTTCGTTTTGGCGATTTTTTTATATTTGGCGATTTTATATTTTTTTGATTTTTTAGTTTTACCGTTTTTGAAAATTTCAAGAGTTTTACTCTTACGGTTTCCAAGATACAGCAAGTTGTCAAAATTACAAGGTCAAAATTGCATTAACTGATGGAACACCCATTGATTTAAATTTTTTAAATTTAGTGTTAATTGTTGTAGTCTGTATAAAAATATACTAACTTTTAAAATTTCAAGTGTATATATGTACATACAATTGTATGTATATTACATGGGATTTTAACATTTTTCGTTGCTCATTTTGGAACACCCTTTAGTTTTTCACTCTCATGTATTTGTTGTTGTCTACATATTGTGTCCAAATTTCAAGTCCGTAGCTCTTACGGTTCATTTTCACCTTTGGTGTACGGAAATATACAGAAAAATAACCGGCGGCGGCGCACCGTCGGCTTCGAGCCGGTCGACTTGTTTCTCTGCTTGGTATTGCTTCTTTCAAACACTAATACACTCATACATAGCTCACACCGATTTGACAATGCAAAGCAAAAGCAAAAAGCAAAGAAATCTCAGCAAAGAAATCTCAGCAAAGAATCAAAGCCAAAAAATTTTTACCCCCTAGCGTATAGATGTTTACACATCAAAAAGTTATTTTCCACCAGGACAATGCAAGGCTGCACACATGTGCATTTTCCATGGCAGACTATTTCATGTTCTTAAGCTTGAAGAAATGGCTCGGCACAGCGACAATTGACGACGAAATCATCTCACAAGCAAATGCATATTCTAATGACCTCGACAACGCATATTTTTTGGAAGGGATCGAAAAATTGGAGAAACGTTGGACTAAAGCTAGGGTCACACTTGTCTAACATTTGCCCAAAAAAGCGTAACCACTAAATGCCAACGAAAAGTCTTTCAATTCAGACAAAAATTCGCAAAGTTAAGAAGTATCCAATATTGTTGGATTCTATGACATTGTCTATTAGTTGTGTTCGAAACTGTTTTATATGATAAACAAGTGTCTAGATCAAAACTTTTTTCTTTAGTGTTTATTGGTTACGCGTTTTGGGGCAAATGTTTTATAAGTGTGACCGTAGCTTAAGTATATAAAACTTAAAGCACACTATGTTGAAAAATAAAATAAAAAAAAGTAACTTTTTATATAGAAACCTGTGTTTCTTCAAAAAGTCACGGACTTATACACCCACCCTTGTACATATATATGTATGAGTATCGCTTAATTTGGAACTTTTTAAATTTATTCTAAAAACAATTTTTTTTTAATCTTTGTTCATTGAAATAAATTCAACAAAAAACTGGAATTATTCCTCTACATGATCAAAAAAAATCATGAAATTTTATTCGAACAAATAAAAAAAAGAGAGGTGTCTTAGGACATTCGGTTATAGCTATGCTGCTTAGTTATATAAAACTAAGTTCATGTGTGAAATAACAATGCAATTAAATTATATTAAATGATGATGGCATATATTTCAAAAAGTTTCCATTTATTTCCCACTATTTTCTTTTCTAGCGACGTACAATCAAATTAATGTATGGGTAGATGGCTTGCAACCAATCGGCTGTATTCTCTGGTTGGTGCTCATGGGCAAAAACAAAACAAAAGCAAACAATTTGTTTCGTTTATTTTCGTACTCTACCTTTAGGTACAAGGAAATCAAAACAAAAATAAATTTATAACTGTAATAGTGTAACGAAAATCACTTCCGAACTCCCATATCGCGCAATAAATAGCATAGCTATAAAGAAACACAAATATATTACAAAAAAATTTATTTCTTAAAATATTTTCTCTGGACTTACAACAATTCTCTGACTGCTTACACCAATAAAATAAATAATTGCAAAAAAAAAACAAAGTCTCGGCAGCAAAAAAGTTAATTTAAATGCAATAAAAATAACGAAAGAAGATTAAAAATAGAAAATAAAATTAAAATAAACTATAAACAAAGCAAACTCTACTTCGGTTATAGAGAGTGTGACATGTGCTGCAAGCTTTAGTTAAATGATCACATTAAGTTTTGTAGCAGGTTGGATCTATTAATTTTATTTCGGCTTATAACCTGCAATTGGTTTATTGATTTTAATGGGGATATTTAATGTATTTAAGAATTAATCTTTTAAAGCTATTGCATAGTTGTTATCGCAGGCTTTGAGGGTGTCGAACGAGTCAAGAAATTCCGTAACGCAAATAAAAACCTAAGACTATTTTTATTTTAATCTCCCAGTGTATGTTAACCCCTAAAGTATGCTATTGATTTCATTAACATACAGTATTGCTAGAACAGATTTTTACATGTAGGAAAACACAATGGGTGCATTCATAAGACGTAGCTGTTGTGCAACCGTTGACTGTTTGTCTTAGAAACGCATAAATGAGTAGTTCCGCTCCACTCAACAGTTGAGTAATTTTCCATCATAAAATTTGTTCGCTACCTACACATAGTCAACATGTTGTGCTTAGCCTAAACAGCTGATCGAATAGAGTTTTATTTTTTATTTGATTTGTTAGGTGGCAGGAGCAAATATTTGTTAAATTTTACATTACAAATGCGATGAAGTAGCAAAATAAAGATATAAGATTAAATTATATCCATCAATACGTTTCTAAGACGTAACTGTTGGGATCAACAGTTTCACAACTGTTGAGCTCCACAGCTACGTCTTATGAATGCGCCCAATGTGGCGTACTTAAGAGCAATCGTGGTTGACAAAAAAATTATAGACACAAACAAACAGAAAATTCGTAGGTTTTTTATTATAAAAAATAAATTTGCATAAGTTGATAAAAAAAATGCTTAGCAATAGCTTTGCCGCGGCAGTCTCCGAGTGCCAAGGGATTTTTTTTTCTTATAGAAAAATTAAACGTGCTCTACAAAGTCCATTTTTTATACAAAAAAATCTAAAAATCCATTTTTCATAGACGCAATTTACACTGTGCCTTTTCTGCTTGCCTGTGCAGGCAGGCTTTTTTAGTTTATTGGTGAGAGGCGGTGAGGGGCTTGCAGTGTATAACAAAAGGCACGAAATGAAAATTTGAGGGGATTTATGACATTTCTCTTTGCCTCTTTCGTATTCTCCGCATTAAACGTGTATATAAATGCCAAAAAGGCATGAATAAAAAAAGGCTTAATGTAAATGTGTGTGAATTTTCGTATGGGTTTCAAAAGAAAATTGTCAATACAACGCAGGCTAAAAAGGCATAGTGTGAATAGCGACATATAAAAAACTTTACAAGTGGTAAGGAAATATGTATGTAACGTATTTAAGAATTGAGCGTTTTTACTGAATTCTTTTATTATCTAAATTTTACATCACCCTTTAACTATCCTTTTGTGAACAACATTTTATTAAGCCAGGAAAATAAACGTATCTTTTTATGGAAATAATAAAAAAAATTATAAACACCTACAAAAATAAAGTTTATGAGTGAATTTCATTGCGTTTATTATGCGTCTTTCAAGAGCCTAAAAGTATGCTCTTAAAAGCACTTCCGGTTTAATTATATTGTAGTACACATGCGATTTGTATACAAACTTAATTTTAATTAATTTTTCCCCTTGCTATGAAACATATGCTTGTTATTATTATTATTACTATGACCGAAGAAATTGATTTCATTTCGATCAATTATTAATAACGAACATGAAATAAAATATTTATGTAGGTGCAATGTACGTCCTTTAAAATAAATGCCAATTTGTATGGCATATGCTATCTTGTTTGAATAAAAAGAAAAAAAATATTACTATTGATTGACTTACACTTACTTGTAAAGGCATAAAATCCGTTTTGCAATCAATCAAATTTTTTTAAAAGAATTTTTAAAATATTTTTGCTTGAAAAGAACAGACAAGAACGAATAAATATAAACACGTTCCACATGGTCTCTAATAAAAAGGCAATTGTGTTACAATTTTTGTTAAACAGATTTTTGCTCTCATGGTTTTTTACAACAATGGCCACAAAGAAAAGAAGAAAAATAGCAAAAAGTTGCAAGTAAAATAGTAATACTAATGTACATATCGTTAACTTAATACGAAAAGGCCCTAACTCATTTTTTAATATTTTACAGGAGGAGGAAAAAACTAAATAAAAAAAGATGCAATATTGATACAAAATTTTTTTAAACGCAATATTATGTGCTTATGTAAAGTGTTTTAAATAAAAATTGCGTTTAAAAAAATTTTGTATCAATATTGATTGCATCTTTTTTTACTTAGTTTTTTCCTCCTCCTGTAAAATGTTAAAAAATGAGTTAGGGCCTTTTCGTATTAAGTTAACGATATATGACCTTAATTATGAAAATGGTCTAAGTAATGATCATTTTGGCTTCGAAATATCAAATAAATCTTTGAAAAACTTCAATAAATATTTAAAAATTATTCAATAAATTTTAATACAGTATGGAAAACATGAGTTAGCAAATTAAACATTTTGAACTCTTTTAATTAAAAAAAGCTGTACTATGTTTTGCTACCTGCATTTTAGGGTTCCGTACACCAAAGGTGAAAAGAAACCCTGTTGTTTTCGCTACGCTGTCCGTCTGTCCGTCACACGGTATTTTCTCAGGAACCGTAAGAGCTGCGGACCTGAAATTTGGACAGAGTATGTAGAACCTTGGCCGCTACAACAACAAATACATGAGAATTAAAAATTAAAGGGTGTTCTAAACCGAGCAACGAAAAATGTTAAAATCCCATGTAATATACATACAATTGTATGAACATATGTATGTATATTGAAACTTTAAATTTGTAAAATTAGTGTATTTTTATACAGAATACAACAATTAACACTAAAATTTAAAAAAATTAAAGGGTGGTCCATCAGTTAATGCAATTTTGACTATGTAATTTTGACCATTTGCTATATCTTGGAAACCGTAAGAGGCAAACATTTGAAATTTTCAAAAACGGTAAAACTAAAAAAACCGAAAATTATAAAATCACCAAACCAAAAAAAAAATCGCCAAAAATTGAAAAAAAATCGCCAAAACGAAAAAAATGGTCAAAATTAAAAAATTTCTAACACTAAAATAAATCGCCAAATTCGAAAAAATCGCCAAAATGAAAATAACGCTAAAAATCTAAAAACAATCGCCAAAACGCGAAAATGTCGCCAAAACAAAAAAAAAAATTTAAATAAAATCGCAAGAATGAAAAAAATCGCCAAAAATAAAAAATCGCCAAAATGAGAAAACGCCAAAAACCGAAAAAATCGGCAAAACAAGAATATAAAGTGTCAAAACTAAAAAAAGGAGCCAAAACTTAAAAAAAATCGCCAAAAACTTGAAATTTTCAAAAACGGTAAAACTAAAAAAACCGAAAATTATAAAATCGCTAAACCAAAAAAAAAATCGCCAGAACGAAAAAAATCGCCAAAATTAAAAAATAAATTTCTAACACTAAAATAAATCGATAAATTCGAAAAAATCGCCAAAAATCTAAAAAAATCGCCAAAACGCGAAAATGTCGCCAAAACAAAAAAAAATTTATGTAAAAAAAAATCTCAAAAACTACAAAATCGCCAAAAATAAAAAATCGCCAAAATGAAAAAACGCCAAAAACTGAAAAAAATCGCCAAAACAAGCAAATAAAGTGTTAAAACTAAAAAAGAGCCAAAACTTAAAATAAATCGCCAAAACCGGAAAAACGCTAAAACCGCCAAAACAAAAAAACCGAAAAGATCCCAAAAACGAAAAAAATGCCACAACTATATATTAAATAGGATGAAGTTTGTATTAAATTACATATCTAGTGTTCGTACGGAACCCTTCGTGCGCGAGTCAGAGTCCACTTTACTGAATTTATTTGAACTCATATACATATTTCTACTCTATATAGGTAACGGTTGAGCAAAAAAATATGTAAGTTTTGTGAAAAAGAGACAAAAAATGCAACAAAAACCAATACTACTCAATTTTGTTAGTGTCAAGAAACTCTTTGCACAACAGTTGTTTTTTTTTCTCTTTTCTTAGAACTCTTGATGAGTAATAATAAAATGCAGTTATTTTTGATGTGCTTTGGCTTTGTATGTCTTTTTACGAATAATTCGGTATGCAATTATATAGGTGTGCAGTTTATTTAATGTTTTTTTGTGTTGAAAAAAATGCCAGGAAAACGGTTAAGGACCGATGTAATACAATTGATATATTACAACCATCAATTAGGAGCAAGTGCTCAGGAGCTGTCAGAGAGGTTTCTGGTATCAAGAAGAACCATTTATAATGTGCTTTATCGTGCTGAAAAAGAGGGTAGGTTAGAATTAAAACGTGGAGGTGGCCCTACGCCCAAAATAAATACACACACAGGTCGTTTAATTCTGAGGAAAGTAAGCCAGAACCCACAAACTTCCACCAGGACACTTGCAAAGGAGCTTGAAGAAGAGTGTGGATTGTTGTTTCTCATGAAACTGTTCGGCAAGTCTTATCAAGAAATAAATACTTTTCAAGATCAGCCCGCAGAAAACCACTACTGTCTGCGGCAAATGTAGAGAAACGAGTTACCTTCGCTATGCAGAACATTTCGCATCCAGTTTACTATTGGGATGATGTGATATTCTGCGATAACACCAAAACAATGTTGTATTACAACGACGGTCCATCTAGAGTGTGAAAAAAGCCATAAACATCGCTAGAAAATCGAAGCATCATTCCAACAGTAAAATTTTGAAAATTATCGATAATGGTTTGGGGTTGTATTTCGAGCAAAGGTATAATAGATTTGGCCTTCATTGATACAACGATGGATGCTGAGCAATATTTAAACATTTTGAAAACCAATTTGACGACAACTGCAAGAAATTTCGGGCTCAGGAGGGAAAATATACCACTATTTAAATTTTACCAATATAATGACCCGAAACACAAATCGCATATTGTGAGAATGTAGCTGCTTTACAACTGAGGTAAAGTCATAGATACACCTGCCCAAAGTCCGGATTTAAATCCGATTGAAAATTTGTGGGTGTTTAAAAAACAAAAGTCGCCAAATGTTAACCGACCAACAACACAGATCTAAAGGCCGCAATATTGGAAGAGTTGCAAACAATTACGAATTAAAGAAGATAATTCACTTGATGAAAAAAAGACTGCAGAGTGTGGCAGACAGAAATGGTGACCATACCAAGTATTAAAGCTTCAAAATCCTTGTTTTTATTTATTAAAATTAGTGCAAAGTAAAGTTATAGTTATATATTTGTAAAAAGAGTTTCTTGACACGAAAAAAATGGAATATTATTTATTTTGTTTAAGCTTGATACTTAGTTTTTAATTAAATTTCTTAGTTTTTTTGGTTTTAAATCTTTTTATATAATGTAAATAATTAGAAAATAAAAATAAAAAGAAATTGTTTTATAACAAAAAACATTTTTTGTAATAAAATAAGTAAAAAAGGCTTATTTTTTTAATGTGAAAACTCATTATTGACATATTGTAAATCGAGACTACTACAACGCTTAATTTAAATGTTGCATAATATAAAAATACTTTTTAATTTGTTCAAATGTAATCTACTAAATATCTATATGACTTAGACCACTTTCATAATTAAAGGAACATTGTTTAACTAAATTGCCTTAGAATTTAGGGATTCAGCCTAGCTAGAATGACAAAAATTTGAGTGTACCTAAGCCCATCAATATGATGCTTTAACAATATGATTTTTTTCTTGATAATTTTAAATTATTACAAAATATATAAAAATTTCATAAGCGGCTGTCAGCCTGGCATGAATTTAGATTTTAAAAGTTCTTTTGTTTTGTTTACAAGAACAGGCGGCGTTTTTTTATACACAAACAACAATAAAAATAAGTAAAAATTTGTTTTTTCTATAAAAATTTTCGACCAAAAATTTTTGTTTTGCTTACAAAAACAATCAGATAATACAACATTTTATTAGTTTTTTTTTTGTTTGCTTCTTGCGAGCATTTAAAGCTTATTCTTTTATTCTGAGTCCATAAGATGCCATAAGTAAGCTTAGTAAATAATAAAAAATGCTAACGAAAAGTGTGCTGTGAACATTAAATCAACTCGAACTAAAGGCACGAGACTAAATCATAAAAGCATACCATAAACTTTCAAGAGGGTAATAAAATACAACAAATAACATAAACAATGTTAAAAATAGTCTAAAAATTCAAAGTGTTTTTCTTTATTATTGGATTTGTAAGAGAATAATGAATGGCAGGAATATTAAAAAATTGTTTTCACTAACAGTGGCAAGTTTGAATTTATTTCGAATGCTTTCCATCTTAAGTTTATTGGCTTATGCCTAAAATCTGTAAGTTGTAAAAAAGATAAGAAAATTATCTTGCTCATAAAATATAGAATGATATATATAACCTTTTATGGGTTCTGGTCTTAAAAGAATCAAATGATTAAATATACAAATAAATAAATTAATTAATCATTGAATAAATGAATAAATTAATTAATTAATTAAACAGTTAATCAAATAATAAACAACTTAAATCATTGCTTATATTACAAATGTGAAAGTGAGTTTTTTTACTACGTTTTCACGCGCGAACCTCTATACCGATTTTGAAAATTCTTCCACCAATAGAAAGCTGCACTACCAGCGGCAAACAGCGCCAGTTTTTTATCCGGTTTGGAACCGTTTTTTATGCTTGAAACGGATTTTAAAACTGCTAAAACGATTTTAAAAATTCTTCTACCAATGGAAAGCTACATTAGCAGTGGCAAACATTGCCTATTTTTTATCCGGTTGGTAACCGGTTTTTTTATATTTAGTTCGGAGTTTTTCTGAAAAACATATTTAGGGTAATTTTCGTTTCGAGTTCGATTGTTTAAACAGTTTTAAAAACGGTTTTTATTCTTCTTTTAATTTTTTAGCGAATTTTTGTCGGTTTTTATCGTTTTTAACATTATCAAATAATAAAACATCCATAAATTCGAAGTAAAGTTTCCAAAATATCAGATAAGTGTGAGTGGAGCAGCGGGTAAAAGCTAATAATTAAATAAAAATTAAATTAAAAATTCTATCAGTTAATGTTATTTTGGCTATTTAATTTTGGAAACTTGCTATTTCGTGAAAACTTCTTGTTATTGTTAAAAACGCCAAAACTAAAAAACTCCGGAATTAAAAAATCGCCCAAAACGAAAAAAAACGCCAAAAACTGAAAAAAAGTCGCCAAAACTAAATAAAAGCACCAAAACTAAAATAAATCGCTAAAACCCGACAAAAATCGTCAAAAATAAAAAATTACCAAAACTATATAAAACGGTAAAAAATAAATTTAAAATCTCAAAAACGAAAAAAGCACAAAACTAAGAAATAGCGACAAAAAAGTAAAAAAAAATCGCTAAAACCAAATAAAAGCGCCAAAACTAAAAAAAAACGCCAAAACTAAAATATATCGCTTGAGCGCGAAAAAATCGTCAAAAACAAAAAAATCCAAAATTAAAAAAAAAACACAAAAACCAAAAAGAGTCCCAAAAACGAAAAAAGCACAAAACTAAGAAGCGAAAAAATCTAAAAAAAAAAATCTCTTAAACAAAATACAAGCGCCAAAACTAAAAAAAAAATCATCAAGACCAAAATTAATCCCTTAAGCCTGGTACTCTGTTCAAAGTTGTGGAAAATTTTCAGCACCATTGATTCTTTCGCGTGAAAAATTTGACATGTACTACATGTAGTCCAACTCGCGGTTTTTTTTTATAAATTTCTCGCTTTTATTGCTTGAAAGTATGCAAAATTCCGTGCGAAAAAAGTACTACTCATGTTGTTTCGCAGCTAAACTAAAATGATGCCAGACTAATTTTGCATGGAAAGACATGATTTTACGTGCTTTTCACAACAAGAACAGAGTACTACTGTTGCGAATTTATTTCGCAAATATTTCATACCAAATACTTTTATATGTAGTTTGACAACATTTCGCACGAAATTGTAAACAGAGTACCCGGCTTTAACCCGAAAAAAATCGTCAAAAACGAAATAAGAAACTAAGCCAAAACTAAAAAAACGCCAAGAACCGTAAAACGATCCCAGAAATGAAAAAAGCACAGAACTAAGAAAAACCAAAAAAAACTAAAAAAAAATCGCTTAAACGAAATAAAAGCGCCAAAACTAAAATAAATCGCTTAAACCCAAAAAAAATCGTCAGAAAAGAAATAAAAAATGCCAAAACAAAAAAAAAACGGTAAAACTAAAATAAATCGCAAAAACCCAAATCTCTAACAACGAAAAAAAATGTCAATACTAAAAAAAATGCCAAATACCGGAGAAAAAATCCCAAAAACGAAAAAACGCTACAACTAAGAAAAAGCGACAAATTACACAAAAAAAAAACGCCCAACCGTAAAAAATTTTAGCTTGTTCTTAAATTTTTTAACTATCTGTATTGGGTAAGATATTCGGTTACATAGCCAAAGTTCGTACTCCTCAGTCTCCAAGTCTAGCTGCAGCAGATTTTTTTATTTTAAGGTTATTTTAAACAAGAAGTTTGTTGAATGAAACCATCAAATTTAAATGATTTAACACAGTCAGTTCAATTGATAATCATCACTGCATGCCGTCAGCAACAACACTTTGTTCAGATGCAAAACATTCGTCCCTCAGCTTGAATCCGATTTAAACTCAATTATCTTTATTCGATGAAATGAAACTATATATCAAATGAAATATATGTCAATAAATTTTATTGTATACTAAAAAAAAACTATTCAAAATTCTTTATGTGGCAAAATTAAATCAGCTGCAGATATAACATTTATTTTATTGGCCACTGGCAATAAAGGAAAAGAAAATTTAAGGCTCCTTTTATTACATACTTTAGATAAAGTTATGTGCAACTGTCAGAAACTTTATCGCTTAATTGTAATAACTTCTCAAATTTTATTATATGTAATGGGTGTTTTTTTTAGAGGTATAGAACTTTGAATTGAAATAAAACACAAGAAAATCGTTTTAATGTCCATCAATTTGGCTTTATTGGAAGGATAATTTTATGCCATTAATGTTTAAATATGATTTCGGGCATGTGGCCGCCGCGGCTGGCTCGAATAAAGCCAATTCTACAGGTCCAATTTTCAACCACTTTTTCGAGCATATGGGGCCGTATGTTGGCAATAACGCCACGAATGTTGGCTTCCAAGTCCCCTAACGTTTCCAGTTTGTTGGCGTAGACGAGCGACTTCACATATCCCCAAAGAAAATAATCCAATGGTGTCAAATCACACGATCTTGGTGGCCAATTGACAGGTCCATTCCGCGAAATTATGCGCTCATCGAATGTTTCCTTCAATAAATCGATTGTGACGTGCGCTGTGTGGCATGTAGCGCCGTCTTGTTGGAACCACAACTCATCCACATTCATGCCATCCAATTCGGGAACAAAATAGTCCATAAAGTTGATGGACAAAGCTCCAATTGCTGTGCACGGTGGCGAATCGATTCATTCGGGTCCTCTTCAACACTTTGCTCTACAGCGGCAATTGTTTCTTCGGTGCGCACTGTTCGACGTCTCTGCGGATGCGTATTATCACATAGAGTAAACGTAGTGCGAAAACGATCCATGGTTAACCGAATTAATTGCTCTGATGGACGATTATGTCGACCATAAAATGGACGGAGCTTGCGGTAAACTTCGCGAACTGAACCATTATTTTCGAAATAAATTTGCACGATTTGCAAGCGTTGTTCTTTTGTCAACCTGTTCATGATGAAATGGCAAACCAAACTAAATATTAATCACTTGACAGCTGACAAAATGGCCGCCAGTTAAAAAAGTGATGCCAACTTAAAGTTCTATACCTCAATAAAAAACACCCTTTATATAAAAATAGAAATTATTATTATCAAGAATTAATATCTTTAAACTCGCAAGGCTTAGAAAATCGGCCTGTATCACAATATTCGATCAAAAACTTGTACTGAAAATATCAATAAAATAAAAAATAAATAAAAATTTAATTATTATTGTTAAAACTTTATTTGTTTCTATATTTATGATTTGATTAGGCTAAACTTCGTATCGCTGTGTAAGCTAAATTGCATGTGATAACTTTTAAGGAACAAATGACACCAATGTTTATTGTAAATGTTCTGACAAACGCTAGCAGAACGGAATAACTAGGTGTTTTCGAAGGTCGGAACACCTTCATCATTAGCGTTCATGTGCAAAAGTATTAAAAAAACAAACGACAACGATAAGACTGTTATATATTTGGAGATAGTAAAAGTGAGCTTTCATTGCAAAAAAGCTTTCAGCAAACTATAATACTATGAATCAAAACAATTCATTTATTGCACTTACACAAAAAATCTGAGTACATAAAGCAAAAATCTACACACACAGAAGACCAATCACAACAGAACGCTGATGATGAAGGTGTAGTGACCTTCGAAAACAGCTAGTTGTTCCGTTCTACTATTGTTTGTCAGAATATTTACAATTAAATTTGGTGTTTTTTTGTTTCTTAAAAATTATCACTTCTTATTTGCCTTACCGAGCGACTCGAACCTTAGCTTAATCAAATTAAAAATATAATTTTTTTTTTTTGTTTTCGGTATAAGATCAAACGTTTTCTGCCGCCATTGTGGGAGAGGCTGAATGGCTTTAAAAATATCCTAAAAAATTTGATTTTCATGTTCTTCTTTTGGAAAATCTCTGCAATCCCCATAAAAGTATGTATTAAACATGGAGCATTTGTTTTTTGTTACAAATATAGTGCATATACATATTTATGTATGATCTTAAGTATACTCGTACATTTCAATGGCTTAGATATAAAAATAGAATAGATATGTATATACATATATTCTAAGAATACGAGCAGAATTATGGAGTCAAGTGGCATAAAATGAGTAGGTGGTGGCACATAAACACTTTTTATGATATACGAGTATCTAAAGCAAATAGAAAAATTATATGTTCAAGCCAACAAATGGTGTCCCAGCAAATTATTGTTAATGTGCTGCTTACAAATATCAATCTCAAAAATATACTCAATACGGTCTGCATTTCTAGGCTGCATTCTAGCAATGATATGCTTTAACAGGATTTATCAGTAATTTTTTCTACACAACGGCGCGCCTCAGAAGCTATGAACGGATTAGTAATAGCCTCACGCGTTGAGTTTACCAATAATAAACGCTTAACGACTCCTGCTGACACTTTTATTGATGTTGTTGTAATTGCTTTATGTACTTTTATTAGCAGTGTGAAAATACCGTGATTTGCTATGCACAATTCGCGCTTTAGTCAGGCATTAGTCACGCGTGAGTCACGCATGAGTCACGCGTGATCGTGGTTGTATTTATATATAAAAACTATTGAAAAAAATAACGTGTATGACATTAGCTAATTTTCTTAGGCTTGTTAAAGATTCTAGTTTTGAATAATTTGTATACGAAATCACGCAATGGCAGACAATTTATCAGGAGCATGCGTGAATAAAAACATCATGAATTTTTGTTGGTTAAGCCCCGTTTATATGCAATTCGATACTGCTTCGGTATTGTCACATGCAAGTAGTTACTTGCAAGTAGTGTATATTTATTACTAACAAAAATCAGGAGAAATGTCAAAAAAAAAAAATAAATAAAAAACTTTGAGTGGCTACACAGCACAGTGCAAGTTCATTTTAAAGAAATGTCGTCAGGAAATAGAGTTCTAGCTAACACAGCGTTACTTCAACTGTTAGTGCAGTGTTGCCAACTAGTGAATATTAAACATTAATTGTATTGTTAATATATTTCATTTATTAAACATTAAAATTATGTTCAAAGTTAGCTCTAAAATGTGCTTTTATGTCATTTCTCAATATGCTTTATATATATATATTTATATACAAAAAAAAAAAATCAGCTATAAAGTAGTGTTGTTAATTATTCGTCTCTTATATTTGTTCGAATGAAATTCCATGATTTTTTTCTTGTTAGACCAGACGAATAATTTTGTACTTTTGTTCGAATATTCGAACGAACAAAGAATAAAAAAATATATTCGAATAATCTTTTAAAAGTTTGCAAAGTTTAATTTTTTTTATTAACAAACGAAAAATTATTAATTACACACGGAAAACATATGATTTCAATAACAGATTTAGAAATATTAATAACAAAACTTGAAAATTTTAAGAAGTAGTATAAGTTAAGAACTCTATGTTCCACTAATACTATTGAAGTAGCAGAATCGCAAAAAAGAAAAGAGTAAATTAATATATAGAAAATTTAAGATAACTTCCAATCGACTACAGCAATTTTCTTCAAGTATAAATTAGAAGATATACGATCATGTCACCTTTCAAACGAAAACAAAGCAAATTAAAATCGGCCAAGCCGTTCGGGAGCTACAGCGTCAAAGACACACAGATCTAACAGTATATAATATATAAATACGATGTGATACCTTCAAAGCGGCTGGACCGATTTTCTTTAAACATAGCTAAGAACACTTTCGATCAAGTTACCTTTCAAACAGAAAAAATACTAGACCAAAATCGGTCCAGCCGTTTGATCTGTACGTGGACTCGTAAAAACAAACAGATACACAGACAAACACTACAAACTTATAAATTTGTTTTCTCTTTTTGTGACGTATTTTAAAAAGTTGGTATATAATGCTTTTTTACGTCGTTCAATAATTCGATTTTTAACGCTTTTGATTAGAGAAAATCAGTTTCTCTTTAACAGAAATTGTAAGACACCTTCTAATTCCATGAAAGAAGCATTATCTTTTCCCAGAAAGAAAAAAGATGAGTTTAGCGATTATACTTATGTATGTCTACATACATATGTACATAAAAACAAAGCTAACACAATTATTTATAATTTGGAGTAATTTGATTACTTAATAATATCATATTGTGAACAAATTAAAAAGTACTGAAATGTAAAATACTTTTTATATAAAGTAATTAAGGAAATTGTTCGAATATTCGAATATTCGACAAAAGTGATTCGAATAATTTTTTATTCTAAATTGAATATTTTTGTTCGTTCGAACAAAAATGATAAAAAGTTGTTCGAATATTCGAACAATTTTTGTTCGAATGATACACTAGCTATAATACTAATCAAATTTTTTAAATAACTATGTACTCGGCAACACTGTTTTTCATTTTGTCACTTTACTTGCGACAAGTGTAAACATTTTTACTTGCTTCAAAATTGCATTGCAAGTTAACTCGCAAGTGGCAAAAGTGTGGCTGTGTTAGAAAAAAAAATGTGAATGTACACCTATTCCTCGATTTACACGATAGATACGTTCCTGAGAAAGTCGTGTAAATCGAAATTTTAAATTTTTGTATGAAAAATGGTGTAAATCGAAAATAAAGACAGAATCGAGTAAAAAATTGATTTTATTAAGATATTGTATATGTATTTCAACTTAGTTTTTAAAATATCAGAAGCGTTTACTCAAAATACATAAAAATAAACATTTATTCATTAAACAAAATAAATAATATTCATTAAAACAAAAACAAAATTAAAAACGTTTACTCAAAACACACAAAAAAGCGTATAAATCGAGGTATTTCATAAATCTCTCAATTTGCACGAAAACAAAAATAATCGTGTAAATGTGATATCGTGCAAAAAAAAAGTATCGTGTAAATCGAAGTATAAGTAGTTATATTGAGTCTTTTCCACTTGTACTTGTAATTGCATTAGGCAACTTGCATGTTTATTAATTAATTACCAATTATTTTTTTGTATGCGGAGTATCCGTCTCCCCCTCCTATACACCCACGATTTTTGTGGAACATGCAGTTTATCATAAGAGCTATCCATATCGGATTTAGTGCCCCTCACTCTTGTAGTTCGGCAGATATAGGAAAAATATTAATTACTATGTGTGGGGAATACCCGTCTCCCCCACCTATACCGCCAAATTTTTGTTAGAACATGTAGTTTATTTTAAGAGTTATAAACATTAGTGTGCGAGTGAAGTTTTATTTTACGGAATTGTTAACTTTTTATTGAAAAAAAAAATTAAACGTTCATTCAAAGTGATAAAATCATTTCTAATAAAATCTATAATTCAAAAAACCATTTTATTGCAAATTTTCATTGAAAAGTGTATCTATATGTAGTACAATATGTTAAGTTTTATTCCTTAAAAAAAAACACTATTAATATTGAATTACCTCCATTTCAATTAAAAAATTCTCTCTTTAAGGTCCAGTGCTCACACACACTGAAACAAACAATGACAAAACCTTATGCAAAGTTTGTTTTTTTTTTGTCTTGTAAACAATAATCAGCTGGTGTTGTGGCGTTACCTGATTGAACTGAATTAATCACGTACATATATCGAGCCACAAACGCCAAAAAAAAGCTTAACCGACAAAATTTTTGAACCTAGTTTTTTTACGAAAATCAATTATTTGCGATCGTAAAAATTAAGTTTAAAGCGATTTTTGTCAAAAAATTAATTTCGAAAATTATGTCAGTTAAGCTTTTTCTGCGGTTATGGCACGATATATCGAGCCATTACCGCCAAATAAACTTAACCAACATGATTTTCGAAATGCGTTTTTTTATAAAAATCATTAAATTGTTATCATTGCCATTATATGTCAAAATTTTGCAACCATAGGATATACCGTTTCAATTTTATAGCAAAAATAGTTTAAGCTTAAGTACAAATTATTTTTTGTTTAAAGTTTTTGTAACAGCAACATGTTACTTAAGCTAAAATTTCCTTTTGAAATCAAAGCAAGTAAGATTGCTATATTCGGATTACTCCAATATTATATACCCTTCACCGACATCGGACGACGTATATGCTTACATACAATGTTACAGACATACAGTTTACTTATTTTTTGGTCTATCGCAATTTTTCGACTAACCAACTTGATTCAAATATTTTATTTTCGATATTAGCAATAGTTGAATAATTTATTCTGCATTTTTTGCATTGTTACTATACGTATATCTATTTTTAAAATAATTAACTAGAGACGACTTCAACATGGAACAGCCTATTCTGATAGCACACACACCCACATCTACAAAACTTGAATACACATTAGACCACCCAAATTGCCCAAAGTATTTATATTATTCGCTCCACTGGCAGTTTCTGATAGACTGGCCAAAAAAAAATCATATTTGTCTAAAAATTGCACTGATACCTGGCGTACCTACCGGCCATGCGCATTGCACTTTTCACCTAAAAAGTAACCTATCCTGGCTATGAACACTTTTGGCACCATAACTTTTAAATGCGGCGATTTTCGGAAAAATTTTATAACCATTTTTGTTTGAAATAAATACCGCAACATCTTTCTTCAACATAATTTTCCCCTAAATATGGTCTATCATAGTCCTTTAATGGCATGAAACTAAGTTCTTTCGGACAGACTTTTTTCAACGGCTCTCGCTAAAAATTGGATAGCGATAATTATAATTCGTTTTTATTATTTTATAAGGTAAGATGTGTATATGTACCCGATAGAGGAAAACATATTTTCGTGCAAAAAATCTGCGTATATGCTTGTATACAAATATTATGTAAGTCCGCGAGCATATCATTAGAATTCTTTCTACAAAAAAATAAAATTAAATAAAAAAAGTAATTTTTAATCTAGCACCAAATTTTTTAAGTCGAAGTCGAAATACTCGAATTCACGATAAACCCGTTATTCAACTTTATACCTAATCCAAAAATATGATTATATTGAAGTGAGTTAACATTGTTTTAAAGGCTATGTTTCCCAACTTGAAAAGAAAAATCATCCATAAGTCGTAAATGCGGTTATTTTGATAACTCTGAAACAATTTATTATGATGTAAATTTGATTACGCGATTCAGGCAAACAAAAACTGAGATAGTCGCCAGTTCAGTTTAGGTAAGTAGCAATTTATTAAAAATTTATTCACAGAATATATGGACTTGAAAATTCTTTCCATCAGTAAAACTATACACAAAAAAATTAATAGCGAACTCTTTAATTTGAAAAGTCATAAGTCTGTAGAAGATTCACTACATGCAGCCGATCAAGAAGCCTATAATTAAGCAATTTGGAGAAAAGTTTACGTAAAAAACTGATATTTACTTCTTCTTAAAAAATGTTTTTTTGGCTTAACCAACACAAAAATAGACACATTAGTTTGTCAGGGAGACAGCAAAAAAAAAAGCTTAATGGACAAAAATACCGTTATCATAGTAATATTTAGTTAAATTTTGTTGCGTTACTTATATTTAGCATAACAACATCTAAATACCAAAATTCAATGAATTAACTGAAATAACAGCGAAGATAATTAAAAAAAAAACCTTCTCCTGTAAACTTTTTTTTTTTTTTGTTACTTAAGCTTTTTGTGCGGTAATGACTCGATATTAATGGACTCATATACACATAAAGTAAAATAATAATTTTTGATGTAAACTTAACTCAAAAGAATTTAATACTATTGTGGCGAAAATAATCCTGTCGTATTTTGCCGCCACAATTTCTTTATGATTTAAAAATTAAGGAGCTAATTGTGTAAAACGCAACGCCTCGAATTGACAAATTTTATATAAAAAAAATTAGCTTAAAAAACAAAATACATACCAAATTCCGAGCCGTATTTTCGATTTAATCGCAAACGACAAACATTTATTTTTCAGGAGAAGGATTTTTTTTAATATATTCAAATATGTTTTTGTAAGTATCTAAAAATCTTAAAAGTTACCAAAAATTTTGGCATTTTGGTAATTCGAAACTATGGATAGGCCCATAAAGTTTTAATTTCAATAAAAAAGTATATTTTCGATAACATGTCGCTTACGATAAAATCGAAAAAAATGCTCGATTTATCAATAGAATAAGGCCTTTAAAATTTCCCTACCAGACTGTGTATTTATCTTTACTGCTACAGTATTAACTTAAGCAAATGCTGGAGCATACATTTTTATTATTACAAAGTAAGTACTTGTTATTAAAGTCGGAATTACGATTAACTGATATGTCCTGCCAAATAACTTTAAATTGTTCGCTGGGAAAGCATACAAGTAGTGCTACACAATAAAAGTATGCAGATAAATTTTATAGAGGTTTACAGCTTAATGCGCACTTTTTCCTACTTTATTTTCAATCACTTTTATCCAAAGAGAGGAGGGAATACTTAAACGTTGAATGCAGGGGAAGATTTGTATAAACAATGTTGTCGATAAGGGTCATGAAGATGACGACGACCACAACAACGTTGGTAAGATAAACAATTGTAAATGTGCTTGCAGACACAAGACAACAAACACATTCATAACAATTTATGAGGTGCGTACAGTTCAGAAAAAAAAGAGAACAAATCTTAAAATACACGAAAGTTCCACTTGAATTTATGAAAAGAAAAATCTCTAGAAAAGAGGTCATTTTCGGTAGCAATATAAAAAACATATCGAACTTTTATTTATGAGTTTTGAAGTCATATTGCAACAGCGCGAAAAATTCAAATTAATTGTAAACATTTTTCAGATTTATTACAAATTTATTGAAAAAAAAAATACATGATTACATTGCATTTTGTTTTGCAAATGGACATTAAGAATTCCATTTTAATTTATCATTTTTAGTTTGCAGACACCAAAAAGCTTGTGCGTTAATTTTTTGACATTTATTGCATTTAAAAAAAAAAATAAAAATAAAAATTATTAATCGGAAATAATTTTTAGTCAGGCTTAAGTTCAGTAATTTCAATTCTTTTATTGATTATTTTTTTATTAATTAATGTGAGTATCTAAAGAAGAGAAGAAAAATTAAATTATACTTTTTAAGCTGGGGCAAATACCGATATTTTTCTGTGCAGCAGCACCCTAGTCTATGTACTTTCTGATTAAAAATTCACTATAGTTCAATGCAACATATGCATATGTATTTACCAAAGGTGAATCAATAATTGTACACAACAATCATTTCTCACATTCCGTTTCATTAGAATTTACATTAAATAGCTGATGTTAATAACAATCTCTACCCAAGTAGATATACTGATAAACGCCCAGGAGGCGTTTTATCAGCTCGAATCACAATTGCATATTCATCAGATGGCATTTGATTGAGAGCGGTTTGAAAAAGTCGCACTAATTCATTTTCAGCATGCAACATATTCTGCAAACGCTCAATAATATCCCTCCGCAAATTTGATGAAATATCACAAAGACAATCAATTTCCACATTTGAGTTACCCACAAAGTATACTTGCAAAAATTGATAGCTTTGATCAGGAAAGGGCAACAAAGAACCAAGTCGATGGTAAACTTGGCCTTGAATCTATTGAAGATTGAAATTTTCACAATAGTACTTTTCGCGATTATCTAAATAAACACAAAACAAACAAAAATAGCTTTAACGTTGGCAAAAAATGTCCGAATAATATTGTCGCTCCAAATGAAGTCATTTGAAATGCGGAGTTATACGCTTGTATGTTTGCCAGAAAATGCTTTGAAATTGCTGTGCCACCAGTTATCAAATTATGCAAGGGCTACGGTGGTGGATTCAATTCTGGTTATTTAACTTATCCGTTCGAACAACACAACCCAGATACCTCATGTTTAAACTTAAATGCCTTGCAAAGACTGCAAACAGTAGTCATTGGTCCAATTGAAACCTTGCCATGAGAAAAGTAATCAAAGTTTGCATCATAATTGCTCCAAAGTACGTCGCACTTACGGAAGTGGAGCTGGATTTCGCAGAGCCCTACCACGCGCCATGGCATTTCGAGCAGCCAAAGTATTATTTACACGCTATTCGTCACTTTGAGATGCTCTATATGCCGCAACATTTCTAGCATTACGTGATTGACGCCCCAAACTACTGCGCGTGCGTACCATATTGTATTAAAAAATGTAGCTACACCAATTAAATATGAAGTAATTGAAATTTTATTTATTCGCGAAATTCAAAAATTGAAATACATACATATGTTAGTTGAATAATGCAATTATTAAGAATATAAATAGATCAGCTGATCGTTAAATGTCAGTCATAGCATGTACTCAAAAGCTAGCGACCTTGGAGAAAAAGTCCGTTACAGCATTACATGTATATATATTTGATTTAATGTTGGAATATCCGTTAAGTTAACATATAAGAAAGCTCATTGCTGTGCATAATGTATTTAAATATTTAAGTTTTTAGTTGTATTTTTATATGTAATTTATTTCATAGATCCCCGAAGTTGTAATTTACAATAGCTAAGTATGTATATAAATTGTTTGACTAAAATTGAATTTAAAAACGAATTGTATTTCAGTTTTTCAAAATATTCACTCAAATATTTCGAAATGAATGCAGTGTTCACTAAAATATAACTCATGAACCAATTCACATACAGAGACTGTTTGTACATAAAAACCTTGGTATTGACGTCACCTTTCATATAAACTTTGCAGAATCAAAATCAGTTCACGCATTCCAGATAACATCAATTACTAACACAATGCAACTTATTTTTATATATATAGATTTAGGTATTTCGCTTATACTTCAAAGCTGGTTTCTCATGACCTGCTTTCTATATTTGCTATATGAAATTTCCCTCAGCAAAATTAAGACAGGATATGTGAAGGCCTTAAAACGTCGTTTATATGGAAGTTAGATCATACAATTGCAATTGAAGCGCATGCTAGCGTGATCTCACAATACATCTGACTTCAGCTGCTAAAGTATTTTCTATTAAACGACCTAAAGGAATTTATAATTATGAAGTTTTCTTTTCCTGAAATAAAGGCGATATTTTTTATCCTTTCAGGGATAAGTAAGAAGTACAGGGTGGGCCAAAAGAAACCAAGGGGTGTAAAAGTTTAATAACTTTTTTGTTTATTAATTTTTTTTTTATTTTTTCTTTCAGATTATATAGACAACACTTGGAGAATTTATAATGGAGAGGTTCACAACTGAACAGAGAACCAGAACAATAGAATTTTATTATTTAAACCAGAAATCAACTTTATTGAAAATTTGATTATGAGTGATGAAGCTCATTTTCATTTGAATGGCTTTGTTAATAAGCAGAACTGTAGGTTCTGGGGTTCTCAAAATCCAAGAGCCATTCATCAACGCCAATTGCACCCCATCAGGTGTACAGTATGGTGTGGGATCACATCTGAAAATGTCGTTGGGCCCTACTTCTTCGAGAATGAAGATGGAAGTGCTGTAACCGTAAATGGAGAGCGGTATCGGTTTATGATAGAAATTTTTTTGCGTCCTGCTCTTGAAAACAGACCTGGTATGTGGTTTTAGCAGGACGGAGCCACTTCCCATACTGCCCGAGACACAATGGCACTTTTAAGTCAAATTTTTGGAGAGCGAATAATTTCTCGAAATTCGGAAATTATTTGGCCAGCGCGATCGCCAGATTTGACAGCACCGGACTATTTTCTTTGGGGTTTTTTGAAGGAGCGAGTGTATGTGAACAAGCCAGAGACAATCCTTGAACTCAAGGCAAACATTGTTGCAGAAATTCGAACGCTACAGCCACAAGTTTTGAAAGATGTTATGGAAAATGCTCTAAAAAGAGCCCATCAGTGCGAAGCTGAAAACGGTGGTCATTTAAGAGACATCATTTTTCATACTTAGTGTAAAAAAATTTCCATTTTGTATATTATATAATCTGAAAGAAAAAATAAAAAAAAGTTAATAAACAAAAAAGTTATTAAACTTTTACACCCCTTGGTTTCTTTTGACCCACCCTGTATATATGTATGATGTTAATTAGATTGCAATAATTTATTATTAGATTTACTTAAAAATTTATTGCTCTATAATTTCTTAATTGATACCACTAAATAAATAGTCTTTCTAACTCACAAAACAATAAACAAATTTTTTCTATTTCTTTTAGAAAAGCAAATGCCATTAAATGAATATTTTTTTTTCACATACAATAAACAATTAAGAGCTGTTGATAAACTTTTAATGACTCTTATTAACTGTTCTTGAAAAAAAAAAACAAAGAACACTCAAAACTTTCCCACAATATTTCGCAAATACAATTAACAGTACTTTTTTCCTTAATGAGTCACGAATAAAGTTTATTTCTCAGTCCATTTATGTATGTACAATTTCTTGGAATGAGCATAATTATAAAGACATTTAGAACCATTAATAGTTAGCGACTGAGTGATATATGTACAACAAAACAGCAAACTAATTGGTAACAAAATATTAACAGACAAACGAACACAGTTGTGGTGCTACGACAACTATATACTTCACGCTTGTAAACAAACCATTAAAATCTATACATATATTGTGCTATAACCGCAAAAATAGCTCAAGCGACATTATTTTCAAACTTCAATTTTTTACCAAAATCGATCATTTGCGATCGTAAATAGTCGATTTACGTCAAAAAAACGAAGTCCGAAAAATGTGTCGCTTAAGCTATTTTAGCGGTTATGGCTCGATAGGGAATGATTAATTAAGAAAAAAATAAACCAGAAAAATGACTTGCTATTCGGCTAAACAAAAATACATATACATATATAGGGGAAAGAAAAAATAACAAACTCAAAATTTACTAAAAACATCAAACAATTATTATGCTGCATATCACGTCTTTGAAGGCAATAACGACACTAACATAAATTAAAACCAAAGCAAAAAGGTATTGGTCGAATAAGTTATACCCTAAAGATAAAAATTTTAAATGACTTTATTTCACTAGCAATTTTTTGCAAAACTTTTTTAACTCTTTCCTTTTCTCGTTAGTTAAGGGAAAACCTATTTACTTCACGACTGCTAAAAGCATATTTTTTGTGCTAAAAGTTTTTAAATTATGAAGCAGAAAAAGACGGAAACTGCAAATAAAACTTAATCTCAGAGAGAACAGGCCCTTAATTAGTTTCATTATTAAAGCTGGCAAGTAAATCGGATCCTACACTACTTGCTGGTTTACAATTTTACATAAGAGTTATACATAAAACTGAGACCTGTTGGTATGCAAGGCTGTCAGATGTGGCGATTTCTCGCCAAAGGTGGCGACTTTAAAGATAATGTGGCGTCCTAATTTTCGATTTGGCGACATGGCGATATTTTGGCGTTTTATAGAAAAGTTGGCGATTTTTTTGACTATATTTGATGAGCCATGAATAGGATTGAAAATCATTAAATATTATTTTTATTATGGTATTTGTCTCGTGTAGATGGTGTGCTAAGAACATTTAATACTGGTATTGACAGCAACCGTTTTAATAAACTTGTGAAAATGTCTGCAACTCGTTGGTTGTCTTATGGAGCGGCTATAAGACAAATTTTGGAGCAATGGTTGGAACTTAAACATCATTTTTCACTTATTTCAACATCCGAAAATGATAAGACAAAAAATTATGTAACGAAAAGACAAAGATTTTTAGATATTTATAAATCCAATAGTTAATGAAATGAACCATTAAAATTCAGTTTTATAACATGCACGCAGGCAGTATGCATCACAGGCTATATTCTACTCTTCTTTCATTTTCCTCAAAAATTTTCAAGCCAACAATTTTGAATGAAACTCATAATAGCGAAAAATTGATAACCAATGTTATTATAGGTATTGAGACACCAAACACTTTTCTCCCACATTTGAAACTTAATGAAGCAATGTTGAAATGGCTGCTGAAGATATTGAAATACGTCAAGAAAATTATTTTTCATATTTAAAGATGCTCGTCAAAGAATTAATAAAGAGAATTCCTGAAAACATGATTTTTATGAATCATAACATACCGCTAGATGTTTATGAAACTCAATGGACAAAATTACCGTTTGTGCATTGGAAAGATTATTTTAATGGTGATATTCCATCTAACTCAAAACAGTTTTTGGCCAAAAGTATATAATTATAAGCATAGGCGTAGCTAGGCCTTTTTGGGGGGGGAGCAATGCCCCCCCCCAGACTTGATTTTGCCCACCCAGGATTTATTACAATTTCTTTTTAAAACATATTCTTTTGCCTGTAATATTAAAAACTTATATTTTTTATTTATTTTAAAATTACTCATGAAAATCACCAGTAATTTTTAAATATGCATACTTTTATTAGATAACAAATACCCAAAAAACTATGGGTCTTATGCAAAAAAACTTAATAAAGCCTTGCCAAGCAATGTTAAGTAAAGTTGTATTCTAAAAAAATTATTGTATAAAAATTCTAAAGTAGGCACCCACGTTTGTTAAGACTACTTTAAGTTGATATTTCCAAAATGTGTATTTTGTACCTCAAATATTTTTACTAATATAGCACATACTGATTAATGTTACATCTGAAAATGAAGCTAGAAGTGCCTGCTCTTATCTTAAATTTATTATTTCTGTCATGTAATGGGAAACATCACCAAATTATCCAACTGATTCGAAATACATAGCAAAATCCATAAAAAAATATCAAAATAAATACAATTATACAAAAATGTTTTAGTGATGTACATACAATCAAAACAAATCGAAAAAAGCTGGATATTCAAATACTCGTTTCATTCGAATAAAACAAATTGTGATAATTTTTCACATTTTTTTACTTTTGCTTCATGGTTGTGTTTATCTGTTTTCCTATTAAGTCAGAAGCTCATATTTTTTAAATTAGGTTGCTTTACTTCAAGATAATAAAAATTTATTTAATAAAATAAAAAAATATTTGAATAAACGAATGAAATTGTATTCAATTTTGTACATCATAAGCTGTGAAGTGGTTGTTGAACACGGTGGTGTTACCAGTATTTATTATTAAATCACAAAATATTTAAAGTTGTCTTTTGCATATGATTTTTTAATAAAGCTGTGTTAGCCTTAAAGTGCTTATCAACTACTATGAACTTTAAAGCTAAATTAAAATATTTTTTTGCATAAGGGGGTATAAGTTTACAGCACTTCAAAACATCACAAATAGTAAGCTCCATGTGAATTTATAATTCATGTGTGTAGATATGTATGTGTGTATGTAGCTTTCAACAAATTCTTAATAAAATTGTATTAGTGTACGTAGTTAGTAGCAAGACAAGTTGTTTTAAGGTGTTCTTAAGATTTTCTACTGTCAAATTGTTTGTAACAATAGCCACCAATTTTTATTTAGAGTAAAATTAAAAAAATAGCGAAAAATTATGATCTGCAAATACCTTGTATATATTCATATACTATATATACTCGTACACACACATGTATGTATGTATGTATGCATATTTATGGTTCAATCGAGGGCTGCCAGATAAAATGATGGAAAAATCGCCGAAATCCTCCCGATAAAATATAAAATAATCGTCATTTCATGTCCGAAAAATCGTCAGAAGATCGAACAAATCAAAATTTCCTCTTTAAACATGTATACATATGTTTTATTTTTATTAGAAAACAAAACAAAACAATTCATGTTCATATAAAACTTTGTTAGACTAGTGGAAAACTTGTGAAAAATATTCCTAGGTCCAAATTTTGGTATCAGTACTTTTGATGACCGAAATTTTTGATAAGATATCAACTTATACAGGTCAATATATCGTTGGTCTCAAATGGAAAGGCCCTAACGCAAATAATTGTAACTTTACAGGAGAAGGTAAAACATAATAGAAAGTGTAATATTCAAAATGTAACTTTTTTGTACAACTGCTTGTAAAAGCGCTATTTTTGACACTATTGCAATAAATTTTTGTGATGAGGTGTATTAGTGTGAAATTTATTGAAATCACTGAAAAACTCAACTATCGATATGTATGCATGTATATATATGCACATAAAATTTTTTTCAATTGAACACGTATACATACATACTTGCATACATATGTTTGTACTTATTTATTTATGTATGTTCATTCATCGCAACAATATAGTATTGATTCAGAACTTCAATATTGGAAGGGTAACTAAATAATAAAGGGCAATTTTCTATTTTTATTTATGCACCAACAGATAAATTTTTTTTAAATTAAATAATAAATTATTAAGAAATGAAATCATGAATGATGAATGAAATCATTTCTTGCTTGTATCTTTTCAAAATATTGTATTCAAATATATTTAGTATGTATATACATAAATAATTTTTCCATATGAACATATAAACTTGTTGGAAACGAATATTAATTTTATTATTATTTAGTTTATTATTATTAGATTATTATTATTATTATTATTTAGTTTTTTTCTAATACATACTTTACTTTTTGTCTATATATTGTTTTTGTTTTGAATGTTTTGTTTTTCTAGTTTTAATTATAACTTAATTTTTGTTATTGAAACTGGACGGTTAATTTATGTTTTAACTTAAATAAAAAAAATGTTAAATAAAAAAAATCTGTATAAAATTTTTTAAACGCACTAATAATCCCAAACCAATATTTTACTTATTAATATTTTACTTACTGTCATGCAGGTTGGGTCATTATGACCCATATGCTCTTAAATTGCTGATTAACTTTTTTCAAGGTTTTGCGACGTTGCCAAATTTCTCAGTAGCTGGAGTGTATCGTTTTTGCGTGTTGTTTATTATTTCGTTTCTGTTGATGATTGAACGGGAGCAAAGATAGTTGACCGTCAGCTGAGAAAAGGTAAATATGACCCAACCTGGCCGTCGGTGTAGTGAGATTTCACCAATTTAAAAAAAAAAATCAATTTAGTGTATTAATTTCTGATTTCAGTTTTTTGCTAAAATGAACTGCGAAGAAGTGAGCGGCAGAGAATACTCTCTTTATTAGAAGAAAGCTATTCAGAAGAAAGCGATTCTGCAGATTCAGATTCAAGCGTAGAGGAGAATCATACTAGTGTGCGCAGTGAAGGAAGTAACACAGGGGAAGAAGCTTCAGAATGTGATATTGATGATATTCCTCTTAATTTGTTGCGGCAGGAAATACCACAAACCGAAATTTATATAAGATCGCAAAACTAGTCACATTTGCACAGAATGCAACAAGTTTATTTGCTCTGAACATATAGCTCCTTATTGCAACGAATGCTCAAACTCCTTGCAGAAAGAAAAAGAAAATTACACTTCTTAATATATAATTAACACCCATGTGATGAATTTAGCAATTATTTTTTGTTTTGTTTTTTTAGATTTTAAGTTTATGGCATTAGACTGAAGTTCCTTATATTGTTAAGTCCGTTTATTGTTTTTTTAAATTAATAAATTAAAAAATCGAAAACAGTTTAAATATGTTTTTTTTTGCATATAACAAATAGCTAAAAGAGTCATATATATATTGCTTACAGATAAGTTTATCAAATTTTTAAAATTATGCAAAATACAATGTCAAAAAAAAGTAGGGTCATATTTACCCACCTGACTGACGGTGTTTCTTTTATCACGTGCCCGACGCCGGGTTAATTTCCAATTTCAATGTATTTTTAATAAAAAATAATAAGTAAAATAAGTAAAATAATAATAATAAGTAAAATATTAATTTGGGATTATTAGTGCGTTTAAAAAATTGTAAGCTTAAATTTTAACAATTTAACAAAAAAATTGTGTTTGCCCCCCCCCCCCCCGCTCCCAGGAAAAAATGTCTAGCTACGCCAATGATTATAAGGCAGGTATGTACCATTTTAAAGAACTTGATTTGGCTGTACTTTACATGCTGGTTATTCCAACTAGTAATGCCTGCCTTGAAAGGGTATTTTCAATAATGAACTCAACTAAAACGGGCTTCCGAAATAGCATGCAATATGAACTTCTTGACGCGTTATTACGAATTATAAATTATGTATGTATATGAATGTAAATAGCACATGTTGCACTTCTTCAATACCCATACGATGTATAAAAAAGGAGAAGAGAATGTGGAATGTCTTGACGATGAAGTATATAGCGTTTTAGATATGTAATAGAACTGCAACTACATACAAATGTACATATACACAGAAAAAACTAAATTTCGTTTTCAGTAACCAAATTCATTGAATTAGTAAATTTTTTGTGTGAATGCGAACTTACAAAGAAATTTATTTGTAGATTCTGATAACAATTTTGTAAAAATTTAACTGAAAAAAAAATTTATTTTTAATTAACTTATTATGGCATTAGAGAAAAAATATTTTCAGTCAAATGTATTAATAGGAACAGAAAAACAATTTTGCAGATTTTTTTTGTATTATTCAGCAAATTTTTTTTTTATAATTTACAAACACATTCACTAAAATTTTTTGTAATTATTATCAGAAAATAAATTAACTGAATCAATAACAATTCTTACCAATTTTTCTAAAAAAAAAATTAGTAAAAGTCTTATTGGAAAAAAATAACGGAATCAAATAAAAGGTCAACTATTTTTTTTTACTTTCAAAAATTGGCTTGTTTTTATGGTTAAGCATTTCGTTCCCGCTTTTGGAACTCGACAATAGACTCCGTATGCTTATAATAAGACTCTTAATACTATATTGAGAATCACAATATACAAACATAATAAGTTTGAGAACCGCAAACAAAAATCTTAAAAAAAAATAAAATGTTTTTAAAATTAAAAAAAAATCAGACAAATTTTTTTACAGTATATAAAAATAAATTTAACTGAAAAAATTAAAAAAAATCAGACAAATTTTTTTACAGTATATAAAAATAAATTTAATTGAAAATAACAAGTTTATATGTATATAAAAAAATAAATCTAAAAATTTTTGTTACAAATTTTTCTTTATATAGATCATTTTCATTCTATACAGATTTTTTTACATAAATTAAAATTGGAACAAATAATTTACTCGAACAGTAAAAAAATATTTACTGAAACTAAATTATTTTTCAAAACACACGTTTGTTTGAAAATTTTTTTGGAATAATTCTAACCGCAAATTCTTCTTTATATCAAACATTGTACCTTTTTATGTTCATAATCAATTTTACATTGTTCTAAATAAAAATAAACAAAATATATAAAATGGCAATTTTTGCCCATTTTTGGCGAATTTTAGCGATTCGGAACAAACTAATTTTTTATAATTTATAAAATAAATTTGCAATAATTTATAAAATATATATTTTGTTGTCAAAAACTAAAAAAAGAGGCTTTGACAATTTTGGCGATTTTTATCATTGGATTTGGCGAAAAAGGTGAAAATAAATCTGATGAAAAATACTGGCAAATACTAGTGTCAAATATTGATAAAAAATACATAGTTTAATGGTGCTGCGGATGTTTTAGATTTTCAGTTTTGCTGTAATTTTCAAGGGAAGTGCTGGAGAGCTCCTGGGATTTTGGTAATTTTTAGCATAGTTTATGGGAATCTGATGGTATGAGCTTTTTCCGTTGCAAAATTTTTCGTGATGCCCGGTTTAAGATAAAACCTTAAAGAAATGCCAATTCGTTTCTGGACAAGCAGATAGCATATTAAAAATTTTTATTTAAAAAAAAAGTATTAAAACGACTTAAGGAAAGAAGCCAACAGCTTAAGGCAATTTAACTTTTTCAATATCAAGTGTAGCGAGCCACACAAACCTTAAATGTTCATATGGAATTGTTTATCTTAAAAAAAATATCTGTTTCACAAAATCTATGTTTGTACATAGCTAAAATTTGCCTTGAAATATTGATTAACTTATGTCACGTTGCCATAAATTATTAATTAAATTTGCCACTGTTTCTATTTTATTTGTATTAACAAGAATATGAACATAGAACAAATAAATATTGAAAACGTAAAAAAAAAATAAAGACACACACAATTTATGTAGTTTGAAAGCGACAGCTTGCTTATACGAGTACGTTTCTAGCGGCACATGAATAAAAGTTTGAATTGCTTAACCAAACGAACAGACAATCTTGTGTGGCAGACAGACAAAACAAAGAAAATATGTAAACAACAGATAATGAGTCACTGAGCGAAAGACATGGCCTTATGTTATTGACAGCACTTGTAGGCCTAAGATTTTATTACATGTGTTCAAAATAAAATAATAATAATATATCTATTGTAAATCTAATGACTATGAGGGATAGTAAGTAATCCGTTATGTGCCATAAATGGTTAAGAATAATGTTGTTAATTGAATTAAAGCGTTTGTAATTGTTTCATTTTTTTTTTCTTTAAGGATGACGTATAATAAATAGAAGCAAACCATTTAAGTGTTAAATAGATTTCAGGTTTTAAATGAAAAAAAAAAATGCGTATAAAAATATTAAATTCTTAATTAGTTCTTAAGAGCTTAGGAGCACTTTTTAAAAGCAAATACTTCTGAAAAAATATATAACAACAAAACTTACCGATCTGCTAGTATTTATCTTAAAAGAAAATATTTCTTAATAGATTTGTTTGTTAATAAAAAAAAAATCATCACATCGATCCATTAACGCCAAAATAAATTTAACCGACACATTTTTTGGACATGGTTTTTTTTTATGAAAATCGATTATCAACAATCGCAAGCAAATAATCGATTTTGTTTAAGAAATTCAGTTCGAAACATATGTCGCTTAAGCTTGTTTCAGGCGGTTATGTCATGACATCGTCCCTACCACGTCAAACTATCCAATATGCATAATTGGTTTTTTAGATTCGTTGTCTTGGTACCCGAATTTAAACGATATGCCTGGTTTAAGAATACTGAAATTCCATGAGACGATAGATAACTCAATAAGAAATATTTGAAGGCCTGCACTTTTTTTTTAATTCACAATTGACGGGTCTTCGTGCTCTTCGGAAAATTTCAAATTTGCCTATTGGATAGTTTGAAGTTATGTTCACTTGGCTTCCTGAGGATAAGAACCATATCCTAACTTAACAACTTCAAATAAGAAAAAACAAATTTCAAAAAGTTACTTAAAAATATAAATTCAAGAATAACCCCTAAGAAAGAGTGAGTTTTAAAAGGATAATCATTTTTTAAAAGGTCTTGTTTAATACGACAATTTTTGAACAACAAAAAATAAATATACTTTTTGAAAGAATTGAGTTTAATAAAAAAAATTAAAAATTTTAAAAGCCCCGAATATTTCCAGAAAAGATGTGATAAATTCTAAGTGGCTGGACCGATTTTATTAAAACATAGCTAAGAACCTTCTCGATCAAGTCACTTTCCAAACAGCCGTTTGGTCTGTACGTATACTTGTACAGACGCACACATACACAGACACACACAACAAACTTACAATACTCCTTTTTTTGATCGGGAGTTTTTATGATGGGACATTTTTATGAACGAATGAAAAAAGTACTTTAGTGTCTTACTAGCGGTCTCCACTAGCCATTAACGTGATATGGACATCATGTCGGACATTGCAAATAGCTAATGGAGACCTCTCATGTCCAACGTTCGTCCATGCTCCAACATGGATGCCCGAACATATGTCTGTGCAACAATGTTCGCCATGAGATTCTTAGTCCGCAACCATTTGCAACAGAAAGAAAAGAGACAGAAAAAATTTGGTAAATTTTACATCTCCATTGCACTAACGCAAATCACTTTGATATGCCTAAACATGGACATCGCACGTATTCACCACAACAAAGAAGTTGATGAAATGTCCACAGTTGCTCTGCCGGCGTCATGGCCATGTCATGTCCAAGTTGATGGCTAGTGGAGACGTAGGGTTAGTTAAAATGTAATTATAATGAGAAGACATTTTCAAAAATTTCAATATAAACCAATTTACAATTTTTTTAGCTACTTTTATTCTTTAAAAATAATGATTTTTTTTTTTTTTTGAAAACTTTAATTATTTAAAAAGGACTTTTTTGAAAATATTTAAAAAAAAATAAATAATTTTTTTAAAAAGCTATTAACAGAAATATATTTTTCAAAAGGTACCTTTACGAAAAAATTACCATTACCTTTGAAAATAAAAAAGACCTTTTTCCAAAATAAATTTTTATAAGATTATTTACAAGGAAGCACGTTTTTAAAAATATTTTTTAAAGCATATTTTTAAATCTTTATTTAATAAATAAAATTTATTTTAAGAATGTGCCTTTTTCGAAAATGTATCTTTGTTAAAAAAGTACAATTTTTGATAAGTATGTTTTTTCAAAGCATATCTTTTCCGAAAAAGAGTCTTTTTAAAAAAAAGTAACTCATTTCAAAAAGTACTTTTGTTGAAAACAGTACTTTTAGGGATTTGAATTTTTTTTTGGAAAAAAGTACCTTTTTTATTAAAGATTTTTTTGGAAAAATTACCTAACTTGATAATAAGTACATTCACATAAAAGTTTTTAAATCACAGGTTTTTTTTTATAATACTTACGTTTTAATTCAATAACCTTTTTGAAAACTATTTTTTTTTTTTGAATGGTCGTTTAATGAAATTACTTTCTAAAAAGGTGCCTTTCTTTTGAAAAGGTACCTTTTCTTTAAAAGTATCTCTTTGGAAAAGTACCTTGTTAGCAAAAGTACATCTTTTGAAAAAGTTCCTTTTTGAAAAAGTGACTTTTTAAAATAAATACATTTGTTTAAAAAGTACCTTTTTGAAAAAGTACCTTTTTTAAAAAAGTTCCTTTTTGAAAAAGTACGTTTATTCTAAAGTACCTTCTTTCAAAAAGTTCCTATTTTAACAAGCACCTTTTTTGGATAAAGTTAGATTTTTTTAAAAAGTACCGTTTTGAAAAGTTACCTTTTTGAAAAGTATCTTTTTGAAAAATTACCTTTTTGAAAGAAGTACATTTTTTTGAACAAGTACCTTCTTTAATAAAGTACTTGTCTACAAAAAGTATCATTTTTAGAAAGAGGACCTTTTTTGAAAAAGTAAGCATTTTGAAAAATAAAATTTTTTTTAAAAAGTACATTTCTTTTAAAAAGGACCTATTTTTGATAAAGTACCTTTTTTAAATAAACCCTTTTTAAAAAACAATTTTTATAAAATGTACATTTAAAAAATACCTATTTGAAAAAGTATCTCTGAAAAAGTACCTTTCAATGAAGGCATATTTTAAAAATAAAGTCTTTGAAAAGTATCTTTTAAAAACAAGTACATTTTTTAAAAAATAATTTTTTTTAGTACTTTTTGCATAATTACATTTTTAGAAAATTATATTTAGGGGAAAAGCAAAAACAATTATATTAAAACAATTTTAAACATTATGGCAATATCACCTTTATGACTACCGTGTGAATACCCCTATTATTTTAATATACGAGTAAGCTTTTAACACCTTCTATGGGGGAAACCTTTTAAGCTTTTTGTACTCTCTTGCTTTTCATATTCAAGGTAATTTCTCTCTCCGATTCTTGTTAGTGCATTTTTGTTAATACTATTTTTCTTTTAAATGCAAATATTTATCTAAGTTAATCCTTTTTTTACCAGCACTAAGCTTCTTAGTTAAACTTTAACAAATGACACTTTTTCCATTCAATTGTCTTCTCGTGTCCCTCTTAATTTATAAGCTACTTTAAAAAGTGGAAAAACTATGTAAATATTTTAAAATAATAGTGGTGTACTTACAAAATAACAGTATCACTGGGCAAATCCACTGGCACAGCTAATACCCCAATATTGCGACAATTCAAGGATAAACGACCCAATGTACCCGTACAATGACAATGTTTCTGTGACCATTTATCACAGACTGCATGTAAAGTGCGTTGTGGTGGTGCAGAATCAGAGTCTGTTTCAGAACCATTCCCAGCAGAAGAAGAGGAGGAAGACGCAGACGAGTCGTCAGTATCTTGATTATTTATGTGATACTCTTTGAGAGTTTTTTCATATAAAAGTTGAGCCTCCCGCTCAGGATCCTCGGAGGGTAACATGACATTTTCGCGTATGCCAAAAATATTACTAATACCACCACTATGCGTGCTAGACTTTTTTGTAGTAACAGGACGTACTGTTGTTGTACTAAAGTTGCTTATGTTGGTTTTTGTAGCTGCTGCTGCAGCTGGTTTTGCTCCTGCTTGAGTGATAAAATTGTCTAACGTTTTTGTTCTCGTTTCCACAGAGGATTTTTTTATTACATTTACTTGCTGCTCTTGCTCTTGGTCTTGTTTACCTGCAAAATTTTCATTTGCATAGTCCTCTACCTCCTCCTCATCTCTGCTGGTTTTATCATCATGATAGATGACATTTTGTACGCTTGCTTGTGCTCCTGTTGCTGTTATCCTTGCTGCTGCTTTCTGCTTTTCAAAATCATTTAGCTTTTTAATTGTGTCAAGTTTATTTGAATTTTTCTTTAAATTTGTTTTAAATATTATTTTTTCTTCTAGTTTAATGCTATTTACATCGACTAAATTAAATTCATCTTTGGTTAAATTTTCCAGCACTACTCTCACTTGATTCTCCCTCAGTTGTATGTTTTCTTGGAAAGCATTTGTTTCGTTACGGGCAAGGGTTTCTTTAGTGGAGCCGGTTCTTTTACTCTTCAGGGGAACATTATTATTGTCCTTGTTAATTATTTCACCTTTTACTAATGAAAATGTTGATTGAAAATAGATTTGTAGGACGCACATGATTATGACGAATATGACAGAGTCCTTGAGCAAAAACCAAGTGCGTGTACGACAGCCGCGTTTGCGAAAACCGGCCATGGTTTTTAGATTTTCAATACAATTAAATGTGCAATTATTATATTGATAATTTGTTGGATGGTTTTTTTGTTGCTGTTGTTGTTTCGTTAATTGTTGCTGATTGATGCCGTCAAGCATTTGTCATTTGATGACAGTTATATGTGCAATACGTTTCGCGTTCATGATTTTAGTTTTTTTGTTATAATTCTTCTTTTAGTTTGTAGAATAGTTTTTAATTTGAAAATGTTTTAGTTTTCTTTAACGCTTGCTAAATTTTCGTAGCAATTGGGTGGCAACTGGAAGAGAGAAAAAATAAATAAAAATTATTATTGAGGTTAACATCAAAATTTTATTTACTAAAAATCCTATTATATACGAGTATTTGTTATTAAAAGGTACTTTATATAAATAACAAAAATTAAAAATTTTAAAAACCCCGAATATCTCTAGAAAAGATGTGATATCTTCTAAGTGGCTGAACGAATTTTATTAAAACAAAAGTTAGAACCTTCTCGATCAAGTCATCTTTCGAGCAGAAAAAACTAAATCAAAATCGGTTCAGTCGTTTGGTCTATACGAGTACAGACACACAAATACACAGATACACACTACAAACTTATAACACCCCTTTTTTTGGTCGTGGGTTAAAAATAACACTATAATACTTTAAATATTTGTTTCGTGAAAATGTTTTAAAATTTTTCTAGTTCAGAAGGTACTTTTTTACTAATCAAACTTTCTTAATAAAAATACTTTCTTTAAAAATTGACATTCTTTAAAAAAATATTTTTCCAAGAAATGTCTTTTGCAATAAGTATAAGAAAAAATTAATTGGAAACACAATTCTTTCTGCCAAAAAGCTAACTTCAATCCAAAGGTCTGACAGAAGAAGATAAGAAGAAGTACGCGATATATAAAATTAAGTTTTAATGGGCGTGCCTCTGCCGATTTTTTAAATGCAAGATTGTGTGTTTTTAAGAGCTCAGGGTGCGTGTTAATATATAATAATATAATATATGTATAATAAAATATTAGATTTTAATGGGCGAGACTCCGCCCATTTTTTAAAATGGAGGATTGTGTCTATCTTGGAGCTCAAGATGTGTGATAAGTTTCCTTAAAATCGGTTTAATAGAACCGCGAGAAATATTATAATAAATTTTAATGGGCGTAACCCAACTTTCAAATTGTCTAATTACAAGAACCAAAGATGTTTTATAGGTTACGCAGCAATCAAATGAGTAGAATATCATAAAATTAAATTTAAAAAATTGTGGGCGTTTCCGCTCCCACTTTTATACAAAAGGACCAATGGAAAACTCTCAGACATAAAAACAATGTTTACAATTGGCAAAAAATTTACCGAGTTATGAAGTAACACACCCCAAAAAAATAGAGACGAATAGTTAACCTCCTACTTTTTTGAAGTCCGTTAAAAAGCAGTGACTTATTTTAAAAATAACCATAAAGTGGTTTTTTTAATTCACTTTTTTGGCATGATACTTTTCGGAAACATTTTTCTGACTAATATTTTTGAATTGAAAAGTTTGTATGCCACATGTGTATGTCTACAAATGCAGAATGCAACCTTCAAACAGAAAAAGGATATATAAAGTTCAACTAAAGTCCTTAGCAGCGTTGTCAACTTTTAAATTTCAAAAAGCACAAAATTTAAAATTTTATTATATTATTTAAAAAAAATTTACACATCGTTTGGTTATTGATTTGCTGCAGACATAATGTAATTATTTTGAATATACTGTGCCGCAAACCAATAACCAACCAACAACATGTACATAAATTGTACAAATTTGAGGCATCCGAAAAAACATTTTATTTTTATAAGACGAAGCATTTTCAAATTATAATAAAAAATTTTTAATTTTTTCCGTCAATGAACAAACGAATCTCTCGAGTTTAGTCAAATTGGCAGTAATCCACAAGTCTTTCTGAGGTTAAGAGCCGATTACTCGTACATTTTGAGCTCGATGGGCTTAGCAGTTGAAAATATTTTAAAATCAAGGTTTAAAAAATTTGGTTTTTATTAAATTATGTGGAAATATTTTCTCGGCTGATATGTGACAAAGATAATAAATTTTTATCGAAATAAAAATTGTGACTTCTGCGTTTCAATATGGAAGTAACAGAAGTTTGATGGGAATGCAAGTTTTGATAATGATTCAAACGAGTTCATATCAACTGAATCTCTCAATAGTGGACTCAATATTTTTCTTATTGTCTTTACTAGACAAAATTTCGCTATTAGACTATATTTGAGTAAATACTTGAATTATGTATTCTTTGTTGTATGGCAAAAAAACACTGTTTACATTAATTATGCTTAAAATGTTAAGGTTTGATGGTAATATGACATGTAGTTATTAAACAAAGCCTTTTAAAATTTTAGCAGATTTTTTTGAGATGCTCCATTTAACTTCAGAGCTTATGTTTTTTAATGTAAGACTTCCTCGAAAAAAAAAATAGGTAAGGAAATGTTCCTTTGAGTTTTTGGCTTAGTGCCACCGCCTCGAAACAAAAAGCACCGAAAATTAATTTAAAAAAGCACTGAGCACTAACTTCAAAATTTGTCGCGTCGAACATTTCAAAAAGCACTAAAAACGGTGTGAAAAGCACCGAGTTGGCAACGCTGGTCCTTAGGGTAGGCCCCAGGTGCCGTAAGCATTTTATACTCAGAAAATAATAATTATTGTTTTAAAAGATATCCATATTAAAACAATAGTCTCCGTTCTTAAAAGAAAAACAAAGTCACTTTAACGTGAGTACGCTGTTCACCCTTCATTCCACCTCCAGTCTATCTGTCCACTCGTCCATCCCCTGACCCAATGGGAAAATGACCTTGACATTTGTTGCGCTTTATCGGCTAAATAGCTGAAATGGTTTTAATGGAATTGGAAATATAGGCTTTTATGTATGTATGTAAAACAAACATTTGACGAAAGTAAAATAACTGTGGACAAGACTGAGTTTTTCTCGGGATCAGCTACTTTTTCATAAAACTCACTTTATATATTTTTTAAAAGAGCTACTACCTTGATGCTTTTTATTGAAACTGAAAAGGATGCTTTTGTGAACTATTTAAAGCGATATTTTTAAGGTTCTTAAAAAAAATACTTTTTAATGGGTATTTTTTTGGAAGAAATATTTTTTGGGAAAGTACGTTTTGAGAAAATATATATTTATAAAATAAAGATTATTTTTTTAAAAGGCACTCCTGAGGAAGGTTCTTAAAAAGTAGTATTTTTGCAACAAGGTACTTTTTGAAAGGGTACTTTTTTGAAAAGTAAATTTTTAAATGGTATATTTAAAAAAAAGTACTTCTTGAAAGAGTGTTTTTTATGAAGTACATTTTAAAAATACACGTTTCAATGTAGTAGTAGTTTTTTTAAAAAAGAATTTTTTATAGAAGTACTTTTGAAAAAGGTACATTGTAACAAAGTATAAAGTTTAAAAAGATGCTCTTTAGATCAATATTTTTTAAGATTATTTTTTTTAAATGTACTTTTTGAATAGGTAATTTTTTGAAAGCGTACTTTTTAGAAATAGAACTTCTTAAAATATCCCTTTTTAAATGAAGGAGATTTTAAACAAGTACTTTTTGAAAAGGCGCTTTTAAAAAAGATGCTCTTTAAAAAGGCGCATTTAAAAAAGGTACTTTTTAAAAAGGCTCTTTTTAAAAACATTTTTTTATAATTTCAAAAAGGAAAAAAAATTTTAAGAGAAGTAACACTCTGGCAACGAATGCCTAATACTATTGCTAGCAGCGTTGCCACGGCCAAAAAAAATTTGTAACAACAATACAAAAAAAGTAACCAAATGCAAAAAAAAAGTAACCAACATTTTTATGTATTTAAAATACTGTTTTATTTGTACTTCAGTTGAAAAATATAATATTATAATATTAATATAAAAATCATATAATATAAATGGAACATTACATTTGAATTTGTACTTCAGTTTTATAAGTGCATCTTATTATAATTAACAATCAATAAAATCAATTTTGTAAAAAAAAAATACTTCAGATAAATTATTAGAAATTTCAAATATCGGCTTGTTTTTATGGTTAAGCAATTGTCTATATGCATTTCGTTCCCGCTTGTGGAACTCAACAGTAGACTTCAACCCAAAAAATTTTTGAATTTAGTTAACAAACTCCGTATGTTTATAGTAAGACTCTTAATACTGTATTGAGAATCACAATATACAAACATAATAAGTTTGAAAACCTCAAACAAAAATCTTTACAAAACAAGCATCTTTATTCAACTGTGCATCTATTTTATTTATTAGAAATTCCAAACCAAAAATAGTTTTAGTAACAACATATAATATGTAATTTAATTACATTCGATATCAAAACACAAGACTTTATAGATAAGGTATTAAGTTTGTTAATATTAAAACAAATCTTTGGCAGACCAAACATAATGGAAATTGTTTCGATTGATGCACAATTCTTTAGATTGCATTATTGAGTTTACAGTCTTAAAATCGAGCTTATACCTATATTTAGTTTTGACTAGACTTAGCTGCAAAAATATCCTTTCAGCAGCAGCCGAACTGTGTGGCACAAAATTAATTAAATCATAAATACATTTTTCGTTCAATACATTTGTATGTTTTGAAACCGCGTCCCAAAATTCAACTATGTCCATATCAGCACTTACTTCTAATTTAGAAAATTTGCCAGCGGCGGCTGTTAGCCGACTCACAGCTTGTTACGATCTCAAACTTAAATAAAAAAAATTCGCTTTTAACTTTTTACATAGTGTTTGACGTTTAAAGATTTTGCAACCATGAATGCATCTGATTTTTGAAACCAGGCTTGTTATATTCAGAGACAGACATGTTTTTTTTTAAACGCTATGTTGATTATCCATTGTTGTCCTTACAACGTAGTAAAAACGCTTAAATTGTGATCTTTTATCAAAATAATTAGTTATGCGCAAATTTAACATACCACATATGTACATTATGCATAAAAAATTGTTATTTTTGTGTTGAAAAAAAGGGATAGTCAAAGAGAAGACATGTGGCAAAAAAGAGATAGAGGAAGGCTTCAGTATTTTACAAGTCCGATTTTTAATACGTTGTTAATAATGCAGTAATGCAATGTTGCAGCGCCTCTGGTGTCAATGAGACGTATTAAATTTTCAAAGTTATTTTTAGTGGGTATTTTATGAGTTATTTTAGTTCGCCAATAATTCTGCTACACTATAACGTTAAAGCAGGGCACTCTGATGTTACATTAGGACTAGTATCCGCTGAAGCATTTGCAGTTCATGGAACAGTGTCTTCATCAGCTGAACTTTAATACAACAACTGATGCGAAGGGACTCTAATACACACCAGAAATATGCATGATGTTGTTATTTTATGGTGGGCTCGATCCCAGGACCTTCGTTTTTATAGTCAACGTGGTAACTACTTCAGCTAACGCCACCCTAAATTTTTGGATTGACTTTTAGCCTACTACGCTTATTTTTCTTTTGTGCTATTCAAAAATATTATTATTTGTGAATTCTTAAATAGTTCTTGAAAGTATGTGCATAAGATAAGAGGTTTGTGTCTATTCAAAATGTATGGTTGAAGTCTACTGATGATTTGTTACAGCAACAATGAAATGCATATAGATAAAGCTGAACCACCAGCAAATAAATTTCAAATTAATAAATATACTTATGACAATATGTCGAATAATTAACTTCTTAAATTAAATAGTAGCCTCATTTTCTTTATACCTCTTGCACATAATATTCAATTGTCATTATACCTTAAAAATTCATGGAACTAATTTTTTTTTATTTGCAGTGAAGGCTTAAATCTGAGGCAATAAGGAAAAAGTGCTTAAGTCATATTTTATTATTTTTCAGGAGAGCACTTTTAAGCGTTCAAGTCGATATTTAGACTTTTTTTTTTGCTTTTACAGTTAAATTTGGAAATTCTCAGTTTAAATTAATTTTTTTAAGCAAACATCGTTTTACACACTACAACTAATACATTTAAGTTGGAATATAACAAAGTATAACATCATTTAATCACAGAAAAAACTAAATTTAATTTTCAGTAACCAAATTCGTTGAATCAGTAAATATTTTATTTGAATGCGGTCCTACAAATAATTTTGTAAATTCTAATAAAAATTTTGTAAAAATTTAAATTAATCAGAGTTCGGCTGAGAGAAAAGGTTATTTCAGTTTGTTGGTGTTTATCTTGCTTGTTGATAGGAACAACGTGCTGTTGTGCGGTTGTTGTTGTTTATTTTGATTGATCGTGTTGTATACATGTAAATGCCGAAAAGTAGCCGACAAACGTCGTGGCCTGTTTCTTCTCTACACAGTTTTTTGGTACAAATTAATTTAATGGAACAGTACAGAATATTTACTGAAACTAAGTTTGATTTCAAACAAATATTTGTTTAAAAATTTTTTGGGTATAATTTTTTCTGTGAAGCTATTATTCCTTCCAAATGAGATTAGAAGTCTAAAAAATATAAGTCGCAAGTCATAATGCTATAACTTCCTGAAAAATCACAGAAATTAGTAGAGATTTTGACCAGGGGCACTTTCAAATATGCAGATTACGGAGGCACCGTTAACTCAAAATCAGCTTATCTCGACTTATGCACGTTTTCCTTTTTGCCACAGAAATAATGGGAACTTGTTGCTATTTTTTTGTTCACTACTCTAACATGCCTATTCACAGAAAGTATTGTGACTAAAAAATAGTCATAACCTTAACATTGTGACTAAAGACTAAAATTTCCGATTCTCAAAACAAAATTCTATCAACATAAATTTTTAAAATAAAGACTAGGAATGTAGACAATCATAGGAATTGTGACAGGCATTTCAAACTAAAATAATTAATATAAAATATTTAACAAAAAAAAAAAAAAAAAAACTAATTTAAAAGTGGCAGAAGGGATGCACATAATATGTACATTTTTGCTAATAGCCCATTTTGGGAGTGATGTACAAGAGCAAGTTGTGCTCCCAGATTTTACCCTTATATTTATATTTATACTAGCATTTTCTCGCGACTTTGTTCGCACTTAGAAAGAAACTGAGTAGGCTTTAAATTGTACTTAGGTCAATCTTATCTAATGCCCATTTTTTCAGTTGGTAATCAAACCGTAATTATTTTTAAGTTCTAATTAAATACGAAATTGTGTTTTTGAGTGCTTACTTAAATAATAATTAAATGCCCAACCTTGCCAAATTAAACACTACTTAAGTTTTATGATTGTACCATATGTTTTTATGCGTGTGTGTGTTTACTGAAAACATGCACATGAGCATCATGCAGCTGTATTAAAAAGAATTTCGTTTAAATTTCATAAATATATAAAATATACAGTACAAAGTTTCATATCATGGAATAAAGTAATATAAAAAGTCATTATGATGTTCTTTTGGTCTCATAAAATGAGTTTTTATGCAATTTAATTTTCTACATGTTGATAACCTAACTTTTCTGTTTATGTTAAACAGCTGTTCTTTGGAAAGCTTTCCATAATATTTGGAAATTTTTGAGTGCTGCCGTACTTTGAACGTAATTTAATAATAACTTTAATTAACCACTGAAAAAATGAAATCGTATTTAATTACAACTTAATTTTAAATAAAAATTTGCTAATTATGTACTTAATTTTTAAGTTAAAAACTAGGGGTAAAACAGACAAAATACCAACAGTGAAAATCTCGCGATTTATTCTATTCCGCACTGCTTTCTCAATTTTTTTTTATATCATTCTTCTCTAGACAATAAAAAACAAAAAAAAAATAGGTGATCCAGGCGTTCACACATGCTGCCGTGACCAATGGAAATTGGGATTCATTCTCTGCAGATAATGCGACTAGTCCGTACATGTATGTAAGGGCTAGTCCAAAAAGGAGTAGGAGTACTTCAAAAATACCCAAATATATGAAAAAAGCTGGTCGATTTAACATTGCGATGTTCTAGGGTTGGACCACATGGTAAAACTGTGCATTACATCGGACTAACCCCAAAACTACCGCATATGGAATAGCTATAGACTAAACGAACACTTATCGTGCAGCATTGAATGCTTGTTTGAAAACGCCATTGTCCATGACTGCATTACATGGGACCATGATGTAACTAGTCTATTTCACCTATACTGAACCACGTACCCCAATATTATTTGCAGGGTTTTATGTACATACATAGCTATGTATGTATGTATGTATGTTTCTAGGGTTCCGTACACCAAAGGTGAAAAGGAATCCTATTGTTTTCGCTACGCTGTCCGTCTGTCCGTCTGTCCGTCACACGGTATTTTCTCAGGAACCGTAAGAGCTACCTGAAATTTGTATATAGAACCTTGGCCGCTACAACAACAAATACATGAGAATTAAAAATTAAAGGGTGTTCCAAAACGAGCAACGAAAAATGTTAAAATCCCATGTAATATACATACAATTGTATGAACATATGTATGTATATTGAAACTTTAAATTTGTAAAATTAGTGTATTTTTATACAGAATACAACAATTAACACTAAAATTTAAAAAAATTTAAATTAAAGGGTGGTCCATCAGTTAATGCAATTTTGACTATGTAATTTTGACAATTTGCTATATCTTGGAAACCGTAAGAGGCAAACACGTGAAATTTTCAAAAACGGTAAAACTAAATAAACCGAAAATTATAAAATCGCCAAACTAAAAAAAATCGATAAAAATTAAAAAAAATCGCCAAAATTAAAAAAAATTTGTAACACTAAAATAAATCGCCAAATTCGAAAAAAAACCCCAAAAATCTAAATAAATCTAAAAAAATCGCCAAAACGCGAAAATGTCGCCAAAACTTAAAAAAAAATTTTAAATAAAAAAAATCGCAAAAATTAAAAAAATCGCCAAAAATAAAAAAAAATCGCCAAAATTAAAAAACGCCAAAAACCGAAAAAATGGCCAAAACAAGAAAATAAAGTGTCAAAACTAAAAAAAGAGCCAAAACTTAAAAAAATCCCCAAGACCGAAAAAACGCAAAAACCGCCAAAACAAAAAAACCGAAAAGACCCCAAAAACGAAAAAAATGCCAAAACTATATATTATATAGGATGAAGTTTGTATTAAATTACATATCTAGTGTTCGTACGGAACACTTCGTGCGCGATTCAGAGTCGCACTTTACTGAATTTATTTTATTTTTTATTCAATATTCAAAGGCCATAATTTTTAATGTCATAATTTTCATTAACATAGAATGTTAACTATAAAATTTGGATTTTTGTGACTATGTTACGAGAATACAAAATTAAGACGGAGTCACAAGAGTAAATATAGAACTCTGTTATAACAAAAGTTGTGACTGATTTGAGAATTTTTCTGTGAATAGGCATGTAAACCTTATTATTTTTTGTTGTATTTTTACTTAAAAATAATTTTATATTGTGCCTTTTACCAATTTAGTCTTGTTGTAATTAATGTGTGTGCGATACATGCCTGATTATCATAACCAGCATAATTGTAGTGCTTGATTGTTTTTTTTTCACTGATGCACTCACGTTTATATTTAAGCATTTCTTAGTGGCTTCTTAATTTATGTCTGTTGCATTAAAACGAATTGATTTTTTCATCTCAAGTGATTTTTTTATAAACCTGTATATACATATAATTTTTTTTTTAGAAAAGCAATTATTTAGTTTGCAGTTGTTTATGGCAAAAAAGCGAAAAGCAATAAAAAAAATGCATTTAATGTATATAAAATTGACCTTGAAAACCTGTATAAAAATTGAGCATCTCAGATTGAAGTTAAGCTTAAAAAAAATATGATGGAAACTGGGTTATATGTACATACATATTTTTGGTTTAAGTTTTGTGTTAACTGTTTTGAGCAGACTGAAAGTCTGGTGAATGTTTTGTAAAAAATTGTAGAGAAATTCAAAAAAAAAGTATATATAAGCAGATAGATATGAATTTGTTGAAGAATAATGACCACTTAAGCAGACAGCTTAAGTTGGTAAGAATTTTTTTTACCAAGAACTAACGAAAGCTGTAACAATATTTTTGTTCATAGAGTCCCCCTATTTATTTTTAATGCCAGAGTACTACCCACTTCACTGCAAGCTTGCCAAGGTCAAAATGATTCCAAAACCGGGCAAAGATCTTACCAAGGCTGAGTCATACAAGCCAATAAGTCTACTATGAACAATCTCAAAACTTTACGAAGAACTGCTCATGATAAAATTGTCCCCAATTCTAATTAGTAGTGGGTGCATCCCGGGCCATTAGTTTGGTTTTAGAAGTCAGTATGGCACCATTGAACAAACTCATAGATTATTTCAATTTATAAGAAGAAGATTTGAAGAAAAGAAAGTATTGTTCTGTTCTCCTTATTGATGTTTCTCAGGCATTTGATAAAGTGTGTCATGAAGGACTAATTATAAAATTGAAGACATATATACCAATTAACATTTTAAATCCTTTGGTTAGTTACATTCTCGCCCGAAAATTTACTGTTGTAGAAGGAGACTTCATGACTGTGCCCGAATATACATCATCCTGTGTGCCACAGAGGAGTATACTGGGGCCATATTTATATGTACTTGAGATATTCTTTCGAGCAGTAATTCTACATTTGCCGATAATACAGCCTGTCTTAGCATGCACGAAAACCCTAACGAGGAATCCCCATAATTTTCAGCAACATATTACCCAGCTGGAAGTATGGTTAAACTTATGGAGAATTAAAGTAAACGAAGAAAAGTGTATTCTGGTAATATTTACACTGCGAAGAGATACTTGTTCCCATATTTATTTTATTTATTTATTTATTAGATATTCTATGCACAAGACTTAAAGTCTTATATTCCAGCATATAATCTACAGGTTTGATTGATTTGAATTACATCAGGACATTCTAATCAACAATCAAGTTGTTCTTCAATATTCCCAAGTGAAACACCATAATGGCTCAAAGCTAGCACAAATGAAACTTAAATTAACTCAGATACATTGGATGATAAGTAGAAATTCAACCCTTCATCTAGATTGTAAGCATTTAATATACAAGTCACTTTTGAAACCAATATAGTGCTATGGAATTCAGCTATGGTGCACTGCTGCAGCTTCCAATGTAGAGAGAATCCATGAAAGGCAAAAGAAGATTTGAAGGCTTATAACACCGGCTCCATGTTAAATCAAAAATTCAAATTTACATTGTGATCTAAGTATACCACTTGTGACCGCTGAAATTGCAAAATACGCAAGCAAATATTTAACAAAACTCGAGTCACATCCTAATCCACTTGCTCGTATATCTTGAACTTTACTGGACACATCCGCTTACAAAAGAGGGACACAAGGCATCTAATACTCAATACTCCAGATGAAACTGCTGGAAAATATTTTTTTGCTTAGCGCGACATTAGTTGTAGCTCTTGTCATAAGGAACAAAAATTGCGAACATATAAAATCAAAAACGCTTCACCTTCAAGATCAAAATTGCAAAAAGATTAAAAAAATCAATTTTTTTTTTTGCCTTTTTCCCTTATCCAGGTCTATAGGTAGCAAACCGTTCAAAATTCAAAGAAACCATGAACAATACAAATGTACCTAAGGTCTCAATAAAGACATTTCTAGAATATATAAACGTCCTAAGAATGGTTCTTAACATCGCTTAGGTAGCGCTTAGGTAGGCGCTAAAGTGAAAAATTTTTCCCTTTTTTTATCTAAATCTAATCTTAATCATTCTTAGGAAGTTCATATGTTGTAAAAAGTTCTTTATTAAGAAAATAGTACAACATATGATTTTGGTACTCAATTCTGACAATTTCACGTGAAAGTAGGCCCAAAATGAAGAACTTGTGCATCATTCGTTTTGTCTTCTTAACTGCTAAAATATTTTTAATATCGATTTGAAGTTAGTAACTATCGTACACGGGAATTTTTCACGTTTTAGGCTCTTTTGTTTGACATAACTCGAGAACCACTATTCCGATTTAGCTGAAACAAATTTAGAAAAATTAAGAATTACAATTCCTCTAATGTGTTCTTATACCGTTTTCCTATGTGTGCAACACTTTTGAAGTTCAAAATGAATGTATGAAGGGAAAAAAGTATTTTTTGCCTAAAAATTTAATTTTTTTTTTTTAATTCACAAAAAATCAAAAATGCAAAAAAGTGTAGAATCTAATTTAAAAAAAGGAACAAGCAAAAGGTTATTCTATTTTTATGACTGCGAAGCAATAAACGCTAATAAATGTGCGTGAACAATTAAAAGGAAAAAAAGGATATTGGACTGTTTTAATTATTTGGGGTTTTCCGGTGACTACCTGTATGATTTTTTACAGAAATTGCACCCTCATTCGTTATTTGGAAAGTTTTGCACAATTTGAAACGTACAAGTGGCGCATCAGGTATATAGCCAGGTACCCTTAAAACATGCGCCCATTTATAAGTACCTGCCAGTAAAATATTGAAATATACGTACCGACGAACGCGAACAGTAAAAGTGATTTTTCTCCAGTTTTTTAAAAGTGAATAACAAGAAAACATAAAATATATAAATATGGAAAATCACAAGTGCCCAAAATTGGATAATTTTTGTTACGTTTGTGGTCAAATCGTCCTAAAAAAACAAAAACTATCGACAAAATTTTTGTACTGAGGAACTCAAAAAAGCGTATTTTGATTATTTTGATGAAGCAGATTTAAGTGGTTCAAAGTTTACGCCAAACACATTGTGCAAAAGTTGTTATAATACCCTTGTAAATTGGATACATGGAGGAGGTGCAACGTTGTCTTTTATGAAGCCAGTAATTTGGGTGGAAGACACAACTGGACATGATGAATCCAGGTGCTACGCATGCATAAATTTTCGTCCTGGATTAAACAGACAACAATTGAAAACAAAAGTATACACTGCTGCATTTACTGCCACACTTCCAGTTAATCGCCCTGCTGATGTCAATGCACCTAAACCTCCGAGTCTGGAGTCCTGCAAGCCGACACACCTTTTCACCAATCCGGCCAACGTGAATGATGCGGATTGGACACCCGATATTGAAAATAATACAGGACAACCGCTAACACAAATCGAAATGGATTACATTGTGGCCAAGCTCAGAATATCACAACAAAACTCCATCATTTTTGAAGAGAAGAAAACTCACACAATCTTTCACAAATGTGCTTTCGAACCATAGTAACCACCTACATGCTTGGAACGCACTGAAAGATGTCATCGAAGGCGTTTTAGGAAAGAACCGAGTACAGCAAGATGAAATACAGAAACGAGTGGACAAGTTGCTGTATTATTTTGAAAAAATCAATGCATCCATGACATTAAAATTACATTTCCTGCATTTCCACTTTGATACCTTTTTGGCACATTTACCTCAGGAATCAGACGACCAAGGAGAGAGGTTCCACCAGGTGACCATGCCAATGAAAGAGCGATTCAAAGGCAAAAAATTAGATGCGATGCTGGCGGAGGTTTGTTGGTGGAGCTCTAAAATTATGCAGTATGAAGATGAAAGCACCGAAGAAGAAGATGACACTGAAATTGGTGGACCCATGGGAAAAAACGAGCCCTTGAATATTATGGATTCCTCGGATGACGACGCAAACTCAGACCACAAATATCAACAACCTACGAAGAAAAGCAGATCATCAGAACCACAAGCGTCAACTTCAACGACAATGGATATTGACAATAATTATAATTATAATTGAAAATGTTTTAAATTTTGTTTTTATGCATAGATTCCATAAATTCCATATTTTCTGTGCATATTTATGATAAAAAATTTGTTACCAGTGCCAACATATCGTGTAGACACTAAATTTTTTCAACATACGTATGTTTAACGACATATGAAGGGCACTTGTTAACGTTGTCAACAAACGTATTTTCAAGATTTTAGCATATCGTGTAGCAACCATATTTTTCCTTTGTAACAAATTTCCTATGTATGCTGTCAGATATGTTATTTGTTGAAAAGCCTATGTAAGCTTTTCAGCATACGGCAAATTTGATAGCATATAGAATTGATATTTTAACTCTGCTCAGGTATGAACAGTGTTTCCTAATTTGCCATTTTTAAAATTAAAATAACGTAAATATTAAAATAACAAAAATAGTAGAACAAAAGCAAAAAAAAAACAAATTTCATAAAAAAAATTTCAGGCGATTCTGAAGAAGACAATCAATCTTATTCCAGCAAACTTCGCAATAAAATCAACTTTTTGCATCCTTTCAGCCTCCTAAAAGTTTTGCCGATTTTTAAAAAATATTGGAATTCGTCAACATCCCGCTGTTAGTAACTTTTTGCGAATTTTCGCCATTTTTGCGACTTATTGAATTTTTTGTATTCCTTACAGTTTTGGCGATATTTAATCAACATTATGGTTTGTTTAAAATTTCGCAACTTCTCGCGACTTTTTGTAGTTCGAGATAAAAGCGAATTTTTGGATGCTTTCAGCCTCTTAAAAATTTTGCCGATTTTTAAGAAATATTGGAATTTGTCATCATCCCGCTGTTAGTAACTTTTTGCGAATTTATGTAATTTTCGCGATTTTTGCTAAATTTTTTGCATTCCTTACAGTTTTCAATCCATATTATGACTTGCTTAAAATTTTGCGAATTTTTGCAAAGTTTGCAATAAAGGTGGCTTTTCGCGTGGTTTTTTTTAGAAGTTTTAACAATTTTGAAGAGTTTAAAACATTATTAGACTTTGTCATCTTGCTGTTGTAGCTTTTTGCCAATTTCCGTCATTTCGCGCATTTCTTTTTATTTATATACATGTATAATTGCACTAATTTTTATTAACCAAAAATATAATTTTTTGCACTGAAAGCGATAATTGAAAAAAGAAAAAGAATTGTCAAAATTTATTTTATATCTAACCAAATGCTCACATGACTCAACATATATATAGAATACGAAATTCAACATATCATGTAGACACAAAAATTTTATGCTAACTCATATGTTGTATTGTCATTTGCTGACATATGTTGACTTTAAAAAATGTGGTACTTTCAGCATACTGTGTAGACGGCTAACATATATATATGCTGACAGCAGGATTTGTTGTTATTTTAAAGCATATGAATATAAGCATACATTTGCTAATTCAACATATCGTCTAGACTTAGCTTAAGAATAGCTGCAATACAAATTGGAATTTTTATTTTAAGTTTTGTGTATATTCATTCATAACATTATTGGAATAAATTTATTCGTCCATTTTCTCAAAAAATATCTCACTTTACTCACAGGTTACGTGGCTTTATGCGAAAGTAATTATATTTGACACTTTTTTGCATTTTTGATTTTTTATGAATTTAAAAAAAAAAAATTTAATTTTTTAGGCAACAAATACTTTTTTCCCTTCATACATTAACTTTTAACTTCGAAAGTGTTGCACACATAGGAAAACGGTATAAGAACAGATTAGAAGAATTTTAAATTTTTTGCGATTTTGATCTTTTTGGTGAAGTTTTTTATTTTATTTTATATTATCACAGTGTTTGAGCTTTATGACAATAGCTACAACTTTGGCTCAGAGAGTAAATCAAAATTTCGAATGGTGTGCAAGATATGAGCCTGAGAAAATAAAAAAAATCTCACCGATGACCCAAATCTTTGGGGGCCCATAAAAAAAGCGCATTACTTGGTGCGAAAGTGGGAGACACGGGTCTTTTTGTTTGCCTTTTATCACGTAGTGGTTATATTTCCATGACTTATTAATTACTACCACTAAGATTATGGCCGGGCCTAATAATTAGGAGTATATTTAGATTTAATATTTGAATACTTATTGTTAGTTAATTTTTTTAGATGCAATAAATAAATATATGTATGTATGTGCATTAAAAAAAGTATGATTTTATTATTTTATAAATAAAAAAATTTTATATTAGGTTTTGTGTTTTCCTCTAAAAAAAAAAGAGAGACAGTATGCAATATTTGAATACAGTGAAACTAAACAGCCTCAATCGTAGAAATTGCTGAATTGTATTTTTTACGTACTTTTTAGGTTAATTGCAAAAGTAATTATATTAATCATGAAAAAATATGAAATGTCTATCTAATTGCTTATGTCTTTTTTTTTAACCACCAGCCATAAATATTTTTTAACTTCAATTTAGCTTTAGGGTATTAATGATTTGCTATTACCCAACTGTAAATTTGTGATTTCTTTTTTCATCTATCTTAAACTTTTATTTAAGTCAAACATGAAATCCATGACAAATGCTAAGCTAAGAGAAAAAAAAACAGAACAAAAAAAACATGAAAAAATATGTTGCAGACGTGCTGAAACTTTTTTTTTTCCTGTAAATAATAATAATAAAAAGAATCTGTTAGAGAACAAAGTTCAAACTTTAAAAAACTAGCAAAATATATTCTTAGACAAAATAACATATATACTTAGAAATGGGCCAAAGTTTGAAAACTGAAGAGATTGCCTTTAAAATGCTTTAAATAAAAATAATTTAATTAAAAGTTCTGGAGTAATTTTTTCCCAAGCTGCTTAAGTGTTTGGCTTTGTTTTCATATTGACCATAAAAGGTGTTTGGAATTGAATAACTACGGTTATATGGAAACCATAAACACAAGCTCACGTTTTTATCTTTAATGAAGCTGAATGCCAATATATTTAATTTTTTATTTTTTTTTTGTTTGTTTGTTATAAATACGAGCAGTCATTGACACGACTAGATAAATAACAAAAAATAAAAAATATGTACAAAAATGTACAATCTAAAATAAACAATAAGAAATATATATTACAAAAAATCAAGCCACTTATTCAACGCATTAAATACGTCATTCAAGAAAATGAAATCAACTCAACACTGTCAGTCACACTCATTTCTTTTTATTACAAAAAAAAATAAGAAAAAAGAAAAAAAATGTTATTAGCAACTTTGGTTTACAAACAAAATCTTTATCTTTTTTTGAGATATTTTTTTGATTCCTTTCATTTCAAGTGTTTGTGGGTTTAATATATTTTTATTTTTCTTTACTTTCGTATGTCAAAGTAACATCACGTTTTTAATACTGATATAAATGAAATAATCTTTAGCAATTGTGGTGGTCTGTAGACAAGTAAATATAAATGAAATTGAGGCAAAATTACATCCCAATAAGCACTCAAAAAATTAAAACTCAAGCACTTGAAATTTAACTGGAAACAAAGTTGAATTCAAAAATTTTTTCAAGTAATATTTAAGTTTGAAAATATTTTGAAATAAAAGATCAAACAACATACATACAACATGTTCAAGCCTTGTCAAATAAGTAATTTATTTTTTAATAAAATTAAAATTTTAGTAAAAAAATATCATATACATATAAATAAAAAAGTGATTTTTTTTTTAACAAAAGGTGATTAAAATCGCGGAAACAATAGTGAAGGTAGATATGCAGAAAAAACTTGTCGATTACATTTTTCTTTCTATTTTAAAAGCATCGTTTTTGAAGCTTGAAATATACTTGAATTCAATTATAATACAAGGTTGAATTACAGTATAATTCATGGCTTGAATTGTACTGTAATACAATTGAAATGTTCGAATTGAATTCAAGTTCCCATTTCACTGGAAAATGCTATTGAAATAAATTGTAAATCAAGCATAATTCAACCCTTGACAATTGAATATGTGGCTTGAATAACAATTGTTTTACACTTGATTTCAAGCGAAATTGCTTATTGGGATATGATTATTTTAACTAGTCGACTTTATTTTATAAAGAGCTTAGATTTTTTATCATTTATTTATATTAAAAGATTTATAAAGATTTCGTTTTAACTTAACACTCATTAAATCAAACAATCTCAGCTTAAACTTAAAGTTGTTATTTAAAGCTTTAAAATAAATCATGTTGATTAATAACATTAATGTGAAAGGCATTAATGTAATTTTATAAAAGATTTTTTATCATAAATTTTGTTGTTATATTTAAATCATAACAACTGAAATCTAATTTTTATTATTAATTTAGGAAAAAATTTCATATTTTTATATGAACATATTTTTCACAATTTCATAACTTTTTTCTTTCTACCACTTCTAGCCAACTTCAATAAATGTGGGTCAGGCACTCTAGTCTGTTTTTTTTTTCTTGGCATCATAAATCTTCAAGTTTGCTTCAGAGTTTCTCTGTTAATTATTGCAAAATAATCAGAAAAATTTAATTTTTTTTGTCTACCAGAGTAGTCAATATTGATTATAAATTGAACATTTTTATTAATTGAAGAAAGTAGAAAAAGATCGGGCACATGCTTAGGAAGCATTCGGATTAAATAAGCTGCTAAGCCCTAGATTGGAATCCATAAGGCAATAGTAGCATAAGCCGGTCAAGGACCACATGGAAAAAATAAGTTGTCTAAAGACATCGACAACACCGGAAGTATGAAATAAAAGTATTGCAAATGGTCAAATAGAGGCCCTTAATCCTTAGGGAATTAAACGGGCAGAAGAAGAAGAAGAAGAAGAGCAACCACATTTGCACATTCAACATTATATCTGTGGCAAAAAAGAAAAAGTGCTAAAGTGGAGATAAGCTGATTTTGAGTTAATGGCAGCCTTGTAATCTTAACCCAATAAGCAATTTTGCCTGAAATCAAGTGTAAAACAATTGTTATTCAAGTCACATATTCAATTGTCAAGGGTTGAATTATGCTTGATTTACACTTTATTTATATAGCATTCTCCAGTGAAATGGGAACTTGAATTCAATTCGAACATTTCAATTGTATTACAGTTCAATTCAAGCCTTAAGTTATACAGTAATTCACACTTTTATTACAATTGAATTGAAGTATATTTCAAGCTTGCAAAACGATACTTTTAAAATAGAAAGAAAAATGCAATCGACAAGTTTTCTTATAAATATTTTCGGCATATCTACCTTCAATATTGTTTTCACGATTTTAATCACATTTTGTTTTTAAAAAAAATCACTTTTTAATTTATATTTGATATTTTCACCAAAAATTTAAAATTTTATTAAAAAATAAATTACTTATTTGACAAGGTTTGAACATGTTGTATGTTGTTTGATTTTTTATTTCAAAATATTTTATTTTCAAACTTAAATATTACTTGAAAAAATGTTTGAACTCAACTTTGTTTCCAGTTAAATTTCAAGTGCTTGAACTTTACGCCCTGTTCGAGTTAGAAATCATGGCGTTTTTGTAATAGATTAAAGGAAACGTAAACAACTTTTCTTTAATCTATTACAGAAACGCCAAGATTTCTAACTTAAACTTCTTACACAAATAGGGTATTAATTTTTTGAGTGTTTAGTGGGAAAAATCTCAATTATTTGGTGTGGTTTTTGAGGAAGTTATAGCGCTATTTCTTGCTCCTTATATTTTTTCGACTTGTAATCTCATAAGGAATAACAGCTTAAAGGCTTTATTAGACTTTACTTGCTATTGTTGGCCTCTGTCCTGACGTTCTGCTTCTAAATTTGACTACTAACTTTTTCTGTAGTAACTTATTAGCTATTTCTGGCCAGAAGAGTTGCAGTTTTCCTCTAAAGTAATGAGTTTTGCATCGTCCATTGTTAAGTTTCAATATAATTCCATGTTTTTCTTTTAAAAATTAAATTTTTTAAATTCTAAAAGCACAATCACAAATTATTTCAAAATATTTTTATTTGATTTATGCTGTCACTTACAATTACTTAATAGTGCATTAACATTACCTCGAAATCTTGTAATTACGAGATTTCAAGCTAAATCTTGGTGCTTTTAACTAGATTTCCCATACAAAACAAAATCTATTTTAATGTTTTTTATGGGAATTGTTACAATTTAAGTTTAAAATTTTTTTTAATAAACAATAATCAATTTCAATGTATTTTTAATAAAAATATATTTTACTTAAGTAAAATATTAATTTGGGATTATTAGCGCGTTTAAAAAATTTTTAAACTTAAATTGTAACAATTCCCATAAAAAAAACACTAATTATTAACTTGACTGCACCCGGTCAAAAAAATACTTGTGTGGCAACACTTTATTCTTAAATAGCTGTTGTTGTTATTTACATTTATTTTCTTTTTACATACTCTTACAAATACAATTTGAAGCTGAAAAAAGTCAGCCAATGTATTAATGGTAAAGTAAGAAAATAAAAAACATGTTGATTATTGAGTTCTTGTTTCAGCTTTGTTATTTGTTATTGAGCTTCTCATTTGTTTAGTTTGGGATTATTAGTGCGTTTAAACAAAATCAAAATCTATTTTGTCAGTAGATTTGTAGGAAATCTAATAAAAATCTAATATTTTTATTTATTTTTTACTACCCTGTACAACATATTTATAAAAAAAGATGAGTGAATTAGCTACGGTTTGCCTAAAAAGTTGTGTGACTTAGCTACATTGCAGCTTTTTTGTTGTAGTTTTGGAAATTTTTTAGTTAATGGGTTTTGTTTTGGATAAAAAATCTTTATAAATGTCAAAGAAAAAGTTGGTGTAAACGATATAAATTTTCATAAAGATTTTAATTAAAATAAAAGAACAGAAAGAATAATAGAACAGAATGAAACAGAAAAATTAACGACATGTAACATTAGATTTCTATAAACAAAAAAGAGTCAGCTGATTCGAAACAGAACAGAAAGTAAAAACTAATTTTGCCTTAATTCCGCTTATATTTTAATTTAGTTAAAATTTAATGTATCGTTGATATTGTATAGAACGAATTTTTTTTTGAAAATTGTAAATTAACAACGAATCTTAAAATTGAACTGCATAAGAAATAAATTTCTGAAAATCGACTTGAAAGTTTAAAAATGTGCTCCTGCAAAACAGTACAATATGACTTAAGCACTTTTTCTTTATTACCACAGTTATGTTGCTCCGTTTTTTTTTTACAAACTGTTATGCATTCAAGTTCGTAATTGCAAATGAAATAAAAGTAACACGTATGCAGTTTTAATTAAATTAAAGCAATTTCTTTACACAAAATTAATCTTCAACTGGCATATACAAAAAAAAAAGTAACGTAAGCCTAAAAAAGAGATGGGCGCGTGACGTGATAAAGTTTTCGTGCCAAAAAATCTGATTTGATGAGTAGTCCAAACGTTATATGTTGAATAAAATTGACACGAAAAATACGATACAATTTTAGGTGTACAATATGTATGAATGAATTTACAGTGAAGAAAATATTTAAAAACACCAAAATATTCGTGGATAGCGTATGGCCCTCATGAGCTTAAAGTTCTGTACATAAACCGATGGTATCAGCTGTTGGTAGTGCCAATTTGGTACCATAGTTTGAAAAGCGACTTTTGAAAAAATCAATTAAATTTTGCGATTTTCAATACATTTTCGTGCCTGTTATGCAGATTTGTGTAGAAAAAATTTTCGCAAGCATGCATGCCCAATCAAGTGTTTGTGCCAGTGGTTTGGTCGTGTATGGGCATTTTGTGCGTTTGTACGGTCTGCTGTAGCGATGTCAAGTAGAGTTTGATATTTTGCTGATCGTACCAGCTCGCTGGTGTGGTATATGGTGAAATTAGCTCAGTTGAGCAAAGTTGTCATGGAGTAAACATGCATATAAGTAATATAATTTATTGAAATATAATTTGTTTCAATTGTAAACAGAATTTTAGAACTTTAGTTATACATAGCTGCCAATTTTAACAACATACCAACAATAATTGCCACAAAATATGTGTCACTATTCATAACCACCCTTCCCGAAATTTTGTAAGAAATGAATATTGTACCAGCTTGCTGGTATGTTGTGTGGTTCAAGCATGTATGCTCAATCTCTTGATTGTGCGTGCATACTGTTGTAGTGTATGGGCCGGAAAAATTCGACACGCGCCCACCTCTGTGAAAAGTTTGTTTTAATATACACTTCAAGCACACGGTTTTTTTTTGCATATGAAGCAAAGCTTTAATGGCTTTGTTAGTCAAATCGTATCGTGCTATTGCGTATCAGCTGATAAAATACTTACCATTTAATAAATATATTGATGCTTATTGAAATCTTATTGGCAACGTCAACTTCTGACTTACATTATATAAAGCAAAGAGAAATAAAATAACAGCTGACACATTCGGTGGCAGCCTTACGGTTTCTACTACTAACTACCATTCAAACTTGAACGATATGACAACTTCAAAAATAAGACAATACGATTTGACTAACAAAGCCATAATTCTTAAGTTATAGTGCTAAATTATACGATGCTAAATTATCAGAAAGTTTCTATATTTGTGATTTGAACGGGCTAAGGTTCGTATTGCTTTTTAAGCCAAATTACATGTGATAATTATTAATGAACAAATAACACCAAAGTCTGTTGTAAATATTCTGACTAACAACACATAGTTGAACGGAACAGCCAGCCGTTTTCGAAGGCCACTAAACCTTCATCATCAGCGTTCTTTTGTGTTTGGTCCACTGTGTGTGGTGTCAGTAGATGTAGATTTATGCTTTATATACTTAGCATTATTGCAAATGGAATGTGTGAATTGTTTTGATTCATCTTATTTCAATTTGCTGAAAGCTTTTTTGTAATGAAAGCTCAATTTTACCATCTCTATATTTACAACAGTCTTACCATCGTCGTGTGTTCTTTACTAATATGCACATGTTAGTTAATTTGCTTATTTTTGTTCTACTTAACCTTTATGTCAACAGCAGAAATGCTTTACGCACGTCCACAGCAGCATACCTGGGTATGTACATACGTTTTGTATGGGGAATGGTACGTCGTTAGCATAAAAATGCTAATTACGTATCTACCTGGTTTGTTGGAATTTCCGAATTATTTTTTCAGTTTGTTAGAAATGGACAAAAGGCTAAAAAAATTTTATGATAACCAATTTCATCCTCACAGTCATTGTTTGTTGAAAAAAGTGGTTGTATAGGTAGACGACATACGTAATTATATAATAAATATATAATATAGGCAGGTAGAAACATTTATTGTTGCGGAAATTTCATTCTTTGTAGTATCGTCAGAAAATTTAGTTTACATTTGTGATTCGAAGTGAAAAGACGTTTCTGTTTATTTTGTGGAAATAAAAAAATATTAAAAGTGAAATGGCTGATGGTGAATGGCTTACTCCGCGACAACTAAGCGCACTTTCGTACGAAGAACAACAAGCATATATTCGGCAAGCGCTTGAAGAGAGCCAAGAAGAAACAAGTGACCACGATTCAATAGTTGGTGACGAGGCTTTAGGTGATATTGGTGGAGATGACTCAGACGTTGAAGAACCCATGTTACCAGAATATGACCCAGAGGGCGACAGTGATTCTGATGAAGATCTTGAAGATGCACCAATTGAAACTGGCGAAGTTTTTACTGCCAGAGATGGAAATGTTTGGTCCTCGATACAACCACAACCTGTAAGATCCCGTACGCACAACATTCTAAGAAGTGCAGAATCTGGACCAGTACGGGCAACGCAGGGTTTGACCATTGCAGAAACGTTCCAATTGATAATGTCAAACGAAATATGCGACATAATTATTCGTGAATCAAATCGAAAGGCAAGGCAATTTTATGATATTGACAACGCAAAACATCCAACAAGAGAACCGAGATCATGGATTCCCATAACGAAAAGTGAATTTGATGCATATTTGGGCCTACTTTTGCTAGGTGGCGTTACACATTCTGGTTACGTGCATACGAAAGATTTGTGGAAAACTACTTCACATCCACTACATCGTGCCGCAATGAGTGTACGACGATTTTGGGAAATAAGCCGCTTCATACGTTTTGATAATGGAAACACACGCCAGCAACGAAAACAAACTGACAAAGCAGCAGCAATATCGGACGTTTTTTTGATGCTTAACAGCTGCCTTCGTAGATATTACGTGGCTGGAGCCAACGTCACCGTAGATGAACAATTGTATGCTTATCGTGGTGGAACTGGCTTCACACAATACATACCATCAAAACCTGCCAAATATGGAATAAAAGTGTGGTGGGTGTGCGACTCCATTTCTTCCTATCCATTGCAGGTACAATGAATATTGTTGAAAATTGTTGAAAATCTAAATAACTAAATTGAATATAATTTTTCAATGCAGGGACAAATCTATACAGGAATGGCACCGTCTGGTGAACGTGAAAGAAACGTTGGCAAAAGAGTAGTAAAGGGTTTATGTGTCAACCTTTTTGCTGGAAGTGGAAGAAATATTGTATGTGACAACTTTTTCACTAGCTACAACTTGGCAAAAACTTTGATGTTAGACAACAATTTATCTATATTGGGTACTTGCAACAAAAGGCGTACATTCGTGCCAGCAGCATTTGCCAACCCGAAACGACGTGAGGCTGAATCATCAATGTTTGGGTTCTGTAATCACGTTACGATGTGCTCGTAGGTTCCCAAGAAAAACAAGGCAGTTGTAATGTTGTCCACTACTCATTATACAACAGAAACGACCGGTCCTAAGAAGAAGCCATTGCTTATATTGGACTACAACAAAACCAAAGGTGGCGTTGATAACATGGACAAGTGCTTGTCCGAATTTAGTACGAAGCGGCGCACAAATAGATGGCCTCTGGCTTTATTTTATAATATTGTGGACGTTGCTGCGTTTGCTGCATACGTAATATACATTGACAACAACACTCACCTGAAGACATCTACAAGCCGCCGTAGGATGTTTCTCCATCAGCTTAGCGAGCAATTGTGCAAGCCAGAAATGGAAAGAAGGGCGAATAACAGCAGAATATCCAGAGTTTTTTCAACGCGCAACGCCATCGAAGCCATGAAAGGTGGGCCTATCGGAGTTGTGGATGCTGAGGCACATGCATCGGAGGAACGTGATAGTACGGGCCGGCTAAAAGTAAAGGGAAATTGCTATATCTGCTCGAAACGACGCCCTACTCGTAAAGCATGCACATTATGCAACAAACCAGTGTGCGCAGAGCATTCCAAAGACTTACCTCAATGTGATAGATGTATTTGAATTTCAATAATTTTAAGCAAAAATAATTAAAACTGACATTGTATAATAATAATAAAAAAATAATTACAAAACTTAGCTCAAAATAAACTATACTTTTATATTATATTATCATATTTGCATGCGTTTTACTATACATACCCAGGTATGTATTCTGTTGACTTAAGGGTGCAACTTTGTAAATGGACTTTATCTTCCGAACGGATGATCTAATCCTAACCAAACTTGGAACTATTGCGTAAAACAGTTTTGATTAGGATATCAAGAAATTTCAAGTCGATCCGGTTATCCAGTTTAGAGCTACAGCGTTTTCAAAACTAAAAACATACCCAGGTATGTTGCCGTTGACATAAAGGTTAAGACAAACTTTTTTGGTTTGTTACTATTAAGTACATTTTTTATTTTTAATTTTTACCACAGGCCCATGGCTATTAATTTTAGTTAATTTTAATTATTATGCGAACTCCATTTGTTTCTATATTTGTGATTTGAACGGGCTAAGTTTATTTCACTATTGTTAATATAAGACTGATTGCTGTGCAACATGTAAATAACTTCTCAGCTGATACCATCTCAGTCCATTCTCAGGGCTAGTGGTCATATTCAAGTACGTTTATTTTTTCGCCTTTGTATTCATACAAACAAATAGAAGCAGAGAACGATGCCGATCGGCTGTGAGCCGGCTAACAGCCACCGCCGGCTATTTCTGAGTTGCAGCCGCACTCAGTGGCGTCTAGTGTGGACTAGAATTTTTTATTAATAATTTTAATCAAATCGTTAATTAATTTTTGCTGCTATTAAGGTATTCTGATATTCCATTTCATTAAAAATTCATGCAAAATAGCCGACGTTAACAACAATCTATGCTGATGAAGTGCGTGGTGGCACAGAATAATGCCAGAAATTCCCCCAATTTAATTTTTCTTTTTTTCCTTAGAAAAATACATTATTAAATACCAATATTTTATTTTGTAAAAATTTAAAATACTGAAATTAATATTAATAAATATTTTTTAAGCTTCTCAAATTCTGGTGGTTAATATAATTATTTTGGCAATAGCTGCAAAATTTAACAAGTTTTCACTGATTCAAGCAATTTTATGATCAGAACTAATTTTAAAATTTTTCTGTCTAAAAACTATATATAAGATTGTTGTAGCTTGCTTGAATGTTGGCTGCTTAACAACTTGAATAAATATTTCTTCCGCCGTAAATTTGAACTCCTGAAAATTTAATTGTTATTTATTTTTTGTTAGTTGTCCTTAAAAATTTTTTACTTCAGTAAAGTCAATAAATTTGTTTGAAGTTTTTTTTTAATATTTTTTTATTTTTTTTTTCATGTAGTTTGCACAAAACTTAATTCATTTGAAATCCCCCGTCAATTTAACATTAATTTTGAAACAAATTCGTTAGCGACAATTAATGTGTGTAGTTCAGTTTTATTGAATTTGTTTGTTTTTTTTTTTCTCTCTACCATAAATTGCATATTTATTTTGCTGTCAAAGCTGGCTACCCCGCAATTTTTGTACGCGGCTTGTCTTAAACAAGTCTGATAATGGTAATTTTTGTTAGCTAAAAAATGTAGTTTACAAAAAAATAAAAAAATAAAAAAAATAAGGTCTGATTTTAAAGTGTGTGAACGAACGCATGATATTTTTAGTTTTAGTTTTTAGAAATTTTATTTAAGATTTTGTTTTTATCCAACACTGTCGTTTTCCTTGAAAAGTCTTGATGCTAAAAAAAATCTATTTAATAATTTGCTAGAAAAAAATAAAACTTAAAAAATAAGTAAATCAATTTGCGAGTTTTAATAAATATTTGAGAATTTTAAATATTTTAAAAAATTTGTTATGGAATTCAGGAGATTATATGACACAGATTTTAAGTTTCTATGAAAAGAACGTGACTTCAAAAGCATAAGAAAATATGTAAAAAAAAAATATTAGAAAAAAAAATTTCAATAAAATAGTAACTCGTTATTCTTAAGAAAACTATAATTATAATTAAATAAAATATTCTATTAACTGTAAACAAAAATCAACACTTAGTGAATCAGTATCAAATAAAATGGAAAATGTATTTACTATTCGTTACGAAGTGAAAATTAATTCAAAGGGAATTCTGTCATAGTTTTGGCAAAAATAAGTTTTAAAATTGTTCTACAAAGAATGGAAAAATTTAACGAAATACAAAAATAAAGCACAACTAAAATTTTATTACATAAAACTTTTTGCAATGCATTTGAAAAAAAAACAATTCCTCTTAATTTAATTAAAAGCTTCATGCCATCATATTTTGTACGAATGATTTTTTCACCACTTTTCTCTGTCGCATATATACGAGTAATGCAAAATATATGTGTTTTTATTAATTAACTTCCTGTCTTTGCTCTTAATTTTTTTTATCAGAGTTTCACTTTGATTTCTTACACAAAAACTCATTCATATTAATGTTTGCCTTTTCATTTCCTTTTCAATATCTTACTTCAATGTTTGGTATAATATTGGCCACATGTCTTTTTATAATTATTTCGATAAAATCTCTTTTTCTTGGCAAACCAAAAAAAATTGTTTTCTTTTCGTTTATAAAGAAAAGCTGTAAAATAAAATCCATTCCACTATAAGGATACAAAAGTTCAAAAATATGCAAGCTTGCATATTTATATCCTTTATAACAAAAAATTAATTCAATTTAAAAATATTATTTTAATACAGTAAAATTTATCAATTACATTCAATATTATGCATTGAATTTTATTTTGATCTTTGCAAGAAATAAATACTGAATTTTAAAAATATTTAATTTTGATTACAATTATGGTTTGAATGCTACGAAAATTTCTAACTACTCGTAGAATTATAATATTAAGCTTACTGGTGAATTTCAGCTTTATGAGTACAAGGATATGGTTTACGCCCATATATCCTTTATTTTTAATTGCATATTTTGGCTGTGAATATCATTAAAATGCAAACAAAAATCAATGCCAAGCTAAAAATTATACATTGGAACTATAGATTTTATTTTTAACCTTAAAAGGAATAATACACTTCTCATATATCCTGATTTTAAGAAAATTAAATTTCGTAGATAATTCTTAATAAAGTGCTCAAGAACTCTTAATTATTCCCAAATTGTAATACTCGGGCCTGTTCTGCAAATCACGATATGTCAAATCAAAGTGATTTCAAAAAATTAATTAAAGCTAAATCATTGCTTTTGTAAGTTTCACGATTTATGGCGATGAAAGTTGGAATAAAATAATCTATTATACATGACAAAAACTTAAAATACAATAAAAATCCAATAACAATATAATAGCTATTAATAGTTTGTTTTTGAAACCACCGTGATTTAAATCGCCGTGATTTTCAGAACAGGGGGGAATATCAAGTTTTTGAAAATTTGTATAGTTTGAATGGTCCAAGGACATATCAAACTCCCATATATCCTTTATATTAAATTTAAATTTTTTTCTGCACACATTATTAAAATGCAGAAAAAATGTAATGCCAAGCTTAAGATTTACATTAGAGTAATATATTTGATTTTTAACATGTATTTCTCATCCATCCTGATGCTTATTAATGAAATTTTGACTTCAATTATGAATATAGTGTACCAAAAACTCATAACTTTTTATAAAATGATAGTATTAAGCTTTTTGTGAAATTTCAGTTTAATTAATGCAAGGACATGTCTACCTCCCATATATCCTTTATACTAATTCTTACATTTTAGCTATAAATAGTCTTCAAATGCAGTAAAAATTGTTTGTTATATTTAATATCATAACAATAGAAGCTTTGTGATAAAGTGCATCCAAATTGGCACCACTAATTAGATATCTTGCAAATGACATCAATTGTTTTGCAATTATGCGTAGAAAGGTGCGAAAACTTGTAACTACTTCATAAATTATACTATAAGAATATGTAATTAATTTCAGCTCTAAGAGTGCAAGGACATGACTTACCCCCATATATCCTTTTTCTTAAACATTTTATATTTTTCCTAAAAATCATGTTTTTAAAGCAGACCAAAAATACTATGGCTCAAGAAATATTTAAAACCATGCAGTAGAAGCTCTTTGATAAAAAATTAAGAATCTGTCATAGATCCTTCCTTAATTTTAGGAATTAAATTTTTTGCAATAACTGGTATGCCACAAACGTATATTATTAATTTCAGCTCTAAGAGTGCAAGGGCCTGCATTGTTCTTACATATCCTTTTTCGTAAGCACTATTTATTTTTGTTATAATTATATTTTTAATGCAGAAAAAATAACTATTGCATAAGAAACATTTAAAATATTATGGTAAATAGTCTATGATAAGGTTCTCTTATATTTGCACCATCAATGATATATCCTGTCATATATCGTTAACTTTGGGAACTGTGTTTTTTTTAGTAATTATGAGTAGAAAGCTGCGAAACCTTATAACTACTTCTCAAATTATGCCATAAGAATAAGTGATTAATTTCAGCTCTGATGATGCAAGAATATGCTTTGCTGCCATATATCCTTTTCGCGTAAGCATTACATGTTTTTGCTAAAATTATATTTTCAGGCAGAAAAATTGCCATTTCTTAAGAAATATTGAAAATCATACATTATAAGCTCTGTGATAAGTTCTCTTAGATTGACACCAAAAATTAAATATCCTTAATTTTGGGATTTAGATTTTTTTGCAATTCTGAGCAGAAAGCTTCCAAACCTTGTAACTACTTCCTAAACTAAATCATAAACACATACAATTAATTTCAACTCTAAGGGTGCAAGCACATGCCTTGCTCCCATATATCCTTTTTCCTAAACATTATATATTTTTGCTAAATTAATGTTTTTGAGGCAGAAAAAAATGAGTTTTGCTTGAAAATTATGTAGTAGAAGCTTTGTGATAAAGTTTGCTTAGTTTGACAACAACAATTATATATCTGTCATATGTCCTTAGTTTTGGAAGTTTTGTTTAATTTTGTAATTATGAGTAGAAAGCTGAGAAACCTTGTAACAACTTCCTAAATTATGCCATTAAACTATGCATTTGATTTCAGCTCTAAGGGTGCAAGGACATGCCTTGCTCCCATATATCCTTTTCCCTAAGCATTATATATTTTTGCTAATATTATATTTTTAAGGCAGACAATATTAACATTTTTCCTAGAAATTATAAATCTGACTCTTATACTAATTTTGACTCTGTTCATTGAAAGGTGTCACTTAACTTTTATATATCCTGAATTTTTCATATTGGTTTTTAGCTGCAATTCAGATCTCTAAGTAGTAAATATAATTCATTCCTTAAAATATTATCGCAGAAAAATATGTTAAAAATTTCAATTCGATTAGCGCAAGGATATGTCTGTCTCTGGAATATCCTTTTTATAATTTTTTTTTTTTTTTTTTTGTAAAAAGTATAATGAGAATAACAAAAAAATTTATAGTCATATTTTGCCATTTAATTTGAAGTTTTATAAATTTAATTGTTGTCGGTGCAAGGATGTGGTCGCTTCTTAAAAATTAACTTGCACTTGTTCTCTTAAAGGAGGTCAACCACAAAATTTTGCAGTTTAAATTTTTTGCAAGAAAACCACAAGAAATGGTCATATCTATATACTGTAAAATTTTACATTCTTTTCTGTACTCGTTCGCCAAAGAAAAATACAGCTGCGTCCTTCTTTACGATATAAGAGTTTGTTTAAAAAAAACACAGTTTAGCCTCTAATGAAAATATTAAATTTTGAGTTGACCCGCTTCAGAGGCACAAGTTTAATATGTTGACTTTCAAAAAAGAACTTGCGGTTACAATTATGATTAGATTGCTTTCGGCATAATATTATTAAACTATTTGCTTAGATTTATTAAAGTAAACGCGTCGATGCAAGGACTTGCTTAATTCAGATATGTCCTTAAACTTAATAAATGAATCTCAGCTCTAATTATAAATCAAATTAAAGGGACACCTGTAATTGACTTTCTTGCCGGCCTTCATTTAAACTCCATTTATACTTGTAACTAAATTTCCTAAATATCATATTATAAGGCACTATGAGAAATTTAATCTAGGTTCAGTGGTCATTGACCCTATGTACAATATTATAAGACACTCATTTACAACTAAATATTTCTATGATTTGTTTGATTGTACTAATAATAATTTGCTGTTTACGATGCTTTGCCAAAGAAAAAGTATAAATATCAAAAGAAAAATATTTAAGATGATTTGTTTTTATTGGTACCAGAAACATATCAATTTTTCACTCAAACAAATCTAGACACATGAAAAAAAATCAAAACGAAAAAAAAATAGAAAAACAAAATAATCCAATAAAATCAGTAAATTAATGACATCAAATAGATTTTCACACAAACAAACAAAAAAAAAAAAAAGCTTTGAGTTGTGGGAAATTTATATGGTTTCTCTAAATAATTCTAAAAGTTTTTCTTGGTGGGGAAAATAAAAGAAATATAGAGAAAAAAACCTTGGAAAAAATTATATTGCTTAAACAAACACTGGGCAAATTTTAAGTAAAAATATGAAACAAGGTAGAGGGCTTTATAGTCAGCTGCAAAGAATTGGTTAAGCGCTACAAGCAAGCACACAGTGATTAATAGGCAAAAAAAATTTTAAAATTTTTTAACATATAATTTAGGTTCATAACTTCAATTGAAGTGTTTAAAAGTTTATAAAAAAAATTGTTGCTTCATGTACATATGTACATACAAATAACTTTTCCACGCATGTTGTAGCGTGCAATAATAAATTCATTTATGGCCAAGTTAAAAAGTGCTTGATTTATAATTTTTTTTTTCTTTTTATGAGGTCATAAGTGGCCATAAAAATTTATAGAAACATTTGCAAAATGTTTGTTTATATTTAGAACTAAATTACCATTAATAAATTAGACAACACGATAAGCAAACAATTTATTATGTTTTATTTACACAAGTAAATAATAATGTTAATAAAATGCTTTACGTTTTTAATTTATTTATTCCCTCATGCTCATCGAGCAGAAAAAGCTTATGGGATCTTTTTAAGATGCTTGATTTAGCAAAGAAAGTCCAAATTTTCCAATTATAAAAAAAGGAAATATTTTTTTTTTAAATATTTCCTAAATTATTTTGTTGTTATTGCTTAAGCAAGCAACCCACTGTATGCTTTTAAGTTTGCTAAGCAAAATCTGGACCTTTGCTTACTTTCATTTTTGCTTTTGTTGTCAGTTTTAAATAGTTTTTAAGAAGAAAAAAATATTTAAAAACAGTTCATTGAATTTTTATGTTAATTCATGTCATTATAAACAGACTTTATCATGGCTTAAACGATTTTTTTTTGTAACAACATACGAGTATACTGTATGCCCTTCAGTGAAGTCACAAAAAAATCAACTAAAAAATCTGCTTACACCCAGTCTTCATATAGAAAACATTAAATATTTGCAAGAGAGCTAAACACTGAAAATGCGTGTCGCTCATACATAATCAACCCAAAAAATTATTCAATTAATGAATCACTCACTCACTCGCTCACTCACTCACTGTTGCCGACAGTAATCATTCATTTAAAAGCATAAACTTCCTTAATACTCATACAAGAAAAAAATTAATCATAGAATGAACGGCCATGGCTCTTAAAACAAAAAGAAACAAATTCTAAACAAAGTCACTTGACAATATTTTAGCCAGACTTTAGCAATTTTTTAAAACTAATTTGATTAAGTTTTTTTTAAAGATTTTTTCAATTTACAAGCTCGCTTGCTCAACTTCGTATGAGTTGTTTAATCGTCTAATTATACAATATTGATTGTATTTTAGCTGTTAATAACTTTCATACAAAAGTGTTTTCTAATTATATGATTGAATTAAATATGTTTTCCAAATAATTGTATTGAGACCAAGTCTGGGAGTATTGCATATGCTAGACTAATTTCATAAAAATCTTTTAAGTATGTGATAACTAACATCAGAAAAGAATTTCATCTTAGCAATAAATTTTGATATAATAAATTTCAATTAGATTCAATTTAAAACAAGTAAGAGTGCTATATTCGGCTGTGCCGAATCTTATATACCCTTTACCAAAGTGCGTTTATGTAGTATAGAGATACATACTCAAGCACATACTTACTTTTATGTACAAAGAAAAAAATAATAATTTTCAAACCCTAGAATCATAATTTTAGATTTTTTTGATTACTTATACCAATCTAGTAGTTCTTAAAAAAATATAGAAAGTGTGTTAAGTGAAAAAAAGGAAATTCAAAAAAAATGTTTTTTAAATCACAAGGATATGCCCAATGTGTATGCAAAGTTTCAATAGGGTAGCTGGTGCTTTTAATTTTTGGATTTTCCGATTGAGTAAATCAATTACTATTTGTGTACAAAATGTCAGCTCTCTATATAATAATATTACTTAAAATTTTCATGAACCTGGCCCCGCTGACTTTTATATCTGCTAGTGCTTATGGTTCATGCAAAGTTTAGTATTAAAAAGTTGATAAGAAATACCTGAGTATTAAACTAAAAACTGCTAAGCCGAAGTATCTGAACGAAAAAGCTAAGTCCCCTAACGTTTCTGGTTTGTTGGCGTAGACGAGCGACTTCACATATCCCCAAAGAAAATAATCCAATGGTGTCAAATCATACGATCTTGGTGGCCAATTGACAGGTCCATTCCGCGAAATTATGCGCTCATCGAATGTTTCCTTCAATAAATCGATTGTGACGTGCGCTGTGTGGCATGTAGCGCCGTCTTGTTGGAACCACAACTCATCCACATTCATGCCATCCAATTCGGGAACAAAATAGTCGGTTATCATGGCTCTATACCGGTCTCCATTAACGGTAACTGACTCTCCAGCATTATTTCGGAAGAAGTATGGCCCAATGACTCCACCAGCCCATAGAGCACACCAAACAGTCAGTTTTTGTGGATGTAATGGCGTCTCAAGGGTCTCATGTGGATTCTCTTCACTTCAAATGCGGCAATTTTGCTTGTTGACGTAGCCATTCAACCAAAAATGAGCCTCATCACTGAACAAAATTTTGCGATGAAAATCAGCATCGAGATCAATCTCATTTTCGGCCCATACACCAAAATCACGACGCATTGCATGGTCTCGCGGCTTTAATTCTTGCACAAGCTGGATCTTGTAAGGTCGCAAGCCAAGATCTTTGCGCAAAATCTTCCATAAAGTTGATGGACAAAGCTCCAATTGCTGTGCACGGTGGCGAATCGATTCATTCGGGTCCTCTTCAACACTTTGCTCTACAGCGGCAATTGTTTCTTCGGTGCGCACTGTTCGACGTCTCTGCGGATGCGTATTATCACATAGAGTAAACGTAGTGCGAAAACTATCCATGGTTAACCGAATTAATTGCTCTGATGGACGATTATGTCGACCATAAAATGGACGGAGCTTGCGGTAAACTTCGCGAACTGAACCATTATTTTCGAAATAAATTTGCACGATTTGCAAGCGTTGTTCTTTTGTCAACCTGTTCATGATGAAATGGCAAACCAAACTAAATATTAATCACTTGACAGCTGACAAAATGGCCGCCAGTTAAAAAAGTGATGCCAACTTAAAGTTCTATACCTCAATAAAAAACACCCATTACTAGTGTATAATTATATCTTTAGATTTTATCAGCATTACCCCTCCCCACTATTCCTAACTCAAAATTTTGTTGTGAGCAGCGCTTATAATTCATGCTAATTTTCTTTTAAGATGTGCTAGACCGATGTAGATTAAACACAAGGCTAACATTTTATGTGAGTGAACACGCCCAATTTTTAAGGTGATGCAAGATTTCACTAAATTGGCTTGAATTAAAAGCTGTATATTAAGTATTTAGTTCAAAATAATATTAGCGTGGCCCCGCCCATTCTGAAAAAAATGTTTGGGTTTTAAAATGTTTCTAGTTTGTTTCTCACTAAGACCTACTTGTATATCAAATTTCAGCTCCTTAGCGCAACTTTTAACTTTTAATTTTTATGGGCGTAACGCCGCCCACTTTTCCAAAGTCAAATTTTTTTTGGATCAATGCTTATTATTCGTGTCTAGTTTCGTTACAAACGGATAATAATAGCTACATAAATAGTATATCTAAATATGCTGAGCGGCAGGGCATTAAAATGAGGTTTAAATTGTATGGGCGTATCAACGCCCACTTTTTTAATGAAAAATTTATATCCTTGCATTACCGCAGTATATATGCCGAGTTTCAATGAAGCGCCTTAGATTAGCATTTTTAATTCTGACCTTTATGGGCGTAGCCCCGCCCTCCTGGCTAAAATTTCCGAATTTTCAGTTTTTTTTATTTTATTTCTCTACTAGACCTAGCTCTGTATCGAATTTCAGCTCAATAGCACAAATTTTAATTCTTATGGGCGTAGCCCCGCCCCCCTGGTAAAATTTTCCGAGTTTTCAGATTTTTCTAGTTCATTACTCACCTAGATCTACTTGTGTACCAAATTTCAGATCTCTAGCTATAGCGGAAGTGCTTCATCAATTTGATGAGTGAGTCAGTGAGTCAGTGAGTCAGTAAGTATGTCTTAAAATACGCACTTTTTGCACCTTCATATCTCCGAAACCTTTCATTGTAAAACTTTCAAACTTTGCATATGAGGTAACATGAGTTCATTCTAATTATGGTTTAAATTTTATAATTTTACAATTGCGGGGAACAAAGTTATGAGGGGGGTAAAAACAGCTCGAATGGCTTCCTGTAAATATACACACTGCGTGCATTGCCCGGAACTTGGCCTGGCGCACTGCCGTGCGCCTAGATTCATACAATCTATATAAAGTAAAATTTGTAACAACATTTTTATATTTATTTTTATATTTAAATTTGTTATTTTTCAGTTAAATTTATTTTTATACATTGTAAAAAAAAATTTGTCTGTTTTATTTAATTTTTTCTGCAAATTATTTCATAGATCTAAAAAACATTTTATTTAATATATAAAAATAAATTAGTTGTACCTTTTAGTTATTTTTTTTTCTGAAATATTTAAATTAATTTTTGGGATTTTTTTTTTGCAGCGTCAAATAAAACTTTTACTAATTTTTTTTAGAAAATTAGATAAGAATTGTTATTGATTCATTTAATTTATTTTCTGATAATACAAAAAATTTTAGTGAATGTGTTTGTAAATTATAAAACAAATTTGCTGAATAATACAAAAAAAATCTGCAAAAATGTTTTTCTGTTCCTATTAATACATTTGACTGAAAATATTTTGAGTTTCAGTTAACTTTTTTCTCTAATGCCATAATAAGTTAACTAAAAATAAATTTTTGTTTACAGTTAAATTTTTACAAAATTGTTATCATAATCTACAAATTTCTTTGTACGTCCGCATTCATACAAAATATTTACTGATTCAATGAATTTGGTTACTGAAAACGAAATTTAGTTTTTTCTGTGTATACCTGTAAAAAAAATGTTAGTTTATTTATGTGATTTTTAAAAAAGCTACAGCATATTTAATTTTTGCTCATTTTATTTCAATGTGCGATTTCTTTTGGAATTAAAACTTAATATGACTTTCGATTTAATAAACTTAAAATTTTTATTTCCAATTAATATGGTACCACAATTAAGTAACATCTCTTATAAGAACAAGGAATACTTTGAATAAAAATCACTCAAAGCTTAAAACTAGACTTAAGCACTTTTTCCTTATTTTTCACAGAAATAATATGATCTCTCTTTGGCCAAGTTCTAGTTTTTATTTCCGCACTAATTGCCAAGTTGGACTTGGGCCAGCACAAACTCTGGATATCAATTTCAATTGCAAGAAATTTTTTAATTTTTTTTTAATGATTCTATACGAATACTTTTTAAGTTGTGAGACTCTTTAACTTTTCTTTTTTTTTCTTCTAGTGTAGTTTTATTTATATAAGGATTTTAGTTTTTCTCTGCATGCTTCATTCTTATGAAATAAAAGAGCAACAGCACAAACAAACTCAATTACAAATTCTTCTGCATCTGTGGTAGGTTTTTGTTCTAGATTTTCTTATTTTTTTGCACTAGTAGCAGGGATCTATTACAATGAATATTACTGTCAAGTGTCAGTTTTTATGTAGATAATAAAAAAAAAACATTTTTGAAATGCATTAAGAGAGAAGGCTGCCTCAGTAGCACTTTGAAAATGTTCTTTATCAGATGTCCAAAGCTGGGGCTAAATATTTCAATAGAGTTTAAGGCTGGTGAGGAGTTATTACGGAATTTCTGGATCTCATGCAAACTGTATGTTAAACGAACTTACGCAAATTAAGGTGGGTAAATTTCATAAAGAAATTTCCTTTTGCTAGTACGCAACTTCAAAAATAAAAGTATAAGGAATTTTTGAAATTTGTTGCATACCTTAGGGATGTTATATATATATATATATAATTGGTGACTTTTCAGTCAACTTTTTTGACAAGAATTCTCAACAAGAATTCCGTGACCAAACAATTTTATTATCATTAATTTTTGTTTAAACTGACTGCAGGAAAGTCCTCACTTATATTTATAATAGACACCCCTAAGATAGGCAATAAATTTCAAATTTCCATATAATGTTCGTACTAGCAAATGGAAATTTCCTTATCAAATTTACCAATCTAAATTTTCTAAGTTTTTTTTTTATGCAGTTCATATGGGAACCTGAATTTCAATAAGAACTCGTTACCAGACTTTAAGCCCAGTACGGAGTTTTTACGGAATTTCACGTTTGTAAATTTACATTTATACCTACACGCAAAAATAATCGTGTAGCCTTTTTTGTATAGAATTATGTTTGCATACACACAAATTAATTAATTTACAATTTAATGAAAATTGGAAATGTCAAAAATTCAGTTGACTGAAAAAAGTTTCCACTTATATTTATAACATCCCTAACATAGGCAATAAATTTCAAAATTCCGTGTACTTTTCCTTTGAAAGTCCATACAAGAAATTGCTTTATGAAACTTAGTCACTATTCACACTATGCCTTTTTAGCCTGCCTTGTATTGACAATTTCCTTTTGAAACCCCTACGAAAAGTCACACACATTTACATTAATAGCTGATTTACATTAAGCATTTTTTCATGAAATTCCATGAATTTTGTTGCATGCAACTTTTTCTAAAGGTTATTGCAGCGCTATAAAAGAGCATGTTATATAAAAAATAGCGTAGAATGAATCTCTGATGTATTTTTGACAACTTTTTTGATATAAGTTGCTCCTCCAGGCCTCCTATTGACAAATAAAAAATTTTCATGCAACTAATTTCATGAAAAAAATGCTTAATGTATGTAAATCAGGTATAAGCCTTTTTTATTCATGCCTTTTTGACATTTATATACACGTTTACGAAAGAAGCAAAGAGAAATGTCATAAATCCCCTCGAATTTTCATTTCGTGCCTTTTGTTCTACACCGCAAGCTTCTCACCTCCTCTTACCAATAAACTAAAAAAGCCTGCCTGCACAGGCAAGCAGAAAAGGCATAGTGTAAATTGCGTCTTAGCAACCTGAATTTCAGTAATTTTTTTTACATACAGTTTGTATAAGAACCTGAAATCCCGTATGAAGTCCTTACCAGGCTTTAAATGGAAATAGTTTTGAAATTCATTCGATACTGAATGCCCCAGTTTTGCCCCCGAATATATGCTTTAATTTCTGTCAAAAATTTTGTGCAGAAAAATTTTTTTATATACAAATCGTCGGTTGGTAATTGGTTTGCTGCAGGCATATTGTATTTTGAATATACGGTGCCGCAAACCAAAAACCAACCGACGATATATAAAACCACAAAAAAGTATTTGTCCGTTTAGAATTCGTTTGCGAAATTTTTGTTTAAACCTTTAAATCATTATTGCTATAAATAAATAAATGTAACTCTTAATTTATTTATAAAAATGCTTTACTCCATAAACAGCAAGAAACTATTGTAGAGCACCATAAGTTTCCAGTCAGAACTTTTGTATTACATAGCAAAACCTCTTTTGATTTTCTTTTGGTCTGTTGAATTTATTTACTTCCTTCATCCTTTTAATTAAGTACTTTATGCTCTAAATCAAATTAGCAATTCCCTCAAATTACATTACAATTATTTTGCTCAACTGCTTATAAACGATTATTCAAAGAAATTGCTGTAGCTTTGTTGTAAATATCTTGAAGAAGGCTGCTTGTTAAACCTACAGCAACTATTATAAAAAACCACAATGTTCTCCTAAAAGCAGGCCAATAAATTTTCCAACAATTTTACTATTCTAAAGCAAACACATCATCAGACATAAAGACACTCCTGCACTTTAAGCAAAAGCAGCTTAAAGTTCAAATCATGTTATAAACTCTACATTTCTAATCTGTTTAAATTGCAATGACCGCACGAAAATTGTGTGTCTTGTTTTAGAATGTTTTAGTAATTAAATGCTTTTAATTTTCTTTTTTTTTTTTTTTGCTTTCTTTAACAAGACATACTTTGGCCTGGCACAGTAGAAATCTAAAACAACAATAGCAAGAATATTTTTTTTCAAATTGCTTTTGTCTTGTACATTTCAATTTACAATTGTTTAATTGTTGTGTGTGAGTGTTTGGGTATTATACTCAACTCTATCATGACAATTATTTCTATCTACTTTTTAACTTACTTCGTTTTGGGTATATAGAGCAACTGAAAGCATAAAGTTAATTTTATATAAAAAAGACTAAAATTTTACTTTAAAACTTGAAATAAGTTTAAGTTGTATTGCACCAGAGAAAGGTTAAAATTGTTTAGCCTACTTTTGGGAAGATCTTGTATAAAATATGTGTTTAGATATAATTAAACCACAATTAAAAATAGCAATAAACTCTTAAATAAAGGAAAACACATATATATATATATATATATATATATATATATATATATATATATATATATATATATATATATATATATATATATATTTAATTAAAAGAAAAAACCAGACATTTTGCTTTAAAATTTAAAACAAGCTTAAGTTGTATTGCACCAGAGAAAGATTAAAATTGTTTAGCCTACTTTTGGGGAGTTGTTGCATAAAATATCTGCGGATACAATATAATACACAATTAAATATAGCAATAAACTCTTAAATAAGGGAAAACATAAAGTTAAATTTAACTAAAAGAAAAAACTGCTTTACTTACTTTAAAACTTGGATTAAGTTTGAATTAGTTTACACCAGAGAAAGGTTAAAATTGTTTAGCCTACTTTTGGGAAGATCTTGTATAAAATATGTGTTTAGATATAATTAAAGCACAATTAAATATAGCAATGAACTCTTAAATAAGGGAAAACATAAAGTTAAATTAAAATAAAAGAAAAAACACTAGAAATTTTACTTTAAAATTTGAAATAAGTTTAAGCTGTGTTAAACCAGAGAAAGGTTAAAATTGTTTAGCCTACTTTTGGGGAGTTGTTGCATAAAATATCTGTTTGGATATTAAATTAAATTAAACCACAATTATATATAGCAATAAACTCTTGAATAAGACATAATGTATTTAAGTATTTAAAAAAAAATATTTATAAAACAATTATTAAATTAATTCTCTGCTCTAACTTTATAGAATAAAATGAACATAAAATACGAAAAGACGGTCAAACATTAAAAACATTATAATATTACAAATGAAACAGCAGATAAATAAGAAAATATATAAAATATTTGTTAATGTTTTTTATGAGCTTATTAAAGTTTTTATATGATTGATCTTGTGGATAACATAATTTTTTAACTTCATCTCGTTGCAAAAACCTTCTCACAACATACATACAAAAATTATGCAAAGATTTACAGTTTTAATTGTATTAGTCTAAGGACAGTGGGACGCTTTCTCACAAAAAAAAGTTGAGCAACTAATGCTTGGTTGCTTGTAGTGCTGTTAAAACAATCCGAATATATGAATCGGATAGAGAAATTTTTATGAAAATCACCTAAAAAATAATTCTGCCAAATTTATGGGATATAAAATTAAAATTCAATAGGCGTGCCTCTGCCCATTTTTTTAAATCCAAGATCTTGTTTTGTAAAAATCGGTAAAGTAGAACTACCTAAAATAAAATATTAGATTGCAATGGGCATAACTCCGCCCATTTTTAAATAAAAGATTGTGTATACTTTAGAGCTCAAGGTGTATGTTAAATTTCGTAACAATCCTTTAGGTAGAACCGCGTGAAATATTATAATAAATTTTAATGGACGTGACCCCGTCCATTTTTTTCAACTTTAAAATTGCGTAAAAGAACAAAAAGGTGCTTGCTAGGTTTTGCAGCAATCAAATAAGTAGAATATCACAAAATTAAATAAAAAGTTGTGGGCGCGTTGCTACCCACTTTTTTACAATCGGACCAATGGGGAGCTATACCCTCTCAGACAAAAAACGAATTTTTGCAATCGGTCAAAAATGAATCGAGTTATGAAGTAACAATATCAATAACATCCTCTTTTTTAAATCCCTTAATAAGTGCGTTTTATAGAAAAATTTCAGTCAAGTCGGCTGATGTATCAACAGCGTTCCAGTTTTAATTTTTTTCTTTTCGGGGGATAGACTGTTAATTTATCTAAGCAAATTACAATAAGGATATTCGTATATGTACCGAAAGTAATGATGCAATCAAATCTCTATCGGATGTATACACAACATCTATTTTGGTTTATGAATGCCTGGTTTCTCTTAATAAGATAATGAGATATCCTAATCTAGAGTTTATCTGGGTGCTGAGGCATGAAAGTGCTTTCTAAAATAATATAGTGAACGGGCTAGCCAAAGATAAAGTTCAGCTGTCAAGCCGTTATACCGCATTTCTTCGAAATGTTGCCAGTCACAAATAGAACAGCAGCTCTCCACACTTGGGCAGAATAGATGGTCAAACGATATTACCTGCTCTACCTTAAAATTCACTTGGCCACGACACAATCTAAGACCATAAACCAGCCTTGTACACTAACAGCAATACTAGCAGGATACATGGCTATAGATCAACAACATCCAATCTATATGCACAGTATCCTCCAAACTTTTACAAGGCAAGAGAGCGTTTATGCTTTCACACCGACGAGAGCACAATAGCCAATCAGATCTCGGCGACAACAATGCTTGCTCTTACTTAAAAAAAAGGACAAATTTAATTTAGAGCTTTCAAAGTTGTTTGCCTCAGTTACAAATGTCAGAGTATGTGTATTTGGACGTAGCTAGTATAGATACCAACAGATTAAATCTCCCGTGTTAAGATTTATGTAGAATTTGTCGTGACAAGGAGAAGAAAAAGAAAAAACAGTCTCTAACTTTCTGTGTCACTTCCCCGTTCTTGGTGATAACAGGGCGTTCGTTCGTATGATTTACATTTCTGCGGGAATTTACAGAGATGCAAAGCAAGTGGGATGATGAAAGGAAAAACTATCCCATGTCAGGCAGGCTGTAAAACCTAACCTAACCTAATCATATGTATTTGTAAATTAATAATCTAATAATAAATATCTAATGTCAACAGCACCTAGATCAAAGAATTAAAAATTTATAAATTAACTTCTACTATAAAATAACTAATTCGAAACAAAATTGCTTACTATGAAAAACAAATTATTAGTTCTATTACCGAAAAAAGCTTTCATTGCTAATATTTCTTTTTCTTTTTTATATTAATAACAAATTTATTTAGCTAAAAAGCATAAGATTCATAATCTATGATATTTGTTTTGATATCAAAAGGAATTTCTTTTTGGTTACATTTTAATTTCCTGACATACGCATTCGTTTTTCAATCTATAATGACTTCTGCTTGGGCAAATTTCATATACACGCACTACTCTTGATAGCAAAAATAAAAATATAAAAAATATAAAAAATATATCAATTGCATTTATTTAATGTAATTTATAAAAAGAAAAAGAAAAGATATTTTCATCAAAAATTGTTAAACCATGACACTAGAAAAAATATGTGAAATATCATAAGATTTGTAGAAAAAAAAATTAGCTACGCTACATTTTTGTTTTTTTTTTCTTTGTTATTGTTTTCATATGACAAGATAGTGATGCCTGCTCTGCTCTGCTACAGATATTGCTATTTTGAACAGAAGAGTGAGATAGAAAGTATTTATATTATACTACTGAAAGTATGCAACTTTTTTCTTATTGAAGAAATTGAAATTGATAATGTCTTATTTTTGTCTTGTTTTCGTTTTCAGTTTGTTATCAAAGACTGAATTTATATCAAGAAATATTTTATTAAATACTTTTAATTTTTTTCTCTAATTGGAAAAGAGGGCAAATTCTTTCGAAATGTAATACTAAAAAACATACAAATTCAATTCATTCATTTTCTTTCGTTGCGAACAAAAGAATAGACCTACAGTATTTTTTCAATTCTCATTACAGCCCAGTACGGAGTTCTTACGTACCTGCAATACAAGTTGTCAATCGAACAAATTCTGCTGACATCGTGGGACAGGCCGTAATTTTTGTTTCAGTTGACTGTAAAGAAACTCCAGTTATATTTATAACTTCCTTAAGATAGGCAATAAATTTCAAAAATTCCTTATATTTTTCTTTTGAAAGTCCGTACTAGCAAATGCAAACTTCTTTATAAAATTTACAAACCTGAATTTCCGTAATTTTTTTACATCATACAGTATATATGGAAACCTGAATTTCCGTAAGAAAATATAGAAAAAAGTTTTATATTTTTACCCAGCAAAAAATAAATGAACTTTCAAAATGAAATGTGTTTTCATGATTTCTTGAGCACCTATTTCTTCGGAGGCATTCTGAATATCATCGTAAATAAAAGACATTGAAATAAATATCTATCGAAAAATTGACAAATTTGCATAAAACAAGTCTTATATCCCACAAATAATAAGATGTAGAGCTGCAAAACTATCGATAGTCGCTCCACTCGATAGTTTCGATAGTTTTATGTAAAAATATCGATACTATCGATAGTATCGAATAGTTTTATAAACGTTGCCACATAACCTACATTTGACTCGAAAAAAAACCAGAGTCCTCAACATTTTCATTAGTATATAAAAATATATCCAGCCTTTTTTCGATTTTATCGTAAGCGGCATATTATCGAAAATATACTTTTTTTATTGAACTTAAAATTTTATGGGCCTACCCATGGTTTAGAATTATCAAAATGCAAAAATTGTTGATAACTTTTAAGACACTAACTGTAAAGTTTTATCGTAAGAGACGATTGGCGGCCGTCGCGATATCAGTACTACCAAAATTTATCTTTGTGTCGACGATGTTGAATGTATTAAGATACTTGTGACTACTATTTGTCGAATAACACTTGGATTTATAAATTAATTCATATACATACATATGTAACTATTTAAGTACTTATGTATACAGAAGCAGGGATGCAATGTCATATTTACAAATTGTACTAACTTTCAAAAAAAATTTTAATTTTTTCAGTACGATTGTACCTCATTCTTTATTTATATTTTTTTAATACTTGTGCTTTTTAATTAACTAAAAATCAATTAACAAAACGCCAGAAGGTGCACAAAGAATATTAGTTGCTGGGATCTGAATATAAAAGTAACATTTACGATATACTACGTTTATAAACTTTTTTTTATTCGATTGTTCACAGTCGATGCAAATAGTCGGCTTCTCTCCTTGGTAGGAAAATAAAATTTCCACATTTGCAGATGAACTTGGAATAAATAACATTCCTCCAGCAATTCTTTAAGTACCGGAAAACATCGTTTGATTTACTTGATTTTCTAATGCCTTCGAGCTAAAGATTAACCCCCTTGTGCAAAAAAATAAGTGAACGTTAAAACCGCTTTTTCTATGGAAATTTTTTTTAATGTACACTTCAAGAACGCATTAATTTAATGCTATTTTTGGCATGTAATATAATATAAAGAGATTCCAGTAGTGCTAAATGGGTCATTGCGGTGCTACGGTACTTTTGGCATTCAAATAGCGCTAAAACTATACAATTATACCAACTTTTCCATCGCTGTACAAAAGCCTAAATCAACTACGGATAAATTGCTTCAAAGCTGCCGGCTACTGTTTAGTGACTTCGATTATATTTACTCTTTTAATTACTTGTTTTTTTCTTGCCGATAGTATCGATAGTGGAAAAAACTATCGATATTTCATTTACAACAAAACTATCGATACTATCGATAGTACTATCGATAGTTTTGCAGCTCTAATAAGATGTCTTTTGTATCCCGGCTGCAGCAAATATTTTTTTATTTTTGTTTGTTTTGTATTTAGCTTAAAAAAAATGTCAAGGAATCAGGAAACTTGCATGAATTCAGTTTATTCATTTTAATGGAGATCAAAATACTTAGATTCCCACACAAATACATTACCTCTAATGAAATACTAATGTAAAAATTATGTACGTTTCACCTAAATCGTACCAGCTTATTATCACTTGAAACCATGATTCAGTGTACATGATTTGTCTTTTTCTTTTTTTTGTTCGGACACCTAATGTGTCTTAAAAACTTTAATTTCGTTTAAAACAGCTTGAAAACACAATGTTGCCATTTGGCAACAAACTCTTATTTTTTCGGCTAATGGAAAATTTCTTCGTTTCGTGCAATTTGTTATAAACTTCAGTGTAATTATCTATTTTTATGTCTGTTTGAACCAAAAACAACAAACATAATTAAGGAAATTATATATAACTAGCTGAGCCCGACAAACGTTGTACTACCCTCAATTATGCTATATTTTTTTAAACACAAATTACTTCACACGGTGATCACTTGTTGGGTCAGAAATAAAACAAAAACCTACCGGGTATTGATCCGAACCTGTGTTGAAAATTTCAGCCCTACAGCTCTTATTGTTCCAGAGATCGTGCGTTATAACCTTTTCACACTTACTCACATCTTTGAGGAATGCGTGGAATATGTTGAAAATTGAAAAAACCTGTTCACATTACAACATCTTTCATCTGTCATGTATTATAATACTATTTTTACGAGTGTGAGCAACTAATAATTAAATAATAAAATTCAATTTAAAAATTCAGTAGAAATTGATTTAATTGCTGGCTCCTGAGGAGCAGAAACAAATAATGCTAGAAATTATGTAGAAATTATGACAGCGGACAATGATGATAAAGATATATTAAAAATTTTATCCGCAAAGATTTTGCGTAGACATTTGCAACTATTTTTATGTAATTCACATATTTCGATTTGGAAAAATATATAACACATTTTAATATATGCCTACATATACATACATATGTATATAATAAAATCTTAGAGTAATTACGGATCTTTTTTGGGAAAGATATTCGAAAATGTAGCTTTGAATGTATGTACATATGTACATGCATATGTAGATATACATACATACATACATACATATGTATACATTTTTATAGTATGTATGCATGTATGTATATATTTGTATACATTTTTTCTAGTGATGACACTAAAATAATCGAAAGATGGTGAATGGAACAAAGTGAGATAGGAACATCTTTTGAAGATGTTGAAAGATGTTAAACATTCAGCCCTGTATAATTGTTATGGGAAGATGTTATCATCTTGCTAAATTGATGAAAGATGAAAGATGTGAGTAAGTGTGAAAAGGCTATTAGAAACAAACTCACACTACGATTTTTTATATATATATACATACATATATAGATTGGTTTTATTTTTTAAGGCTTAATCTATGATTTCGTAAGGCTATTTTCATTTTGCAAAGAATTATTATTAAATAATTTTTTTATTTTGTTCAACAAACACACAATCCCCGAAGCGATTAGCTGGTCTATGGCGGGAATCGAACCCACAACCTCTATACTGAGACAACAACAGTAAACTTTTCTCAATTTTTCAAAATCAAAAGTCAGGCATTTAAGGTTATTGCGGTTTTTCTAATTGTGATGAATTTATATATACCTAAAACTTTAATTGAATCCGTCTGAATTTATTTTAATTTGAATCATATTGTCACTTTTTCTCTTAACATGAAAAATAATTGTATACTTCAAGGGATATGAGTGGGAGTTTTAATGTGATATTAACATAATTGGAGTAGACTTAAAAAACAATTTTGCACTGTTACAAAATCTAAAGAAAGGAAGATAATAAAGCTAAAGCCAGCATGTAACACTCACTTATAATAATTTCAATTATCTTCAGTATTTTAAGATAATAGAGTGTAAAGTAGTTATACGACACGTTTTATATTTGGGGGCGACACTAAGGGGCTGTTTGTCTAAATGCGAACGAAGAACGTTTCGATCGAATATTAGTATTGGAAACAAAAACAAATTTGAGTTTTTTGCTTTTGTTTCTAATATAAATGTTCGATTGAAACGTTCGTTCGCATTTAGACAAAAAGGCCCTTAAAATAAGCTTTCCCTAAAATAATATTATATAAATCGTTACATCAGCAGTAAAAGTCATGAAATCCATTAATAATATTTCCAAAAAAAAATCTAATAGAAGTGTCATCAGTTTTAAGAACATTTATACATAATTTCAGAATAAATCATATACAGGAATATGTTAAAAGCTTTAATAGTAAATGTCTGTTAGAATTAGTAAATATTTCTTCATAATGCATGAAGTAAAAAAAATATACAGAAAACTTCTAGCCAAAATAAGGGCTTTTAAAAGCATTTAGTACATAAATCACTAGTTGACATTAAATAAATATATTAAGTGAAAGCAACATATTGCCAGACATGTTTTTAGTTTGTTACAAAAGATATTTTTACTTGTAAAATTTATCAGCAAAAAAAAAAATAAATATAAAAAGAAGCAGTAAAAAATTATCATGTAAATAAATTTGGGCATATTTTATTATAATTTTTAGCCTGGTTTTCTTTTGAGGGTGGTTATATTTGCATAATCAATACACGTTTTATTAGGCATGTGGGTTTTTATATTTTTGTTTTAAATTAAAAGGTGGCGTAATACTAAAAATAAATTGTTTAAATAGAGCAGAAAAAAATATCCCATGAGAAAAAGGATTATAGTCTATTATTTTTTATGAGACCGTCTCGAATCTTTTAAAGCAGGCTTTTAGTTTAAAAAACTGTCTCTGCTTGTTAGCAAATTTAACACGCCATAAATTACTAAGGCTTTAGTTTGAAAAAATAAATGAATATTGCTTTTTTTCATCCACAAATAAATTGACAACATAAAAATTTATTTTTGTTTTAGGGGGAGCACGCGTCTAAAAGCTTTTTAAATGAAAACAGCACATACAAACGATTTCAATTACAAAAGATATACTAACAAACTTGCTTAAGCCCACATATGTTTAATTTAACGTTACAAAACTAAATTTTCAACGCAAATTTAAATTTCAGTTATAATAAACATTATCATAAAGTCTTTTTTTTCCTTGAAGCTATTAAACTTCTATTTATTTAAATAGCACGCACAATAAGTGAAGTACTTTTTAAATAAAAATTTTTAGATTACATGTGCTTATGTAGAGGAACATTTTTAAGTGGCATTATTTTCCCATAATTCCCACTTGAAAGCAATTCCTTTTTGCATAATATATAAACTCGTATGTCAGCATGTATTTAATATTTAAAAGTTTAAAGTATTTCTAATATAACCTGCTTGTGCATAAGGAATAACATTGAGCGTGACAAATAACTTGGCTTATTTAGATTGAAAATCATTCTAAAAATTTGTGCTATTTTTCCTGCTTTCTTTATGCGGGTAGCAATGGTAACAGTGGGGCAGAAGTAAAAATTTTTGCTAAAAATAAATTATTTTTACTCTTAAGTCACTCATCTTCTGTTCAGAATGTAGAGTGCAAAAAATAATATAAAGGCCAAAAGAAAAATGTATATCGCTCATTTTCTGCAATACAGTAATAAGTCCAAAAATAAAATTTTTGCGTTAATATTGTAGCATTAATCCTCATATCGCTGTTTACATGGTTTGAGAGAAAAATATAATTTTCTTTTTTCTATAAGATGTGTGTAAATTGAGAGCGATATAATAAACAGTTTAATTATATTAGCTTGTGTCTTCCAGTCATAGAAAGCAGCTAGCTACATCCAAGCCATATGCACAATATGCAAGCTTTTACAAAAGAGCTTTTGTGCTTTCACACCGACTAGAAAACAACAGCCAACCAGATCTAGGCAACAATAAAGCATGAAAAAAAGTTTAAGAGCTTTCAAAGCTGTTGACCTTAAATTCAATTGTCAGAGTGTGTGTATCAGATTTGTTAAAAAAAAAAATCATATTTAAATCTTGTGCAGCAGTGAGAAATAGGAAAAAGAGTAAAACGTGAATCTTTGTAGCTTGAACAATAAATTTTGTTTTTGGAAAAACTTAAAAGACATTCAGAATTATTTTAACTAAATTTTTTTTGAGCTTTAGGTCTGCTTTTATTTGTATTTTATTTGATCAATATTTCGTTAACCTTCAATTAAAGGAGAAAAGTAAAAAGAAAATACTATCCCCCATATTCATAAAAAAAATAAAATGAATTTGAAATTCATTTTAGGAAAATTTTGTATTGAAAATTTGAAATAAAATACATTTCAAATTCGTTTCAAATTTTATGATTATGGGGGTATATATTTAAAAAACTAAAAGCAATATATATACTGAAGAAGTTAACCCAAGAGGTTAACGAAATATTAATCAAATAAAATACAAATAAAATCAGACCTAAAGCTCAAAAAATTGTTTAATTAGACATTCAGAATGTGAACAGTCACCATTAAATTTTTTAAAATTTAAAAATTGCAATTAGTTTAAAAAAACATCAATTAAAATTTTTCTAAATTATTTTTTAGCAAGATTTGCTAAGGACTTGCTTTTTTTGGTTAATTATTTAATTGTCATTAAAATAAATGAAGTAAGTACAGCGTTCGCAAGAAACTTAAATCAAAAAGAACAAAAACTGCATTAGTTTTATGTTCTACGTTTTAAAATAAAGGTGTTTAAATGATAATACAAACTTTTTAAATAAAATAGAGTTTCTTTAGCAAAATTAGCAATCAATTAGCATTGATATATTAATTAATTATTTTATGCAATTCATTTTTAAAAGCAAAACTGAACAATTTTTATTAAAGCTTAATATTTAATATTATATTTTAATTATATATTTACAAATAATCTACAAATTCTTTTTACATAATTTAACATTATATTAGCAGATCATTAGCACTAAGATTTTCCAGAAATATTTAAATATTTGAAAGCATTTTGAGCTTAAATGTCATTTATATTACATTTTTTCCTTCAATAGAAACTTGTTCAGAAAATTAATTATTATATTATCATTTCATTAGCATATCCATTAGCATACAGAAAAATAATACAGTTCTCTTTATCCAAATAAGGAAAATCTTTTGGAACATTGCTGACAATGAATAACAGCAAAATATTTGTTTATATCGAACAAAATTTTTTGTTAGTTAAACAGCTGGGCAGCTGATATCAAAAGAAATAGAAAATTATTTTTATAGCAATATATATTATAATATATAATATAATATAAAGCAATATTTCTAAAGAAATTATATGGAAATATGGAGTGCCATAATTTGTCTCCTGCACTTAAGAGGGCGCATCGCGTTTATAAAAAAAGCTAGAAATTCGAAAAGAGAATAATCCATAATCTTATGGGCGCAAATCGGCATTTGATTTGAAAATTGATAATTTATTAAAAACAAAAATAATAAAAGGGTAGATTTTGTATATATAAACATTTTTTCCCGTTTTGAAATATATGTATATGGAAAAAATATTTTTTAAAAAGTATTTTCGTTATTTTTCATATAAATTTTAAAAGTTTAGAAAGGAAATTTCTTACAAAATCTGCTTTTTAATTAGAATCTAAAGATTATATTTCTGATAAAATCCAGCTAGTTATGTTAATCTTATTTATATTTAAAATTTACCAATTACTTATTATTAACAAATTTCTTTTCGGCAGCTTAGCATTACATTAGCAAGCCATTATCCTCAAAAAAAAAAATATTTTTTTTTTTTTTGATTAAACAGGATCCTCTAAAATGCAATTTATTTAGTAATTTGCAAATAAAAATATTACTATATTATTTAGCAACATATTAGCATATTATTAGCACTTGTTTTCCAATCGTTAGATCTATGTAAAATTAAAGTTTAAAAATATTATATATTTATAAATTGTTTTATGGAACTTAGAATACCATTAACATCTCTTTTATAACATTATGTCAGTATTACAAGGAATTTTTAGTTATTAGCCCAACAGCAAAACAAATTTATTATTAAAAATTTTCTGAAGGAACTTGAAAACATATTAGCATATCAGCATTTCCGAATTCAAATATTACATACTGATGCTAAAAAATTAAGCATAGCAAATAAGTAATTTTTTTAATAAATTTTACCATAAAAAGTTTACTTAACGACTTAGCAATGTTTTAGCATATTATTAGCATTTATTTTTCATAACGTTAAGTTTATGAAATAGTATACATTTCTTAAATGTTTTAATGAACTAACTACTATATTAGCATACCATTAGCATCTGTTTTATAAGCCAGAAATTGATGTTAAAAATTAAGCTTATAAATTTTATCGCAAAAAAAATTAATTAAGTAAAGCAATTGTTTAGCATATTATTAGCATTTATTTTTCCAAACGTTAGATTTATGTAAAATTAAAACTAAAAAAGATCATTTATTTTTTAATTGTTTTAAGAAACTTAGCATTACATTAGCATATAATTAGCATATATTTAATGGAGTTATTTAAATATTACTAGGAACTTCTATTTATATATTCTATATATAATTTGCTTTTCAAATTTTTCCGGAGAAGCTTGAAATATATATGTATATATATATATATATATATATATATATATAGCATATTTATATTTCCGAATTCAAGGGTTTTATACAGAAAATGTTGTTAAAAATTAAGCTTAGCAATCAAATAAATTTCTAAAAAAATTTTACCATAAAATTTTTTACTAAATTAATTAGCAATATTTTAGCATATTATTAGCATTTATTTTACCAAACGTAAGATTTATGTTAAGATTAAATTTAAAAATATTTTTTATATCTTAATTGTTAAAAAAAAACTTAGCACTATATTAGCATACCATTAGCAGCTGTTTTATGAAATTATATACATATATATTAAATTTTTATTAAAAATTATTTGGAGGAACTTCCAAATAAAAAAGCATGTCTGTATTTCTGACTTTAAGGATTATCTACAGAAACTGATGTAAAAAATTAAGCTAAGCAGTTAAATAATTTTCTAAAAAAAACTGACTAAAGCAATAACTCAAAAATAGATTTTTAAATAATATTCGTTTACAGTTCAGTTTCTTGTTTGGTTTACTACGTCACAAAATTCGGTGGGCGTATATACAAAAATAAATAATGAAATATAATATGAAATTAAGGGAAATTATAGACTAATATTTTTTCTCACACTTTGATGTTTGTTTTGAATAAATTCTAAGAAATTTTGCTTTGGTAATATTGCAAAATATCTGAAAATAATCATATATATCTTTTAACTGTTGTTGACGACAGATAAGCAAAAACTTGTTAAGTTTTTCTTGAGAAAAAAACACAAGAATATGTTGTTATTTCTAAGATGCTACTTTGAATGTTGTAACAACATTGAAATAAAAGAGGAAATAGAGAAATTTTAATAATAATTGTAGCATATCTGTAGGCTTTTAAGAAGTGTTAGTATTACTCAAACTCTTAAGGATTTTTTCAAAAAAAAAAAATTTTTATTTTATTCGTGTAAGAAGTTTATAAAATAGTTTTTCTTAAAAAAAAATTTTTTATAAACCCTTTATAAAGCAAAATTATTTAGTATAAGTTAAATGAAAGAGAAATACAATTTCTTTAAAAATTTAATTTAAAAAAGTTACTTCAAAAAATTAGTTCTATTTAATAAGATTTTTTTTAATTATTAAGATAATTTTTGAGCTACTTAAACTTTTTTAATTATTAAAATAATATTTTAGTTTTTTAAACTAAAATCCTCTTAATTTTCCACGATGTATAGCGACCAACCAATCTTTTCTTTTCCGCCAACTCTCAATAATTATATGATGTTTGCCAATTTTTTTTTGTCTGCACGTTTTACTTTAATTACTTTTTCAACACTCTGTTTTATGTGAAAGTTTTATTAAACTTTGTTTTTTTTTTTTGTTGCTCTTAAAACTTTTATAATTTTTTCCAGCAGAAGAGGGAAACAGAAACAGAAACTTTAACGTTTTTGTGGCCAACAATTAGTGGCTTAAAATGAATAGACGAGAAAGTGTTACACTTCAAAATAAAATACGAGTATATCTAAAGTTACTATAGTTTGAAATAAAAGTTAAAGTTTTCGCACACAAATTTTCTTAAGTGTTAGATATTATGGTAACATTTAGAAGCTTTTTTAAAGTGAATTTATAATGAGTTCTTAACTGAGATGATTTTATTTTAAAAAGCAAGGGAAATTATTGTTATAAAAATTATTATATTTATCAGAATTTTTCACTGGTATTCGAAGCTTTGTAGCAAAATCAAAATAACAACGGCAATGATAATTATCCCGTTAATTTTACAACTTTAAAAGTTGGGGAAGCTAACTTTATTATAACTACATGACCAAAACATACGATTATAACAAAAAGAAATATCAATTACTTATATTGTTATTTATTGCAACTGCAGCTAGTAATTGGCCAAAGATAAGTTAAAAGAATTTTTACTTGGCATTTTTATACCGTGACGTGAATAATGCCCAGAGTGAGAATTGCTGCCGAACTCAGAAAAAATAATTTTGATTTACGAAAGGTTGCCAAAAAAAAAAAAAAAAAAAAAAAATTTATGGAAATGTGTTTGTTAAACGTTTTGCAAAACTAAATTATTTTTTTCTGAATATGTCCTTTTTTGCTTTAATCGGTTCACGAAAATTAATGCAAAACCTCTCCTAAATTCATATTATCTATTTTTTATTTTAGAGGCTCAACTTTATACCTATTTATAGCATAAAAATGCTTTTTAAAAAAATTAGCAACTAATTAGCATTTAAATTGCAGATTTGTTTTAATAGAACACAAAAATTTTTATTAAATGCAAGACCTCACATTGCATATTTACCAACAACGTATGTTAAACGTTACTTATACCATTACATATATTCAATTAGAAGGCCTAGGAGTTGCTTAGCATAAAATTAGCATACAATTAGCATAACCATATACAGCAAAAATATCCATCTAACTGGAAGCAGGTTGCTAAGCAAGAGACAGCTCAACTCTCCTCTAACAACCTGCTCCATTATTTCATGATTTTTGTTCGTAATGACTCATTTGCTAGGTCTACAGGTATGAGCTTTTTTCTGCACATCCTAGCTGCATTAAACTCATATCTTCTTTTATATGTATATAATTAAAAAAAATTGCTCTTTATATATGAATCAGGAGTCGATTCAACGATCGCCGCATGATAGACTAGAACACTACCCACGGACCTACCGAAGCACAACATTTATTTTCATACACAATTCAATTATATAATAATAAATGAAATCACTAAGTAAAAATATCATTCGCATGAAAAATTTGTATCCAGGTAAGCGGGAGAGGATGCAATAAAAAAAATTAAGTATTTGAATAGAAAAAATCGACCAAGTTTGTAGTGCTTGTGTCAAATTTTAACAGAGAGAAGGCACTGTGTGCTTTTACTCATCTACGAAGCCCTTCTTTTTTTTGTCTCAGTGCTTACTTGTACCAAATTTATATTTGCTGGGTACTTCAGCATTTCCGAGTTATGGGAATAAAATGAGATATTTCTAGCAATAAATAAAACTAAAACTGCATGTTAAAAATTTCTTCAAATAGTTTAAGCTTTGACTTTAATATTTTGAAAACATTTCTGGTATCTCAAGCACAGAAAAAATTATTCCCACAAAATTTTTAAGCAAATATTTGTTTGAAATCAAATTTAGTTTCAGTAAATATTCTGTACTGTTCCACTAAATTAACTTGTACCAAAAAGCTGTGTAGAGAAGAAACAGGCCACGACGTTTGTCGGCTACTTTTCGGCATTTTCATGTATACAACACGATCAATCAAAATAAACAACAACAACCGCACAACAACACGTTGTTCCTATCAACAAGCAAGATAAACACCAACACACTGAAATAACATTTTCTCTCAGCCGAACTATGATTAATTTAAATTTTTACAAAATTTTTATCAGAATTTACAAAATTATTTGTAGGACCGCATTCAAATAAAATATTTACTGATTCAACGAATTTGGTTACTGAAAATGAAATTTAGTTTTTTCTGTGAGCTCAATACTATGGAGCGTAGACTTTAGTTCTACAACGTTATATTGATAAATCTGTTCTAGAAAAAATCTGGATACTGGATTAATTAACTAGCTTTTATCCGCGGTTCTGGTCGCATTGATCTGAAACTATACTTCAAATTTATGAATTTTTTGTTATTTATTACTGACTGATAATTAGGGTTACTAATTTTCCGGACTTTACCAATTCTCAGGAATTTCAAAAACATATGAATTTAATTAAATGCCCTCAAAAAAAATATATTGTTATGAAAAAACATACAACATTTAATTAAATAACAAAACAACTTTACTCCTTCAAATAAATGCATATGCTTTGAGTTATAGCATCGATGGAAGTTCCATTTTCATCTGCCAATCTTGGTACTATAGAAACTTTTTCGGATGAATATCGGAAATCCCTATTAGATCTGCTTCCATGCTTATACATGTTATTCATCGTAACAGAATTTTATTTTTAAGTACTAAAACAACGAACAGCAATGTTAACTAAGTAAATTTCAAAAACTTTATTATTAAATTCTCAAAAATTCCCGTTGAAAATTTCTCGGGATTTGAAAAAAAAATAACTCTCAGGAATTCTCGGGATTTTTTCCCGCGTAGAAACTCTTCTGATAATGTTAAAAAACGCTATAAAAAAATTAAAACAGAATAAAACCGGTTTTGAAACTGTTTAAATAATTAAAACCGAAACGAAAATTGACCTAACCAGCCTATAAATATGTTTTTCAGAAAAAATTCGAACTAAATATTAAAAAGCGGTGCCAAATCGGATAAAGCAGCCCATACACGATTCAATTCAATTTTCAATTGAGTCGGTTGTTGTCCAAATCAAAGCGTGTATGGCTTTGTCAATTGATTAGTTTGGCAGTTGTCGAGCTGGTTGAAGAAAAATCAAAAGATTTTGATTTTTCATGTTGACTAGTAAATCTTTCAATTCGATTGTGCTGTGTGTGCCCAAGTCTCTTGATTTGCTGTCAGAATTTATGTTTGTAGCTTCATTTTGTATAGAAAAAGTTATGTATTTTTAAAATTTTATTTAATTTCATCGAATTCTAAATAAAAAATATTAAAATTAATGAATAAAAGCAATAGAAGTTTTAAATTTTAAAATTTTTAATTGTGAATAAATATAAATTTGACAGTTGAATGAAAATCTTTCAATTCAGTTTATGAAATGTGTGGCCAAGAATCAATTCAATTGAAAGACTCAATTCACAATTGAATTGAAACGTGTATGGAGTGCTTAACAAATAGACGATGTTTGCCGCTTGGTAATGTAATTAGCTTTCTACGGGTGAAAAAATTTTCAAAATCGGTTAACGGTTTGAAAATCCGTGCCAAATAAAAAAACACGTTCCGAACCGGATAAAGAAATAGCCTATGTTTGACGCTGGTAATGTGGCTTTCTATTGGTGAAATAACTTTCAAAATCGGTTTATTGGTTTGCGCGTGAAGGCGTAGCAAACAAACAAACAAACTCACTTTCACATTTATAATATTAGTAAGGATATTTAAAATATATTGGTGGACCTAGTTTTGAAAAACTATGATGCCTGTGTGTTTTTTGAAAAAAAAACCGGACCAAATATAAAAAATCGGTTCCGAACCGGATACAAAATATTTTATATTTGACGCTAGTAATATGGGTTTCTATTGATAAAATAAATATTAAAATCTAATAAGCAGTTCGATCGTGAAAGGGTCACAAACAAACAAACTCACAAACAAACAAACAATTATAATATTACACAAAAAAAAATATTTATGCAATAAACAGCTTTAATTGAAAATAAAACCAAAAATCAATTAAAAAGGTAATTGAGTCAATTGAACACTGTACTTAATGTAATTTTTAAACAAAAGTTTAATTGACTTCTTAAATACATTTTTTAAGTGATTTTTGGTTTTATATTCAATTAAAGTTCTTTATTGCAGGAATATTTTTTTCTGTGTGATAAGGAACTATGAATACCCTATGTGCTATCTAAAGCTTCTTTCTACATTTTGCTGAAAGAATTTAAGATTTCAGACTGATCGTTCCGAAGATTACCTCTTGCAAATAAACAAAATGTAAAAACTATAACTATTTATAAGTATTATTAAGAAGAAATATATAATTGAAATTTATTTGCTGGTGGTTCAGCATTGTCTGAATGCATTTCATTGTTGATGTAACAAATCGTCAGTAGACTTCAACTAAATATTTTGAGCAGTCTACTGACGATTTGTTACAGCAACAATGAAATGCATACAAACAATGCTGAACCACCAGCAAATAAACTTGTGAAGAATGGGTTGTTTAAACGTATAAAGATATAAATTTTCACTAACCTTTTCTTCAAGCTTTATCTGGTTCTATCATTCGGCCAAAAAATTTTAGTTATTATATCCTTGTTTTTTCTCTATTTAAATTTAATTTGCTGTTACATTTGAACAAATTTTAAATAAACTGTTATATCAATATTATTTAAAAAAAGTATTTTTTTATATTTCTTTGAACTTTTCAACACGTCTGACTGAATGTTTCATTAAAATTGTTTGCAAAAAAAATTTTTTCTTTCATTCAAATTAATTTTAAATTTTGTCGCATTTATAGAAAAAAATAATAATAAAAATTATTTATTTAATATGTTGAATAAATTCCATTCAAATTAGTAAAATTGAAAAGTATTGAAAATCATCATTTATACGCCTACAGGTTGAGGTCAACTGCATTTGGAGTTGGAGATGGACAGCACTCACGTGATTAACGTGAATCATGCATGAGCAAAGACGATTGTAAAACGTTTAAGGCTCAGTTAGCCGACTGTAATGTAATGTAACTGTAACGTAGAAAACAGCTGATCGACATTTTTATATGAAAATTAGGTTACGTTACATTACATCTCTATAACCATTTTCATTTCTTTTCACATAAAAAAATCGATCAGCTGTTTCTTACTGTTGCAGTTACTTTACATTACAGTCGGCTAACTGAGCCTTTAGCCTTCAATTCTACAAGAGTGCATAAACATGTATGTGCAGAAAAATACTTAACATATCTGCCCAGCAAAAAATTTCAAAAAAAATTTAATCGAGTTTGGAATTAAGCATTTTTGATGGAAGCTCTTTCTTACTGGATTACCAACTTAATGATTTTAACAAGGTGTGAGACTAAACTAATCGATTCTTGAGAATTACTTACTTTTTAGGGTTCCGTACACCAAAGGTGTTTTCGTTACGCTGTCCGTCTGTCCGTCACACGGTATTTTCTCAGGAACCGTAAGAGCTACGGACCTGAAATTTGGACACAGTATGAAGAACCTTGGCCGCTACAACAACAAATACATGAGAATTAAAAATTAAAGGGTGTTCCAAGACGAGCAACGAAAAATGTTAAAATCCCATGTAATATACATACAATTGTATGAACATATGTATATTGAAACTTGAAATTTGTAAAATTAGTGTATTTTTATACAGACTACAACAATTAACACTAAAATTTGAAAAAAATAAAAGGGTGGTCCATCAGTTAATGCAATTTTGACTATGTAATTTTGACAATTTGCTATATCTTGGAAACCGTAAGAGGCAAACACTTGAAATTTTCAAAAACGGTAAAACTAAAAAAACCGAAAAATATAAAATCGCCAAACCAAAAAAAAAAAATCGCCAAAAATTCAAAAATATTCGCCAAAACGAAAAAAATCGCCAAAATTAAAAAAAAAAATCTAACACTAAAATAAATCGCCAAATTCGAAAAAATCACCATAATGAAAAAAAACGCCAAAATGAAAAAAAAACGCCAAAAATCGAAAAAAGTCGCCAAAACGCGAAAATGTCTCCAAAACTAAAAAAAAAATTAAATAAAAAAAATCGCAAAAATTAAAAAAATCGTCAAAAATAAAAAAAATCGCCAAAGTGAAAAAACGCCAAAAACCGAAAAAAAATCGCCAAAACAAGAAAATAAAGTGCTAAAACTAAAAAAAGAGCTAAAACTTAAAAAAATCGCCAAAACTGAAAAAACGCAAAAACCGCCACAACAAAATAACCGAAAAGATCACAAAAACGAAAAAAATGCCAAAACTATATATGTATTATATAGGATGAAGTTTGTATTAAATTACATATCTAGTCTTCGTACGGAACTCTTCGTGCGCGAGTCAGAGTCGCACTTTACTGAATTTTTATTTTATTTGGCAACTTGTTCACGTAATCTATTTAATCTAAAAAAATCATTATCCTCATTTAGCAACTTGTACATAATTTTTTTAAAATTTAGGTAATGTGATTTATAAGCGAGTAATGAAATTTGGCAATCTGGAAAGTAAGTCATTATATGGCAAGTAGTTCTGATGATAATGTGTACTTTTTTGCTGGGTGACTTGTAAATGAGCAGTGAGATATACTGCCAGTTTATAGAAACCATGTTAAAATTCCCTTTTGCCTATTTATATTGAAAACAAGAACAAATTTGACAAGAATTTTTACATGGCTTGTATAAACTGGCAGATAAAAAATAAAAATTAAAATTTTTATATATTTATTTATATTTTCCTATTTTTAAGATTCTAAAAAAAATTTTGACAATTAAGTTATTTAAAAGAAATAACTTATGTGTAAATATTTCTATCATAAACGTGTCGGTGTGAGTGTGAGTGTGAGTGTGTTTTAATTACTCACGCTACCATCTCTAATTGAAATGTCTCAGCAATAATAAAATGTTTCTGCCACATATATTTTTATTATTATTATTTTTTAATGTGCAAACACCTGATAAACAAATTTGTTAAAAGTGATTTTTTAATGTTTGCTCTTATTTTGTTATTAAAAATATGTTAAATTAATTAAATACTTCTACACACAATTTTATATCTATCAAAATTTACATATACTCGTACTATTAAAATTGCAAAAGTTATTTTGTTAAATTTAATTTTATTTTTATTTTATTTTTTTTTTTGTAAGAAACTCGTGTGTAAAGGCTTTTAATTTTATGCAAACTTGCGTTAAGCCTCTATACGTCATCGTTGTCTTTTGAATACGCAAATGTTATTTATTCTATAAATGAAAATTGAAAGTAAGGTACTTTAAAGATTTTAACCAGTAAACATTTGAAATGAAAGAAAACTACGGTTTATTTGGAAAAAAGTATTGCTTACAATTGCTGTAGCATTTATGAATACAGAAAAATTTTCATTCTATAAACACGTTTAATTTAAAAAAAAATATCAAATAAAAATTTATTGAGTCAATTAAACTAAATTTTTAAACGAAAGTTTAGTTAACTCAATTAAATTTTTAATTGATTTTTGATATGTGTTTCAACTAATCGTATTTATCGCAGGAAATTTTTTTCTTTGAACGTTCTTAGTTTAAGGTTTTTTTCATAATATGTGAAGTCACATACTACGAATACAACAAGAATAATATTTCAATATAAGTATTTGTAATTCAATATAAAAAAGTTTGCATTTTTTTAATTTTCTCTTACTATTTTAGCAAATGAATGTAAATAAAAAATGCAACTCTCTACCAATGACTAGTTTTAGTTAAATTTATAATTTAGTTTAAATCAAATTTAGTTTGTCATGTTTCAAAATTTCCAAGTAAATGTTTGCTGGGCATCTGTCAGAACTTCAAGCTACCCAAAACCCAACAGCAGTTTGATAAACATTGAAACGTAATCATTGTTGTTTATTTTATTGTTGTAGATGTTTGTCTAAAGGCTTGAAAAAAAACATGAAAATTTTTTGTGTCACAGCAACACATATTACACGTACACACATGTTAATTTTAACGTAAATAAACAAACTTGTGCACCACTACCATCACATTGTCAAAATATTATTTTCACATTCATTCACTGCTAATGTTTGTTCGCAGCTTAAGGAGTCAAAAAAAAATATAAAAATATAAAATCTGTTTGATTATCAAATAGAAAAAAAAAACAATATCAAATATGCAACCCGTACCAAAAGCATTTAGATGACTGGCAACTCGTTAGAAATTTGCTTTTTAACAAATAAACACCATGTCCTTAACTTTAAATAATTTTAATAATTTTAATCAGAAATAATTTCTTAATCGGGCCTAAGTTCAGTATTCTCAATTCTTATTAAATTAAATATTTTTATTAATTAATGTGAGTTCCTAAAGAAGACAAAAAAATTAAACTAGACTTTATTAGCTGGGGGAAATACCGATATTTTTCTGTGTAGCCACGCACTTCATCAGCTTAATCATTTTTAAATTAAAATAAATTTTATTTAAATTTCAAAATATCGGTTTAACAAAAGATAAAAACAACTTTTAAAATGTTTTTCTACAATTTCCATTTCTACTCAGTTGTAGCAGTATATAAAATAAAATTCTAATAATTTCCATAATCTTTTGCTAATTTTATGCTTCTGATTTTGGGCATAAATAAAATTTTGAGCAAGTTCTATAAAAGTACATTTGCAATAAGCTATTTATAATACAAAGACAATAGTAAATAAATTTGGTAAGCCACACATGCCTATTAAGAACTTTAAGCTGGATTAGCATTATATCAGCACACTATTAGCACTTTCGTTTCCAAGTCGTAGAACTAATTTATGAAATTTAAAATTAAAACTAAGTAATTTATCATAAAAATTTAATGAAATTTAATGTTAGTAGCATTTGCAATATGCAAAATAATTTAAGTAAGTCCTTAAAATTTTATTTTATAAATTTTTTATTGTTATCAACAAGTTTTAGTACAAATAGATCATTTAGCATTATATTAGCAGACCGTTAGGTCAACATTGTAAAAAATTTTTAAGTTATTACCAGGAGCCAAGAAAATTCATGATTTAGCATTCTATTAGCTATCAGGTTCCCGAATATATATATATGTATGATGTGGTAAAATTTTTTACTTAAATACAAGAAACGTAAGTTTTATTTAAGCTACTTTAAGAGAATATAGCATCACATTAGCATAGTATTAGCACTTTCGTTTTCAAGTCATAGAAATAATTTGTGAGATTTATTATTTAAAATTAATAATACAAATGGAATGAAGACTTTGTTAGAAAATTTAGCAATACAGTAGCATTTGCAATGTGCGAATATATAATGCAAATTTTTATTCAAAGTAAGACCTTAAATAATTTTGTTTTTTTTTAATTTTTTATTTTTATCAATATATTAAATTTGAAACAGATAATTTAGCATTATATTAGCACACCGTCAAGTTCAAATTATAAATTTTTTTAAAGAATTTTAAACAAATTTTATGGTGTAGCATTTTATTAGCACTAAGGTTACCGAATACATATGCTAATTTGAATTTTTGTTACTTAAATACGAGAAACGTAACTTTTATTTAAATTACTTTGAGAGAATATAGCATCACACTAGCATACTATTAGCACTTTTATTTTCAAGTTATAGAAATAATTTGTGGGACTTAAAATTAATAATTTATCATAAAAATGGAATAAAAAGTTGATTAGAAAATTTAGCAATTCAGTAGCATTTGCAATGTACGAATATTTAAAGTATTTCTTATTCAAAGCAAGACCTTAAATTATTTTTTTTACCAATAAATTTTACTTCAAACAGATAATTTAGCATTAAATTAGCATACCGTCAAGTTCATATTATAGAATTTTTTTAACGAATTTTTAGTACCTAAATAAATTTTATGATGTAGCATTCTATTAGCATTAACGTTACCGAATACATATGCAATTTTTAAACTTTTTTACTCAAAAACAAAAATCGTAAATTTTACTTACATATATTACACAAGTCATAGAATTAATTTGTGAAATTTAGAACTAAAAATAAGTAATTTATTATAAAAAAGGATTAAGGAGTTAACTAGAAAATTTAGCAATTCAGTAGCATTTGCAATGTACGAATATTTAAAGCAATTTATTGTTCAAAGTAAGACCTTCCAATTTCAATAGATTAATTTTTTATTTTCATCACTAACTTTATGAACAAATATATAATTTAGCAATATATTAGCAAATCATTATATATATTATATATTACTGTAAGAAAAAATAGCATCACATTAGCACGTAAAATTCCTATGTTTACACATTTTTATGAATTTTTTTTAACAAAGTTAAGACCTAAAAGTCTCATTCATATGTATTTATTTTTTACAACTAACTTCTATTGAAATATTCCTGGATCCTTTAGCATTATATTAGCAGCTTAGTAACATTTGCATTTGCAAAAATTTTCAAATATTTTAAAGCAATTCAATCACAAAAATCTATTTGTAGAAGTTTCTAACCACAAGCTTCTAATATAATATATTAAAAGTAATTTTATGTTTTAGCATATCATTAGCAACTGAGTTTTAAAATTGAAAAAAAAATTTTTGCTTATTTTTTATCACTATATGAATGAGACTAAAAAATGTATTTTAATACATTAAAAATATTTTTGCAAGCTTTGCAAAATATTATCATTAATAAAAGAAACACAACCTTCGTTTACCCTAAGAGAATATAGCATTACATTAGCATGTAAAATTCCTATTTTTAAAAATTTTTATTAACTTTTTTAACAAAATTAAGACAATCAAATTTCCTCCATGTTCATTTTTTCCCACTAACTTCTATTGAAAGTATTCTTGCACCTTTTAGCATAATATTAGCAGATTATTAACATTTGCACTTGGAAATTTTTTAAACATTTTAAAGCATTTCATGTTAAAAAAATTAATTTATAAAAGTTGCTTACCATAACCCAGCAAAAATTTTTTGACACTTAGAAGCACTAAAAGCTGTTAGAAGCAATGCATTGCATATTTAAGAATAAATTCTTCCAAAAGTGCTACCGCAAATGCACTAAAGTAATGTAATCTTTGTTGACAGCTTTTATAGCTTGCATGCAAGCATTACAATAGTAGATTCTTATGCTGCAAGAGAGCATGAAAAAATAGGCACGAACACTTATTAGCTTTTAACGACAATTATAAAATATAAAAAATATAGGCAAAGCAATATAAGGACTTAAGATTTAACTTTTCTCACTGACTTTAGTGCTTCCAAGAAGCACTAAGGTAAGTGAGACCATTAAAATATGTTCTAAGATCGTACACGAACAGCACACAATTATATATGTATGGAAATACACGTACACGTTTGGTGGATGATTTATTCAATTACTGCCTTATTCATAAAAAATATTTCAGTTTTATTAATCGCTTATTTCACATATTCCTATGGGAAATATGTCAAATAAACCTGTAATAAACCAAAAATATTTTTTATGAATTAGACCGTTAGCATACTCAAACCAGTGTGTAATTTATCTCCAAGCATTAAGGAAGCTTACGCGGTGAAAATTTTTGTTAAACGTTCATACATAAGTATATAAAAAGTATATAAAAGGAACAAAAAAAAGTAAAAAACGGTATCGGTAGAAGTTTTTATGCATAATTACGTTATACATAAGTATTTTATTGTATGTAAGATTTCGAAAAAATCATGATACGCCCTTTCTAAATTAAGCCAACGATAAATGATTTTTTTGTTAACAACGCAACATATTGTACATATATACACATATTGTTACCTTAATATAGAAAGGTCCAAATCATTATTTTTTTGAAATCGAGGTTTTTGCATTTTTCGATACATTAGATGGTCTTCTATCGAAATATTAAAAAACTCGATTTCAACAAAATAATGAGTCAGGGGCTTTCTATATTAAGGTAACGATATCTATATTATATAGCTTAGTAATATAAGACGCACAAAAGTATAACGAGAAGAATCACCAACAACAATTCCTGCGATTTTGACAAAATTAGGAGAAATCCAAGAATTCTACAAGGAGTTTAAGAAGGAGTATGGAGGCGTCAAAACTCAGTTAGTTAAACTAAAACGTATGTTTTCCAATCACTTCAGTTATTTTTTGTAGTAATAATTTGATTTGTTTCTTTTATTTGACAGAAACGGTGTGCCAACAAAATAAAATAATTGAAGACCATCTGTCAGATATTAAGGTACTCATTAAAAGAAACGTGAGCACAAATCTGAAGGTAGCTAACTAAGTATTTTGATGACTTTCATACATTTGATTTGCAAAAAGGCCGAATTTTAAGTTGTAAGTTTAATATGTATTTATTTTTACTTTCTATGATAAGTCCGGGTTCACACAGTTCAGCTTTTGTTGATCAACTCGTAATTCAGCTGTAAGAAAGACGGGGAAGGAAATACAAGTATCTATTTTTTTCATACAGCTGAATTATTAGTTGACCAACAAAAGTTCAACCGCGTAAGCCCGGACTAACAATTATAACTGTATAATTATTTGATAAATATATCTTTTTTTGCCTTTACCTAAACAATATTAAATAAATGATTAATTTTTTTCATAAAAATGAGTTGTTTATTACACACTTTGTAAATTTTGGGGGTATAGCTATGAGTAACAAATCCTTTTTACGAAGGCATAATATAATGCATTTTTGTAGCGCATAATATAATGCATAAATGGAGTTTAATATATTGTGCGTTAAAAATGAGATAACATTTCTATAATGCATTATATAAAGCAAATTAGGATTTATAGATAATGCTATTATTAAATGCAATATATCACAGCATTTGAAAAAAGTATTTTGTGGATACGGAAAATATTGCTTCTAAGTGGCTCGTCGCGAACAAAAATCATGCATTATAAAAGCGCAATTGCAAGTGATTCCGTTTCGATGTGTCCTTTACAAAAATGCTTCCAGCAAGCAAAAATTTTTGCTGGGAAGCTTCTAATATAACATATTAAAAATAAAGAATTTTCAAAGTTTCGAATACATTAATTAATAAATGTCAAATAAATATACTTCGGTATTTTCTTATAAAAGAGTGAATATTTAAATTTAACTTAAAATATTCCCGTCAAGTAGGACGGATATATTTTAAAACTTCATCGCTATGTTTCGCCAAAGAAAACAAAAACACGTGCGAAAAAAGTCTTAAAAGTACAAACTGCTTGTTTAATCACCAAAAAAAAACACATTAAAATTCTGGTCATACAATTTTTTTTCATACACATGGCCAGATGCATTTACCTGATTGAAGGTAAAAGTTATTCACAATCATGTTTGGTAAAACATGATTCAGGCTAAGCACAAGAGCCTTTCCTTAACTCTGCTTTGGAATCACCAAGTTTTTAGCTTTCAAAAAAGAAATTTATAAATAAGAAAGTTTAAAAAAAATTTTTTTTCTAAAAAAATTTATAATATTTTTTATGTATATTTATTTATTTTTTTTAATAATTTTTTAGTTGTGGGAAACAGTGTAATTTATATTTTTATTAAAAAAAAGCCGAAAAGTAAACGACCTTTACCACCATATAAAATCTGCTTATATATTTGTTGTTGTTTTCTTATATTTGTTTCTCTTTAAATCATGACAACAAATAGACACACTTAAAATTGCTTGTTTTATATCTTGTTGTTATTGCTGCCACATGCAACAATATTGCTCTTATGTGTATTTTGCACTACTACTGTTGTTGTTTAATTCACCGGTTTTATAAAACAAACAAACAGATATTTTTATATTTTTTTTGCAATTCACTGTTGTTTTCAACTGAATATCTCATTTATTTTTATTGCCACTTAATATTTTCGATTAATTTTCATCCGTTTTTAGCAACCGTTCGCGTTGAACGCACAATTTAAACTGAAAGTACGCATTGCTGAAATATTTTCAGTTAAAATGTTTTGCTTGTAATTTTGCAGTTGCTTGGGGGTCACGAAAGCAAACTGTAAACGACATGTTTATATGCATGTTGCAGCAACATGCGTAAATGTTGCTTTGCTTAAAAGTACAAAGAGAAAAGCATTATTGTGTTGTTTATTTGGAAAATGTTTAATTATAGATATTTTTATTATGTTCAAAGAAAATTCGGCTAACTTTTATGTAGTTATATAGACACACATTTGTTATTTTAAAACAAATTTTGTGTTCTTTGAAATGGTTTTATTTTTCGTGATCAGCATTTTTTTATATTCTAATCATTTTTGCTTTTAAATGCCTAAAAGCTATTAACCCAAAACATTTTCAGCCAACTGTCCAAACATGTGTCAAACATATCGAAAATTATAATTCATTCACAAAAATTTGCTTTTCTAAAATTTTGAGAGATAGACACAATTATAAAAATGTCAGCGTTTACTTTTAATTTAAATGCTAATTAGTTTAAAAGTAATGCAAAGAAAAGATTGACAATTATTTTTTTGATGTAGCCAAATAAGTGGATATAGAGCTAAGTTATTATTAAGAAGGCGTAAAATTTATATGTACTTTTTTTAATAAAAATAAATCAAATTCTCAAATACAGAAGCATATGAAAATCACTGACAACATTGAAAATTTTAAGCGTAAGACCAAATTTTTTAAGGAAAATATTTCGAATAAAATAATTGAGAGAATAACAAAAGTTAAGAATCTTCTTTCAGGAAAAAATTTAAATTACAAAAACAAAATACATACGAAAGTTGTCAACGTTTTACAAAATTAGGCCCCATTTTTTATATAAAATCATGTATGAAAAATCTTAATTTAAAAAATTTCGCCTTTGGAATGCCCCTCCACATCATCAATTTATTAAGAGAATTACAACAAATTTCAAAAACTTTTTTTTAAATTACTTTGAATAGATACTAAAGGTTCATAGACACGTAAAATTGTATATACAAATGGGCTTATCTTTGAAAAATTTTATTTTGTATGTAATTTAAATATTCTTTATATAAATTACTATATTTTTTAGTTTTTTTCTTCTTTTAATTAAACTTAATATTCATTTATGTTGGCGAATTTATTGTAAAAAATACTACCCTGCTCTACATTTATAATTATAATAAAAAGTCTTGTAATGTAAGAGATTCAATAAATAAATAAAACAAAAAATAAATAAAAAATAAAATAAAATAAAATAAAAGAAAATAAAATAAAGTTAAATAAAATAAAATAAAATAAAATAAAATAAAATAAAATAAAATAAAATAAAATAAAATAAAATGAAATAAAATAAAACAAAACAAAATAAAATAAAATAAAATAAAATAATATATAATAAAGAAATAAAAAATAAAAAACAAATAAAACCAAACTAAATAAAATAAAATTTAAAAAAAATTGATTTTATATATTATATTTGTATAATATAAAATATAAAATATAAAATATAAAATATAAAATATAAAATATAAAATATAAAATATAAAATATAAAATATAAAATATAAAACATAAAATATAAAATATAAAATATAAAATATAAAATATAAAATATAAAATATAAAATATAAAATATAAAATATAAAATATAAAATATAAAATATAAAATATAAAATATAAAATATAAAATATAAAATATAAAATATAAAATATAAAATATAAAATATAAAATATAAAATATAAAATATAAAATATAAAATATAAAATATAAAATATAAAATATAAAATATAAAATATAAAATATAAAATATAAAATATAAAATATAAAATATAAAATATAAAATATAAAATATAAAATATAAAATATAAAATATAAAATATAAAATATAAAATATAAAATATAAAATATAAAATATAAAATATAAAATATAAAATATAAAATATAAAATATAAAATATAAAATATAAAATATAAAATATAAAATATAAAATATAAAATATAAAATATAAAATATAAAATATAAAATATAAAATATAAAATATAAAATATAAAATATAAAATATAAAATATAAAATATAAAATATAAAATATAAAATATAAAATATAAAATATAAAATATAAAATATAAAATATAAAATATAAAATATAAAATATAAAATATAAAATATAAAATATAAAATATAAAATATAAAATATAAAATATAAAATATAAAATATAAAATATAAAATATAAAATATAAAATATAAAATATAAAATATAAAATATAAAATATAAAATATAAAATATAAAATATAAAATATAAAATATAAAATATAAAATATAAAATATAAAATATAAAATATAAAATATAAAATATAAAATATAAAATATAAAATATAAAATATAAAATATAAAATATAAAATATAAAATATAAAATATAAAATATAAAATATAAAATATAAAATATAAAATATAAAATATAAAATATAAAATATAAAATATAAAATATAAAATATAAAATATAAAATATAAAATATAAAATATAAAATATAAAATATAAAATATAAAATATAAAATATAAAATATAAAATATAAAATATAAAATATAAAATATAAAATATAAAATATAAAATATAAAATATAAAATATAAAATATAAAATATAAAATATAAAATATAAAATATAAAATATAAAATATAAAATATAAAATATAAAATATAAAATATAAAATATAAAATATAAAATATAAAATATAAAATATAAAATATAAAATATAAAATATAAAATATAAAATATAAAATATAAAATATAAAATATAAAATATAAAATATAAAATATAAAATATAAAATATAAAATATAAAATATAAAATATAAAATATAAAATATAAAATATAAAATATAAAATATAAAATATAAAATATAAAATATAAAATATAAAATATAAAATATAAAATATAAAATATAAAATATAAAATATAAAATATAACATATAAAATATAAAATATAAAATATAAAATATAAAATATAAAATATAAAATATAAAATATAAAATATAAAATATAAAATATAATATATAAAATATAAAATATAAAATATAATAAATAAAATATAAAATATAAAATATAAAATATAAAATATAAAATATAAAATATAAAATATAAAATATAAAATATAAAAAATATAAAATATAAAATATAAAATATAAAATATAAAATATAAAATATAAAATATAAAATATAAAATATAATATATAATATAAAATACATATAAAATAAAATAAAATATATGAAATAAGATTAAATAAAATAATATTTAACAAAATAATTTTATAAAAATAATAAAATAAAAGTAAGATAAAATAAAATGAATATGTAGAATAGTTGAGCTTGAGGTCACTTTTTGTATAAATATTTATTTTAATTCTTGTGTGGCTTCTTCAGGGAATGTTTTTTTTTATTTTAAAAACGTTATAAAATTTAAAAAGTGTTTTTTTAGCAAAAGGGGTTATTTGTGGAAATCACACATTTATGTGTAGTTTGCACATTAATAGCAGTAGGCCTCTTCATACAAAATTTCACTAAAAAGTACTCAAATCAAAATCAAAATATTTGCTTAGTTTTTTTATGAAGTGTGTTTACTATTCGTCAAATCCCATTTGGGTTTACTTATTAATTGAGCTTTTTGGTATTATGATTGGTATGAATTATTTTTAACTTTTCTTAGGAAATTATTATAAAAAAATATTATAACAGACTTGTTTAAAATCTGTTTGTCGAAAAGTCGAAAGCTTTTTCTCAAACTGTGAAGAGCAATTTCAGAAAGCATATTATCATCGCATTATTAAAATATAGAAATCACTTTATTATTATTGTTCTTCAAAAATTTTACCAATTAAAATCTGTTTTTTTTAAGATCTTCCGTCATGTGTTTATTTGTTATGTGTGATTTTAAGTTTGCCTGTTTTTTATTTACGCCACTGATAGTTTTATGGACTTGGTTAATAGCAAATTTTTTGGTTTTATTTTCTTAATAAAAAATTAATAATTAAAACCATAAATATAAACACAAGTGTTTTAGTGCTGTCAAGTATACGAATAATAATTTGATCAAATACAATTTTCATTTTTATATTAATTTGTTTATAATAAAAATTAAAAAGTATTTGTCATTAATTGATTTCTTGATTATATTATGCTCTTTTAACCAAATCAATTTAATCAAAAATATATTTATATTTTTTTCATATAAAAAAGTCATGAGAGTTCAGCCACTGTTTGATGTTTTTTATTATAAATTTCATTTAATATTATTATGCCTGACATGTTCATTATCATTAACACTATAAAAAAGTCAAAATTTGTAGTTAAATTAACAAATACATAAAAATATAAATTTATATCTTTCATACAGACATATTATTGCAGACAGACAGACAGACAGGCATATAGACCATGTGTTTGTTTTAAATAAAATGTTTTCAGTTTTAATTTACCATAAATAGCCCTCCCGTCATAATTTTGTATTTCATTCATACACAATTGATTTTTTTTTATTAAATTCTCTTTGCGACCCAAAGGTAAAAGACCAACAACTGTATTTCAGCAAACAATTGGTCATAAAAATTATGAATTATTGCGTTAATTTACCCTGGTTTATAGGCATTTTAATGGTCATATTCAAACATATACAAATGCACACACAATTACTTGCGCTGAAATAAAATTCGCAGTAAAATTAATAAAAAACCAAAAATAAAAAATTAAATAAAATATTTCTCCTTTCAATGTTCAACTCTTTGGAGGATTGCAATAAAAAAAAAAACAAGAAAACAATGAGAAAAAAAATGCAAAAATTATTCAAAAAGAATTCATACAATTTTGTAAAGTATAAAATATAAAACCACAAAGAGCTATTGGGTCATTTTTAATGTTCAGCAACTTTATAAGCAAACAACATTAAAAGCGTACAAAAAAACTTTCAACAGGGCTACTCACAGTTGACCGTTTGTGCTTTTTTAACATATTTTATAAAGCTTGTAAGAGACCTAAATAACATTATTAAAATTTTACAGCAGAGCGGCTTTTATATTTTTAGGGTACCGTATGTAAAAGGTGAAAAACAACCCTATTGTTTTCGCTACGATGTCGGTTTGTTCGTCTGTCTGTCACAAACTAGTTTCTTGAGAACCGCAAGGGCTACAGACCTGAAACTTTTATGTGATAAAAAACCTTGCTAAAACAACAAGTATGACAGTTAAAAATTAAAGGGCGTTCTAAACATGTTAAAATCCTAATGTAATATACTGTCAATTATACATATACTTGAAATTTTAAAATTTAGTGTATTTAACACTGAAATTTAAAAATCTAAAATAAAGGGTATTCTATCAGTTAATGTAATTATGCAACTTACTATATCTTAGAAACCGTACAAAGTCAAGCGATCTACGAAAAAAATAAAAACTGGTGTGAGGAATTGTTATTGTCTTTCGAAAATTTTCATAAAATCCATCATACCAGGGTTGAATTTTTTCGTAGATCGCACGACTTTGTCTGATAGTGCATCACAGCCTTAAGAGGCAAATTCTTAAGACTTTCAAAAACGCTAAAACTAAAAAATTACAAAATAAAAAAATTCCCTAATCGAAAAATTTACAAAAACCGAAGAAATCGCCAAAATAAAAAAGAAAATCGACAAGGATAAAAAAAACTGCTATAACTAGTATAAATCGCCAAAATCCGATAAAAACACCACAAACGAAAAAAAACACCAAAATTAAAAAATCCCATAAAATCGCCCAACACGAAAAATCGACAAAAACCGCCAAAACAAAAAAAAAAATCGCCATAGATAAAACAAAAATGCTAAAACTAAAAGAAGTCGGCAAAAACCGATAAAAACACCACAAACGAAAAAACACCAAAATTAAAAAAACGCCAAAAACCGAAAAAACCGCTAAAACTAAGAAAGAGCATCAAACTAAAAAATCGCCGAAAGTCGAAAAAAAATTTTTTTAAATATCTACATTAGGTAAGACATTCGATTATATAGGCTAAGGTTCGTATGGTATTACATATGCAGTGCCAGCACGAATGTGCGAGTCAAAGTCGCATTTTGCTGAATTTCTTTAAATATTTTATTCGAACTTAATTTGTTTCTCTGTTTATCATTTAATTAGGCTAAAGTTTGTATCGTCAAATTAAATGTGATAAGATATTATGGTTTTTGACTTTGGTCTATAATAAAAGCTCAATTTTTAAGAGCAAATAAATAACACAACGGCAACACCGTTGTAAATAGTAAGTGAGGGTAAAAATTTGAGCTTTCATTGCATAAAAAAAGCTTTTAACAAATTGGCACACGATTAATCATAACAGTTCACATATTCTTTTTGTATTTAGAAAAATGTATTTAGAACTGAGGTTTACACCAATTGAAAACACATACATACAGTGCACCAAAGACAAGAATACTGATGATGAATATATTGGCGATTGAAAATTTCCTCTTTAACCTCATATTTTTTAAATATAATATATTTTTTTTGGTTTTTTTTTAAATTTTTCTTAAATCTACTGATATTTATTCGTTTCTTATAGGACTTTACATTTTTTTTAACAAACACAACCCGCAAAGCGATTAGCATGTCTGCAGAAAACACCCAGGGTCTATGGTGGGAATCGAACCCACAATCTCTGGACTGGGAGGCTAGCATCGCTACCACTCAGGGGTATTATGTTTATCAGCCCATGTATGTATTTAAGTATGTATGTATACGGCGGCACTATATAAAATGAACGCGTGGACTGATGTTGATGATTCTTACGTCAATCGATTTGTCTTAATTCAGGGAGTGTCACTAAAGATATGTCAGTTGTAAAAATTCAATATGGCGGCCAATAGACGCCATTTTGTAAATATGAAAACAATAAAAACTTGGCGAACTATATCAAAATTGGTATCATTCGACAAGTATTCTAAAATCATCTTTAGGTTTCTCTTATGACTTTTCATTTGTAATGACCATTTAGGATATTTAACGATTTAAAGTTGGTCGCAATCGAGTTTTTTGATTTTTTGTATAAATACTTGTTAATATAAGTTTTATATTTTATACAAGAACAACCAAAAATTTAATCTGTGAAAATTTTAAAAGTTTTATAGCCTTTGAAATAAATTATCCATAATCTCTTTCAGAGCGAAAAAAACTCATTTAAAAAACTTGAAATTGATATAATTCTGTATAGAAAGTGTTTTTGAATTAAATAAGAATTGATTTTCAATTAAATAAGAGCTTAGTTGTTCCCATTGTTCTTATTTTTAGCAGCATACTTTTTTTTTGATTTGTTGCCTTTGTCTAATTGACGAAAGTTCGTTTTTAATTTGAAAACATTGAATTTGTGGTGATACAAATTTTTTTTTTGAAGGGTTCTTTTTTTTGAACTTTGAAATATTTTCCGCCTTTTCATGCTAAATTTTGCAGATAATCAGACCGGTTTCTTACCATGTGTTCGTTTTTTTTCGATCAAGATTTTCAAAACTTTGCTCCAGATACTACAACAAAACTTAACCCAAATTTAAGTAAAATTCATTCCCAGCTATTGTCCTTTTTGAGCAAAGAAAATTGTATAAGGGAATTTATGCTTTAATTTTTTTTCTCTTAGCTTTTTGCTTTACTTATTCTATAAAAGAGAAAGTAAACTGTGATTACCCCTACTAAGACGCACACGCTCGTTCGCATTTAAATAACTTAATGTAAATTTAAGTGAAAAATATAAAAATCATATCTATAAAAATATCATGAAATTGTCATGAATTTTTTTTTTTTTTGAAGTGATATATCTTTTGATTCAATGAAGAAAATAAAATATTAAATTTAATATCGTAATAATGAGTTGAAAATGTAATAAATTTGTTTTCTGGTCACCCACGAACAATTTATCTTTTTTTTTTATAAAATGTGCTTTAAAAGTGTTTTATTAAAGCAATATAAAGTTTTTTTTTCAGTTTTAAAATTTACAGTATTTGTCATTTGTCCACCTTAAGCAGCGTCATGGAAAGTGATAAGTCTGCTTGACTATAGATTATTGCTGTCGATTGTAGATGATAATAAAAATAAATTTCCTTTTATTTATTATGCCCTCCTTGCAAATTTTCCTGGCTGCTGTTCAATTCTTTTTATTAATTAAACCCCTTTAAATTAAAGTTTTTGGATTTTTTATGCTTTTATTTTTGATCCTTTCTCTTTTTTTTTTCTTCAATGACAAGTCGCAACTTCACCCTTTCAAAGTCTAGTAAGCAAAGCTTTCAAAAAGCAACTCAAATGCAATTAATTAATGTAATTGCAATTTCTGTAACAGGATATTAGACTTAATATAAATTTGCATTCAGCTCCCGCAGTTTTATAAAATTTCTATTTAAATAAAAATTAATTTTCATTATATATATTTACAAGCCAGAAAAAAAAGAATACTTTGTCCTCATTTATTCTTGATTATTTTTATTGCCAACACCAACAAAGTAAATATTATCTCTTAAGTACTATAAAATCTTCGAGAATTGTCCTTACATTATGCTGTTGTTTTTTGTTTTATTAAATATTTCTAATAAATAATTAATCCTTAAAAAGAAGTTGTTGACGCAACAAATAAAAAAATTATGTTTGAAGGAGGTTTTTACTCACATTAAGAAAATAGTAGCTGAAGTATAGCTTTTGTGATATTATGTTAAACGTTTTTTGTTGCTTAAAACATTTCACATTACCTAAGTTAATGTCATTTCAAAGGATTTCAATAAAACCTTTGTCAACAGAAGTAAAAGTGCACTTTCATTTGAGCGAAATCTAGCACTTACCAGATTTCAGTCAAAATTTAGTAGATTTCCAATACAAAACGAAATATACTTCGTCATTAGATTTTGTCAAAATCTACTTAAAATCTAGTAGAACTTAGTGATGGTTTTTTACAATTTTTTTAAGGGAAGTAACACCTCAGGCAATGAATGCCTACTTCTATTACTAAGTGTTAAATGATAGACAAGACAGGTGGTGAAGGAAGAGAGATACAACTCTGCTTTTTGCACGTTTCTAATAATACAGTGTTGCAACGCCTCTGGTGTCAATGAAGCGTATTAATATTTTTAAGGTGTTCTTGTAGCAATACACATACACAGCCGCTCTGATGTTACATTAGGATTAGTATCCGCTGAAGCCGGTGTAGTTCAGTGATCGGGGTATATGCCTTCACCGCAGACATAGACACTAATGCACATCAGAAAAATGTGTGATGTTGTTATTTAATGACTGTACTAAAAATTTAGCATGTGCACTTAAAGAGGTGTGTAAGTTGGCTAAATCGCCGTTATCTGGTTGTAATTTCGGTAAATTTTCAGTTATACTGCATTTATATTAGTGATGAGCGAAAGCGTGATTTTTTAATAATGTTGCTCCTTGTGAACGTGATTTCTAAATCGCTGACTGTGATCACAGTTTAGCAGCATTTTGTTTGTAGCAGTTCAGTTATTTTGAGAAAATCTAATAAGAAGAGCAGCAGGGAAATTAAACAGTAATTGTGATCACGGTTTAACACATTTCAGCTCTTCTGCTTCAAAAGTATTTATTAGTATTGGTGTTTTGATAAATACTAATAAGAAGAACAGCAAGAACAAGCAATTAGCAATCAACCCCGTTCAAATATTGAGAATAAATAAAAAAAATTATATAAGAGGCAGAGAGACAATAGAATTGCAAATAGTTGCCAGAAAAGATGATTTGACACGATTTGACAATTTTTTTCTTGACAAAAGCTGAAGGTATAAAAAAAATTAATGTGGTAGCTTTATTTATTGTAAAGTAAGCATGCAAGATCAATCACATTTTGTATGAAAGAACTATATTTTCAAAACCTGTTAATTGATAAATTCAGTCACAGTTGTAATTTGTGATTTTTCAATCGCTGTGAAAAAGTAACAGGTTTCTAAATATCGCTCAACTCTAATTTATATTGTATCGAAATCTAGTATAATTGATTTGAAATCTTTATCGTTTACACTAAGCTTTTTTGACATTTTTCCGGATTTCCTATCCAGGATTTCGTATCCAAGACAACATCCTTTGTATTAAATTTAGTCTTAAACTGCAACCCAAAAAATGCCGAAATGGCTGAAAGTTTAATTTTTTGTAAAGTTGTCCGAGGTTTGATAGGATCTCTTAACATTACATATAAACGGGACGAATGGAGACCTTTTATAGAAAGCTCTAAATTAAGTTTAAAAGCTTTATTTTTACATAACCAAAATATTTTACCATCGACTCCTATTGGTTTTGCGAATGGAATAGCCGTGACAGGAATCAGCACTATACAAAAAAGGTGTGGCCTCATCGTCAGTAACTTCAGCCTGGTAAAAAAAATTTTCAAAACAACCCTTTAGTGGACCGAAAAAAGTGTTACTTCTACCACTGCACATAAAACTAGGGCTTATAAAAAATTTCGTTAAAGCAGTGAACAAAAATGGAACTGTTTTTCAACACCTTCGCCAAAAATTTCCAAGATTAAGTGAGCTTAAGATCAAAGAGGGTATATTCGTTGGTCCCCAAATAAGAAATTTATTTAAAGATCAACACTTCGACAATGTTTTGGAAGGTAAAGAAAAAAAGCCGGGTACGATTTTTTCTGTGTGACCAAGACTTCTTGGGAAATAAGAGGATTGATAACTATGCTGAACTTATTGAAAAAAATGTTATCATCTTACCAAGAACTGGGTTGTAACATGTCCCTGAAAATCCACTTTTTACACTCTCATTTGGAATTTTTCCGGCTTTCAGCGATGAACACAGAGAGCGCTTCCACCAGGAAATCGCTATCACAAAAAAACGACTGGACCATTTATCGAGATGCTCCAGAAGCACACTACAATAGGTCAGCGAAAAAACCACTTCGCAATTCTACCAACGATTAGAACAACGGTGTAATTTCTGTTGTTTTTTCAAAAAACTTTAACATTTTTTTCTAAGAAATGGTAACTAATTTTAAAATATAATTATCATTTTTGTATGCAGTACGTAAACATAAATAGAAAAATCTTCTTACCCTAAAAAATACTTTTTCAAAATCAAAAATTGTATAGTTAATAGTGTTATTTTTAATATCATTATACTTGTTAGAACAAAATGTGATTGATTTTCGTTACATTTTCATTACTCCTCCTAATTGTTTAGGTAAAATTAATAGCACACGCAACTTGCATTGCCATTTGTAACACAGAAACAAACAAGCACATTCCTGCGGTTTTGAAATTGCCGCCTTATACTTTAGTATTCCGACTAAGATACCAAAGATTTTTATATTTTCAATACGACCTGCATAGTTTTTTAGTACAATTCTTAATACTAAGAAACACATTTGACTCCCTCATAGATTACTTCTAATGACTTCGCACCAGCTGTTTTTATTTACATATTTTTTTAAACCTGAAACTGCAGGTATACTTCATTCTCATAGACTTACTAATACATACATACTTAATTAAAAAGAAAAACATTACAGTTTCTAACAGCAGCATGCTCACAACATACACACACACACACATACATTTAATACGTTGTTAATGAGAAGTGCATAAATCTATTTAAGTTTATTAGTGTATGAGAACAAGTACACAAACAAGTTGCTGCTAAATACCGTTATCGCATTCATACGTACATACATATGTTTCTATAAACATACTTACACACATACTTGTTAATCTTTGTAAAATGTATCACTAATTCAAAGGAACTTTTTAAACAACACACACGCGTACATACTGCATTTATCATCTATTAGTGTCCTGCACAAGAGTATTTATAAGACTTTTCAAGACATGAGAGATTTTTTCCAATGGTTTACTACAGCGAAATATTCTAAAAGAATCGCTAAACAACACTGTTGGCAAGACAAACCACCGAAAAAAAAAATACTTTCCAACAGTGTTGCTTAGCGATTCTTTTAGAATATTTCGCTGTAGTAAAGCATTTGAAAAAATCTCTCATGTCTTGAAAGGTCTTATAAATAGTCTTGTGCAGGACACTATCATCTATAGAATAACATGTAAATACTTTCAATCATTTTGCTAAATGTTAAAATCCTATTAATTTAACTAAATAATAATATTGTCTCATTGTATGGCTCTGCACATATTTATACATGTCTTCAAATAAGATAAATTGATTAAAACACACCTGCCAGGATTTATACAAAATAGATTTCTAACTGTAGTTGTTTGGATTAAAATAATTGTATTGAAATAAAATTAATTATGTTTTTCGGAAATGATATATTTAATTTTTTGGGGAAACGGCAGCTTTTATACCATAATAAACTTTATTATGTTTTATGGATGGCATAGCGAGAGAGAGAGAGAGAGGGAGAGGGAGAGAGGGATGTTCTTGTTGTTAGTTACTTTAGCTTGGCATGCGTCAACATTATGTTGCTGGAAACATGTTGCTAAGGATAATAAGCTCAACCACCTGTAGCTATCGAAATTAAAACTAAAAGTAGGCTTTTACTTTCGAAAAAAAGAATTTAGTGTTTATTAGACGAAAGTATATATTTATTATATGTACTTGAAGTCATGAAGTTTTTCTTGCAATTGGTTAAGGGAATTTTTTTCTATTTATTTTTTAAAACTATGGAAAACAAAGTGATAACAAAAGTGGTGGCTTAGCACAAGTCCTTGAAGCGTTTTTGGCAAGTTTTATATCTCATTCCTATCCTCAGCTGCACTACAACAGTTTCCCGGGTATGGGAAGCGGAGCTATGCGAGCGTACTACCTTACAGGGAAAAATATATAATGCGCCCTACATTTTCAAGTATTAAGTATTATTGCAAGCAATTTCGAAAAAAAATTGTTTTTTTTTTTAAGAAAACTAAGACTCAGGCATAACTATATTTTTTAGGAAAGGGATAGTGGTAGAAAGCTTTATTCTTTTCCAACTCTACTTTTTTGGGCATTCTTTTTTTTATTAAGGCATAATTGCAGCGCCTCTGGTGTCAATGGGGAGTATAAAATTTTCGAAAATGTGTTTATTAGCCTTTTTATTTGTTATTTTTTACTGCCAATTTTTGCTTCACAATACCTCGGAAGATATTGCAGGCATTGAGAGGCAGTCCTTGAAAATGGGCTTAGCAGTTAATAAAAGCAAAACCAAAGTGATTGTTTCAACGAACAGAAAACATACTAGATTAGGTGAAACTGTGAACGTCGGCAACTATAACTTTGGTGTTGTAGAGGAATTTGTGTAACTTGGGCAATCCTTTAATAAGAGCAATAACATCAGCCTGGAAATACGAAGAAGAATAATACTATCAAAAAGGTGCTACTTTGGGCCAAACAAGCTGTTTAGAAGTAAAGCCCTCTCTCGAATAACGAAAATAAAACTACACAAGACACTCATATTACCCGTACTTTTGTATGGTGCAGAGGCATGCGAACTTGCGCAAGCAGATAAAGCTGTACTTGGCGTTTTTGAGAGAAAAATACTTCGTAAAATATATGGACCGATTTGTGTAAGCGGAGACTATCGGCATCGTATGAACCATGAACTGTATGAGCTGTTCGCCGACATTAACTTTCTTAAGCGCATAAAGTTGCAAAGATTGCGCAGGCTAGGAAATGTTGTGCGGATGGATGAAGAAGCTCCAGTGAAAAGAATTTTCGAGTATGATCCTGAAGGTGTCCGCAGAAGAGGGCGACCGAAGCTCCGATGGAAAGATCAGGTTCAACAACATCTAATGGACCTAAACGTCAGAAATTGGAGGAAGAGCGCAGGGGACCGAAGCACTTGGAATACTATTATCTCCTCGGCTTAAGACCCACCATGGTTGTAAAAAAAAACCATATTAGAAGAAGAAGAAGAATACCGCGAAAGGAGGGCGTTCTGATGTTACATTAGGGTACGTATCCACTGAAGCCGGTATAGTTAAGTGATCAGTGTCTATACCTTCATCACTTGAAGTTCCCTTCTACAACTGACACAAAGGAATACTAATACACATTAGACCCATGCACAAGACCACTTACAAGAAATTTTAAGACATGAGAGATTTTTCAAATGCTTTACTACATCGAAATCTTGAAGTTTCCTTCAACAACTGAGACAAAGGGATACTAATACCCATTAGACCTGAGCACAAAACCACTTATAAGAACTTTTAAGACATAACGTAGTTTTCAAATGCTTTACACGCATTAACACTATTTCTTTTGAGTGTTTGTTACGAACAAGAAGTCTTTGCGACATCGCTTAAAAACACTCATATACACGTACATCAATACATCTATAGTGCTTCGCTTATTAAACGACAAAAAATTATTATTGTTTTAGTATAATACATGCTAAGACAATACATTTAAAAAACAAAACTTGAAACGTGGCTTCTAATACACATCAGAAAAATTAGTGTCGTTGTTAGTTGATGACTTTGTCGTGACCTGGCTCGATCCAGGACGCGCAGCCAACGCTATCTCTTGCCGAACGTAGAAGTGGCCTTTTTAAAGTTTTCATTATAACTTAAAAATTTACCGTCAGATCTTAAAGTATGATATAACAATGTTTTTGTCTCAAGGAGACCAATGTTTTTTCTATGAGCAATTGCCATTGATCTCAATTCCTCCAACCCTAATTTAGAAGCATTCCTCACGGTCTATAGAAGATGTTTAAAAATTTTCTCAAAGTCCAGTTCAAGAGATTTTAGGTTTATCGTTCTTATTTATGTATGTGTAGAGAGATGTAAAAATTATTACACATGAGTACGAACCAATATACTGAATATATTTGCTTAAAAATATAAATCCATTGGGCTTTTAAACGAAAACATTAACAACAACATTAACAAGCACAAATCCACTGCAGTCACCAATATTTTTATGCATTCGTAACAACCTCTGCAAAAGATAAATGCCACTGATTATTGCAGCTCATTGTCAGCATAATAACGAAAATGATAATGTTGATTGTTGTGAAAATGATGCTGCTCGAGATGATGACGACTACTACACATACAGCAATGTCAGAGAGATTGTCATTGACGGGTGTTTGCTACATAATTAATGCTTACAGCTATTTGCACATATTATTTTGAGTATAAATTATGCAAAATTAAGCAGGCAAATGACAGAAATTTTAACAAAAAGCACATCCCTCATAATCATTAATTTCTACAGCCACTAATGAAAGGACAAACAGCATTCTAAATATACATTTCTGAAAATCAAGTGCATGCTTTATTCGCCAAATCTATGTAAAGTATTTGCATGCAGTATAGGGTCAAGTAGAAAATTATAACTGAAAATTTTAATTTTATTAAAAATAATTAAAAAGAAAGGGGGTAAAAAAATATTTAAATATTTCTATCGATATTGAACACAGACAATATAATTGACAGGATTTTTTTAACAAACGTGGCACATATTCACAGTCAAAATAAAGTATACTTTAAGACTAGAAAAGCAGTATTTTATATGGTAATACTGATGTTAAATTTTTAAAGTACCCTGCAGGAAATTGCAGGAACCGTGACCGGTCCCCACCTGATGGATCTTTTGTACCATAGATCTGTGAATTAAATTAAATCAATCTCTGTATGACTCTCCTTATGAAAGTCAGTAGAGATATTGGAGAATCCCGCCTAATATCATCTGAACACAGAAACTCAGAATGAAAAACACGCCTTCTACTGTCATATAATACGATACACATACACTCACAAAGAATGTGTGTCGTCGTCTTGTCATCTTTCAAGCATAAACGAGACAAAGGTGAATGAACTTGGTTACTTTTCCACAGAGGATAGTTCAGTCCAAAGTGACCAGAAAGAAAACCAGTAACAAGCCGTAAATTATTCCTGTTGAGGTTCAGGATGCCATTATATGCCAATGGCTGCATCAAAGCTTGGGCCTGCCTTAAACCAGGGGAAGACAGCTACATTTACTAAGCGGTCGAAGTATCATGTTCTTTGATCAGAGATGATAACGTCGACCGACTTACGCCACAAAACGACTCTGGGCTCATAAAAGAAGTAGCAGAGGTCCTCTTAAGTATTTCATCCGCTTCCTAATTCCCTGGATGACCGCTGTGGCCAGAAGTTCATTAAATGAAAACCTTGTTCAGTATGGATAGCTTTAGTATACTTTGTTTTAACTATGAATAATATTGTCGTCTGCATTTGGTTTGATGATTATATTTTATTTACTTAAATTTTTATGAATTTCGGTATTTGGTTTTACAAATTTTAAGGTAGATTCTATTTCAATAAAAATATTATTTACTTTTTAGGGTTCCGTACACCAAAGGTAAAAAAGGAACCCTATTGTTTTCGCTACGCTGTCCGTCTGTCCGTCACACGGTATTTTCTCAAGAACCGTAAGAGCTACGGACCTGAGAATTAAAAATTAAAGGGTGTTCCAAAACGAGCAATGAAATATGTCCCATGTAATATACACACAATTGTATGAACATATGTATATTAAAACTTGAAATTTGTAAAATTAGTGTATTTTTATACAGAATAGAACAATTAACACTAAAATTTAAAAAAAAATTCAAATTAAAGGGTGGTCCATCAGTTAATGCAATTTTGACTATGTAATTTTGACAATTTGCTATATCTTGGAAACCGTAAGAGGCAAACACTTGAAATTTTCAAAAACAGTAAAACTAAAAAAAACCGAAAATTATAAAATCGCCAAACCAAAAAAAATCGCCAAAAATTAAAAAAAATCGCCAAAACGAAAAAAATCACCAAAATTAAAAAAAAAAACTAACACTAAAATAAATCGCCAAATTCGAAAAAATCGCCAAAATGAAAAAAACGCCAAAATGAAAAAAAACGCAAAAAATTGAAAAAAATCGCCAAAACGCGAAAATGTCGCCAAAACTTAAAAAAAATTTTAAATAAAAAAAATCGCAAAAATGAAAAAAAATCGCCAAAAATAAAAAAAATCGCCAAAATTAAAAAACGCCAAAAACCGAAAAAATGGCAAAAAAATAAAGTGTCTAAACTAAAAAAGAGCCAAAACTTAAAAAAATCGCCAAAACCGAAAAAACGCAAAAAACGACAAAACAAAAAAACCGAAAAGACCCCAAAAACGAAAAAAATGCCAAAACTAAAGGGTGTTTTTTATTGAGGTATAGAACTTTAAGTTGGCATGACTTTTTTAACTGGCGGCCATTTTGTCAGCTGTCAAGTGATTAATATTTAGTTTGGTTTGCCATTTCATCATGAACAGGTTGACAAAAGAACAACGCTTGCAAATCGTGCAAATTTATTTCGAAAATAATGGTTCAGTTCGCGACGTTTACCGCAAGCTCCGTCCATTTTATGGTCGACATAATCGTCCATCAGAGCAATTAATTCGGTTAACCATGGATCGTTTTCGCACTACGTTTACTCTATGTGATAATACGCATCCGCAGAGACGTCGAACAGTGCGCACCGAAGAAACAATTGCCGCTGTAGAGCAAAGTGTTGAAGAGGACCCGAATGAATCGATTCGCCACTGTGCACAGCAATTGGAGCCGACTAACCGACTATTTTGTTCCCGAATTGGATGGCATGAATGTGGATGAGTTGTGGTTCCAACAAGACGGCGCTACATGCCACACAGCGCACGTCACAATCGATTTATTGAAGGAAACATTCGATGAGCGCATAATTTCGCGGAATGGACCTGTCAATTGGCCACCAAGATCGTGTGATTTGACACCATTGGATTATTTTCTTTGGGGATTTGTGAAGTCGCTCGTCTACGCCAACAAACCAGAAACGTTAGGGGACTTGGAAGCCAACATTCGTGGCGTTATTCCCATATGCTCGAAAAAGTGGTTGAAAATTGGACCTGTAGAATTGGCTTTATTCGAGCCAGCCGCGGCGGCGACATGCCCGAAATCATATTTAAACACTAATGGCATAAAATTATCCTTCCAATAAAGCCAAAGTGATGGACATTAAAACGATTTTCTTGTGTTTTATTTCAATTCGAAGTTTTGTACCTCTAAAAAAAACACCCTATATATATTATATAGGATGAAGTTTGTATTAAATTACATATCTAGTGTTCGTACGGAACCCTATGTGCGCGAGTCATAGTCGCACTTTACTGAATTTATTTGACTTTAGTACAGTATTTACCGGATATAAGAACATCTCATAAAAGAACAAAACGCTTATAAGAAACAATTTCAAAAACACCATGTCTTTTCACTGATTTTTCTAATGAAAAAGGTTTCATATAAGAAAAACGCTTATAAGAAAAAAACTGATAAAAGAAAATTTTTCTTAAGCACCAAAACCACAAAATATATATTTATATAAGAAACTTCCAACGGAAACACATAATTTATGTAGTTTGCATGGACAACTCTGTTGTTGAAGTTGTTTATTTTTTTATATTTATTTACTAAAGGGGTTAATAAAATAAAAATTAGCTACCAATCATGATTTTTTTAATTTTTTATTTACATACATACTTCTACGTATATGTATACATAAAAATATTAAAAAGCTCGTATATTCAGATAAGAAACAAATGTCTTAGGCCCTTAGTTACTTATATAAGATATAAGTTTCTTATATAAAATAATTGTATATAAGAAGGAAACGCTTATAAGAAACTTTTTTCGTGGATTTTTTAAGTTTCTTATATCCGATAAATACTGTAATTGGAATCAAATTAAATTTTTTTTCTGCAAATGTCACAACTTCTTTCCAGATTTTCTACTGAGTCTTGTCGGAAAATCTTTTTCTCTAAAACTCTTTATTTTGTTTTCATTTTCTTCCTTCTATTTTTACTTTTTATTGTTGGTGACATTAACATTTATGGCTCAAAACTGTTACTTACTTCATACTACTGCTGGCTGGCAGTGAGGTATTTTTTTCCTTTTGCTTTTGTCATTACTGACATTGTTTTTTTTTTTTTTTTTGTGAGAAAAATAAATTTTTAATTAAACTAGGTCGGTGATTTTAGCAAAAATTGTTAACAAGTCTCCATGCAACATTATAGAACTACAACAGACATCTTAAAAGTTAGAAAACTTTCAACAGCTCTTTTAATTTTATATGATATAGACAATATTTTTTAACGCTGACTACTTCCTCATTTAACAGGTGGGGAAAAAAGTTAAAAATAAAATAAAAGAATGACGGCATAAAATTAAAGTTGATACTTAAGATGAAAAGAAGCAGACGATGGAGGTTGTAAAGTGCCAGCAAATTGAGCACTAACAATATGCTGAATTTTAAGCGAAATTAAAAAAAAATAAATATGAAGGGTTTATTTAAATAACATCATAAGCCACACGAATTAAAAAAAAACAAAGGTGAAAAGGAATCCTATTGTTTTCGCTACGATGTCCGTCCGTCCGTCTGTCTGTCTGAACTGAAATATTCACAGAATATGTAAAGCTTTGACCGCTTCAACAAAAAATATATGACAATTAAAAATTAAAAGGGTGTTCTAAAGCGAGCAACGAGACAGAGAAAAAACTGCCTCATAGAATCAATAAGATTTTCTCTATGAAACGTTTTTAGGCTAAGGGGTATCCCAGCAGGAAGAAGCGAAGATTTTTTCATAGAGATTCCTTATTGTTTTTATGTGGTAAGTCTTATTAATTTTATCAAGAAGAAGACCACATAAAATCAAGAAGAAATCTTATTATTCCCAACTTTTTTTTACTCAATTTCCGTTAAAAACCATCCATAGAGAAAAACTTCTTGATTCTATTAGGTTTTCTTATAAATTGTGAACTATATGGATTTCTTATTGATTTTATTAGGTTGCCTTATTGGTTTTTTTAAAAATGTTTTCTTCTTGATTTAATTAGGCTATCTTATTGATTTTTTTAATAAGGTTTTCTTCTTGATTTTATTAGGTTCCTATATGATTATGTGTAAAGCATCTTATTGATTTTTTTAATAAGGAAATCTTCTTGATTTTATGAGGTGTCTTGTTATTTCATATCTATAAATAGGCACAGACAATTTTTTTTCATGATCTTTTTCGTTTTTGTATAAGCATGTTTGCAAAATTATTTCAGTGGTTATTCAGACTGCTTGTTAGCATATTTGTTAGAGTGTTTGTCTATCAGTCAGAAGTTTGCTGGTTCAATACTTGTATCCTTTCAAAGTATGTGGTATAGAATTTAAATGAAAATATATACACAGAAAAAAATTGACAAGAATTATTTTCAATAAAACCATGTTATTGAATAAAATTTTAGTATCAATAATATTTGTCATTAACTTGAATATTGTATTTATCAATTCCGCACATTTTAAAATATCATTTAATATCATTTATTTGTGTTGGTGTTTTCCCTGCTTGTTGATTGACTAAACCTGGTCATGTGCTGATGTTGTTGTTTATTTTGATTGTTGGTGTTGTATTCGTGTGCATTCGGACAAGAAGCAGAAAAACAGAAAAGGTTATTTTTAGATTAGAAGAAACAAAAGAAATAATGTTTTGCGTGTATTCATTATTTGCGTATCCAAAAGCGATTTGCTCTTTAGCTGAGTGGTAAGTTCGTTAGTTTATTAGTCAAGATATTGCCGGTTCGACTCATCCCAAACACATTTAGTTTTAGTAGCAGCCAAGCAAAAGCAAACAAAAAGGGGTTTAAAAATGTGACATTCATCCACACACACAACACAATAACAATTATCACTGAAAATAAAATTTCAGTCAACTTTTTTCTTTGATTCATTAAATTTCTTTATCAACGATTTTCGTATTCAAATATCAAAATCATTTTTTTCTGTGTAAGCAAAGCACAAAGAATAAAGAAAGACATAATTTTTTTTTATTTTATGAGGTCGCCTCATAAAATCAAGAAGAAAACCTTATTAAAAATATCAATAAGATAACCTCATAAAAACTACAAGATTTCTTCTTGATTTTTTCAAAAAGGTTTTCTCTATGAAATTAATAAGATTTCCTTATTGAAAAAAAACCATAGAGATTTCTTATTAATTTTGTTCTATTTTACGAGGTAATTTTTAGGAACTGTTTTCTCTGTGGAGATATATACAGACTATTATATATAGACACTTGAAATTTTAAAAATTAAATTGTGCTTTTATGCAGACTACATTAATTAATTATTCTATCAATTAATGTTATTTTGACAAAGTGCTGTATCTTGCGAACCGTAAGAAGCAAACTCTTGAAATTTTCAAAACCTCTAATAACCTGTTTCACAATAACAAAAAAAAAACTTTCGACTTAAAATTTATATTGAAAACAACAATAACACAACAAAAATTTTTTTTGTTCAATAGAAATTTTAAGTCGAAAATTTTCTTTCGTTGAAACTAAAAAATATCATAACGAAAAATCGCCAAAATGAAAAAAATCGCTTAAATGAAAAATATCCCCAAAAATTAAATAAATCGCTTAGATGCAAAAAAATCACCAAAAGTTAAAAAATCGCCAAAAAAACTAAAAAAAACCGTCAAAATATAAAAAAATAGCCAACACAAAAAAAGCTCCAAAACTGAAAAAATAAATCGTTAAAACTAAGAACATATAGTGTAATAAAAATTGGTCAAAAACCGAAAAAATCGCCAAACGAAAAAATCGCTAAAACTAAAAAAGCGTCATAACTAATCGCCAAATTGAAAAAAAAAACGCCAAAACTAAAAACTGCTTAAGCTAATAATATGTATTATAAAAAAATATTGTCAAAGATTTAAAAAAAAATCGCCTTAACGAAAAAAAAACACAATAACTTAAAAAATTCAATATATACTAGAGATGGGAGTGTGTCGTGTTTTTTTTTTTTTTTTTTTTGTAACACAAACACACACGATCTGATTACGTGCGTGTTCGGTTTGTTTCGTGTTGAGCAAAATTGACAGGAAAAACACGAAACGATTTTAGATGAAAAATATGTATGAATGAATTTCCAGTAGAGAAAAAAATTCAATATTTTATATAGTCAAACACACAACACCAGCGTGTTTGCTGATATTATATAGGACTCTGCAACTTAAAGTTTTGTACGTAAACTGATAGTATCAGCTGTGGTGGCCGATATTATCAGCTGGCAGTGCCAACTCGGTGCCATATTTTGAAAAGCGACTCTTGAAAAAAATCAATTAAATTTTCTGATCTTCAATACCATACCAATAATATTTCGTACGTGTTGTGCAGTATCGTGTTGACGAAATTTTTTGCGTGCGTGTTTCGTACGTGTTGACCTCTTGATATTCGTGTTAGTGTCGTGTCGTGTCATGTTGAAAAAATTCGACACGCTCCAATCTCTAATATGTACAAAACAAATTTGAAAAAAAAACAGAAAAAAATTTTAAAACCCAAAAAAAAAGTTGCCAAAAAGAACTCAGCGGCGTGTGATTGTAAGATATATCTTGGAAACAGTAAAAGGCAAACTCTTGAAATTTTCAAAAAACCAAAGCTTAAAAATGCCATATATAAAAAAAAGCCGCAACAAAAAATCGCCAAAATGAAAAAAAACGCTTAAATGAAAATTTCATCAAAAATAAAATAAATAGCTAAAATGCAAAAAAAAGTAACCAAAAGTAAAAATCTGGCAATAAAACTAAAAAAAATCTAAAAAATCTAAAAACTGAAAAAACGCCCAGACTAAGAATATATATATTTTGTGAAACAAATTGGGCAAAAACCGAAAAAATCGCCAATTAAAAAAACGCCAAAACTTAAAAGGCGTCTATTGTAAATATAGAGATGGTAAAATTGAGCTTTCATTACAAAAAAGCTTTCAGCAAATTGAAATAAGATGAATCAAAACAATTCACACATTCCATTTGCAATAATGCCAAGTATATAAAGCAAAAATCTACATCTACTGACACCACACACAGTGGACCAAACACAAAAGAACACTGATGATGAAGGTTTAGTGGCCTTCGAAAACGGCTGGCTGTTCCGTTCAACTATGTGTTGTCAGAATATTTACAATTAACTTTGGTGTTATCTGTTCATTAATAATTATCACATGTAATTTGGCTTAACAAGCGATACGAACTTTAGCCTGTTAAAATCATAAATATTTAAAAAGTAAATATTTTAAAAGTAGTGTGTAAAAAACAGGTTTGGACCTAAGAGTGGATTCGGGTACCTAAAAGGGTGTAGAATAAGATGAAATAATTTTTTCTCAAAACTTGATTTTCACACAGTAGGTCCCTTTTCTCGGAGAAGGTCCCATATGTTATTTAAGTGTGTTGGTGTTTATCTTGCTTGTCGATAGTTACAAAGTGCTGTTGTGCTTTTGTTATTGTTTATTTGGATTGATTGTATTGTAGAAATATAAATGCCGAAAAGTAACTTGCAGATGTCTTGGCCTGTTTCTTCTCTATACATTTTCTTAGCAACAAACAATTTACTAGACCAGTACAAAATATTTACGGAAACTAAGTTTTGTTTCAAACAAACATTCGTTTGAAAATTTTTTGGGAGTAATTTCTTTCTGTGTTTTCATGTGTGGGACACACCTTACTAAATTTTTTAATTATAATAATTTCCAATTTTTATTAAGCTTAAGGTTTCTTGTTTTTATATTTTAAAAAAAATGTCTTTATATATTAATATTTTGCCACTCCTCGGTGTGTGTTTTTCAGGAAAATATATTGTTTTTGTTAAGCTTAATAAAAATGAGGGATTATTATAAACTATTTGTTCCAAGTTTGTTATATCGTTCATTTTAACTGATTTCCATTATATAAATATACATTTCTCAAACTTTTAAATGTCAAAGAAATTTATTTTTTTTTACCATAAGTCACGTTTAAATCACAGATATTAATCAACTATGAATTACTTATGTATGTATGTATGTGTGCATATAAAAAACCAAGTAATTAAATTAATTTATGGCCTCGATTTAGCAATGCCAACAGCAATAAGCCAAAAAAAAGACACATAAAATATTTGATTAAAGGTTTTAAAAATATTATCTTAGATCAGAAGATAGAAGAATTCGCCAATAAAAACAAGAAATAATAAATGAATTTTGTTCTAAGCATAGCAGCAAGTACTTATTGGGTGTATTTCCGGTATGTGTGTTTTATGATTACTTCAAATTTTTTTTCCTATTGTTTTTGTTGCTATTTAATCATGGAGCTTGAAAAAAAAGCAGCATGTTGATTTATGATGATGTTTCTTTTTGTGGCCATAATGTAACACATTTTTCCTGTTTGCTATTATTGCTAACATTTGGCTATTTTGAAGAGCCATATATATATATATATATATATATATATTAGTATATATATATGTGTGTATGTGCATGTGTATGTATGTGTACACATGTGGAAGTGTATTGATGTGTGTGTTTATTTTCGTGTTTGCCTATTTAAAACGATAAAAATCTTGATTTCATACTAAAGGACAATAATTAAGTTCTTTAGTGCGGAAAGTAAAAAATAAAAAGAAACCGAAGTAAAAGGCAAACACCGATATTTTGTTTTAGACTTTTAGTCGGTATTTAAGGCGTCACATATTCACAAGCTTGGAGCAGTAGGGAAATTGCCTGAGTGTTTAAATGAATTTGTCAAAAGTAATTTTCCGCTTGAGCTCCTAATGTGTCATTAAAAAGAAAGGAAAGGAAATACACGCACACACACACACACACACACACACACATATATATATATATATACACAAAAGTAGTTAAATGAAGTTTTATGCTGTTATTAGAGGTCTAGTGAAAGTTATAAAACTGTTAAGATCTTTCTGTTTTAAATCACTATGTATATATACTATATGTATAAAAATATTCTTAAGTATTATACTCAAAAAACTGGAATAAGTTGGAAAAAGGTGTTTAATTGCTGACTTTCTTTAACACTTGCTGGCAGGAAAAATTTTAGTTTTTCTTTGCCGGCTAGGGAGCAAGTTAAAATGATTATTTTATTTATTCTTAGAATTAAGTAAATTGCAAATTAATTATTTTAACATACCAGCGTTTATAAAACTTTTATAAGTCCTTGGCAAGTCCTTACAGCTGAGATAATATACAAGCTTTTTATGAAAACAATAATTATTACAAAAAATTATTCAAACTAAAAACACTGTGTAATGAGTAAATTTAACAATAAAATTACATAAAATAGACACACACAGGCACACAAGCATGCTAATACCAGAAAAAAATTAACAAAAATTAAAAATCGAAACTGCTTTATTAAATCTGACTCTTGTGCTCACAAAAAATCGATTTATGATTTTGCATATTTTCAATACCAATTTATTTCTTATTTATATATAATTCAGTGAAGTGCGACTTTGACCCGCGCACGAAGGGTTCCGTACGGACACTAGACATGTAATTCAATACAAACTTTAGCCTATATAATAAATAGTTTTTGGCTTTTTTTCGTTTTTGGATTTTTTCGGTTTTCAGCGTTTTTTAGTTTTGGCGTTTTTTCGGTTTTTGTCGATTTTTTTAAGTTTTGGCGCTTTTTTAGTTTTAGCACTTTTTTCTCGTTTTACGGTTTTTGGCGTTTTTTTCATTTTGGCGATTTTTTTAATTTTGGCGATTTTTTTTTCATATCTGTAGGCGAATTTTTAGTTTTGGCGCCTTTTTCGCGTTTTGGCGATTTTTTCGGTTTTTGGCGTTTTTCATTTTGGCGATTTTTTTTTCATTTTGGCGATTTGTTTCATTTTGGCGATTTGTTTCATTTTGGCAATTTTTTTACTTTTGGCGCCTTTTCGCGATTTTTTTCGGTTTTTGGCGTTTTTTTTTGCCATTTTTTCATTTTGTCTATTTTTTCGGTTTTGCCGATTTATTTTAGAGTCAGAAATTTTTTTTAATTTGGTGGTTTTTCGTTTTGGAGATTTTTTTTTGAGGTTTTCTTTTTGGTTTGGCGATTTTATAATTTATGGTTTTTTTTTAGTTTTACCGTTTTTGAAAGTTTCAAGAGTTTACCTCTTACGGTTTCCAAGATATAGCAAGTTGTCAAAATTACACACAATTGTATGTGATTTGAACATTTTTCGTTGCTCGTTTTAGATCACCCTTTTAATTTTTAACTGTCATGTATTTGTTGTCGTAGGGGCCAAGTTTCTACACACTCTGTCCAAATTTTCGGTCCGTAGCTCTTACGGTTCCTGTGACGGACAGACGGACAGCATAGCAAAAACAATAGGGTTCCTTTTCACCTTTGGTGTACGGAACCTTAAAATATTTTAATTAATAAAGACAAATAAAAGTTTTAGCCAAATATTTTTATAGAAAAATATTACATTTTCCAGCTCTGGAACTGTCTTTCTAATTTTGCTGATAGTCAATGCCAATTGTCAATTTTTAAGAAAAAAAATTAGTTTATTTTTAGTTTATTTTATACACATAAACAAAACAAAAAAGTTCAAATTTTCCAGCCCTGAAATCATCAAATTGATTTAACTGATTTTCTATAATAATTTTATTTTTTTACAATAAAAAATTTAGTTTTCAAGAAAATTTTATCTTTTCAGTTCTGGAACCATGTTTCTGATTTTTATTTAGTTACTTTTATATACAAAAAAAAGTTTAATTTATCCAGCCCTGAAAACATATTTTTGATGTGCTCATTTTGAAACACCAATTTTTTTGTTTCTACAATATCAAATATTTGTAATTAATAAATAAATAAATTATGTTTAGTAAAGCTGTATTCACCTATTGTATTTTTATCGATTGTACGATTCATCCATTTCGAACATTTTATCTGGGTAATCAATCAAGCTGCCATATCAAAGACGTGTCTAAACGATGCGTATTAATTTTACAAGTGGCATCACAGCGGCAAATATTTACAATTTTCTGTGTCACACGCATCTTTTTAATTGTTTAATGCAATTCTTTCTTTGTTTTATTTTTCAATTTTCAATTTTCCTTTATTTCTATTCTAATAAATACAAGTATACTCTGTGCTTTTATTATTTATATAACATGATGTGGCAGCTCAGTTCAACTTTGACTGAAACATTAAAATAGTTGGCAGCTCAGTTCTATTTTGTCCGAACAAAATATAAAATTAAAACAATTTAAACTGAGAGTTGTTCGTAAAAAATTAATTCTCTGCCTTCAAACTACAAAAATTTTGTTCTCAAAAAATGAGTGAATGCAGAATTAGTTATTTTTGCACCTTCAAAATTTAATCTTTCCATTTTTGGAACTATCTTTGTGATTTAACTGATTGTCAGTACCAATTTATTTCTTTCGGAAAATAAAATATGTTTAAGTAATACAGACAAAATAATAAGTCTCATATACAAAGAAAAAGGTTGAATTTCCCAGCCCTGAAACCTTTTTTTTTTTTTTGATTTGGCTAATTTTTAATACCAATTTATTTGTTTATGAAATTAAATAATGCTTAATTAATAAAGAGAAAAAATTTGTTTTCATTAGGTACTTTTAGTTACCAAAAAAACAGCTGCAATTGTCCAGCCCTGGGTTTTAATATCAATCTCTTTTAGACAAATTATGATGAATTAGTTAGTCTAAGACCAAAATCGTAAGATTTTGTGAGGGCTTTGGAAAATGCATTTCACGTACACAGAAAAAAATGATTTGTAAATACAATTAATTCTTTTGTTATATCAATTAAATAATTAATTGATTTTGAACCTACAACGATTTTTGTAAATACAATTAACGAAATTGTAAGTTAAAGGAAAATCTTAAAAATATTTTCAATTAAATATTTTTTTTTTTTGTAATGCATGTATTTATTTATTGTATCTTCAAATATGAACTAACAATAAGTATTCAAATCTTAAATCTATAAAATAAATTATTAGGCCCGACCAGTGTCGGACATAAACTTAGTAGTAGTTATAAATAATACAATAGTAGTGATAATAAAAAAAAGGGCGTGGGGGGGGAGTATTTTCAAGTAGTCCCATCTGGAGTGTTAGGTATAAGAGCCCGTGTGTCCCTCTTTTTTAAGCGGATGTGTCCAGTAAAGCTCAAAATATTACGAGCAAGCGGATTAGGATGTGATTCGAGTTTTGTTAAATATTTGCCTGCGTATTTTGCAATTTCTTCAGTCACTAGTGGCATATTTAAATCACGATGTATAATAGAATTTTGGATGTACCATGGAGCCGATGTTATTAACCGTAAAATTTTGTTTTGCCTTCGATGGATTCTCTCGACATTGGAAGCTGAAGCAGTGCCCCATAACTGAATTCCGTAGCGCCATATTGGCTTCAAAAGCGACTTGTATAATAAAAGTTTGCAGTCTAGGCTGAGTGTTGAGTTTCTGCCAATCAACCAATATATTTGAGTTAACTTAAGTTTCATCTGAGTTAACTTAGAGTCAATATGATGTTTCCATGTAAGTCTTCGATCGAGGTGTATACCAAGGTATTTCACTTGGGAATGTTGAGGAATATTTTGATTGTTGATTCGAATGGGGGAGCAAGTATCTCTTCTTAGGGTGAACGTGATATGGACACACTTTTGTTCATTGACTTTAATTCTCCATAAGTTCAACCATATTTCCAGCTGAGTGATATGTTCCTGGAGATTGCGGGATGCCTCATAAGGATTTTCGTGCACACTCGTACAGGCTGTATCATCGGCAAAAGTAGAAATATGGATATTATTGCTCACAGGCATATCACAAGTATATATTAAATACAAGACAGGACCCAGAATACTACCCTGGGGCACACCAGAAGATATAGATTCGGGCACACTCGTGAACTCTCCTTCCACAACAGTGAACTTCCTATCAATAATATAGCTTTCCAAAAGCTTTTGAATGTTTATTGGCAGATATGTCTTCAATTTTAAAACTAGGCCTTCGTGCCATACTTTATCAAACGCCTGAGAAACATCAATAAAGAGAGCAGAACAATACTTCTTTTCTTCAAATGTTCTTCTTACAACTTGGACCAGTCTATGCGTTTGTTCAATCGTGCTGTGCTGACTTCTAAAGCCAAATTGATGGTCCGGGATGCACCCATTATCAGTTAAAATTTTGGACAATTTAGTCATGAGCAGCTTTTCGAAAAGCTTTGAGATTGTAGATAGTAAGCTTAAAGGCCTATATGACTCAGTCTTGGTAAGATCTTTGCCAGCCTTTGTAATCATTTTGATCTTGGCCAGTTTCCAGTTATGTGGAAAATACTGCATTCTTCAAATAGCATTAAAAGTAAATAGCAGGATTCTTATTGCAATATGAGGCAAGTTCATAAGCATTTTGTTACTAATGCCATCAATACCTGGAGCTTTCTTCGGGTTGAGTTCAGCAATTACTTTTTGTACTTCACGCATCTTAAACCGTAAGGGACTAGGGGGTAGAGAAACTACACACGGTAAATCAGCAGCACCCGTACATGAATTGGGAGTGAATACAGATTTTAAATGCTCAGAAAATAAGTCAATTAAATATATCAACAAATAATTTGTTGAAATTTATTTATTTTTTCAACATTTATTTTTGTTAGATTTCAAAGTTATTTCAAATAAAGTTATTGTTATATTAACAATGTGAATCGCTGAATTTCAGTATCGTATTTGTTATATTAACACAATCACAATCCTCGAAACCATTTTTTGCTGGGCTGCGAAAAACACTAAGTGTCTTTGGGCGGAGTTGAACCGGCAACCTCAAGACTAATAAACTAACTCACTTACCTCTCAGCTAAAGAGCAACACTTTATTAGATAAGCAAATAATGATTACACACAAAACATGATTTCTTGTTTCTTCTACATGTGCGCATTCCGTTATGATATAATTTAACAAATAATTTTGTTGAGTAATTTAATTGACTACAAAAATTTTAATTTGTTATATCAACAATGATGATTATTAATTATTAAATTAAATGTTAACAATTTGTTTTGTTGGTTGCATTTTGATGATATTTTTTTCGGTGTATCGAGCCTTATTTTCTATTTTGTCGTAAGCGACATGTTGTCGAAAATTAAATTTTTTATTGATATTAAAATTTTATGGGCCTACCCATAGTTTAAAATTATCAGAATGCCAAAATTGTTAATAACTTTTAAGATACGGGCTATAAAATTTTATGCTAAGCGACATTTTACGTACAAGAACCAATTTGAAAATTAAAAAAAAGTGCTCCTGAATAATTTAATTTTTGAAAATAAGGCTCGATATAATGTATGATTCGACCTCATGAATGTTGTGCGAATTACACTTGGAACAATAAACCTATAATACTCGTATCCTCATCATTTTTGGTGAAGGGTATATAAAATCAAAATTTTAAGCCAAACTTTTACTTACATCATTATAAAACTTTAGTGAGTGCACACTAACATGGCAACTCTCATTAAACTTGTTTCCAGGAGAGAAAAAGTTGAAAATTAAAAAATCGAAACTGCTTTATTAAATCTGACTATTGTGCTTACAAAAAGTACAAAAACTAGTTTCACATATTTTAGCTACGAAACTCTATGGATTTTCAACGTTTTGTAGCATTTTTTTTTACTTTCAGCAATTTCGCGCCAGACTCACTCTCTTACACACACACACACACGCACGCACACACGAACTCATAAACTTTAAAAACACTTTGTGTATTGAATCTGTAGACACTAAAACATGTTTGAGAATGAGATCGTATTACAAAAACATTTTACAACTTTACACACACACACACACACACACACACACAACTGCATAAATAAATAAATAAATGCTGTAGTATGAGTGTTAGTACAATTTTACACGCTGTTATGCAAATTCCTACACACAGTCTTATAAATTGGTACATGTAGTTGTAGAATTAGATATCATGATATGCAATTCTATAGAGGCATGAGGCTGTATGTGGGAGTATATTTGAGTGTGGGTCTGTGTGTGTGTGTGTGTGTGCATGCTTTTTTCTGTGCTCTTATTTATTTGTTGATGATCCCAGTAGCTGAAGCTCCAGCATGTTTTACATTTATGCGTTGCAACATTTCTGCCCTAGATTTTTCATTCATTTCATTATTTTTGTTAGCGTGCTTTGTTTTTTTTTTTTGTTTTTTTGTTGTTTTTTTTGTTGTTGCCTTCCTTGTAAAAAGAAAATTTTTAGCATGACATTAATGGCTTCCCTATCGCCAGTGTTTAGAGCTGGGGTATGGCATGCATTCCATTAATTTTTTTAACCAATATTCTCGCCAATTTCCTTTTTTTTGTATTTTGGTTTGAGTATCTTCTTCTGGTGTGTGAACGTGTGCTTTGTTAAGCGCTTACATTAATAACCAAGCCAACTAAAAGAACTAAACAATCCAATCACATTGATATTGGAATATTGTCATTGAAATTCCCTGTGCGACTTTATGTTTTTATGCTCAATTATTTTTCCTTCGTGACGTTCTTGTTTAAATGGGAAAAGGAATGGTTTTTTCCTTATATGTATATTACTCAGTTTGGTTTGTTTTTATAATACCGTGGTATTTGTTTTTTTTTTTTTTTTGCTTTATTTTTAATTTGAATTTAATTTACTTGAAGGCCACCTTTGATCGGGCAATATTTAAAGCAGGTTTTATTGTGGCATTGAAGCTCAGGTTACTTAATACAATAGCCGGTTACAGTGTAATTATTTTAAAATCCCGAATGAAAGATTTAACATAAAGTTAACAGGATTAAATATGCTAGAGTTCCATTGATTTCAAGGATTATCTTGAACATTAGCTGCAATCTGAAGGTACATGTTTGATACTACAGAAAATTCATTAATTATAATTATAAAAATATTAAAAAAAAAATCATTAAATGTGTATATTTAATGAAAAAACTTTAGCTGCAGTATTCATAAAAAAATGGATTACAAAAGGCTGATAAAATTAATTGACACATTTTGTAAGGAAATTTGCTTGTCAAACGTTTGTTTGGTAAACAAATTTATTTTTCATGAATTGAGCCTTAATAATTTTGTATGAAAGATATATCAAGTATATGCTCTGGGTTCCCTTGTGGCAAACTAGCAATGTATAATAGCTTAAGGATTCTGATTGCTAAAATGAAAAAAAAGACACGTACAGGGTGTCGCAGAATGAGCTATATGGTTTGAATTCCTTATAAATTTATTAATTATTACTCTTTCTTGGCTTTCCTTCAGCATTTTATGAAGATGACTTGGGGAATTAATTATGAATCATTACACGATCGAGCAATGTACAAAAATAATTGGATTTTATTTTTCAAACCAACAGTCTATTGTTTCAAACCAACAGCAATAATCACACCCACTTAAGTGTACTGTTTGGTGCGGTTTATCCTCCGAAAACATAATTGGCCCATATTTTTTTTGAAAATGAAAGTGGCGTCCCAATCTCTGTTAGTGATGGTGCATATCAGGCGATGTTGGAAAATTTTGTTAGGCCAGCTGTGGAAAAACCACTCAAACTTGCGGTTTCAATAAGATGGAGCCACAGCACATACTGCAGGTGCCTCAATGACTTTGTTAAGGGACATATTCGGCGAACGCATTAATTCGCGCACACGCGATTCTAACTGGCCACCACGTTCACCAGATTTAATAGCTCCCGACAGTTTTCTTTGGGAATATTTGAAAGAAAGAGTGTACGTTAACAAACCAAGAACCATACTCCAACTAAAAGCTACACGCAAAGAAAAGATATGGTTATAGAATGGTTGAGAAAACAATATTATGTTCTCTGAAACAAATGTGTGGTCGTTGAAAACTATATAGTTATTGTTATTTTAAACATTTATTTCGTTACGATAAACAGAGTAATGTTTGAATTTAATAATTACATTATCACATCCATAAAAAAGTGTGATATGGTTAGAGTTTATGTTAAAAATTTATGACTACAACATAATTTGTATCATTATATAAAAATAATATGATGTAAATAACAATATAATGTTATCCAAAACCACACTATGTTAAATAAAAAATCTTTTTCAGAAACATCTGTCAGTTGGGTATTTCGTTTGTAAGCTATCGGTAGTGCACGGGTGGCGTTAAATAAATTAATAAATAAATAAAGTATAAACAAAAGGGTAGACCAATAAAAATATACAAACATTTGTGTATCTCTTTATACAGACATGTCTGTATGTTGTGTAAGTATACATTTATATATATACATTTTATTTCAATAATATTAAATTATTTTTATTTAGATTTTGACGCACAGCTGTTTCTGCAATAAACATATGATTAAAAAATAAAATAGTATTATTATATTAAATAATACTGTGGTCGTATTTAACAATATTAGTATAATATAAGAACATGGTATGGTGAGTCTCAATTATATTTTAGTCACACCTAACAATAGTGTTGTCATATTTACAATACTAAGATTATAATATAATTAACTCAGATAATATTATAATTAACTCAGATAATAATATTTTTAAAGTTTTTTTTCTATTAACAATAATATGATTTGACTGCAACCATATAATTTAATCATAGTATGTTGCTGTTTGATTATGGTTACCTCAACCATATTTTTTCTTTGCGTGCAACACTCTCACTCAGCTGATCTGGAAAATGTGAAAATACTACAGAGAAAATACTAAGAGAGAAAATACAACAAAAAATACACTTTGGAAAGCTTAAGTATTCAACAAAAAATGGACATAGCAATGAACAACAAAACTGACAAAGACAAAACTAATGCTACTTATAGCATTGTATTAATTTAAGTTTTAGTGTAACTCCAGCTGTGATATTAGAACGTTAAGAAAAGCTTTATACTGTGATATTTACAATTTTGATTATTTTTGCAATTATTTTTAAATTATGTGTTTTATGTTGTATGTTGTCATGTCGCGTAAAATAACATTATTAAAATTTAAATGCAAATTTTATTAGAAGATAGTATATATTTCAATAAAAATAGTATCCCTGAAGATGTTGGAAAATCCCAACGAAACGTCGGATATGAAAAAATGAAATAAAATTGTCTCTTATTTGCATTTAAATCAATTTGAATGACCTTGGAAGCCTGAATAGAGTAATTCTATGAAAACCACATCATACGTGAAATCATGGCCATTATACCCGAAATTTTGCAAAAAGTAATGGAAAATATGCTAATCATCACTTACAGGATATCATTTATCAAAGTTAATTGCAAAAACTTTCCCAATAATATAATATGTATTTAAAAAAATATTATATAATCGCATAAATAAAAAAGTTATCAACCATTTAAACCATATAGCTCAGTCTGCGCCACCCTGTATTAAGGCATAACCATAGCCATATAAAACAGCCGTTCGATCCAAGCTAATGGGCAACTCTGTATTTGATTATAGGTGACTCGCCATAACGCCATAACTCTCACCATAGAAACCAATTGAATTTTGGTTTTGTTATGCCTATGGCATTATGGCTATGTCACGTCTAATTTAAGCTTTACTAGGTGTTACCTTCACATTTTTAATGAGGCAGTGTTGCAGCGCCTCTGGTGTTATTGAGAGATATTAAATTTCTTCAAGCTGTGTTTAGCAGTAATTTTATTTATTATTTTACTTAGTCAGCGTGCTAACTACTTCAGCCAACGCCATAAAACATATTTGCATTAAAAATCAGTGAAATTAAAAAATGCAGGGCTTTAAGAATATTATGTACTTATATAGAAACGATAAACGGTTATTAAAGTTAATGTTGGCTTAACGTAGGATTCTTGTAAATTTCAAGAATTCTTGATCTTTAACAAGCCTTTATGAATCCCGGTATATGTATATAAGGGAATTGGTGTTCTATGCCTTATTAATCAATAAATTCATATAATATTCATACATGTATTAACATGAATATGTATATCCTCACTTCAATATAGAAAAGCCCTAACTCATTGTCTTTCAAAACGAGCTAAATCGTTTCTATATTAACATTATGTTTTTGAATTTTTAATAAAAAAAAATATCGTTACCTTAGTCGGAAAAAGTGCTAAGTCCATTTTTTCAAATTGTTCAGGAGAGATAAAAAACTGTCTGAGTTTTTTTTTTGGCAATCTTTTTGAAAATCTGTAAATGCGGGTTTCTTCCACAGTCCACCTTCTTAAATTACCAGTAGTCATAAAATTATAAAATAAATCATTTGCGGACTTATCGGCTTTTTTGGACTTAGCATATTTAATTTAAGGAATTGTTCCTTATGAAGCATAATTCGTTGCAGCGGTGTTCGCTGTAACCAAAAAAGCTCAATAAAACTATTAAAAAAATAAATGTATTTGGTGTTTACAAGAATGTAGTTATTTTATTGGTGTTGATAAACAAAATATTAATTGGTTAACAATAAATAAGAATAAGGATTACTATTTTAAAGAAAAAATAATAATAATAATAAAAAGGTATATTTTTGCGATATATGGAACATCCAGTTAATTATAATAATACGATTATGTTAAATTCAATAGTGTATTTTCTTTAAGATTCTGCTTAAAGCATTTTCTTTCGTTTGGAATCACAAAGTGGACTCCCAGTTTTAAAACCGTAGGGCTTTATATTTTATCGCAGTTATTTTCCTTCTTTCGTTGTAGAGTGGTTCTAAACGCGAAAAATGAATGGGTTTTATATTTTTATTTATTTTCTGTGGTAAATTTTTCTACTCTTCGGTGAAAAGAAATTTATACTTTATTTTACAATATGGTGTATATTAATTGCACAAACATCCGTTGCCAGACTTTTTAATCCATCATACGACTCAATTCAATAATCGTCACAATTGTAGTTATTTTTCTCAGCAAAATATCTAACAAATACCTAACAAAATTTATAATTTACCTTCGGCGCAGCGTTGTCATATTTTTTTCCCAAAGAACCTTTAGGTCGAACAAAAAAAAACTTTTTTTCTCATTAAATATCCTTTTTTAGTAATTCTACTCAAAATATATAAATATGCATTGATTTTACTGAATTCAAATTTAGAAAGCATTTATTTTATTTCCAATGAACTAACAAAAGTAAAGGTAAATAATACAAAATATTTAGTGAATCGAAAATGTATAAGATAAATTTATGTATGCACATAATTCATACTTTAGATGAAGGAAAGAAGTCAGTACTTTAGCCAAAAGGACATTAAATAATATACTTAAAGTACCAAAATATCATACTCTTATTTTTAATAAAGAAATCTTTTAGTCTTGTTAACATCCCGAAAAACTTCGAAAATAAGATAAATCTTCATATATGGTAACACTGCTTCGGCGCCAAAAAACTGTATAATTATGATATTTTGCAATATTTTATATTTTTATAATTCACAAACCTGTATATAATTCGACTGAATTCCTTTGGGAAACTCTCACGCATTTCTACATGTAGTTATGACAAACAACAAACATAGCTGAGAAAGTCTTATTACTTTATGACCGTTTTGTTTGAGCCACAACAACAATTTTTTTAAATTATGTTAAAATGTTAAGACATTATGACACTTAGGACACTTAAGACACTCTTGTGAATACCGTAAATGTATATAAAAGTGTACATTATTGTAAATTACAAATGTTCTCTGCTGAATAATATATTAATTTAATAAAAAAAATGTGTTTTTTTCCATAAAGATTTATTTTTTATTTTATTTTTTAATGGCGAATTTTTGGGGAAATATTTGTTCACATTCGCGGAGCACGAAAACAGTGTCTGGCAGCCCTGATTGCATCAAGTTTTTTGAATCTCTCTCTTTCTCCCTCCCACTATAAAATTAGATTTGCCACAATAAAAATTGTCGTATCCCAGTAAAAAAAAAATGAAAGTCATTCTGAAGGAACCACATTTTCATTGCTTCCAAAAAATCGATATTTTTAATTTGCCGATAGTTAGCATAAAACCAAGTAAAAGTTTATTTTAATCACACAAAACCTTGCAGTTTTTCCATAGTCTTAGTAACTACTCACCAAAATGTTCAAAAAAATCGATTTTTTGAAAGAAATTTATGAACTGATTTTGGCCTAAAATTTAGAAGTTATTTGCTTAAATTTACATGAAAACACTGTTTCGCGTTTAAATTCGTATAAAAAGAAACGAAGTGTTAAAATATGTAACTTTCTAAAGTTTTTCCTAAATGAAAATATTGCCATAGAAGACAAAAAAGGAAATTTTTCTTAAAATCGCTTCTAATTCGGTGACTAGGCATCGAAAAAGAGAACTTCTTGCAATGACAACCCAATGTAAAAATCATTAGATCGGATCGAAATTTGAACTACTTCCAGACTGCAAACTCTACATTTTCATGACTTCTTTGGAGTGTCTTTTTTTACTGGGATGTTATCTCAACTGAACTTATTTCCCAACATGTTTTTGATACGTATGATTAATGTACTTGTTTTATTTTTCATCAAATATCACTCATACGCCAAGATTTTTAAGAGTAGACAAACCGTTAATAACTAGTGTCAAAGAAACGGAATCAGTTTTTTTATTTATTTATAAACACATAATAATGAAACTGTTGACATATTAACAAGCAAAATAATATTATCTAATAAATTTTCAAAAAAAAAACCTGTACGCAAAAATAGCGAAATAACAATGAAATTGTTGACATAATGAAAAGGAATAATAATATGCTGCAATAAATCTGAAGAAGAAAAAACCTGCATATAATAATGGTGATGTCCTAAAATACAAAACGTTATTAATAATCAGACAATTGCATAGAGTGGGCAAATATTATAAAGAGAAAAGCATAACAAAAAATTGCCTACATATGTATATAATATTGTTGTGTTTATGTACATCATAATCAAAATATTACATGATATCGTTAAAATGATTGCCATTGACTAAAGGATATTTATAGCAAATGTCCATAACAAAAAGTCTGCATAATTTATGTGATTTATCTTTGCTACACAAAGTTACTAAAACTAGTAAAATTTTTTAAAAGCATATCTTTAAGCATAAATAATACAAAATTGCTTAAGAAAAATTATATAAAAAAATGCATTAAACTAAAAGCTAAAACATTTTGTTTTATCAATATAAGATTTTTCAATAAAAGTACAGATTCAGTGAAGAACCAAAAGAAAAAAATTCACTACAAATAAAAGTACTATATCCCAGCAAAAAAAATAAATGAACGCGTTCAAAATTAAATAATGTTTCAGGCTTTCTTGAGCATTTGTTTCTTCGAATGCATTCTGATTATCATACGCAAATCATATATAGTGCTATAATTTTTTAACTCATTAAAAACGCATGCGACATTACACAGAAAAAATTTAAAATCAACTTTAATTAATATTTTAGTTAGAAATTTGTACTATTAATTAAATCCTGTACTGATATCCGTCCTGCAAACAAATTGATAATATCAATTAATGAATTTGTAAAAATTAGCAAATTGAAATACGATGAATCAAAACAATTCACATATTCCATTTGCAATAATGCTAAGTATATAAAGCAGAAATCTACATCAACTGACACCACACGCAGTGGACCAAAGACAAAAGAACGCTGATGATGAAGGTTTAGTGGCCTTCGAAAACGGCTGGCTGTTCCGTTCAACTATGTGTTGTTAGTCAGAATATTTACAACAGACTTTGGTGTTATTTGTTCATTAATACTTATCACATGTAATTTGGCTTAAAAAGCAATACGAACCTTAGCCCGTTCAAATCACAAATATAGAAAGAAATTAGGTTTTCTTGCTGTTAAGATTTTAAGCAAATGATTAATTGGCGCACTTAAATTAATAATTGAATTTAGAGATTTTAAATAATTAAATTGTTCGTTGAATGAATTAATAAAAGTAATTAAATTGCATAAAATTTTAATAAGTAAAAAGTATTTTTTTTATTTATTTATTTTAACTTACTTATTTTAATTTTTTATTTATTGATTTGTTTAACTCCGTAACTTACGCTACGGGATTTAAACATGGTACCTCCATTCTAACAGGCTAACACACATCCACTAGGCTATCGTGGCAAATTATTTTTCTTTCAGTTATTGCACATATGTAGGTATGTGGTCTTATATTATTTCTTAACTTACAGTGCTGTCATGCTTTGAACTTGGTACTTCTAGAATAACAAGGCTGACACACTTCCTTGAAAACATGAACAAGCACAAACACAAACTAAAATATTTATTTTCATTGAACAAAGTTAAGTCAAACAATCAAAAAATTGGTTAAATTTTTAATAATATGTACAAAAGTTTAATATTCGTCTTTCTTTGTTTTCAATAAACAAAATTTAATTGGGACAATTATAAAATTGTTTGAAACAGCATTAATTGGTTTAATTGGAAGAATTTTGGCTAAAATTTTTTCTGTGTACTGAGTAATATATTGAAATAAATAACCAGCCAAAAAGGCATGCAAAAACGGAATTAAATCATCACATTGCTTTATTTTCATAATACAAGTTTTGTCTCCAAGAAATAACAAGAGTACAGTAGCTCAGTGGTACAGAGTGTGCCTTGATAGTGAGAACAGCTCCGTTCGTATCCCATGACAAAAGTTTTTATTTATTTGTTTGTTTTGTATTTACGTGAAAAAACATCATCGAATGAGAAAACTTGCATGGGTTAAATTCATTCAGTTGAAGGAATATCAAATCATTTAAATTCTCGCACAAACACATGATCTCCAATGACAAGCCAATGTAAAAATCATGCAAGTTTCACCTAAATCGAACCAATGCGTCATCACTTGAACCCATGATTCAACACGTGATTTGTCATGTTTTTTTTTTTTTTTTTTTTTTTTTTTGCTGGGATTGTCTGCATTATGCATGTAACATTCTGTTCAGCACAAAACACCAACAATTCATAGAAACAAAATAAAAGGCGAATATCTTATTTATGTTGCATAAATTTGTGAGAGACAAACAAAAAAAAACTAATGGATCATTTCCACTTAAATGTCAGCTAAAAATTTATACTTTGTGATTCTTGTTTTACGTTAGCTTTTGAAACATTTGAAATCTAGTATACAGGGATATTTAAGTGCATGCAATATTTAATATTTAAGTAATTTTATTACCAATACATTAACTTTTTTTTAAAAATATCTTCTATTGTCGTCTGTTTCCTGCAGCAAATACTTAGAAATGAAGCGAAATATTGAAATAAAATTATTTTAAGGTGAAACAGAAAGGTGCAGCATTTCCCTCAACTGAGTTTAGTTTAATTTCTCTTGCCAATTTTTTCAAAATCACATTAATTAAATAAATATTGTATAAAATGACTTGAAAAATATTGAACTTGAAACCGAAGGAATTATTTCTTGATTATGTGTATTCCTTATATAAAAGAATATCACGTACATGCAGAGATCTACAAACAATAACTCATGTACACATGTAAATATTTATTTATTATTGATGTACATAAATTCTATTATTGACAAACTGTATAACTTTCAGCTTGATTTCCTTCAAAGAAAACATATAATGCAATTATTGGCTTATTAAAGTGATTATGAAAACAAAGCATGCAAATTACTTTAGTTATTTATATCTTTAAGAACATTTTCAATTCCATTTCCAAGACTCTTAAAACTGCCATTTAATTGCTCGAAGTCTTTGCACACAAAAATATATATGACAAGAATGTTTTACGTACAACAGACGCGATTATTTATTATTTGCTTTGAAATACTCTATAGCAGTTATTTTTTGGAAATCATACAGTATGTCAAGAATATGGAGACAAAGTACAAAAAACAAAGTGACTTGCAAAAATGGTGAAGGCCAACGAAATAATTCTCAAAAAATTTCAAAAAAATTTTGGGAGTTTTTTTTAATATAAAATAACTTCCAAATGAAAATCGAGTCCAGAAAAAATATTTATTGTTTTTTATTTCGTATTCCAGAATTTTAAACTTAAAAAAAAAAATTTTAATTTCTTCTCTGGGGCTTGCCCTTGAATGAGCATTGGGGCCCACATGCTTAAATATTTGAGAATAAAATACGTGAGGCAGACAAGGCAGAAGAAAATCCTTTGGCCGTGGATATAAAAAAAAATCCTTGAGTGTGGCCAAAGATGCAAAAATACTTTGGAAAGCGAAAGAGAGCAAGCAGCAAATTCTTGCAACCTTGAATGCAGAATTTAAAAAAGGAAATAAATAAAAAAGAAATAAATAGCTGCCAAATTATTTCGTTATAAAATTTACCAATTTTTGGGAACACGACTAGTTGCGCCCAATTTCTTCATTGAGGAAATAACTTCCAGAAAAAATTGGAAAATATTTAATTTACATTTTTAATCGACTTGAGAAAAGGATGATATTAGGATGATATTATCAATTTCTCTGTATTTTTTTTTATATTGTTACTTCATAACTCAGTTCATATTAAACCAATTGTAAAAATCCTTTTTCTGTCTGAGAGATTAGAGCTTCCCATTGGTCCTATTGTAAGAAAAAAATGGAGCTACGCCCATTAAATTTTTTATTTAGTTTTATGATATTATACTTATTCGATTGCAGCTAAACCTAGCAAACACCTTTGGTTCTTGCAACTTAACAATTTTAAAGGTGAAAAAATGGGCGGCGCTACGCCCATTAATATGCATTATTATATTTCACGTGGTTTTTCTTAATCGATTTTTACGAAACTTACCCACCACACACTTTGAGCTCAAAAATTGATACAATCTTCCTTTAAAAAAATGGGCGTAGTCACTCCCATTAAAATTTAATATTTTATTTTAAATGGTTCTACTTTACCGATTTTTACAAAACTTAACAAACACCCCCAACTCTGAAAAACACAATGTCCAGCATTTTTCCAAAATGTTCTATCAGTACCTGGATTCACTAACTTTTATTACGATAATCGTATCGCTATAATAAATTTAACGAAAATTTATCGACTTTGCTATTCAGTAACATATTTAAATGATATTCTCTGTCGATTGGAGGAAAATAAAATAAGGTCACAAGCTCAAATTCATTGAGTTTTTCTTTATTATTCTTTATGGTTTGCGCTTATTTTTACATTTTCTATATAGAGATACCACATAATATTGAATTAAATAGCGATTAAGATAATGTTGGAGACTATCGTAAAAAATCACATTATCGTTACCACAAACGAATAAATATGTCCATAAATATTAAGATTTTCGGTTCGCAAAAAGTTACAGAATCCAGGTACAGATCTTTGTATTAAAATCGTTTTTTTTTTTGGCAGAACTATTTTTGGTATAATAAAAAAAATTAAAAAAATAAAAATTAATAAAAATTAAAAAAATTAAATATATTTAATGAACTCTAAAATTTTGGGAGTTGCTTCATAATGCAATAGCGTAAAAATATACCAAAAACTTTAGGACTTTTTTTCTTTCTCTTTTTTGCAATTTATATAAATATCTTAAGCCTTGCAAATACTTTCTTTACAAACTGTGCGCTTCTTTGTGGGGCTAATAAATATCTATGCAAATTGAATTACTTTATTTATATACATTTTATTATGTTCTTTTCTTTTCTTTTTCTATTTTAGTACAAGTTTTACTTATGCAAATCATAACACCGTCAGAAACACATTTGTCACGTTCGCCAAGTTATAAAATTGTTTAAGAAAAAAAAAAAAAATTTTTGACAAGCGAAACAAATTCATTTTCTTCTGAAAGAAGATTTATAACAAATTTCTCTCCATTAAAAATGTGACAAATCCCAATAAGCACTCAAAAAATTAAAATTCAAGCACTTAAAATTGAACTGGAAAAAAGTTGAATTCAAGCATTTTTTCAAGTAAATTTTAAATGTTTGAACATATTTTTAAATAAAAAATCATATAACATACATATATGCTCAAACCTTTTCAAATACTTAATTTATTTATTATTAAAACTGAAATTGTGGTGAATATATCAAAATCAAATAAATAAAAGCGAATTTGGAAAACAAAGGTGAGTAAAACGTGAAAACAATAGCGAAGGCAGATGTGCAGAAAATAGTTATTAGAAAACAAAGGAATTGCATTTTGATTTCAATTTTAAAAGCCTTGTTTTTGCAGCTTGAAATACACTTAAATTCAACTGTAATACAAGGTTGAATTACAGTATAATTCAAGGCTTGAATTAAACTGTACTACAACTGAATTGTTCGCATTGAGTCCAAGTTCCCATTTCACTGGAGAATACTATTGAATTAAAGTGTGAATCAAGCATAATTCAACCCTTGACAATTGATTGTGTGGCTTGAATAACACTTGTTTTACACTTGATTTCAAGCAAAATTGCTTATTGGGATATGTGTAGGGAAATTTTAAGACCGAACAAAATTTTTATACAACTGCAGTGAGTCTTTTTTTGTATTTTCCTTTAAAGGTTTGTTAACAAACTTTTAAAAATATTTTAACACCACTGGTTAGAAAAAAAAAAGTATTTGCCTTCACTTAGCAAAACATTATTCCCCCTTGATATGCCACAATCACTCCCCTTCTATTGACAAAATACCTAACGTTGCTCCCTTCGCCTTTGAGTTTATATTTATGCAAGATAACAATATTCCTAGAATTTGATGGGTGGTGGTTATAATTTAACACAATTTTGTTACTAAACTTTTACAAAAATAAAGCAAATTGTCACACAGCAATAGCATAAAAAAACAAAAACGAAAACAGCAGTTGAAAATTCCTTTAAGTGGCTGCTTGTATAATATTTGTATTTTCTTAAGACTTACAATCTTGTTTCATAAATAAATTCTTCAAACAAAAAAAAAACATAAGAAAAAGAAAATTATGACAGTCAGACACAATTAAATGAATGATGGTCTGTCTGTGTTGGCAAGTTGTTAGTTAAGAGACAATTTCACAAATCGTTCATACTATTTTTGATCATAAACAAGATGTTATTATTTATGCATAACAATGAGTAAAAATTATGAAAAAAATATTTAATACAAACAATTTTAAAGATTTTAGAAATTTAAACAAAAAGTTATATTAAGGCATATAAATTTTAATCTATTTTCTTTTGCCAATTTTCTATTACAAATTTTTTTTTTCCTTTTGGAATTTGTATGAAAAAAATATTTTTTGAAACGAATTTTCCTTATTTTTGAAATTTGAAACGTTTAGACAAGAACTTTTTCACAAAGTCTGTCTGCCTGTAGCCCTTTTTATAAAATTAAACGTTTTTTAATTTATGAAATTTTCTAGGGAAAATATCAATATTTTTATTATTTAAACCATGAGTTTGAAACGTATTGTATTTGCCTTCTATTCTTCCTATTTCATTCCTTAATTTAGAGCAGCCACATCCAAGCTTTTACAAAAAAAAACTTTGTGCTTTCACACCGACGAGAGTACGCCAGCCATTCAGATCTCGCCAAAAACAATAGCCCCATTCACCATCTTTTGCAAATGGTAATGCGTAGCACATGCAAAATGGTATAGTATATTGATGCTCACCACTAAGAATTGTTAAGTGGTGAGTATCAATATAATATACCACTTTGCACATGCTATGATGCATTTGCACAATACTGTAAATTGGCCTACACAGCAAAAAATTTCAAAAACGGTAATCGAGTTTGGAATTAAGCATTTTTGGTGGAAGCTATTCCTTACTGCATTACCAACTTAATGATTTTAACAAGGCGTGAGACTAAAATAATCGCTTCTTGAGAAGTACCTACTTTTTTTTTATTTGTCAACATTTCACGTAATCTATTTCATCTAAAAAAATCATTCTCTTCATTTAGCAACTTGCACGTAATTTTTTTAAATTTTAGGTAATGTGATTTGTAAGCGAGTAATGAAAATTGGCAATCAGAAAAGTAAGTCATTATATGGCAACTAGTTCTAATGGTAATGTGTAATTTTTTGCTGGGTAATGGTTGCTGCTTATTTTGCAAAGAAGCAAGAACAAGTTGTAAGAGCTTTTAAAGCTGTTTACCTCAAATGCAAATATCATATCAATATTTAATTTTTATTATAAAAATTACCACGGGCTTCTACACAACCGATTGCCATAAGTTCTTTCGCATGTATTTTGGTGTTGGGAAAAATAAGTGATTTAATATAAATTTATTTATGGCTGTTTTGGAACTTAGCACTCAAATGAGGCTCCAGTCATAATCCAGTAATAATTTTGGAGACCCGCGATTATATCTCCCCCAGGGGAGTTTATTTTGACTACGGGTGTGGCAACCCCGGGGCCTCAGCTGGGGTGATGTGGCTTTTTCTATTGACGTACCTTTGGAAGATTACCCATAGAACTTATGTGTTACTACCCGATCTCTGGCAACAGAGCAAAGGATGTGCACATATTTATAAAAAAAAGGAAGACAGGTCCTGTTGATGTCAGTTAGGTGCAGCGTCACCTAGAACTGCCCCTGAGTTCAAAAGACGATAGAGGTGAAGCCCTTGTGGTGGAACTCCGAGGTCTCACCAGAGCCTACTTCTGGTATCACGGGTGCCGGTTGCCTGACAGTCGAGCTGCTTGGAGTTGAGTGTATTACGGTCGTCAGAGTATTGTCCTGAAGTAATAAGTCGACTTCGTCCCACCCTACGGGGTTAAAAGGATGATGCTGACTGGAGCAGGCACTAATATCTGGCGGCAAGCTTCTCGGAAGAGTGGCCGTACTGTGCCGGCAATGGTTGAGGAATTCTCTTGGAGACCTCGCTATAGGTGTATACACAACACCTTGGCGTGGAAGCCGAAGAATGATCGTGGTGGCTGTGGTTGCTACCAAAAACGCTGGGAGAATAGTCTTGGCTTCCCAGTGTTAAACCAATGGTAGTGGTTGGTCGGACGCGGTCAGCCAAACACTATTCTAGGTGCTGTTGCCATTCAACAGAAGCTGCTATGGGCACGGAGATAGCAGCACAGTTTAGATAGCTCAAATTACCTCAGCAAGGTAATTGACTATAGTACAGGGGTAACTATATTCAAAGATTGCAACCTATGTGCCTTATGGAGTGGACCATAGGTTCATTCTAAAAGGGTGCATGGCGGCCTTGATCTGGCGTCTAACCCACACCCAGTGCTTTGGCACACGTGAGATTAGGCCGTAATAGCAGGTACTCACGTAAAGCAATTGCACATCTGTCGATTATATCTAATCTAACCCTGCGTTTACACATGCAAGTGCCTTGCACGCAAGCTCTGTGTACGTCTTATCAACGAAAATTTCGCACAAATGCCCGACTGTCTTGCAAGTTGCATATTTGCCTTTTAGTGCAGAGTTGTCCATAACATAAAAAAGTTTAATTTTAAGGGAACCAGATAGTGTTGAACTTTATTCGTATTGTTTCAATGTTATTTATGTCTAAAAAATTAATAAACTGCTCGATTTATGAATATTTAAGAAAAAAATTATTAAATTAGCTTTTAAATGTATTTAAATTGAGTAAAAACTCATATAACATTACACTGAAATCCAGTTAATTTGTGCTAAACTATTAATAGGGCAACACTGTTAGCTAACTTTCCAATTACTTGCTACAAGTTCAAAAAGTCACTGTAATGTAAAATTCCTTGGTAGTTGAGTTGGAAGTAGACTGCAAGTGCCGAAAGTGTAGATGTGTTAGTAAAAGAGTTTGAGTGTGTTGAGTTTTTCAAACTTGCACTTGCACGTTTAAGCCCTAGGTAACCCAGTACTTTCATAAGGTTTCTTCAATCACACAAACCTGGAGTAAAAATTAAAGTATAAACAAACAGTCTTATTCATAAAAAAAAATTATTAAGACTTTTTTGTATGAAAATTTGTTTAAAACCCCCTTTTATAAAGTCTTAATGAGTTTTATAAATAAGGCTGTAAAACTTTACTGACTAGCATAAAGCTTTAAGTACATATTGGATTTTCATAGAGTTTGCAAGTTTATGGCTAGAAAAGTAACCAAAACTTTAAAATAATAATTTTAAATATTGTGACAAACATGTGCACGAACAAGCCTAATATAAATTTTTTTCCTTAAAAATATTTATATCCAAGCAAAATGAAACAGAAATTAATAGCTAAAGAACATAAATATATATACAAATACAAAAAAAAATGCAAACATACAAGATGATGTTAATTAAAATCAATCAAACCATAAGAAGAACAACTGTTACTCCCCAGCGGTAAAACTCAGAAGACTTTCTTAGTGAAGGCCTTATTAAAGGACTCTTTCGCATAAAATATACGATACACATTCCACACTCGCTTCTATGAGAAGGGAGAAGAGAAGGAGTAACATGTTTTGTTTTGTTTTTTTACCAAAGCAAAAACAAAATCTATTAGTTTGAAGGCCTCCCAGAATCTCTGGCGAAAGAAGCAAGAACAGAAGGCCTGCTCCGCAATGACAACGCATGTAAAAAAGATATGAGTATGGAATGGAGCGAGCAAGCCTTCTACATCCAAAAGAAGGCGTACAGAGGCCTTCTAGAAGGCATCCCTACTCCTTCTAGTTCCCGCTGGGTCGTATTCTGTACCTTTCGCTTGTTAAGAAAGGTACAACTACAGAAACAAATAAGGCTATGCCGATGCTTAACACAAACAACAACAACTATAATGTTTCTACAATTATGTTTTGTAGTCAATGTATATACACACAAACCAACAGAACTAAATGTACAACTACACAAACACATAATCCAGAGCAGATGATAGACACACACCAAAAACAACAACTGTAATTCTACAATAATATTTTGTAGTCAACGTACATACACACAAACCAACATAACGAATACACGAACTAATGTAGTAATCGAAAGCTCTTATTGAGAGGTTGTTGAATGTGCTGATATTTTCTGCATGTTGCTAATGTTCTTCTGCAAGCTTAGTGTTAAATAAAAAAAGGGCGATGGATTCGCTAAACCATCATGTTTGTATTTACCCTGCAGGAAATTGAACTGACACAATACTAGTTACGTGACCGGTCCCCAAGTGATAGGGACTAGTCCGAATTCTAACACTTCCTATGAAGCGGACCAGTCACTTTTACATGGAAATGGCCTAGGATGGGGTTAATTGATACTTTTTATGCACCTTATAGCTTGTCACTGAACTATCCCATAGGGACCTTTTCGGTGTAGAATAATGTAAATTATTTAAAAATTTAAATCCGACATTTGACTGACTGTAACAATGAAAACTTATAATTTTTTTTTTGTTACAAATGCAATTATAATTTATTTTTAAGCAGAAAATTTTTTGAGATTCGAACTGATAACCTCGCGCATGACAGGCTTACGCACTACCCACTCAACCATAGGGCCACTCATGTTTCAAAAGTATAAATTCCAGTTAAGCTTAGGTTAATATCTCAGTATAGTTACGGGACTGGTTCCAGAGTCACATTGGAGGGAGCAATTAACATTATATTTACACTAGTTGATAGGTCGATGTATTCAACCACATCGACTATGTTCAGTGCCGTTTACTACAATATTGCACAAAGTCCAAATTAAATTGGCTCAAGATCAACACGATACATCACGGAAATGTTGAATATGTAAGCATTTACAGGATATGTCTTTTTTTCACCATACACTTCTCCGTACTTTTGATAACACTCGCATTTTCTCAAGTCATAGGACGAGCACGTTTGGATCAATTGTCACCAAATTTTCTGCAGGGAAGAGACTCTAGTGCCATGTCGATCCAGTATTGTGGAGTACAGGGCAGTGAGTTTTGTTAACATCGTGGTATTCATTTGTTAATTATTTAACATTGTGTGTATTTAAAAGCTGCGAAGTATTTAGTAAAAAAGATTCCTCCTATTTCCTAATATTTGTATACAGGAGACTTAAAATATAATTGCAAACCTTTTAAACCACAAAAACTACGTTTTTAAAAGGTATCAATATAAAATAAAATAAATTCGATTGCAAAAGTAAAATAAAACTCACACGTTTGAAAATTGTGAAAGTAACAATGTCATTTATTGCCTTGGAAACAATTTTTCTAAAAAAAAACTACACACGGACATGGCTCCTTCCTACTCCTTATCTCTCTTTGATATAATTTGACAAAAAGAATATTTACTGCGTTATTCATAAAAAATATTTCAGGTTTATTAAGCGCTTATTTGACATATTTCTATGGGAAATTTGTCAAATAAACCTGTAATAAACTTAAAATATTTTTATGAATTAGAGCGTTAATATTTAACTGTTTTCAATCTTTTATTGCCTTTTTATTTTAGAACATTTAGATTTTTCTACCTAATTTTTTAGGTGTTCTTACTTTAAAAAATAGATACATTTTATTACTTAATATTATTATTGTTTTATTATCCTTTATATTAAATATTTTAATTATGGCTTTTAAACTTTTTAATTATCTTCACACTAAACTTATTAATTTTTTTCAGAAACATTAATTGCATACAAATTATATTCGTATGCAAAAAAATAATTTCTTGTAATTCTCACACAAAATTGAAAAACGTCTTTGTGTCTTCTATTTTTAATATCAGCCATAAAAGTTCTTTGTACTCGTACTTCCACTAAATCACCAAATTATCCACACGTTTTTACTTCTTGATTGTTGTCACCATTGTGCTTTTTATGTTGCTCTCTCCTTCATTCTTTCTGTCTGTCTGGCTTTATTTAAACCACAAATTTTATAGTCCCAATTATTTCATGTCTCATATTTAAGCTGAAATTCGTTTTTCCCTTTTTTTGCTTTTATGTGTGAAAATGTGTATGTGTATGTGTATGTGTGTGTATGCGAGAAGACATGAACTATTATTAGTTTTAATTAAAAGTTTGGTGAACTTGAGAAATAACTCTTAAAGCAAATGACAGATAATCATTAAGATTAATAAGTATTTAAACAAAGAAACACAAATTTATAGATTAACTTAAAGAGAAAATAAAATGATTTCTTTAAATTGAAAAATTTAGTTTCTTATTTGAGTTATAAAAAAAATTCTCAATGCCAAGAATTTAAAATTAATGCTCTAATTCAGTAAGAACGTTTAGAATGTTTTTGTCTAAAAATACTTTTGAGTTATTGTGTGTGAATTCTTTAAATTATTTTCTTCAGAACTTATTGTTGTCTTTGATAATGAAGAATAAAAATATTTCTACCCTATTTTTTAAACATAAAAATTAAATTAAAGTATTATACAATAGGTTGAAAAATATTTAAAACAAGTAAGAGTGCTATATTCGGCTGTGCCGAATCTTATATACCCTTTACCAAAGTGCGTTTATGTAGTATAGAGATACATACATAAGCACATACATAAACTAATTTGAACTAGTTACTTTTATGTACAAAAAAAAAAATAATTTTCAAACCCTAGAATCATCAAATTAGATTTTTCTCATTCCTTATATCAATATAGTAGTTCTTAAAAAAAAGTGTGTTAAGTGAAAAAAGAAAAAAGGGAATTCAAATTAAAGTTTTATTTAGTTACTTTAATATCTAGAAAAAAAGTTAAAACTTTCCAGCTCTGGAGATGTGATTTTTATTTTTATAATTTTCCAAACCAAACTTTTCATTCCAAAACGTTAAATATGTATTATTAATAAAGGAAAAGATAAAAATTAATTAGACTTAGTTACTTTAATATATCACAAAAAGTGTAAGTTTCCCAACCCTGAAATCATCCTTTTTTGATTTTTCTGATTTCTTACACCAATCTCTTTCTTTTAAGAACATAAGATATGTTTAATTTGTAAATAAAAGGAAAAATTTGTTTTAGTAAGTTACTTTTGTATAAGACAAAAAGTTAAGGCTTTCCAACCCTGGAAACATCTTTTTAATTTTTTTTAACTTTTTTTTTATTTGAAATATTAATTTTATTCGTACTCAAGCATAAATAAGTTCATTTAATAAAAATAAACAAAAATTAATTTTCGGTAGTTAATTTTTTATATCACAAAGAGTGTAGGTTTCCCAACCCTGGAATCCTCCTTTTTGATTTTTTTGATTTCTAATACCAATCGTTTTTTTAAGAATATAAGATTTGTTAAATTTATAGTAAAAAAGGAAACATTTGTTTAAGTATGTTACTTTTGTATAAAAAATAAGGTTTTCCAACCCTGAAAACGTCGTTTTAATTTTTTCAACTTTTTTTATTTTGAAATACCAAATTCATTCGTACTGAAGTATAAAATAAATTTATTTTATAAAAGAAATAAAAATTAGTTTTCGGTAGCTAATTTTTTATATCACTAAAAGTGTGGGTTTACCAACCCTGAAATCATACTTTTTGATTTTTCTGATTTCTTATACCAATCTCTTTCTTTTAAGAACATAAGATATCTTTAATTTATAGAGAAAACGAAAAATTTGCTTTAGTAACTTACTTTTGTAAAAAAAGGTAGTTTTCCAACCCTGGAAACGTGTTTTAAACTTTTTTAAATTGAAATACCAATTTAATTCGTACTATAGTATAAAATAAGTTTATTTATTTAAAAAAATTAAAATTAGTTTTCGGTGGCTAATTTTTTATATCAAAAAAAGAGTAAGTTTCCCAACCCTGGAATTATCCTTTTTAATTTTTCTGATTTCTTACACCAATCTCTTTCTTTTAAGTATATAAGATATCTCTAATTTATAGAGAAATAGGAAAAATTTTCTTTATTAAGTTACTTTTGTATAAAAAAGTTAAAGTTTTCGAACCCTGGAAACATGTTTTTAATTCTTTGAAGTTTAATTTTTAATTTGAAATGCCAATTTTATTCGTACTGAAGTATAAAATAAGATTATTTAATAAAAAAAATTTAAATTAATTTTCTGTAGTTAATTTTTTATATCACAAAAAGTTCCAGTTTCCCAACCCTGGAATCATCCTTTTTAATTTTTCTGATTTCTTACACCAATCTTTTTCTTTTAAGAATGCAATATATGTTTAATTTATAAAGAAAAGGAAAAATTTGTTTTAATAAGTTACTTTTGTGTAAGAAAAAAAAGTTTTCCAACCCTGGAAGCGTTTTTTTTAAATTTTTTAATTTTTTTTTATTTAAAATACCAGTTTTATTCGTGGTGAAGTATAAAATAAGTTTATTTAATAAAAATAAATAAAAAATTAGTTTACGGTATTTAATTTTATATATCACAAAAATTTTAGGTTTTCCAACCCTGGAATCATCCTTTTTGTTTTTCTGATTTCTAACATCAATTCCTTTCTTTTAAGAACATTAGATATGTTTAATTTATAGAAAAAAAAGGTAAAATTTGTTTTAGTAAGTTAATTTTGTATAACAAAAAATTTAAGGTTTTCCAACCCTGGAAACGTCTTTTTAATTTTTTTAATTTTTGTTTTATTTTTTTTTAGTTAGAAATACCAATTTTATTCATACTGAAGTATAAAATAAGTTTATTTAATAAAAAATTATTAAGAACTAGTTTTCGGTAGTTATTTTGTATGGCAAAGTGAAGTTTAAGTCTCCCAGCTCTGAAACCGTCTGCTCGATTTTGCTGATTTTGCTGATGACCAATCTTATTTCGATCATTTCTAACCCACCAGTCCAAGGACGAAGTCTCTAGCTTTTCTGGGAGCTTCAGAAAACCGATTTCACGTACAGACAGACGGACAGACGGACATTGCTTATTCGTCTTCCCTATGCATAAGGATCCAGTATATAGTTATATACTTTATGACTCGCTTATTAATATTCTAGAAATTACAAATGGAATGACAAACCTATATATACCCTTTTACCATTTTTTGGTAAAGGGTATAAAAATATGTGTTGGATATAATGTTTGGAACGAAATCATAAAGCAAATACACGAACCTTCTAGCATAGACAATACAAGTAAATCATAATTGTTTTAAAGAATCACAACTGCGGCTTTTTTGTCTATAGACAAGGCGATACAATCGTCGAACAGAATTAGGGCATTAATTTAATTTAAAAAAAGTTTGCTAATTTTTATAAAAATAATTTTTTTTCCAAGTATAAAATTAACAATATGAGAAAGTTTGTTTCAAGGAAGACAAAAAATTATTTAAACTTTTACCACCATATTCATAAAATTTGAAACGAATTTGAAATGTATTTTATTTCAAATTTTTCGTACAAAATTTTCCTAATATGAATTGAAATTCATTATTTCATTTTATTTTTTTATAAATATGGAGGTTATAGCATAGACAGACGACAGCGTTAATTTGCATTAACTGTCTTAACCCTCTGCGACTGACGTGGTAGTCTAACAGACACCAACAAATATAAAAAAGTGCTTTGTACCGTTATTTTTCAAACAACTACTTTCGCGTTTTCTGTACCTTCGTGTTGTGTACTCATGCGTACGTTAGTGTGTTTAAATAGATCGAACAAAACGCAAGAGTCAGTGTGAGCGAAAAAGTGTGTACAAGTCAACCACATCATCATTAAGGTAGGTGTCTCAGAAACAACCACATCAATATTTTTGTTATGTTTTCTTAGTGTCTTCTAAACAACACGTCAGTAAAATAATTATATTTTCTTAGTGTCTCCTAAACAACACATCAATAAAATTGTTATGATATCTAATTTTTTAGCTTTATTATTATGGAGCATTCAAATACATCTCAAACCCCTCAGTGTTATAAGAGAACGTCATATGGAACTTTCAAGAGCCGCGATGAACAGATAGAACAGTGGTTTGAGGATATGAGCGAGCATGAGTTCAGCGACCCCAACTTTCAGCCAGACACTGAACTTTTAGATGACGACGAAATTTCAAATGATGAAGAAGATCAAGAACAATGCACGTCCATCTCTGAACGACAACTTGCTCTAATGAATTGTATCAGAACCCAATAGCTTTAAAGTTATAGTATGGAATTTTTTTTTTTTTTTTTTTTTTTTTGTTTTTTAGCATATAGGCTTATGGGCTAGTTAATATGATTTTTTTTTTATCTAACCATTGAAAATAATTTTTTCTTTTGGAAACTGTTGAATTTAAATGTAAGCAATAAAAAATGTAAAACATTTCTTTAACCAAATTTAATATTGAATATTTTTTGTTGTTTTAGTACAGGTTACTTTATTTTAAGGAAATTTATGCAATGCTAATAAACAACATTTAACACGAATTTTCGTGTTGAATTGGAAAATTTTTTATTTAAACAGCAACTAACTCTCATAAACAATAAAAACAAACAGTTTTATCAAATTTACAAAAAGAAACTTTAAAAATATAAGCCATGGAAATGGTGTCTGGTGTACTACCACATCAGTGGAATTGTGAGAACTAAATCACGTCAGTCACATGCAAATTAACTTGTGAATTATCCTGTGGATGTGGATGAGTTGTGGTTCCAACAAGACGGCGCTACATGCCACACAGCGTACGTCACAATCGATTTATTGAAGGAAACATTCGATGAGCGCATAATTTCGCGGAATGGACCTGTCAATTGGCCACCAAGATCGTGTGATTTGACACCATTGGATTATTTTCTTTAGGGATATGTGAAGTCGCTCGTCTACGCCAACAAACCAGAAACGTTAGGGGACTTGGAAGTCAACATTCGTGGCGTTATTGCCAACATACGGCCCCATATGCTCGAAAAAGTGGTTGAAAATTGGACCTGTAGAATTAGCTTTATTCGAGCCAGCCGCGGCGGCCACATGCCCGAAATCATATTTAAACATTAATGGCATAAAATTATCCTTCCAATAAAGCCAAATTGATGGACATTAAGACGATTTTCTTGTGTTTTATTTCAATTCGAAGTTCTATACCCCTGAAAAAAACACCCTATAGTATGGAATTTTTTTTTTGTTTTTTAGCATATAGGCTTATGGGCTAGTTAATATGATTTTTTTTTATCTAACCATTGAAAATAATTTTTTCTTTTGGAAACTGTTGAATTTATATGTAAGCAATAAGAAATGTAAAACATAAATTTATGCAATGCTAATAAACAACATTTAACACGAATTTTCGTGTTGAATTGGAAAATTTTTTATTTAAATAGCAACTAACTCTCATAAACAATAAAAACAAACAGTTTTATCAAATTTACAAAAAGAAACTTTAAAAATATAAGCCATGGAAATGGTGTCTGGTGTACTACCACATCAGTGGAATTGTGAGAACTAAATCACGTCAGTCACAGAGGGTTAATGCAAATTAACTTGTGAATTATCCTCATTTGTAAATGCACTAAATGACTGTGAATTAATACTGAATTCAGCTATATGATAACACAGTCATCATATGGTAACACCGTCACAATCAATCAAATGTTGACAAATTGTTTTGGTTTTCAAAATTAAAATGCGATTCGGTCAGAAAATATAAGTTATTTTAATTGTTTTTAGAAAAAGAGCAAAGAAATATTAAAATCGAGACACATTTTTTCCATTTTAAAATTATCGAAGTGTGTGGCACGAAGGGTATGTACAGATTTTGTTTACTTAATGCAAATACTGTCGTCTGTCAGGGTAAATTTTTAATTCACATTAGTGATATTTTAATGCAAATTAACGCTGTCGTCTGTCTACGTAATCAAATTTTGCGTAAAGAAATTCGGAAAAGATTTTGTCAGTGTATTTATACTTTTTCTATGTACTATGTACTAATGCTAAAACCTGCGAGGATAATGCTAAAGTAATATTAAAATGATTTTTTTTTTTTAAATAAATTAAATTGCTTTTAACATTAGAGCTCAAGTCAATTTAATTAAAAATCCATAAAATGTTTTTACATTTCAATATGCCAGCATGTAGGTATAGTTGCGTGTAAAAGAAAATCTTAATACATAAACGTTTACCTGGTGTTATTTTTCCTGTCATCCTTAACATTACCACACCTGGTAATCTTTATTAAAATCTTAATAATCCTTTAGCATGAAAACAAATGGTAGGAAAAGGATTTTATGTCAAGATAAAAAACTTACACTTATTTAAATTACATATAACACAAAAATTAATATACATATATTTTTAACCACCAGAAAGAAGACACCAAAAGACAAATTTAATTTAAAAAATTAAATCTCAGAATATTATTTTAATATGATTTTCATGAATTATGATTACAATTAATCACAGGGATATAAAAATATCGCATTACAATTCCAACTTGTGTGTGCATAAATATATATTTATATTTGTACTACATATATACATACTAAAGTCCTGCACAAGACCCCTTACAAGAACTTTTAAGACATGAGGGATTTTTCAAATGCTTTACTACAGCGAAATCTTCTAAAACAAGCGCTACACAACATAGTTTGCAAGAAATTTGTTTCAGTATTGTAGGTATAGGAGTAAAGAAGAAAATAAAGGGGTGTTTTTTTAGGGGTATAGAACTTCGAATTGAAATAAAACACAAGAAAATCGTTTAAATGTCCATCAATTTGGCTTTATTGGAAATATAATTTCATGCCATTAATGTTTAAATATGATTTCGGGCATGTGGCCGCCGCGGCTGGCTCGAATAAAGCCAATTCTACAGGTCCAATTTTCAACCACTTTTTCGAGCATATGGGGCCGTATGTTGGCAATAACGCCACGAATGTTGGCTTCCAAGCCCCCTAACGTTTCTGGTTTGTTGGCGTAGACGAGCAACTTCACATATCCCCAAAGAAAATAATCCAATGGTGTCAAATCACACGATCTTGGTGGCCAATTGACAGGTCCATTCCGCGAAATTATGCGCTCATCGAATGTTTCCTTCAATAAATCGATTGTGACGTGCGCTGTCTGGCATGTAGCGCCGTCTTGTTGGAACCACAACTCATCCACATTCATGCCATCCAATTCGGGAAAAAATTAGTCGGTTATCATGGCTCTATACCGGTCTCCATTAACGGTAACTGACTCTCCAGCATTATTTCGGAAGAAGTATGGCCCAATGACTCCAGCAGCCCATAGAGCACACCAAACAGTCAGTTTTTGTGGATGTAATGGCGTCTCAAGGGTCTCATGTGGATTCTCTTCACTCCAAATGCGGCAATTTTGCTTGTTGACGTAGCCATTCAACCAAAAATGAGCCTCATCACTGAACAAAATTTTGCGATGAATTTCGCGAACTGAACCATTATTTTCGAAATAAATTTGCACGATTTGCAAGCGTTGTTCTTTTGTCAACCTGTTTATGATGAAATGGCAAACCAAACTAAATATTAATCACTTGACAGCTGACAAAATGGCCGCCAGTTAAAAAAGTGATGCCAACTTAAAGTTCTATACCTTAATAAAAAACACCCTTTACTTCGTGACGAAAGAATTTGTGATGCTTGTTCATACCCATGGGCGCGTATACAAACATCATGCACGTACATACATACATTTTTCAGCGCACATACAAACGCACAGATGCATTGACATAAGTTGTGTGCGCTTGCTTTTAAAAAACCTCCCTTAAGCACATATACTATTGGTGTGAATATTTTTTATAAAAAAACGCACACAAGCACACATATTGACGCCTAATATTGATGTGTCTAGCACCCGCTTTAAACACACAATAGCTTATTATATACATCTTGCACACACACTCAAACGTACAATATGCAAAATAACAAGCATACACGCATCAACACTACTTCTTTTGCGGGTTTGTTACAGACAAGAAGTCTTCGCGACATCATTCGAAAGCATTCATATACACGTTAACCAATACATACATAGTGCTTCGCTTATTAAACGACATCATTTATTATTGGTTTAGTATAACAATGCTGCAACAAAACATTTAAAAATCAAGATGTATTTACATTTCAAGACAGTTTACGCAGGTCTCTAATACATACATACATAGACACGTATGTATATAGTACATTAAATAAGTTGACATAATTGAAGCAAGTTAAGAGTAACACATTTTTTTTTTGTTTTCCATTTCTTAAGCAAACCTTTTATTTTGTTTTTCTAGTTTTAAAGTACACACACTCAATATTCTTTACTTCATCTCCATTATTGACGTAAAAATATGTTTGTTTATATTTTTAATAAAAGCAAAACCAGTCATTAGTTCCAAATGATGCTTTAAAGCACTTCAGACAAGTTGCTGTAGTGATTCTAGAGATGGCATAGTGTGCTTGTTTTCATATTACTACAAGCATGCCTAACCACGAGATCATTTTCAATGCTTATATATATACCACAAGAATACAAAGAATACCAAGAATACCAAGAAATTCTACCCAAACAAAATGGATGGTTTAAGCCTTTAATGCCCTTAAAATCGATCTTTGTTTGAAATAGAAACATATAAATATGTTTGATTTTAGATTGGACTCATTCATTCGTCTCATATGACAAAATATCACTAAGGGAATAAGGGAAAAGAGCTTAGATACACTTGAATTTTTAATTAAGAGTTAAGTAGAAGCAATTAAAATTTTAATTAATCCGATTAAATTTTTAACAAATTCAATTAAATGTTTAACTAACACAATTAAAGTTGCAATAAAATTTTTATTTCATAAACCTAATTTAATTAAGTTGTGTATGAATCAGTCAAATCTCTAACTAATTTAATAATTTCATTTATTCAAATAAATTTTAAATTAATTCATTTCATTTCAATTTAATTTTTAGTTAAGATTTTTGTAGTTTAAATAAAATTTTAACTAATTATTTCTTTTTATATATATATTATTCAGTTAAACTTAAAATTAAATTTTTAATTGCTTTAATTAAATACTTAGTTAAATGTTATTTGGTTCTATTAATTTAAAATTTCAATTAATTTAATTAAATTTTCAATTGATTCAATTAAATTTATAATTGATCTTATTAAATGTGTTTAGTCTAAGAATTAATTTTTGGAGTAAATAAAAGAATAATAATAATAATATAATTGATCTTATTAAATTTTCAATTGATTCAATTAAATTTTCAATTGATTTAATTAAGTTGTTAATTAACTAAAAAAATTCAATTAACTAAAATTTTCAGCGAATCAGTTAGTTATATTATAAAAGTATAATTATGACACGGTGCCCCACTGCTTAGCGGGAGTAGTCCTGAGTTCGATTCCCACCAAGGACTATGGTCTGTTTCATTATAACTTGTTGTAGGTCTTTTTTAATATGCTCGCCAAGAAAAATTATGTTTAATTTGTAGATGTATTTTAATAATTTCATTGTGACGGGTGTGACCATGATACCAAAATGTTTTGCTTTATTTCAAAAATATCAAATTTATTATTTAAAAAAAAATGTGGTTCCCAAAGTTAAAAAAAAAACCTTTTACAAAAGGTCGACACTGAAAGAACATGATTTCTGTTTAGAATGGCCATGAGAATGCTGTGACGGATGTGACCTTAAAAATGTCAACTCTTGCAAAATTATTATTTTTAAAACATTCTGTAAAATATCCCCTAGAATAATAATTTAATGTAGTATATTATTCAAAGTCTTTTTGATTTTATTGATTGATCAGTGCCTCGAAAAACAAATGAAAAAAAGCTTATTCAAAAATTGGACTGGTGTGACCTAGTAGGAAGACACGAAAAACTTGCAGAAATACAACTTTTGGCTGACTTTATTCATATAATCAATCAATTTGACTTTCATCCTTTTTCCATTGCTATCCCGATCATATATTCTTTTTTCTTTCAATGATACTTTATCCATCACTTCGTTTTAAGCGTTTCTTTTTTGCTACCACTTTCTCTCCCTCTCCCTCGATCTCTCTCTCTCTCTCTCTCTCTCTCTTAGGCTAAATGCAGTTCATATTTGTCATTATTTTCTTTAATGTTTGTCCTACTACTACTACTTTTGTTATCAATATGAAAAAATTCCTCATTAGAATTAGAGGGACGGGTGTGACTTAATAATTCCTATAAATAATTACTCCAATATTAAAATGGATATTCAGAGAATTTTATTACATTATTAAAATATTAAATATTTATTATGTGCAGTAACATTTTTATTAAACTTTCTAAATTTTTTGTGTGACGGGTGTGACCAAAAATTTCAATATTAAAATGGATATTCACTGAATTTCATTGTATTATTAAAGTATTAAATATTTATTATGTACAGTAAAAATTTTATTAAACTTTTAAAATTATTAGTGTGACGGGTATGACCAAAAATTTTAATATTTCAATTAATGCACAAAAGTCTCATAATAAGACATACAAAGTCGAAACCTTAACAAGAATTCAACAAAAGTATAGTATTATCACATATAACAAGAAAATCGTTTTCTTAAACGATTTTTATAAAAAAAAAATTATAAATAACTTTTTTCTGCCTGGGTCGTTTTTCGTGAAGCAGGAATGAAATGCATATAGAAAATATTAATATTAAATAAAGACTTTATGTCAAATAAATATACTTCGGTATTTCTTATATGTATAAAAATTAATTAATTTTATAATTGATATTATAATACGAATAGGATTGATAAGTGTTTCCATTGTTAACACAAAAGCCTCATTGTAAACCAGGGATCAGCAATGAGTAGTGAAAACGTGAGTAGAGTTGAATCATGACTTATTATTTCTTGTACTTATGCGCACTCATACTTATTGCAATGTTGTCTATGAATCATATCCACTCGAAAGTTTGAAGTGCTCATCGAACTCATACTTAGCAACATTTATGATGTTGTTGATTTCTACTCTCCTTAACTCAATGTGTATGGACGATCCAAAATAATTATGATTCGCAATGCGAACTTCGCATATGACATTAAAGTTCTCATTATGAGGTTATGTATTTGCTCTGTTGTTGTTTTTTTTTTGTTTATCGTTTTTTTTTGTTGTTGTTGTAGTGTATTAATTAAAAACCAGCGCTTTTAAATATACATATGTATATGGATGAGTTGAGTGGGCTGAATCAATGTAAGTAGTATAAGTACTTTTCTGAAATTAGAAATCAAACTGAGGTGAATCATGAGTCTGAGTGTGCTATGAATATGAATGTCGACGTGGACGTACGTAAATCAGAGTAGTTGAGCTTAAACGATGTCTACGCATTTGTATTTAAAATTTCATGAGCCAGTATAAATAGCGAAAAAAGATATAGAAAGACTTTTAATGAACAATTTTTCTTTTTTTCAATCACTTTCAAAGAGTGGCTATGCACCCACTGTTTTTTTCTATACATTACCATACAAGGCTCATGACGATTGTATGTATGTATGTGCCCTGGCCATCTCCATTCAATGCATGATTCTGCATGCATCTCATGAAGTGCTTCAATGTACTAGTTTTGTCAATTTATAAAATGAAACTTTTGGTTTTGTATTATTATATTTTTTTCCGAGTTGTTAAGTACATTTTGCTTTGGCAGAAAAACAAAATCATAAAAAGAGAGATTGAAATTGAAGCTAAAAAAAGACAAACACTTGAGCTAAGCAAAAAAAAAGAAAAATATTCAATAAAAACAAATTGTCAGAACGCTAAAAAGCAAGCAAACAAACCACTTAAAATTTCAGAAAATTAAAATTTTCAGTTACTTCTTGTATTTATTATTTATGAAATTTATGAAAGTTGAATGAAATTTTAAATTTAATAAAAGTTTTTTTTCTTTTTTTTGCATTCCAAAATATATATATTTATTTATATTTAAAGCTAAAGAACAAAAAAGTATTATTATATTTTCAAGTAACTTTAATTAAAAAATTTTCTTAATTTAAATATAATTCCCTTATTAATATTAATTATTTATGTAAGTCCTTTAAAGAAGAGAAAACAAAATCCATCATTTATCAAACCGCAGTTTATTGACAATTTTTCTTTTTTTTTTTTTGGCTTGCTTACTTGTTTGCTGGTTGAAAACCAAACCTTCGCCATACATTTAGTGTCAAATACAGCCAAATATGCTTTAATCAAAGAGAAGCAAGAAAAATCTTAAAATTCTTTTACCATCAAGGATAAGCACAGACAAGTTTATTCCTTCAGACTTTTAGTTTTTTATTAAGTACACTTTTTATCCAAAATGCGATAAGAAACTGAGGAAAAATATTGTTAAAAGCCAAACACTTTTTTGCTTATAATAACAAAATGAAAAAATAACCTATTGTTTATTGATTTAGATATGGTCCTTCGAACCTAGAAATTTCTTTAAAGTCAAAAATAGTAAATAATAACCATTATTAATTCGTATATGGTACTGAAGGACAATATAATTATTTTAAAATAATACTTCCTTGATTGGAGGAGCCAAATAGAAAACAAGCTTTTGTAAATTGATTTATATATGGTCCTTCGAACCATGAAATTTTCTCAAAATCGAAAAAAACATATATTCACAATTATTAAAATTATTATTATACTGAGGTACGCGATACTATTTTAGAAGTAGATAATTTCTTGATAAGATAAGCTAAATGGAAAACAATCTGCTATAAATGGATTTAGATATGGTCCTTCAAACCGAAAATATCAAATATGAACAATTATTAACACTAGTGTTATACCGAAGGACACGATAAATTTTTAAAAATATATACTTTCTTGCTTATCACAACAAAATGAATAAATTATCTATTATTAATTTATTTAGATATGGTACTTCGAACCAAAAAATTTTATTAAATCGAAAATATCAAGTATTCACATTGATACTATATTGAAGGAAGAGATAATTTTTTAAAAACAACTACTTACTTGATTAGAAGAGCCAAATGGAAAACAAGCTTTGTAAACAGATTTATATATGGTGCTTCAAACCATGAATTTTTTTTTTAATTTTAAATAGCAAATATATACAATTATTATTACACGATAATTTTTTAAAAACAAATACTTTCTTGCTTATAACAACAAAATGAAAAAATAATCTATTGTTAATTGAATAAAATGTGGTCCTTCGAACCATAAAATTTTGTTAAGATCGAAAATAACAAATATTTACAATTATTAATTATTACTATTATATTGAAGGACGCTATAATTTCTTAGAAAAGCCAAATGGAAAACAAGCTATTGTAACATTTTTATATATGATCCTTCAAAGAGTGAAACTTTGTTGAAATCAAAAATAGCAAATATTTACAATTATTAACATTATTTTTGTACTAAAGGAAGCCATAGTTTTTTAAAATCCAATGCTTTCTTGATTACAAGAACCAAAAGGAAAACAACTCTTTGCAAATCGATTTAGATATGGTCCTTCGAACCAAAAATTGCATATATTAAACATTATGGACTCTAATATTTTAATAAAGAACGCGATAAATTTTTTTTTAAACAAATACTTTCTTGATTTGGAAAACAAAATGGAAAACAAATTATTGTAAATTAATTTAGATGTGGTCCCTCGAACCGAAAAATTTTTTGAAATTAAAAATGAAAAATATTTACAATTATAAATAGTAGTCTTATAATAAAGAAAGCTATAATTTTTTTAATTATGGATTAGAAGAACCCAATATGAAAAAAGCCATGCTATATTGATTTTGACATGGTCCTTCGAATCGAGAAATTTAAAATAAATCAAATATAAAATACCGAGATAAATTTTTAAAAGCAACTATTTTTTGTTTAGAAGAGCTAAATGGAAAACAAGTTTTTGTCAATTGTTTTAAATATGGTCCTTCAAACCGAAAATAACAAATATTTACAATTATAAATATTGATATTATATTTAAGGAAGCGAGAACTTGTTTTTAACAAATACATTCTTGTTTGGAAAAACCAAATAGGGAACAATCCATGGTATATTGTTTAGATACGGTCCTTCGAGCCGAGAAATTTCTTTAAAATGGAAAACAGCAAGTGTTTAGTAACATAGATAATGTACTGAAGGACAATAAAAAATTTTTGTAAACATATACTTTTTTGCTTATAAAAACCAAGCAGGAAACAAGCCATGGTATATTTATTTAGATAAGGTCCTTCAAACCGAGATATTTTGTTATAATCGAGAATAGCAAATGTTTACAATTAGTAATACTGATATTCTATATTATGCGACAACATAATTTTTTCGAAACAAAGGCTTTCCTGCTTAGAAGAACCAAATAGAAAACACGCTACAGCATATTGATTTAGATATGGTCCTTCGAACCGAGAAAATAGCAAATATTTAAAATTCCTAGCATTAAGCACGTCGTTCAAAAAAAAATTAGCAACTAAAACTTTTCTAGAAATTTCTACCATCTGTGATAGTCCCTGTTATTTTGACAAAATTATTCTCGTTTCCTTTGTTAACTAGAACTTACAACAAAAACTTTTACACTTACACAGTTTATAATAGAAAAATTTTTTTGTTTTTGTTAGAAAGAAAAACATCATTTAAAATTCATAAGTGTGTTGGCTCATTCCATACTCACTCACTTACATTCACGTTTACATCAAATGATTGATGATGTTGCTACTTATGCGTTTTTTACAGAAATACATATTTTTGCATTTTTTTTTTCTTTTATTCCTTTATATTCTACTCGAATGTTAGCGAAATAAATTATTCTGTTGGAAGAAATTTCTAGAACAAATGTTAAAAAAAAATTTTAATAAAAAGGGTTGGAAGTTAATAAAAGATGCAGTTAAGTGTAAATTAGAGATAAATTTTCTCAAAGTAGTTTTGCATTTTATCTGCCAAGAATAAATATTTATAAAAGTTAAATAATTTTTTTTTTTGAGATATTACATAAAAAATAAATAGTTTTTGTATTTAAATTCCTTAAAGGTTTTTTTTATTTTTAGTATTTTTTTATATTTTCTTCCACCTTTTGTGAGTGTAAATAACAATCCATCATACTATAGTCAAGTTTCATAAGAATTGTAAGCAAAAAAATTCACAATGCGCAAACCTACCTCAGGCATTACTTTAAGGTCATAAATCTTAACAACTTTTTATGAGCATTCATATCAATAAAACAGCAGAGAACTTTCGTAATAACGAGGAGAGTTTGATAAGTTATTAAAAGAAATTTTATGTGTTATCCAAAAAGAAATTGTTGCAATATAGAAAATATTCATTTATAAGTGAGCGAATTTGCTCCATTGTTTTTTCTTTCTGTAAGGATTCTTGAAAGGAAATGAAAGGATACTATTATGAATTCCACTGAATGCAGCAAATTTTTCCAACAATGGAAATGTTAGTATAATTTACAAAGCAAGTTCAATTTTTACATCAGTAGATGAATATTTCCAATATTAACTTTTTACTAAACAAATTAAAATACTCTTCTAAAACCACTTCCCAAACCTTGCACGCAAGCAAACATTTAAGCATTTGTTTGCAAACAGAAAAAAAACTAAAACATTCATATTCATACCACAAAAGTATTTTACATACATTAAAGCAATTATTAAAACTACACCGCCCTGTTCCCAAAATCACGTCAATTTCTAATACTGAAATCTAGAAGAGTTGTTTTAGCTTTATGTTTGCTTAACATTAGACTTAACACAATTTGATTTAGTGAATAGGGCAGGGCAGTTGATAATATCAAACCAACCCATGTCAAATACCAGTCAAATAAAACTTCCTTCTACATGTAATTTAAAGGATATTAAGCATTAAATACATGACATGCTATTTTAGCTCATAAAATGTTTTGAACTCTTGCTTTTATAGAGCGTCTAAAAATATTTTATAAATTGTTTGTCATCGATAAACAAAAGGGCTATTTGTGGTAGAGTGTTAATGTGTTTAAACAGTGGAGCAATTTTGATGTAAATGGAAAAAAAAGAATTAATAACTAATCCATTGCTAAGAACATAAATAAATAAGCTCATCTCTTCGCTTTTTTATTTTATCTTGAATAACAGCTGGTTTTTGCGGGTAAAGAATTTTTGATTAAAATAAAGGCCAGATAAATTGATGAGGAGGTCATATGACAGTAGTGACATGACGAACTAGGTACTTTTTATTTTTGACCCACTTGCCTTCAAATTATGTCGATATTTATTATCTGTGTTAATTTATAAGTAATAATTCGCTATAACAACATATAAGCATTCCCAAATGAATTTCAACTTTTTGTCACGTGCGACACCAAACAAATGTGCTTGTTTTTTGTAAAGAAAACAAACGTGCTTGTTTTTTGTAAAGAAAACAAACATTTTTGTGTTTTCTATATTTATCATTTGAATAGGCTACAGTTCGTATCGCTTTTTAAGCCAAATTTAGAGATGGTAAGGTGAGCTTTCATTACAAAACAACTTTCAGCAAATTGAAATACGATGAATCAAAGCAATTCACATATTTTAATCGTATATAAAGCAAAAATCTACATCAACTGACACCGCACACAGTAGACCAAACACAAAAGAACGCTGATGATGAAGTTGTAGTGGGCTTCAAAAACAGCTATTTGTTCCGTTCTACTAAGTGTTTGTCAGAATATTTACAACTAACTTTGGTGTTATTTGTTCTACATAATTATCACATGTAATTTGGCTTAAAAAGCGATATGAACTTTAGCCTATTCAAATCATAAATATAGAAACAAATGAAGTTCGAAAAATAATAATTTTTAGTTAATTTTAATTATTATTCGAACTCTATTTGTTTCTATATTTGTGATTTGAACGGGCTAAAGTTCGTATCGCTTTTTAAGCCAAATTACATGTGATAATTATTAATGAACAAATAACACCAAAGTCTGTTGTAAATATTCTGACTAACAATACATAGTTGAACGGAACAGCCAGCCGTTTTCGAAGGCCACTAAACCTTCATCATCAGCGTTCTTTTGTGTTTGGTCCACTGTGTGTGGTGTCAGTAGATGTAGATTTCTGCTTTATATACTTAGCATTTTATTGCAAATGGAATATGTGAATTGTTTTGATTCATCGTATTTCAATTTGCTGAAAGCTTTTTTGTATTGTAAGCTCAATTTTACCATCACTATATTTACAACAGTCTTACCATTGTCGTTTTGTTCTTTTTACTAATTATACACATGTTACTTAATTTGCTTATTTTTTGTTCTACTTAAGACAAACTTTTTTGGTTTGTTACTATTAAGTATATTTTTATTTAATTTTTGCCACAGGCCCATGGCTATTAATTTTTAGTTAATTTTAATTATTATTCGAATAATAATAATTTTTGTTTTTTCTTTGTATATTTGTGTAGGCCTTCAACTCTACATTAGGTAAAATTTTAAGAAAATTGTGTCAATTTTTTCTGAAAAACAAGCTTAATTGCTTGCTGTTGCACGTGACAAAAAAAGTGAACTTTCTTGAGAAAATGCCCATATACACCATATTTCTCTTTTATTTTTTTCTAATAGCTCTAAAGGTATTACAAATAAAAATATTTTATTTAACTGTAAAGTAATCGATTTATATAAAAGAAAGAAAAGAAAAATATGAAAATTTCGTTAAGTTTAAGACATGGCTTAAACAAAATATATTTCAATATGATAAACAAATTTAATATTTAGAGCCGGCTTGAGACGAAGAATAATGCCGTGAACAACGGCGCGGCATCGGCGTCAAAACACACGACTTTTCAATTTGTTTACTAGATGATTTTGTAAAAATTAAACCCTGTTCAAATATTAGAATTTAGAATTAGAAAAATTTCTAAAAACTATCAAGTCTAATGAGATGTCAAATACTTATCATATTATTTGCCACTCGTCATGATATTATGCATTCGCACTATCGTTTTTAAATGTATTATTTGAATTTGTGATATGTAATGCCAAGTTTACATCTGGCATTTCATGTGTTGTCATTTTGTGGTGTCATTTTCATATGTGTGCAGTGCCGACACAATCTTGTTGTTTCATTGTGACAGCAAAGAGTGCCATCCCTAAATAATGGCAATACTGTAGCATTGTCTACAGCAAGAACTAGTTTTGACATAATGACACTTACGGCCTGTTCCACGATGTCACTCGCAAACGTTCGATCGACAACTTGTATTGCAAACAACAATAACATTAGAAAATTTGTTGTTGTTTCTAATATAAGTATTAGATCTAACGAATTCTGGTGACATCGAGAGACAGGCCGTTAGTGTCGTTTGCTTTATCATTGTGAGACTTTGTTTTTCGTATTGTTTGTTAATTAATATTATGCATCTCGTGTGTTCAATAATAAGAAAAAAATTAAGGCCCTGACCAACGATATCGACAACGATTGACTTGTCGCACATTTACATTTGAAACAAGAGCAAAATATTAATATAAAAATGGCAAAGAGAGTGGTGGAAAAGACCGGGACAAAATATGCATTCCACCAAAGCAGGGCTATTCAACCTCTGGTACGCGTACCACTTGGGGTACGCGAAACTTTCCCAAGTGGTACGCCAAATATTCGAAAATTTGAGGATTTATTGAGCATTTATTGCCTTTGAATAATTAATTTGTTATGTTTAATTTCCTTATTTTATTTTATTTTTATTAGTTGAGTAATAAAGTAGTGAAATCGCCAAGATCTCCTAATTTTTATGTATTTAATTTTATTTATTCTTGTAAGGTTTTTAAAAATTTTAATTTCTTTTTAAATTATGTTTTTATTTTTAGGGTTCCGTACACCAAAGGTGAAAAGGAACCCTATTGTTTTCGCTACGCTGTCCGTCTGTCCGTCTGTCCGTCTGTCCATCTGTCCGTCTGTCCGTCACACGGTATTTTCTCAGGAACCGTAAGAGCTACGGAGCTGAAATTTGGACACAGTATGTAGAACCTTGGCCGCTACAACAACAAATAAATGAGAATTAAAAATTAAAGGGTGTTCCAAAACGAGCAATGAAATATGTTAAAATCCCATGTAATATACATACAATTGTATTAACATATGTATATTGAAACTTGAAATTTGAAAATTAGTGTATTTTTATACAGACTACAACAATTAACACTAAAATTTAAAAAATTTAAATTAAAGGGTGGTCCATCAGTTAATGCAATTTTGACTATGTAATTTTGACAATTTGCTATATCTTGGAAACCGTAAGAGGCAAACACTTGAAATTTTCAAAAACGGTAAAACTAAAAAAACCGAAAATTATAAAATCGCCAAACCAAAAAAAAAATCGCCAAAAATTAAAAAAAATCGCCAAAACGAAAAAAATCGCCAAAATTAAAAATAAATTCTAACACTAAAATAAATCACCAAATTCGAAAAAATCGCCAAAATTAAAAAAACGCCAAAATAAAAAAAAAACGCAAAAAATTTAAAAAAATCGCCAAAACGCGAAAATGTCGCCAAAACTAAAAAAAAATTTAAATAAACAAAAGATGGCAAAAATTAAAAAAAATCGCCAAAAATAAAAAAACGCCAAAATGAAATAACGTCAAAAAACCGAAAAAATCGCCAAAACAAGAAAATAAAGTGTCTAAACTAAAAAAGAGCCAAAACTTAAAAAAATCGCCAAAACCGAAAAAAACGCAAAAAACGACAAAACAAAAAATCCGAAAAGACCCCAAAAACGAAAAAAATGCCAAAACTATATATTATATAGGATGAAGTTTGTATTAAATTACATATCTAGTGTTCGTACGGAACCCTATGTGCGCGAGCCATAGTCGCACTTTACTGAATTTTTTTATTATTAATAAATGAAATGGATTAAATATTTTAAAATTTTTTGGTTATTTATTGAGCCCATACTTGTTTATACAAATAAAATTTTTTTGGTGGTACTCGAATTTTTGGTTGTGAGTTTTGTGGTACGCGAACCAAAAAGGTTGAATAGCTCTGCACCAAAGGATTCTATTGTATTCTGCTTTCCAGTTTACAGAAGCAGGAATCAGGTTAGTTAAACAATTTCGTGTGCATGAAGACCAAACTTCATCGAAATTTCTGCCCTTTTTTGCATTTCTATCCCTATAATTATATTATTATATCCCTGAATTAGCTGTGTCATGTGCTTAAAATTATTATTTTAAATTATTATATCTGCAAAAATTTAAAATTTTGTCGGTATTTTCCCAATGTGAAAATGTCAACACGCTGTGTTTTTGTGTTTTGCAATGCAGCCAACTTATTCTCATAGCTGTTTAGATCAGATGCGTAAACAGTTTGTGTGATAATGCCACACAATAAAAAATATCGGAAATGACAAACGTTGTCACTAGTTACGACTGTTATTTTTGCCATATTTGTCAAAAAATGGCACAATGTATACTCGGCCTAAGCATTTCGAAGTTATTCACTAGGGTATTCATTTAAGCGGGGTTTTGCTTTAGTCGGTTAATCGCTCGATTAATTAATCGAGGTTTTGGCTTAATCGGTTAATAATCGGTTAATTTCGGTATTAACCGGTTAACCGATTAATAAAGCTTTTCATAAATCAAGTAATTTGAACAAGTAAAAGCGCATAAATTATTTATTAATTTGAGTTTATTAGTAACTAAAACAAAAAATACACATCATATACATGTATGTTAGTACTTCAGTAGTTTAATGAGATCTTCTAACAAAATTTTTCAGAAAAATAATTTGGTTTAAGTGTTAAGGATTTAAGCGAATAAGTTTTAATAAAACTTGACTTGGAAAAATACTTTCACTTATCGTAGACGTTGAGAAAATCGAAAGCAATCCATAATACAGAATATCTAATTTCATTATGCCAATATATATTTTATTTTTTTTAATTCTTAACACTTCTAGTTGTTTCGGTTAGTTTTGTTAGAACATTTCTTGTATTACTATCGATATTTTTTCTGTTGGCCTGTCTTCTTCTGACTCCGCGACGAATATTCTGCAGAAAAGTTTATTTCTGAATTTCTTAGTTTTCGTTTTTGTACTTAAAAAAAAAAAAAACTATTGCTAGAAGAAAATAGTTCAGAGAGTAGGTATAAAATAATAATACTTAAATCGTTGGCAACAGTACTATTAGCTTTTAATTTTTTTAAATTATTAACAAAAGTTCAATTAGAGTACCAGTGTCTTTACTAAACCCTTTTTTTGGCAACATCGAAAGATCTTGAAGTTTTAGTCACTGAATATAATTCTTTGCTTGTATGAAAAATAATTTCTAAACAATTAACTTTTTTATATGAGACGAAACAAATAATTAAACACACAAACTATACGTTACATAGTACAAAATATTTAAAAATTTGTTGCTTCGGTTAATCGGTTAGTCGGCTGAAATTAACCGGTTTAACCGTTAATCGGAAAGAGGCAATTTTAATCGGGTAGTAATTAACCGGTTAACCGATTAACGATTAACCGATTAAATACCCTATTATTCACCCTTATTCCACACGCAAAGAAAAAATATGGTTGAGGTAACCATAATCAGACAGCAACATACTATGATTGAAATATATGGTTGCAGTCAAATCATATTATTGTTAATAGAAAAGCAAACTTTAATAATATTATTATCTGAGCTAATAATAATATTATCTACGAAAACAATGAACTTTGTTATACCTAATCTTAGTATTGTAAATATGACAACACTATTGTTAGATGTGACTAAAATATAATTGAGACTCACCATACCATGTTCTAATATTATATTAATATTGCTAAATACGACCACAGTATTATTTAATATAATAATACTATTTTATTATTTTATTAAATTCGAAATAAAAATAAATTAGTATATATAGAAATGTATACTTACACGAAATACAGACATCTATATATATAAAAGAGGATGTGTGTATGTATGTATGTATGTATGTACCGTATGGACTCCAAAACGGCTGGGCCGATTTTGATGACATTTTCCGGGAATCTTCAGAATATTCAGGCGGGTGACACTGTGAAGTCTGATTTTAGTTTTCGATCTGGTGGTGGAGGGGCGTGCCAAAATTCATTTTTCATATTGCACCACCAATGCCATATACATATGTATATGTATTTATTTTTTATTTTTTGCTTTTTTTTTAAATGCTGTTGTCATGTTTTTCAAAACGAGATATCAAACTCTTAAATCGGTTATGTAGTTCCAAAGATATCTACAAAAAACCTATGTTAATAATGATCCAATATCAAAATATTAAAACTTTCGAAATGTTGCATTAAAAAATCCGAGTTTTCGGTTTATTTACAAAATATTTAAATCATTCAATAACACGAAGGGGGTAGCGAAGCACACCGGGTGTAGCTAGTGTCTATATAAAGAGATACACAAATGCTTTTATATTTCTATTGGTCTACCCTTTTGCTTATACTTTTATATATTTATTAATTTATTTAACACCACCCGTGCACCGTGTACCGATAGCTTACAAACGAAATACTGAACTGACAGATATTTCTGAAAAAGGTTTTTTTAAAAACTTAACATAGTATGGTTTTGGATAACATTATATTGGCTAGACTTTGGAATAGTCTTCCCTCTAACTGAAGAAATTTTTCAGACTCAATAAATATTTTTAAGAGAAAAATCCACTCGTTTGTGTGTGTGACAAATTGAAAGATTTTAAGTATTGCTGCAATTTTTAATTTAAAGTTTTTATTGCTTAAGCTATAACAAGTGTATTAAGTATTGTCATTACCAGGGCAAGTTTTTCAAGCATTTTGCTGGAAAAGCTTGATTTCGCTTATTTTGTACCTTTTTTTTGCAAAATTGCTTTATTTGATACACTCTGCTTGAATTTGCTTATAATGCAATTTGGCAGCCCTTGAAAATAATTTTTGAGTCTTTCTGTTGCAAATAAAAAGCAAAAGTGTGTTTGTCCTTTTCTCACACATGCAATTTTCTATTCTTTAACTCTTGACATTGCTAGCATTTGTTAATGTGTAGTTGTGCTTCTGAAAAAAGCAGTTAGTTTCTAGTTAACTATTGTAATTTATTTAAACTGTGAACAATTTTCTGTGTAACCAAAAATGCCTAAGGAAACTAAAAAAGAATTTAATGCTCGTATTGTAAGAGAATATCCAGGAGTGTTTAAGGCTGATAGTTCAATTCTCTTTTGTGTGCTTTGCAATTGTACAATTTCTGGATGCAAAGTATATAACGTTCAGCAGCATTTAGGAACGGCTAAGCACAAAAAGTTCGATGAAAAAACTCAAACAACTCCTTCACAATCATTGTTGACAAGTTACTCAAGTGATCCGAGTATAAACCAATTTAGCATGGAATTATGCCAAACATTTTTGTCAGCAAATATTCCATTACATAAAATAAATAATTCAGACGTTAAATCTTTCTTGGAAAAGTATACAAAACATTCTGTACCATCTGAGACAGTTCTACGAAATAAATATGTACCCACACTTTATGAAAAGTATAATAAGAAACTGCAATCGAAAGCTTTTAATAAAAAAATCTGGGTTTCTTTAGATGAAACAACTGATAGTCAAAAACGCCTGGTTGCAAACTTTGTTTTTGGCATATTGGATGAAACAGAAAAAGAAAAGTCTTATCTTCTTAATTTGGCACACGTCGAAAGAGCTAACAATAGCTCTATGGCAGCTTTTTTTACAGATAGTTTGCAATTATTATGGCCCAATGGTATGTATTTATACAGTTCAAATTTCATGATCAGGTTCTAGTTTAAAAATATTTTTTATTTAAACAGGTATTGAATATAAAAACGTTATGTTGGTTGTTACTGACGCGGCACCGTATATGGTTTCTGCAATGAAATCATTAAAAATTTTATACCCGCAGATGCTTCACGTTACGTGCCTATCTCATGGACTGCATAGAGTTGCAGATTTCAAACGCTTGCACTTCGTAGATGTAAACTCCCTTATTGCAAATTGCAAAGCTGTTTTTCTTAAGGTATGTAATACATACATACATACTATGTGTGGTATATATGTACATATGTATATATACTATACTTATATACATATGTATATTTTTAATATGCTTAAAACAATTTTAATTCAATCATGAATCTCTAGGCACCATCTCGGATTGGTTTATTTCACGATATGTATCCAAATAAAGGGTGTTTTTTATTGAGGTATAGAACTTTAAGTTGGCATCACTTTTTTAACTGGCGGCCATTTTGTCAGCTGTCAAGTGATTAATATTTAGTTTGGTTTGCCATTTCATCATGAACAGATTAACAAAAGAACAACGCTTGCAAATCGTGCAAATTTATTTGGAAAATAATGGTTCAGTTCGCGAAGTTTACCGCAAGCTCCGTCCATTTTATGGTCGACATAATCGTCCATCAGAGCAATTAATTCGGTTAACCATGGATCGTTTTCGCACTACGTTTACTCTATGTGATAATACGCATCCGCAAAGACGTCGAACATTGCGCACCGAAGAAACAATTGCCGCTGTAGAGCAAAGTGTTGAAGAGGACCCGAATGAATCGATTCGCCACCGTGCACAGCAATTGGAGCTTTGTCCATCAACTTTATGGAAGATTTTGCGCAAAGATCTTGGCTTGCGACCTTACAAGATCCAGCTTGTGCAAGAATTAAAGGCGCGAGACCATGCAATGCGTCGTGATTTTGGTGTATGGGCCGAAAATGAGATTGATCTCGATGCTGATTTTCATCGCAAAATTTTGTTCAGTGATGAGGCTCATTTTTGGTTGAATGGCTACGTCAACAAGCAAAATTGCAGCATTTGGAGTGAAGAGAATCCACATGAGACCCTTGAGACGCCATTACATCCACAAAAACTGACTGTTTGGTGTGCTCTATGGGCTGGTGGAGTCATTGGGCCATACTTCTTCCGAAATAATGCTGGAGAGTCAGTTACCGTTAATGGAGACCGGTATAGAGCCATGATAACCGACTATTTTGTTCCCGAATTGGATGGCATGAATGTGGATGAGTTGTGGTTCTAACAAGACGGCGCTACATGCCACACAGCGCACGTCACAATCGATTTATTGAAGGAAACATTCGATGAGCGCATAATTTCGCGGAATGGACCTGTCAATTGGCCACCAAGATCGTGTGATTTGACACCATTGGATTATTTTCTTTGGGGATATGTGAAGTCGCTCGTCTACGCCAACAAACCAGAAACGTTAGGGGACTTGGAAGTCAACATTCGTGGCGTTATTGCCAACATACGGCCCCATATGCTCGAAAAAGTGGTTGAAAATTGGACCTGTAGAATTGGCTTTATTCGAGCCAGCCGCGGCGGCCACATGCCCGAAATCATATTTAAACATTAATGGCATAAAATTATCCTTCCAATAAAGCTAAATTGATGGACATTAAAACGATTTTCTTGTGTTTTATTTCAATTCGAAGTTCTATATCTCTAAAAAAAAAACATCCTTTATAACTGACCCCCCCCCCCCCCCCCGCTCCTTGTATAACTAGATGGGGTACTGGGCTCAAAGCTGCTATTTATTATTGTGACAACTATACAGAAATTTACAATGTGTTAAATGCACTTTCCGATGATGATGCGGAATCAATATGTAAAGCAAAAACTCTATTTAAAAATGAATCTTTAAAATCTGATCTTGCGTACATAAAATGTAATTTCGAATGTATTTGCCGAAGTATAATCAAACTAGAAAGAAGAGGACTTTCTTTAAAAGAAAGCTTGTCCATCATAGAAGAAGTGGAAGAAAAGATGAAAAATCTTGAAAACAAAATATTTTTTGAAAAGTTCAATAAAGTTATGAATCGAAACGTTGGAATTCAAACATTAATTAAAATTAAAAATAATATTTTTCTAAACAAAAGCGAAGCTGATGAATACATTGATTCGCTATCTCCAAGCGAATTATTGTTGTTTAAGTTCGCTCCCATGTACTACATCCAATGATGTAGAAAGAATTTTTTCAATATATTCTACAGTTTTATGCGATAATCGAAAATCTTTCCTTTTTGAAAATCTAAAAAAACATATGATTGTGCTTTGTAATAAAAAATTATTTCAGTAAAATAAATGAAAAGTGGTTACATTGTTTAATTTTTGGAAGCTTATTTAAGCATTTTTTTTGCTTATTCTTGGTCTTATTTTGTGTTTATTTTGCGCTTTTTTGCTTGCTTTTTTTCTTTAATTTTGTGCATATTTAAATTTGCCCTGGTCATTACACTGGACTCACATATATTTCAGTAAATAGAGAAACCTTTCTGGGGAGCCTTAAATGTTATACATATTTTTTTTTTTCTTTCTTTATTAACCCCCGACTAAAAAAAGGGGTGTTATAAGTTTGTAGTGTGTGTCTGTGTGTCTGCGTATCTGTGTATCTGTGTGTCTGTCTGTGTCCACGTACAGGCCAAACGGCTGGACCGATTTTCATTTCTTTCTGTTTGAAAGATGACTTGATCGAGAGGGTTCTTAGCTATGTTTGAAAAAAATCGGTCCAGCCGTTTAGAAGATATAACATCTTTTCTGAAAAAAGTCGGGGGGTTTTAAAATTTTTAATTTTTGTTATTTTGTTTTTATTTCTTTTTTTTATTCTTTGATGTTTTATGTATCATTTATTATTTTCAAATATCATCATTACTTTCTAATTTTTAAGGCTGAAGATGATTAACCATTGTGAATTAGTCTGTAATATTATTGTTTTGGCCAAAGCTGGCTTTTTAATGTTACTCCAACTGAAATAAATAAATAAATAAATAAATATTGTTATTTACATCATATTATTTTTAAATAATAATACAAATTATGTTGTAGTCATAAATTTTTAACAAAACTATATTGTTAAACTCTAACCATATCACACTCTTTTATGGATGTGATAATGTAATTATTAAATTCAAACATTACTCTGTTTATCGTAACGAAATAAATGTTTAAAATAACAATAACTAACTAGTTTTCAACGACCACACATTTGTTTCAGAGAACATAATATTGTTTTCTCAACCATTCTACAACCATATCTTTTCTTTGCGTTTAGTTGTCGCACTTTAAAACAGAACCAAAAAAAAAATTGGGCTTGTGTTGTCGAAAACAACTGACTCTTTTTGGCAGGTTTATGCTATTTTCTACATAGACCTTGAGGAACGGAAATAGATTGTCAGTAGCACAAAATTGTTCTCGAGTGCAAGTAAACAAGTCCCAATTTTTTGGTATTGTATTAAAGTGACTTCGATGTCGACAACTGCAATAAGGGTGATTACTTGTAATCTTAAGTTGTAAGGTTGACAGCGCCATGTAAAACTAATAATTTAAAATTCCAAAAATGGGTATTCAAGTCCTTTGACTTTAATCATGTTTTTTGGTAAATCTATAATATCATAAATTCCAAAAAGAATCCTTAAATATTTCAACATTTTACAAATACTAGACTTAATACTTTTATATGCTTTTGCTTATTAAAAGAAAATGTTAATTCTCTATGAACTGCTCAAATTACAAATTCATTTTTTCACTTTGTCCCTGTTGCTAAATTACAAATGACCCGAAAAGTGTAATAACTTCATTAATATTTATTACCAGTAACAAATTGTTATTGTTAATTTATTTCTAGTCGATATGTTTAAAAATAAAATTTCACTTTAACATTTGTGAATGTATTTGCTATAAATGGCAAAACTAAATATATAAAAAAAACATTAAAAGGAAACTTAAATATTATATTGATAGAGTGAAAGTGTGTATAAAGTTGAAGGTTTAATGTTGTTTGTAATTACTTTTAGGTTTAGATTTCATCTCAAAGTTCAATGTTCTCATAAAGGACATTATTCAATGACAAGTAAAAAAATAAAGATATACTTACATATTTATTCAGAAAATCGATGCGATAAGGCACGTGACTAATGAATTAACAAATTTCTTTGTTTTGTGTGAAACATCTTGCGTCTGTTGATTGAACACAAATACTGTGAATTTTCCTTTTTCGAATAAGGATTTCTTTTCAATTATTTATAAAATTTTTTATTTTGTTTTGTAAATAAAAAGGAAATAAAAAGTAATAAAAAACTTTAAATAAGCAATCCACTACAATATCTTTTAAGATTTGTACAAAAAAAAACGGTGAAACTTTTTTAATAGTTAAATTAAGTTTAGGCAATTTATTTAGGGTTCCGTAAACCAAATGTAAAAAAGAACGCCATTGTTTTGGCTACAATGTAAATGTCGAGCCATAACCGCTAAAATAGCTTAAGCGACAAATTTTTTGGACCTCGTTTTATTCTATTTTTTTTTTACGAAAATCGACTATTTACGATCGGAAATCATCATTTGGTCAAAAATTGAGGTTCGAAAATAATGTCGCTTAAGCTATTTTTGCGTTTATGGCACGATGTGTCCGTCTATGCGCCACAGGCTGTTCTCTCAAACACCATGAGAGATACGGACGTAAAATTTTCACAGAATATGTAAAACTGTGACCGGTACGGTACGGCAGCAAATATATGACAGTTAAAAATTAAAGGAAATTCTTAATGGAGCAACGAAAAATGTTAAAATGATAATATTTTATAACGACAAATAATTATATACCGACACTTGATATTTTTAAACTGAACTTTAAAAAATTTAAATAAAGAGTATTCCATCAGTTAATGTAATTTTGACAATTTGCTGTATCTTGGAAACTGTAAGAGGCAAAATTATGAAATTTTCAGAAACTCTAAAACTAAAACGTTCCAAAATACAAAAATCCCCAAAAACCTAAAAAAATCGCAGAAAAAACCTAACAATAATCGCCAAAAAGAAAAAAGCGCCACAAACTAAAAAATAGCCAAAACAAATAAATAGCGCCAAAAATTAAAAAAATTGCTAAAATAAATTGCCAAAAACCGAAAAATCGCCAGAGACGAAAAATAAATTCAGTAAAGTGCGACTCTGACTCGCGCACGAAGGGTTCCGTACGAACACTAGATATGTAATTTAATACAAACTTCATCCTATATAATAAATAGTTTTGGCATTTTTTTTTTCGTTTTTGTTTTTGGGGTCTTTTCGGTTTTTTTTTGTTTTTGCGTTTTTCGGTTTTGGAGATTTTTATAAGTTTTGGCTCTTTTTTTTAGTTTTGACACTTTATTTTCTTGTTTTGGCGATTTTTTCGGTTTTTGGCGTTTTTTCATTTTGGCGATTTTTTTTATTTATGGCGATTTTTTTTATTTATGGCGATTTTTTTCATATTTACGATTTTTTTTAAATAAAATTTTTTTTTAATTTTGGCGACATTTTCGTGTTTTGGCGATTTTTATCGATTTTTGGCGTTTTTTTATTTTGGCGTTTTTTTTTCATTTTGGCGATTTTTTCGAATTTGGCGATTTATTTTAGTGTTAGATTTTTTTTTTAATTTTGGCGATTTTTTTCGTTTTGGCGATTTTTTTTTAATTTTTGGCGATTTTTTATTGGTTTGGCGATTTTATAATTTTCGGTTTTTTTAGTTTTACCGTTTTGTACATACCATTGTATGTATATTACATGGGATTTTAACATTTTTCGTTGCTCGTTTTGGAACAGCCTTTAATTTTTAATTTTAATTTGTAGCGGCCAAGGTTCTACACACTCTATCCAAATTTCAGGTCCGTAGCTCTTACGGTTCCTGAGAAAATACCGTGTGACGGACAGACGGACAGCGTAGCGAAAACAATAGGGTTCCTTTTCACCTTTGGTGTATGGAACCCTAAAAAGTCCCAAAAACGAAAGAGAGCGCCGAGACTCAGAAAGAGCGTCAAGACTAAAAACAAACGCCCCAAACCGAAGAAATGATTAAACAGAATACCGGCTTCAACACATTTTCCATACAAATTGATACCAAAAAAAAACAGCCGCAGAAACTAGTTGTGACCAGCGATGCCAATTTAGCGCGTTTTAACTATGCCAAATGCGCTTTTTTCCGTCTTAGCGCGTTTAATAAAACAAGCGCTAAATTAGCGAGTTTTGAATAAAATCAATAATATCATTTCAGTTCAATATTTTTTAAACTTTTTTTGTATAAATTTAACAATTTTCTAATATCCAAAACTCCGATAAAATTTTTTTAAATTAGTTAATGATTCAGCTGTCGCAAACAAAATTTCGCTTGACTGTGGTTAGAATAAAAAACGCATTTTATTACTGTAATTTTTTGAAATTTCACAAATAAAAATATGTACTACACACAATGACCCATAAAATGTACATAACTTACAGAGAATCTATTATAGCTGAAGTACAATAAATTCAGCAAAGTGCGACTATGACTTGCGCACATAGGGTTCCGTACGAACACTAGATATGTAATTTAATACAAACTTCATCCTATATAATATATAGCTTTGGCATTTTTTCGTTTTTGGGGTCTTTTCCGTTTTTTTGTTTTGTCGTTTTTTGCGTTTTTTTCGGTTTTGGCGATTTTTTTAAGTTTTGGCTCTTTTTTAGTTTAGACACTTTATTTTCCTGTTTTGCCGATTTTTTCGGTTTTTTTTGGCGTTTTTTCATTTTGGCGTTTTTTTTTTTTTGTTTTTGGCGATTTTTTTTAATTTTTGCGATTTTTTGTTTATTTAAATTTTTTTTAGTTTTGGCGACATTTTCGCGTCTTGGCGATTTTTTTCAATTTTTTGCGTTTTTTTCTTTTTGGCGTTTTTTTTCATTTTGGCGATTTTTTCGAATTTGGCGATTTATTTCAGTGTAAGAAATTTTTTTTTTTAATTTTGGCGATTTTTTTCGTTTTAGCGATTTTTTTTTAATTTTTAGCGATTTTTTTTTTTTGGTTTGGCGATTTTATAATTTTCGGTTTTTTTAGTTTTACCGTTTTTGAAAATTTCAAGTGTTTGCCTCTTACTGTTTCCAAGATATAGCAAATTGTCAAAATTACATAGTCAAAATTGCATTAACTGATGGACCACCCTTTAATTTAAATTTTTTTTAAATTTTAGTGTTAATTGTTGTAGTCTGTATAAAACTACACTAATTTTACAAATTTCAAGTTTCAATATACATATGTATGTTCATACAATTGTATGTATATTACATGGGATTTTAACATATTTCATTGCTCGTTTTGGAACACCCCTTAATTTTTAATTCTCATGTATTTGCTGTTGTAGCGGCCAAGGTTCTACATACAGTGTCCAAATTTCAGGTCCGTAGCTCTTACGGACCGTGTGACGGACAGACGGACAGCGTAGCGAAAACAATAGGGTTCCTTTTCCCCTTTGGTGTACGGACCCTAAAAAGCATTTGAATCGCAAAACTATTCGACAATTTATATGTTTTTACAAAGTTTTAGAAATAAATTAAATGTAAAAACTAAGCATTTCGGATATTTGGAAGGCGATTCTGATTCTGTATTAAATGATTTTAGTTAATTAAAACATAATGTCAAGGAAGCAATATTGCAAAATCGGAAAAATTAATTTTATATACGAGTACTAAACCTTACATACAAACATCGACTTTTATTGAAATTTAATTTAGCGCGTAGAAAATAGACAATGCTGTAACTTAGCGCGTTCTAGCGCGTTTTGAGAAGGGTAGTAGCGCGTTTGGGTTATAAATTGTTGGCATCGCTGGTCGTGAGATAGAATCTATTTCATTTTGAGAGCGTTTTTAGGGTTCCGTACACCAAAGGTGAAAAGGAACCCTATTGTTTTCGCTACGCTGTCCGTCTGTCCGTCACACGGTATTTTCTCAGGAACCGTAAGAGCTACGGACCTGAAATTTGGACAGAGTATGTAGAACCTTGGCCGCTACAACAACAAAATACATGAGAATTAAAAATTAAATGGTGTTCCAAAACGAGCAACGAATAATGTTAAAATCCCATGTAATATACATACAATTGTGTGAACATATGTATATTGAAACTTGAAATTTGTAAAATTAGTGTATTTTTATACAGACTACAACAAGTAACACTAAAATTTAAAAAAATTAAAATTAAAGGGTGGTCCATCAGTTAATGCAATTTTGACTATGTAATTTTGACAATTTGCTATATCTTGGAAACCGTAAGAGGCAAACACGTGAAATTTTCAAAAACGGTAAAACTAAATAAACCGAAAATTATAAAATCGCCAAACCAAAAACAAAATCGCCAAAAATTAAAAAAAATCGCCAAAACGAAAAAAATCGCCAAAATTAAAAAAACGCTAAAAATCTAAAAAAAAATCGCCAGAACGCGAAAATGTCGCCAAAACTAAAAAAAATTTTTAAATAACAAAAAACCGCAAAAATTAAAAAATCGCCAAAAATAAAAAAAAATCGCCAAAATGAGAAAACGCCAAAAACCGAAAAAAATCGCCAAAGCAAGAAAATAAAGTGTCACAACTAAAATAAGAGCCAAAACTTAAAAAAATCGCCAAAACCGAAAAAACGCAAAAAACGCCAAAACAAAAATAAACCGAAAAGACCCCAAAAACGAAAAAAAAAGCCAAAACTATATATTATATAGGATGAAGTTTGTTTTAAATTACATATCTAGTGTTCGTACGGAACCCTTCGTGCGCGAGTCAGGGTCGCACTTTACTGAATTCATTTCTTATGCTCTCACATATCAATGTTCATTCTCACAAAAATGTTACCATACTTTCAATAAATTTCATACATTTTGTAAACAAAACTACAAAGAAAAATAAGCACAAAGAAAATAAAATAAAAAAATTATAGAGAATTTGAAGTTACTGCCGTCGATGTTATTATGGGCTTGATTAATTTTTCAGCGATTTCCCTGACGTTGCAGACTTTATTGTTTCTTGATGAAGACTTATTTAAAATTTAAACAAAACTGTCTACATCACGAAAGATATTCCATTATATAGGTTAAGTTCGTAAAAGCCAACCTCTTGAAATTTTCAAAAACGCTAAAACAAAAGCCCCAAAATTAAAAAAAATCGCAAAAACGAAAAATTCTTAAAAACGCCAAAACTAAAAAAAAAAACATTAAAACTAAGACAAATTACCAAAAACAGAAAAAAACGCCACAACAAAAAAAACGGAAAAACTAAAAAACGCCAAAAACCGAAAAAATCTTAAAAAACTAAAAAAAAGCACCAAAACGAAGAAAAACCGCCAAAACAAAAAAATCGTCAAACACCGAAAACAAGTTTGCCGGGTGCTTATATTTCTTTAAAAAATTTCTACATCAGGTAAAATACTCGATTATATATAGGCTAGAGTTAGCATAGTAACACATCGCTCATTTATTTCAATAGTGTCATAACTCAAAAAATGAATTTTTTTGAGTTATTAATGCAGAATAATGCTGCATTTTGTATTTTATCTTGTGTTAAAGTTTCATATAAATAGCTTGTACCTTCACCTCCTAAGAGAAGAATATTTGTTCATGTCTTCATTGAGTTATAGGCAAATTAAAACGCGTTTTCTGCAAAACTGGTTTTTTCAGTTATGGCACTATTGAAGTAAATGAGGAATATGTATGTAGTGCCCGAGGCAAAATCGCACTTGACTGAATTTATTTTTATTTTAGGGTAAATAAAAATTTTTTCTTAATTTTCAAAGCAAAGAACGAAAAATATTTATTTAAAGAATTTTTTTTTTTATTTAGTTAGTCACTTATTTTATTTTATGATTTTTTAGAAATTGCAAAATGTTTTATGAGAAAAAGAAAATTATAATTTTGTATAAAATGCATATTTGCTTTTGTTAAAATTATAGTTTCTGAAATCTTTATAAGAACCAGCAGTTCTATTAATGGGAGGCCAGATTCGATGTGATCAAAAAAAATCGTAAGAATTTCATCTGGAGTAACTCAAGTTTTAGGAAGTGCATCGCTATATGCTATTTTAAAACTAAGAATTTTTTGTTGGTTTTTTTCATAAATTTGTTCAATTACACGTAAAATATTTTATAATAGAGCATAATGAAAGTCATGTTAATTTATTTTCTTAGTAAAATATACTATCGAGAGCTTACTGTATTTGCCATGTTTACAAAACTGTACTCACACAATTTTTTTAACAAATATTTATAGCTTTACAAAAATATTTCATTTCTTTTATTGCTAATAAGAGTAAACATTTCTGAACTTATTTTTTAACTAGTATTTTGCATAAAA